>OU452226.1:12231937-12831937 GCA_911728455.2 Marthasterias glacialis
CTTATGAGGCATCCTTGGTTTCATTACCAGAAATATATAATAATAATAATGGTCTAAGTCATTTTAAAATGATAGGTCTTACGTTTGCGACAAACAGTTAGTAAAAAGTATTGTATAAATATGTTTGAACAATTTCAAAATTTAAAGTAAAACCAAATTCTTCCTGATTTTCTCGAAAAGGACATCATTTAAGACGGAAGATAGTATTGATTTGCCTAAGTCAAAAGCCAAAAATTTTCATATTTTTTCAAAACTTATAATTTATTCCGATGCAGGGCAGATACATTTTATTTGTTATCTGTTATTCATTTTTAATCATTAAACTGAATATAAAACCCTCACCTTATAGAGTTCAAAGGTTATAAGGCCACGCCCATTTATGCATTATTAATAAAGGCATACTTATTAATAAAGGCATATAAGCTACGAAAAGTTTTGATGAGCACGTGTACGTGTATAATGTGTTGTTTGCTATACGGGTATAATGCGTTGCGCGCGTGCGGCTTTCTAGTAAACAAGAAATATAATGTGACGTGCTCTAAACCTATCACAAGTCAGAACCAAAGCATGGGGTGTTACAATGGCTACATTTAGAAGTTTACTTGTCAGAATCGCCAGCGCTACATAAAGGACCCTTCCATTAATATCCATTAAGTAAAGGAAAGATTGAAAAACATTTCACCGATATGACATGAAGAAAGTTTGGAATGGCATGTTATCCACAATTAGTTTTGAAAAACGCACTAACTTACATAAAAAGCGAGAACTTCATCATGTCACGTACTTGTACATAATAACATTTTCTTGAGAATTCCCTACCTCCATTAAGTAAAAACAAAGTATTATCACAATGAGCAAATTAAATTTACATGTTATTACAAAACTCCCGGGTGAGAAATATAATTGACTACATTTTCACCATTCTTCAGTTGAATTTATACTTTCAATTTACGATACTGCTGTTGCCTTTTGCAAAACTGAATGGTCTTTGCGACATAATGAATTTGAATGACCGTATTTAAACAGTGATTGCTGAACTGTTGAAATTAAATTATTTCTTTTGACTGTTTGACCCTAACCCTAACCCTTACCCTTACCCTAACCCTCACCCTAAACCCTAAACCTGATCAACGGAGCACTCAATTTTTCTTGAAGTTCGTCGAGGAAACCTATAATAACATATATACTTTTTTTTCATTCTATTTGGAGGTCTCCTGTCTCCAACGAAGGATAAACACAATGGCAAGAAATGATAAAGCCTGCAATAGTAACAGCCCGCTGGGCAAACCGAAAAACAAATGGCGGAGAGTGTTGATATCGTAGATGTCACAGGCACCACGCTGACCGCATAATGTCTGCCAGACAAGGCAGGTGGAGTCGATGCATGCACCGTACAATAACGGGAATGGTAAAGATCCTTGTAATAAAATTGACAGAAAGAGAAAACTTTAATCCAATTTACAACATTAATTATTGCATAAAAAATATAATGTGAATGATTGCAGTATTTTTTCTTCAATTAAGATACGAAATAAGCACATCGAAGGATTACAAACATTAAAAAGTCGTAGGTTTCTAGTTTTTTCAAAATACTTGAGCACCATTATCAGAGAATATCAGTTCTCCTTTTTTATTGAAAACTGAACAATCATCATTGAACCACAATTAATAAGAATTGTTGCTACAACATTGTTCTAATAATTTTTTTTTATGCGACAGCTTACCGTCTAAAACACTCTTTTTGTCCGCAATACCACTCTTGCAAGGAGCCATATGACGGATAACTCTTTTTAGAGTGAAAAACATGTATTTTCACTAGATTCAGAGTAAAAACCACTCCACTTTCCCTCAAAAAAGGGAGGTGAAGAGTGAGTTTCACTCTCAAAAGAGCCAAACTGACACCACTCTGGCAAGCGGGTGAAATTTTCACTCTTTTACATTTAGAGAGTATAATTCCCGTTTGGTGAGGTTAGCTTACCGACTAACAATGCAATGACGCGGCTGAGACCAATTGCAAAGGATTTGTCCGCTGGGTTGACAGAGCTGCAAAGAAGAATAAAGTCACAAAAGATGTTGCTGTTTCTTTTCAAAAGATTACAGTACGCCTACTGTAGGTCTTGAGACGGTTCCTCGCCACCAAACCCTCCTCTGGACTGAACGGTATAATTGGTCTCACATTACGCCCCCACTCCAGCCCAAATCGGAGGGGGTCTTAGGCCATGTTTGAACTTGAGCACGACTCCGGCTTAGGCTTCAGCTTTGACTTGATCAGTAATTTTGAAAACGTACACGTTTGGTACGGGACTTCAATCAGGCGGACGGAGCCAAAGCCTCAGCCGTACGATTTTGAAAATGGCCTAATTAGTCTCCAACTGTGCACGGTTCTCGACTATAGCAATCTTACCATTCGAATACTTTACAGTTTTGGAAGAACAACCAAACTAACCTTTTAATTTTGTTTGCGTGGTTCACATAAAAGGTTTGGATACTGGTGTTTGACAATTACCAATGTTGTCCAACACGTGCTTTAAATCCCTTGGAAACGATAGGTTGATATATAACGCACCTTATAATAACGACGGTCCTTGGCGCGGTGACCGAGCCCATAACGGCTGTCCATAACACGCTGATGACGATATATGCAATGAGGCTGGAGCAATTGAAAGTACAAGCACCACGTGTCAACGATAGAGGAGCGTCACCGTCTGTGTCGATGGGAGATGGCGACATGAAGCCGGTGAGACAGGAACACTCGTTGTATGTCTTTGGTTGTTGATAAGGAAATCGTTAGTCTAGTGTAATTTCGAGGCATTCATGAATAGCTGAAATTATTCTATACATTTGGTGGGAAACTCAGTTTGGATGCTAGGTGGCAGCAGACTTACCAGGTAAATCCACCGTTCTCGGAAATCTGGCATTTTTAAGCATGGTTTCATCTGTTTTATGTGCTTTGCTAATCGACCTGAAAATACATACCCACGGCGCACCTCCCGGTATTCCAACCCAAAACTTCTGCACTTCATGTTTCGTTTAGTTTGAACATCTGATTAGCAAAAGAGATTCCCTGTGAACATTCACACTTTATGATGGTAAAGGCCTTTTCAAAGGGCAAGTAATTTTTCATTGCTATATTAACAACCTATTTTTATTTGTTATTAATGTTTTAGCTTAATAATTTAAAGATATTATGTAAGTCATTTAATTTCATGAAAAAGGGGGTCAATTCAAAGGCGACAACAAGATTTTTTTTATACATACTTCGTTGTTGGTGATTTCCATGCACCCAGCGTGACAAGGCGAGAAATAGGTAATTCCATCTGAGCCACAGTACGGGTTGAACGCAGCCTTAGCCGGGCAGAGGCATCCAGAGTTACACGCTGCCTTAAGATCTACAATATTTAAACTAAAGTAATAGTATAGTTTTGTTGATTATCAGAAAATCATGTTTTCTTTTGTTTTAGTACATCAAAACAGTGCTTTATTTTTTCCACAGAATAGTAATAATACGCAGTTCTTATATAGCGCTTTAGCGCACCTGATGGGCGTCTCAGGCGCTCAGTATTTTTTCCTGCGAGGTACGATGAGTTACGTTTTTGAAGTATAAAAAAATGAGACGTGTTCCTTTACATAGCACCATGTAATGGTTTACAAGGTGCTGTGGCGCAATCTGCAACCGATCAAACCAGGAACTCCGGGCGAACCCCTTCTCTTAGCGATAAGTGCACTGGGTTCTTTTACGTGCAGTACACAACACACGGGACCTACGGCTTTACGTTCCATCCGAAGGACACAGCAATAATAGTTAAGTGTCTTGCTTAAGGACACAAGGTTAGTGTCCCGACTGGGACTCGGACCCACATTCTGCCGATCAGAAACACCAGAGCTTGAGTCCGGTGTTGTTATCCGCTCGGCCATGACACGCCTAATGAAAATAGTCCAGAGAAAATTGATATGACCCGTTTGTTTCTTTGTCAGTACAGGCATTACACCGAATAAGGTCATAGGTTAACGTTCAGTAACGATTTTTGTCAACAAAATTGTTAACAAAAACAATCATCAAAATTTGTATGTACTCCAACTTTTTAAATCTATATAGTTTTAAATTGTCTACACGTTTCTTTTTTTCTCTTAACCTTTTTACTCCTCTCACTACAATTCACTATTGACTTACTTGCTTCCCTGGTAACCGACTGTCACACCGGCAATAGGCTGGTTATCACATCCAATGAATAGCAGAGCTACGCAAATACCGCATCCGACAAACGACGAGATGGTACCCATGGCGACCGATCCACGCATCTTCAGACCCAACAACTTGACAGCAAGGCCACCGACGAGGGCGCCAACTGCCCAAGCCGGAAACGTGGCGAACCCTTTACAATAAACAAATAAAACCCTATAATCAAAGAAACAATTTTAAATAAATGAACAAACCTATTACCAAACACACAAAACACGTGACAAGTATAGCAAAGACATAACAAAAAATATAATGCATATATTGTGAATATTTAAAGCCACTGATATAGTGTTATAATAACATGTTAAGTAAGATACAAAATCAGCACATGAATCAGAATTCATCATCTTTGACTGAGAATTTCAAATGTAGTACCTGTGATTAAATTTGCAATGGAGACGTCAACACCAAACTGTTGTTGAAGGTACTTCGGGAAGAATAGTACTCCTGAATATAATATGGCATACTCACATACAAACGAAATACTGACCAGAGTAAAGACTGGGCTCTTGCAAAGCCGCCATATTGTACGCGGCCACTCTGAGTGTTAAATACAGAGAGTAAATACTGTGTTACTTTTCATGAAGCTCTTCATGCGTGACAAAACTTACATTTATCTTATTTTGAAAACCCGGGATGTGTAAGGGTTGGTATGTAGGCCTACATGCGTAAAAATACAAATTAAGGACCTGGAATTGAAATCAACATACGTGAGTAGAATATTGTACAGGGACACACATGCACTTGTGAAAAAGAAATAGTTCTCGATAAAAAAATGGATTCCAAAAGCAGAAGTATTTGGTTTCTACAGCAAGGAGACAAACTAAGTAGTTAACAAGGGATATAGTTAATTAGTCTGGTAGTTTGCATGGAGGATGGCAGTTTACTTGTAATGTTGTACTGTATCGCCATACATAAACTGAACTGTGTGGGGGGGGGGGAGGGGGGGCGGGGCGTGAAAATTATAGTTGACCCGTGTTTGTACCCACCTTTGAGATTTTTCAGCGTCGATGTCTCCATCTGCCCAACCTTATCGTCTGAATCGTTCTCGGCCTGGGGGATATGACTGTTGTCATTGAGGGTGTTGGTGATTCTTGTTGGGAACCCAAACAGAGGCAACGTGATAGCGAGATATAATACAGCTAAGATGACATAACCCAGCCACCAAGCCCCGAGCCATCCCTGGTCCGCAGGAGTCAAACCGACGGTGCTGGCGATGTCGACACGGTAGAAGTCTACCCAGAGACTGAGCTCTGCGGCGGCTACCTGGAAGCCAACGATGGCTCCTACTCCGTACATGCTTTCAAACAGACCTGAGTACAGTATAGTAAATGCATTTTAACACATGCAACTTACTTTCTCATTAATTTTTGTGGATTATGATTTCAGGGGGTGCATGTTTTTCAATTATTAAAGTGTGCTTTTTGGGCAGCAAAGCAATGTTTTTTTTTGCAATGATTATCACTTCTCGTCTGCTCTGAGCAGGTATCTTCAGGTCTTTTGATGATTCCTTACTTTCATATACTTGAAAAATTATAATGAATAAATAATTATGGGGATGTTGACTTCATGAGCGATAAAAGTACTAATTGCCCATTTTTGTACGAACGCATGCATGCTCAGGTGCAAATTGAGGGTGTTGTATACGACAGAGGGTATAGAGGCGAGTACCCGACATAAATTAGGTGTCAAAGGGCTCAATTCATGGCGAGTTAAGGTTGATCTTAATGATGTGTATCAATCTTAGTTGCTTATAGCACGTGATGCCCCAATGCAATCAATATAGCAATGTTGACAACTTATCTTAAAATGAATCTTAGTACTTGTGAAATCGAACCCCCAAACGGTGCATTCACGATCCATATGGTTAAGTGGCCGCCCAGATTCTTCCCACGTCCCTTCCTTCTAGTGGCCTCTCCCTGCAACCCCCCGGCCCACAGCATTATAACTGGATATGTTTTTCATAATGACAAAGTATCACCAACCTGATAATAACGCAGCAGTTTCAGTACTCCCGTTGTCATTAACATATGCCAGCGATAACGGTATAAACGGTCCATACCCTAGACCAATTATAAGTTGACCAATTGCAAATATGATGAAGGCAATGTTATTCTCATAGAGAACCTGCTGATCCTGGGACTCACAGAGACCACTCTCCCCTTCTCCGTACTCGGCATCCAAGAGACATCTTCCATCCGGGGGCTCTGACGCGTTTGAGCCGTCAGAGGACATCGGCAACACCGAGGTCTGTGGCTGATACGGGGAGAAGACAAACTGGGGCAAAGTAGATAAGACTGTACCAAAGGCGCTCACGACGATGCACACCCCGATCCATACCGGGCGACGGCTGGTCGGTCTACCTCCGACATGCGTCACAACGATGGTGGACACCACCGAACCGATTGTGTATAAGAGGATGGTCAGCCCGAACTGGGAAGCGCTGAGCTGGTAGCGCACCTCGACCGTCGTGAGGACCCCTTCAAAGAGAGCAAGGTTTAAAGCGTGGAGAAAGATCACTAGACAGAGTAGGACAATAAAGAATTTGAGAGAGGCGAAACTCTGGAGCCAGCGTGGGTACCCGAAGATGCGACAGCCATACTTTTCATCCCTTGTCAAGTGGTCGTCGGGAACAAGTTGGTGGCCTGATTTTCCTACATCCGTGTTTGGTGTCAGAATACCGTCCATCATGTTGATATCCCATTGGTGGTCTGCTACGTCACCAGTTGTGATCTCTGCGGTACTCATTGTCGTCGATCGTTGCGTTGACTTTAGGCTGAAAACAATCAAAATAAAAAAGATTGGCGAGCGGGAATCTTGTGATTCTTTCATCTCCTAGTTTTGTTGTTCTAAAACGCATCATTTTTTAATGTTCATGTTAAAGCAAAGAAACGAAGAAAACTGTACCTTTTAAAATATTTCCAATAAAAAAGGGTGTGGAGAGCAAGTGTTGCAAGATAGTCCCTTCATATCAGGCTGTATAACTTGTGGAAGCTCATCAGGCAAAGTCTAATAGATCATATCAATACTTTCCACTAAACGGGTCGATGAGTACATACACAATTATTGTATACAAGCGTTCAAAGGCTTTGGTACAAGGACGAAGTTTCTGACCTGGCAATCAAAAAATTGAAAGTGACTTTTATGCTACTGGGGGAAACCTTGAATACTTTTATCATAAAAAGTCGCATCGTTCTCCACAAGTGGGCCCTGTGCATTCTAGTGAAGATAGGTGCATTCCAGCAGATAGGAGCAACAATTGTGCATGTAATGATAAAAGCATCAAATTTGACAGACACCTTGGGGGTGTTCTTAGGAAGAATTTAAGCTATAGGGCCATCGCATATTTGTCCCAAGACAATAGTGGCGGCCATTTTGGAAAATGGCCGCCATCCGCTAATATTTGGAGTAATCTATCAGTACAAAACCAAGTTTTTGGTAGACAAGCGTTCAAAGGCTTTGGTACAAGGACGAAGTTTCTGACCTGGCAATCATGCAGCCTATACAGGCAAACAAATTGAAATTGACCTTTAAGCTACTGGGGGAAAACTTGAATACTTTTATCATAAAAAGTCGCATCGTTCTCCACAAGTGGGCCCTGTGCATTCTAGTGCATGTTTTTCACAATGAAATTATCCTTTCAAATCACAAACCATGAAAATTTCTACGGTGCAGTTTCCAAGATGTAATGTTTTCTCCTTTTGAGCTATGTACAAATTGTCGATGCAGGAACTTTACAAGCTCGGTGGCTCTATTGAAAACATTTGATGTCACAGGTTTGACATGTTTTCCAAACTATGTGGTGATTATGGTACAAAATCGGTGGCGTATAACAATAATGCATTTTTATTAAATAGGGGAACGCTGGTTGGGGGAATAATTTTGTAGTTTGTTGGATTGTTTGTCTGTCTGTCTGTCTATCTGTGTGTATGTCTGTCTGTTCTGGCTAGGCTACATTTATCTGTCTGTTTATTGGGTTGTTTGTGCCATGAGTGAGGCATCAGTGGTGCCTACTGCATCATTTTAGAGCGTAAAATCGCATCTCAAAACTTGACCAAAATTTGATGAAAATGCCAATTTCTTTTTCTTTTTTTACATTTGTTGACCTAATTCTGAATGTTGTATTCTTGATTTAAAGTAAAGCAGGCATCCTCTATGATGTAATTTCGTACGATGACTATTGCTTCTTTCATATTATTTGAAATATTACAGATTTTTCAGCATAGTAGACCCAAACTGGATCAAAATGCTGGATTTTTACAATTTTTCAAGTTTGATTTTATGATTTAAAATGAAGCAGACATACTCACTGATGTCATTTCGTGTGATCTGACCCATTAGATCTTTCAATTTTTTTTTTTTAATAAAATTAAGGATTTTCCAGCAAAATGGATTTATTTTTCCCAAAATGACAACATTTTCCAAATAGGCCCAATAGCCAATATCCTGGCTCAACTTGAATAAAAAAAGGCGCCGGTGGTGCCTACTGCATCATTTTAGAGCGTAAAATCACATCTTAAAAATTGACCCAATTTTAATCAAAATGCTGGCTTTTAACCATAACCATAACCCCTTATGAATTTCCACTTTTTGACCAATTTTTCAAGTTTACTTTTATGATTGAAAATGAAGCAGACATCCTCACTGATGTCATTTCGTACCACGTGACCTACTAGATCTTTCATATTTTCTTGAAATATTAAGGATTTTCCAGCAAAATGGATTTATTGCTTGCCCCAAAATATCAAAATTTACCAAATTATTGCTAATAAACTGGTTCAAGTTATATAAAAAGGCATCTGTGGTCCCTACTGCATCATTTCAGAGCGTAAAATCGCGGCTTAAAAATTGACCCAAATTTGATAAAAATGCTGGACTTGCCCCTTTTTGACCAAATTTTCAAGCTTGATTTTGTGATTTAAAATGAAGCTGTCATCCTCACTAATGGCATTTTGGACTTGACCCATAGCATCTGTCATAACTTTTTAAAATGTTAAAAACCAATTTTCATATAAGAGACCTGAATTCAGTATCTATACTGCAAGTGCCATTTAATTGCCAAATGATAAAACAAATAAACCATTAATTGATAATTAAAAAAAATAATTAGGCATATACTCACTGATGCCATTTCATTTTTCTTGACCTTTTGCATCTTTCTTATTTTGAAACATGAAGAAAAATTGACAAATATTTGCCACAAAATTATCAATTATTCCAAAGTTGTAGCTAAAATCCTTGGTCAAGTTATGTAAACGGCATTAGTAGAGCCTATAAAAATATATACTGAATCATTAAGAGCATAAAGTCGTATCTTAATAATTGACTCAAATGGGGTAAAAATGCTGGACTTACCCCTTAATTTGATATTATGGTTTGTTTTCTTTTCATATTTTTTGGACAAATTTTTCAGGTTTGATTTTATGATTTCAAGTACAGAGGGCATCCTCACTGTCATTTCCTTTGACTTAATCCATTGCATCCTCATATTTTTTGAAATGTTGAGGATTTTTCAGCAAAATTAATGCGATATTTTCACACATAATTATCAATACTTTCCAAAACATAGCTAACACCTTGGTCAGAGTTAAATTAAAAGGCATCATAAATGCCTGATGCATCATTTTAAGGCATAAAAATGCATTATATTTGACCTAAATTGGATAAAAATGCTGCACTAAACCCCTTATTTTTATTTTTCAATTTTCTTTTGACCTTCCTTTCAAGTTTAAACATTGCTTTTAAACATTTTGTTCAATTTTGTCAGACAAAAAGAAAATGTGAAAATCCAAAGACGGCAATTTGCATGAATGTTTGTTCAACTTATATTCAGCATTGATTTATAGTATAACCGACCATCCTATCACCACTAAAGTGTTTAATCCAATGAGTGAAAGTTAAATTGTCTTTTGATTTTAGAGCTTTAAAGTTTGAAAGTGGAGTGAGTCAGAAGTCAGAAGTGATTTATATCAAACCGACCATGCTTCTGATATAAGGTCAGACGTACAAATTTAAGGTTTTAGGTTTTGAGTTTTATAAAATTGGATTTTGATGGATTTAGGGAAATTTGCCTTTGGAAATTCCTATGAGCAACACTTCTGTTACTCGCGTTACATTGTCTTCAAATATCAGCAATCAAAGTTTGAAGCCATTTCAATATAATCGAGACACTAAAATTATACAATAATCCAGATTGATGATATCTGTCAACACAATGTGAGTAACAGTGGAATTGCACCTAATGTAGTAAATGTTAAAATCAGCGTGTACAAGAGTCTCGCCTCCTCCTCGGGTGTGTCACTCTGGTCCAGCTCATGTTGCCGTCCAACCTTGGGTGTGGACAGTCATCTGGATTAGACTTGAGGCAGTAAGTCTTCAGCTCATGCTAAACAGGATCCACAACCCCTAGCACCAGCTGCCTCCCCTTCCCTCTCTCTCTCATGACTCTACGGCTGTCTTCTCAATCTACAGGTGAGAATAATTACCAGAGGTTGACACACAAGATTTGTAATAATTAAAATCTTAATAAAACATTTGTCCCCAAGTTTACTTTTGATGATCTATACTCAGTACCAGTTGTCATGACAACGAAAGAGAGTTTACTTTTCCTTTGAAATGATCATATGTGAGAAAGTTTTACTTGAATTTTTTTAGGTCCACCTTATTTGATGACAATGTCATGCAGTTTGATGATTGAAAACTTGAGGCCAGGGATAACCAAAGAGTTTTAAAAGCAGGTTCTTTTTCAAAATTCAATGCTGGTTTGATACCTTTTTGAAGAGCTGTTTCAAAGAATATTGAGGGATTTTGTGCTCACAAAAGTTCAAGTTACCACTTGGATCGGTAGCCCATTTGACTTTTCCCGCCATTATTCACTGATGCAAGTCATCCACAGCAACTCCAGGTGAGAGATCGTCATCGCAAAGGGAAGGTCACTCAATGTTGCCTGTGAGTCCAAGAAATATAGGATGTGAGTTAAAAATATGACCGCACTAATGTCTGAGCCTCGATTTTGTATTCGATCTTGAAGGGGACCAACTTCTTTGAACTAAAACTAAGCAAGATTGTAGGTAGGTGCTCTCAACCACCACAACTGTTTAATTAAAAATGGGTGGAAATTTGAAATTGTTTGTTTTACTTATGATTCTTTTTAATCAAGTCTTTTAGGTGCCCATTATCACCACTAAAGTGTTTAATCCAATGAGTGAAAATGAAATTGGCCTTTGAATTTTGAGCTTTAATAAGTTTGAAGTGCAACGAGTCAGAAGTCAGCATTGATTAATAGTAAATCTGACCATGCTTCTGATATAAGGGCAGACATACAAATTTTAGGTTTAAGGTTTTGAGTTACACAAAACTGGATTTTGATGGAGTCAGGGAAATTTGTCTTTGGAAATTCCTATGAGCAACACCACTGTAACTCACGTTATATTGACTACAGATATCAGCAATCATATTAAAATTTGAACCCATTTCAATATACATGTAATCAAGTCAATAAAAGTATACATTAATCCAGATTGATGATATGTCAACATAATGTGAGTGACAGTGATTTTGCACCTAATGTAGTAAACGTTAAAATCAGCGTGTACAAGAGTCTCGCCTCCTCCTCGGGTGTGTCACTCTGGTCCAGCTCATGTTGCAGTCTAACTTGGGGTGTAGGCAGTCATCTGGATTAGACTTGAGGCAGTCAGTCTTCAGCTCGTGGTACACAGGATCCAAACCCACCAGCGTCATCACAAAGGGATGGTCTCTCAATGTTGCCTTTGAGTGAAAGAAAAGTGGGATGCGAGTTAAAAATAAGACAGCATTTATGTATGAGCTTCTTTATTGGATCTTGAAGGGGAGCACTTCTTTGAAATAAAGCTAAGCAAGATTGTATGTTGCGTTTTTGACCACCGTGAGTGTTGAATTTAAAAAGAGTGAAAGATTGAAAATCTTTTTTTTTTTCCCTTTGGTTTTTTTTAAAATCAAGTTTAGTAGGTGGTCGTTATCCCAACTAAAGTGTGTAATCCAATGAGTAAAAATTAAATCGTCTTTTGATTTTAAGGATTTTTTTTTTAAATTAAGTTTCAAAGTACAAGTGAGAAATGTTTTTATTTTTATAGATTATTTTTATTGTTCTCTCCAGTTGAATGCATTTAGAAGTCTACAAAACCGTTCTTAAAAGCTCTTGGTTTAACAATTTGTAATTGCTTCATTCAACAAAGTTTCTTTACTAGTGTACCTTTTAATCCGATACATTACCAAAATCCTTTTCTGAGGCACCTCCCAGAAAGTTTAGCAAAGTGTTGGACAGGAACAGTCTCGTTCCTCACCTTCATGATGAAAACAACCTGACTAGGGAAGAAAATTTATCAGGATGTTAATAGCAATTCATAGTAAAACAAATCCAATCGGCTTTTCCATCTTATACCACCTAGCTTACCTGAAATCTTACCATACCCGAGTTGTCATCTACAATGTCCAAAGAAGCCACTGAACACTGTAGGTAGAGAATACGTAAAGCGGGGAAACTTCCTTATTACCTTACTTCCAGTCCCATGATGCACAAGAGACCAGAGGACACCTGCTGCAGGACAGAAAATAGTTACATGCTGTGGAGGGAAGGTTTATTAAAAGCTGTGGATAAAGGGGTTACTGAATGCTGTTGAGGGAAGGTGTATTAATAGCTGTGGAAAAAGGGGGTTAAATGCTGTTGAGAGAAGGGATTATTGGCTGTGGAAGTAATAGGTTGGTTAAAAGCCATGTGGTAGAAGGAGCAAGTCCAGTTGCCCTTGATTATAGCGCAACCGTCCTTACCCTTCCCTTGGCTTGTATACTTTACCTGTGGCCCTGATACTTAACCTGATGATACTTAACCTTTGCCGTAATCAGTCTAGTCTTTCTTGCGTTCCATAACTTCTCTTGGTGGCACAGATGTTCTTCAGTTTTGAAGTCGTTAGCGATGGCTTAGGTAGTTACTTAGTCTTGGTTCAACACATCTACGATTTGAAACCCCTTTTTCATGCTTCAAAGAAGTTCAATTTGTGATTCATTGTAACCCAGAATAAATTAGTCAAGTGTCAATACAAAAGAAATATGTAAAGTCTTTGAACCAAGACTAAGTTAACACCATTACCTCATGTCCTTTGACCTGCTTTGAGGAGCAAACGGTTAGCCACTTAATTTCTAGGCCTAAGAGTTACACTAAGCCTACCAGTAACCTCTTACCATTGATACAAACCTCTGCATCTATTCTAATGGCTGACATCTCTGCATCATCAAGTCTTGAACAAGCTGGTAACTTCAGAAGATTCTCTCAGAGGGTCCAGGGCTTCTTGGAGCCATCTTTTTTACAATTTTTTTTTAAATATTTTTTACGCAGCACACATTCAACTGAGTAGATGTAACTTTTCAAAAGAGTGGTTGGTAAAGTCACTGGCATGGGCCAGCTTTTGATAAACTACTAAAGTACTGAAGGGTTTTCTGTGTACATCAAAGGAGCTTTACAAAATGGCTACATTCAATTAATTTAATGACGACTCTAGAAATATTGAACAATTCATTTAGCTTTCTAAAGGAATCGTTAAATATACCTAATAATCAAACATTTCATTAAATTGAATGCAAATTGCACAAGTTAGTGTCTTACATGGGGTCACGATGATGCTCAACTGTGGAACAGTTTGTCTAATAAACACGTAAACATAACTGGCTAGATGAATTATGGTGGGAGTGTGCAGAATCTAACCCATTCTTTTGTAATTCTATTCTATTTTATTCAAAATATTTCATTCTCTCAGCAGATTAGTTTCTTTATTTAACGGAAAACGTCAGTTAGATTCTACACTCTACAGTGTTATCTAGTATATGGTCTCAAGGAAATTGATTTGTTATAGGCCCTATTTATTTACGGTCAGTCTCCCTAAATCATGACAAAAAATAATTTAAACATGTCAACTCATAGCTTCAATTTCAACCAGGGAAATTTCCAAAAGAAAGATTGACTCTAATATTGCATCACTGGCCATGACCGATATGCACTGGAAAAGCCCGCTAAAGACATCGGAGTGCTCATTAACCATGAAAACTTTACGAGTGGACAACATCTGCAAGTTAAGTCGAACATCCTGTATAGAAAAGGAAAAAAGAGGGAGGGGAGGGGAACCTGATGAAAGAATGAATGTCGATCATTTCGCACCCAAGTCCTTGCATACCCATAGTTCCTGAAATTGACATCCAGTAGACTAAAACACAATGACCGCCTTGGAGAAAGGCTAGCATGCTAGGCCCTACTACGACGGCACTTTACATGAAAACTGCAGGATTTCCGTCAGAACTTTTCAGATCATTTTTTACTCTCTGGTAATCTTTGTTTGTAAATCTGTTAACAAAATCTAGTCCTGCCATTGCTGGATCGAACTCTTTTTTTCTGGAGGCTTTTTGATATTCAGCAGACTGCCTAATGGTAGTGGTAGTGGTACTGGTAGTGGTGACTGGCTTAATCTCCTTTGTGCTAATGACTGGGTACGAAATGACTTGGGTACGAAACAATCTCCGAGAATGGGGGAGGTGGGATGGGGAGTTTGGTTAGATCTCTGCTTACCATTTGTTGCCCTCATTATTAACTCTTGTGTTACCTTTGATGTCCTCCTAATACGTCAAACAGATCATTCGACAAAAAACCCACACACAGCAAACTCAAGAATGTTCAATTCATTGTCAATTGTCAATTCACAGAGTCTTCTCAGATGCTTAGAAATCAGCATAAGTTCAACATAGAAGACAAGAGTCCCCTGCCTCAACACAATCTCCCTGACTTCAAGCCGCCGGTGTTCCCCCCGCTTGTCTGCTTCACGCCGCAACTGTTCCCCTAGCCCCACTAACCGATGTCAAAAATCCTTGCCACACTAGTGGGGCTACTGTTCCCCCAACTTGCCTGCTTCTTCACGCCACCATCCTTCTGGAGCTACTCGGGTTCGCCCAAACCGTCGAAACCCCCTCTCTCATTCACATTTCCTTGGCAAAACTGTCTGTGCCGAGCCACAGAAAAAATATACCTGAGTTTTGATAGTGTTGCCAGTAATTCAGTGAAGTTTTCTTATCTGCAGTTGGTTTATCCCTTGAGGATGGAAGATGAATTTCCTGGAGCACTCTCCAGCCACTCACGAGCTCAACATCGAAGTTAAGTAAATGGCTTTTGCGTCAGTCTGTATACAGTTTAAAGTTCGAATAAAACTTACTCCGTGGAACTCTTGAAATGGTCTAAAGGGCTCGACAGTGAAATTAGACGGTGTTGAATATTGTTCCACTGCAGTTGGTAAGTAGTAGGAAGGTTTTAGTTTCAATAAAAGTACAGTAATAGTTCACCAGAAGAGCGAAGTCCAAATCCCGCAGCAGAAGAGCCTGTATTCTTGTAGTTGCAGCCATGTTGCCGGTCCATGTTCCCGCACGAAAATTGTACCACTCAATATATTTCCACTGCTTGAAACAGGCGCCAGAAAAAAACAGACAAAAAATGCCTGATTTGCATATCAATGCCGATCTCTCCACCAAACTGATGAGCATTGGCTGAATTCCAAAAAGCAAGGTGCCAATTGTCTAAAATACGAGGATACGCACGTGGAACCACATAAAAACTGGTACCTGTGCAGTTTGCATAAAATGACAGTTAAATGCAGGGTCACTGCAAGTTGCAAAGGATGCTTCGAGCAAGAACGTGATTGGAGCACCGATCATGGGGTGAGGATGGGGGCGGTGCTAAACACCACCTTTTCTGTGGCACATTGTGCACGCGCGCCACATGCACCAACTTGTTAGTCAGACTACTGCGCAATCACGTCTGTGATTGGTCAATACAGGGCGGGGCTTAATGGATAGGTCTATTTCAGAACAATAAACAATAAAACAATAAAACAGCTTAATTAAAGGAGTCCTGTGCCATTTTGTAAAAACTATTTATTTACTTTTTTAGAGAGAGATTCGGGTTTATCCCTGGACCAACTCAATGTTGCAATTAGTTTATGAACAAAAAGTTGTCAGAATTTAGGATATTTTGCTGTCGTAAACTTTCTTTTCTTTAGTGATTCATTGTTGACTCAGTTCACGGCAGTAGGCCAATGAGCAAACTTTCCTCACAAATGTTTTTGAATGAGTACATTTTAGGGCTCACAATTTTATGAATTTCAACAGAAAACTACAGTGTCCCCCTGAAACGACATCACGGCAACATGAGCGCCCTCGGTTGTTCGGAAAAGCATGGACTATTCTAAATCTTTAAAGAAGTGCATTTTTCATTGAAATTAACCAAAAAGAGGTGTCAATTAGTTTTCATACGCTGAAGGAGATTATAAAGTAGCACACAGTAACGTTCCTAAAGAAATATTCACTGTCCCTTCAATTGTCTTTCTACAATCACGGCTGAAATCTGAAAATTTCGAAACAATTTCAAGACGAACACAAAGTTGATTTCCAATAGGACTTTATTAAATCGACAAGAGAGTGTAGATACGTTAAAAAATATTTTCTTTTATTTGACTAGCAGCACGCCTGATTCACGAAACAAAAATAATTCAGAATGCATTTCGTGATGGGTATGATAGCGCCCTCTGTTGGCCTGTGCTGCGCAGTTTCTTTACAGTGTCTGAATATGCGGCTAGGTGTACGCACAGTCACAGAGCCGTACATAGAACACGCAGCTGAAACCTTGTTTTCATGATAGTGCGTAATCTTGTTGCACTTATAACCATTTAATAATTAGGGGTCGATCCGTTATACAGCCTTTGGAAACAAGTATGAAAAAGACTTCGTCCAAAATCTAATTCACGGCTATTTTATTCTTCGTTCACGTTTTTCCATCGTCCATCCTGCCTACCATTAAGTGCTTGCTGTTAATGTTGGGCACAATCACTGGTGATATTCCTCGCCAAAATGGGTATTCTAGAGAAAATTTCGGAGATTGAGGCCGAGGTTTGTATTCTTTATTATTGCAATGTTACGTATATCACGAAAAATGGTCCATCGGCATGATCGGCATATCGGGCATCGGCTGTCACTGTTGCCGGTCATGCCGGTGATCGTGATTGACAATGTTTTGTTACGTGCCTATTTATTCGATCATGTTTACCATGTTTACACCATCATGACCATAACGTGAAATAGAATTGAATGTGGGACAATATGGCCGATATTTATAATATTTAAGTTGTTAGGGCTACTTCTTGTGGGAATTTTGTTGTTCATGTTGTAAACTTGTCGGCCCTGGCCTACTAAGTTTTATTTACAACATCATTCATTGTCTTGAAAGTTGAATTGAAGTGAAGAGGTGGAGGAAACGAAAAGATACATTACTAGATGTGGTCGCTGTTTTATCATTCATTATTTAGGCTACATTTACATTAAAACCAGACAACTTCATCATAAAAAGGTCTGTTGCAAATACTGCGTGGTTGATTTCAGCCATTATGTGAAATCAACCGGAGCAGGCGGTATTTCATTGCAATTAAGTTACATGTTACGGTCAAATCAATATGACCAACATTGAATTAAAATATTTTTAATATTATAAGTTTTTCACAGATTAAAACACAAATTTATCTGATAATGATTTATGTTTTTGGTGTAAATAAATGAGATACCAACTAATGTTTAGACATAAAGAGTATAGGCCTAATGAGTAATGAGTATGAGTCTATGACTTTTTGTCAAAATGAAAGAAAAAATGAGTGAGACAGTGTGTGTGTACGTGTGGTCTGTGCACGCTCTGCATTTGAATGACCAAGTGACCTTTGCTTCGGAGGTCCAAACTTACATGGCCTCTTAAGACGGCTTCTGTTTCCAGGCAGGGGAAACATTTTCCTGTAAACACGACATCCAGCAGCTCCAACTGGTTAAAAGAGCTACGATCATCGCAGCAAGGGTGTCTAAAAAAATCAAATCTAATCAGAAGTAGGCACAATACACTTTTTGTCTTAATTCTCCTCGTCACATTTACAGATGGCCCGCACACAAAAGAATAAGGCCACAAGTGCTCATCTTGGTCTGCTCAAGGCCCGCTTGGCCAAATTAAGAAGAGAGCTTATCACACCAAAGGGAGGCGGTGGACCAGCTGGAGAAGGCTTTGATGTTGCCAAGACAGGAGATGCTAGAATAGGCTTTGTCGGTAAGGAAAAAACAATGCTACTTTACCTGAGTTGGACCCAAGTTCTGATGGCTGAATCATCGGTGTGTGGGTTCGATTCTCAGTCATGACACTTGTGTCCTTGAGCTAGGCACTCAACCATAATTGCTTCTCTTAACCCAGGCATATATGAATGGGAGAACCTGGGAGGGCTGGGAAGAGATGTGTTGGATTAACCCCTCAGGGCTAATTTAAACAGCTTGGGGTTGTATGCTCACCATCCCATGTAGTTTGAGGAAGGGTCTAAGTATGCCAGATGAATAGGAATAATAATGTTGTAAAAGGCCTTGATCTAGTTATTAGGAATAGGATATCTGCACTATATAAGAACCAAGTATTATCATTCTTAAATGAGAACACTTGGAGTTGTAAAATACTCCACAACTACATCCTACATAACAGATCTCCTTGAAAACACAACAAATCTCCTTGGAAAGGTTTTACTTTTATGGGTAAAGCTGTCAAGCGTGATACTCCACTCAGTAGCAGTACTTAGTCTTGGCTTTCAGAGGGTATTCTGCAAATGAGGTAAACGTCTAGAAGGTGCACAGTGGCCAAGACTTGGGTCACCAAAAGCAACTGCCTCTTTGAGATTCTTGAAATTCCAGGTACCCCCCCCCCCTCCCTCAATCCTTAAAAAGAATGAGCAAACTGTGGAATTCTGAACATCACATTAAACATGTTATTGATCATCTTGCAGGTTTTCCATCAGTTGGTAAATCTACGCTGCTGAGTAATCTTGCTGGTGTTTACTCGGAAGTAGCTGCCTATGAGTTCACTACCCTCACCACTGTGCCTGGGGTCATCAGATACAAGGGTGCTAAAATACAGGTAATTGATGGTGTCTCACAAGCCAAGGTTGAAACTACAGTGACTTGCTTGGTCATAAAGTGAAAGTCAAGCCATTTTTACAAACGAGCCAATATTCAGGAAATAAAACCCCAGGAAATTCCTGGAAACTTTAAAACCTCACTGCCACCCCATGTTCAGTTCACACTTGACACAATTTTGCTGGGAAAAATCATCAAAATGCTGTCCCCAAGGTTAACTTGCTTTACCCTACTCCCATACAGGGATAGCTACATGTATGTCCTGGGAAATTTGCCGTTCCTAGAGGGTTTGCCAGGGTTAGCAATTTTAACCAGTTGGCGCCGGATGTCATGTATGTACACGAAAATATTGTCCGAGCCAACAAGTGGGCAGTGTTTGAACACGCCATTGTGTAAAATCAGATTACCAGAACAAAGGTCGCCCAGACACTCCGCTGCTGAGCGTGCACAGAGAACGCAAACACTGTCTAGCTCGTTTTAACCCTAACAAGGAGGAAACGTGGTCTTAATATTTTGCCGATTTTTCAATCATTATGCGGGGGTAATTGTGTAAATACCTGAATCCAGACCTTTGTCCTTTTGTTCCAAGAAGAGGATTACGAGACATCAAGAGGCTTCCACCATTGTTTAATCATTGTATTTCGGCTCAATGGAGGTAGGTTAAAAGTGAACTGGGGATTCAGCCTTGGTTTCGGGTTCAGTACCACTCCTGTGCCGTAGCTAACGGCCAAGGGTTTGCAATTCACGGTACACGTATTTGATTTTTTTTCGATGGAGAAAACAAAAATCCCGGTGCTATAAAGAGAATCATCGGTCAGTGCAAAATTGTTGCCTCACCAAGTACAGCCTTTTTCACAAAACCTTACGTTTAAAATTGCACCAGTATGGTAACTCCCTAAGACTATTCTGGATGTACACACAAACCAAAACCCTCCTCAAAGAAACTCACAATTTGACATGTAACTTTTTTTCCTAAACAGCTTCTCGATCTTCCTGGTATCATTGAGGGCGCCAAAGATGGAAAGGGCAGAGGTCGTCAGGTCATTGCTGGTACGAGTCCACTTTATGTCTCGCTCTTTTGACGTAGAAATTCTACGTGTTATGCTAAATTTCACTAAACACACAAGTACAAATCAATTGTTATCCTTTTTTAAAAGGAACAATCAACCAAACTGTTATATCTAAGAAAGTTGTTCTTATAAAGTTTTTGAAAAAAAGGCGATGATGTGATGGTTAAGTGTCTTGCTCGTGGGAACAGGCACAGCAACTGGGGTTGAGAACCAGAACACCAGAACTTGAGTCCAGTGCACTAGACCACTAGAACATGAGAATCAGGTTTTCCCGTTTGAATTGTTACAGTTGCAAGGACGTGCAGCATCATCTTCATGGTACTCGATGTCCTCAAACCACTCAAGCACAAGAAACTACTGGAGCATGAACTGGAAGGATTTGGCATCAGGTAAGGTCCAAGGAAATCGCCTTAACGTCGGGCTCACAGGCGGGATTCATTTTTGGAATTTCCTGAATATTTTTATTTTATTATTTTTTCGGGGGGAGGGGGGTGGGGGATATCGTTGTCATTTTTGTTTAACGTGACTCTGCCAAACCTTGGCTGTAAGCCATGATTGATAATTGTCCATGGCATGCTGGAATCTCGGAATTGCCTCCCATGCTGAATTTGATGATGGCAGCCTAACGATCTCTCATAATCCTGGTTCGTCTAACAAAAGGACTAAGGTTTGGAATTGGGGATTACAAAAAAATCCCTGGAACAAGGAAGAATTCCGAGCATAAATTCCAGTACCGTTTGTCCCTCTTTGTTACAGAGGAAACAAGTGTTACATGGTGAGTGCATGCTACACAATGTCCGAACGTGTTTACACGTCTGCCCGAAGCGTCCCAGGACATTATTCTCAAACTTGTTTGTCCGACTTCCGCTTGTGTGGCTGTAAAAGTTTTGCTTATATGCATGTTATCCGGCTGTGAACTGGTTGAAAGGTTGCTCTATTCACACTAAAGTCTTGGACAATTTCCTTAATGTATTCAATGCCCGCTTCATGGCCATCATTTCCTCACTAACAGGTTAAACAAGACGCCGCCGAACATCGGCTTCCGCAAGAAGGAGAAAGGAGGCATCAACTTGACCACGACCTGCGCACAGTCCACCCTGGACACCGACCTGGTCAGGACGATCCTCGCCGAGTACAAGATCCACAACGCCGACGTGGTGTTAAGGGCCGACTCCACCACGGATGATCTTATCGATGTTGTGGAGGGAAACCGCGTTTACATCCCCTGCATCTATGTGCTGAATAAGATTGATCAGATTTCTATCGAGGTGAGGTTAAAGGATGGTTCAAACTCAATGCAAAGTCAAAGGGAGTTAAATCATGACATTAGAAATACACAAGATTAACAAGAAAAAATATCATAAGTAGAATTTAACCAGTTGATCTGGATGACTGTATACACGAAAATATTGTCAGAGCCAGCAAACATATCATTTTGGAGCGTGCACACTCATCGTGCTACGCCTCATTCCACCCACACAAAGAGAAGAGTTGGTCATGACTATTTTGCCGATTTTCACCTATTATGTGGGGGATAGTGTGTAATCCCCAATTCCAGACTTTTGTCCTTTTGTCCCAAAAAGAGGATTATGAGACAGTGAGAGGCTTCCAACATTGTTTATTTATTGAATTTTATCTCAATAGAGGAGTCAGAGTGAACCGGGGATCCAGCCTTGGTTAAGGATTTAGTACTAATCCTCGGCTCACGGCCGAGGTTTTGCAGATCACGGTGCATGTATTTGATGTTTTCTCGACAGAGAAAACAAAAATCACGGTGCTATAAAGAGAATCTTTGTTCTCTTGTCAAGTCAGGGTCTCTTTGTGCCAGTGGAACTCTCAAAGAAAAATGATTCCGGCAATTCTGAGAAAATAATCCCGCCAGGCTGGACGGGAAAAACATGGAGGATTCCCGGCAGCAACTGGTTATTACACAAGTATTTGTTTGATTGAGGTATGATCCGTCACATCTGTTCTGAGTTAGTTTCCAGTATTATGATGCAGATGTAAACATTCACAATGTTTAAGAACTTGTAGTTAAAGCTGTATCATTTGCCTGTTCAGGAGCTTGACGTCATCTACAAGATCCCTCACTGCGTACCCATCTCAGCCCACCATAAGTGGAACTTTGATGACTTATTGGAGAAGATGTGGGATTATCTTAAGCTGATCAGAATGTACGTATGAATAGGATTATCCTTGGATAATCCTAGGATAGAATGCCCAATCGGCAATGCTGTGATTTAAAGTCCAGGGTTCAATTTCACTAAGATTCATCTTAAGATGCCGGAGTGAAGTCATCGGCGTGTGGGTTCAAATCTTAGTCATGATACTTGTGTCTTTGAGGGAATAATAACACTACAACCCCAAGCTGCTTAAAAATTAGCGCTAAGGGGTTAATTCAACACATTACTGTCTCATCACGCGCAGGTTCCCATACACCAGGGTGAAGAGAAGCAGTTATGGTTGAAGTGCCTTGCTCAAGGACAAGTGTCATGACCGGAAATCGAACCCACACTCCGATGAGCTGTAAATTGCTTCCCATCACCCAGGAGGGTAGAAATTGTTGATGTGAATGATTAGCAACCTCTGTGCCCATATGGCTGCATACTCCTAAGGTACAGTTGACAGCAAGTCGACAACAAAAATGATACGCAGAACTTGTTGAAAATACATTGTTTTATCGTTCTGTTGTAATTTAGATGTCTTTCCATACATGTATTCCTATTCCTTGTCTCTCCCGACAGATACACGAAACCCAAGGGTCAGCTGCCAGACTACGAGGCACCGGTCATTCTCAAGTCTGATCGCTGCGTCATTGAAGACTTCTGCAACAACCTGCACAAGAGCATCATGAAGGATTTCAAATAGTAAGTTGGGTTTTGTCCTTCCATTTTGTTCCGCCTTGGTTCCAAATGACACTAGAATCTAGTTCAGTCTGCGGATTAGGTGCTTGTGGCGATGGTAGGCAACTTCTTTTCCTTGGTTCCAATGACACTAGACTCTGGTATCATGTGGTGAATGCATCTACACAGTACGCAGTCAACCTTCCTACTATCTGACCATTCAATATCATCCACTGTGGTTTTGAATGATATATATAAACTGTGCCAGCCTGCAATATGATATCACATGATGGATTCCTACACAGTACACATGCATAACATAAGTTAGCTCTGTGCGCAGTTTTGCCACCATACACCACCCCATCAGGTGAATGGTTTCAAACGGTTGGTCAACTCGCAGGAAAATGTTACCAAGAGTAGGAAGGTTTTTACCAGTGATAATACCAAAACATGTTTCTGTTTTTTGTTTAAAAGACTCTTTCCACTTGGTGTATGTTCTTTTTCAGTGCCTTAGTATGGGGCTCCTCGGTCAAGCACAACCCCCAGAAAGTTGGTAAAGAGCACATGCTTTGTGATGAGGACGTCATACAGATCGTTAAGAAGTGAGTTCCGAGGGCCAGGGATAGCGTTGGCAAAACTAAGTACAAGTAGTCTCCCAAATTTTCCTAATCTACTCCGCTGACGGTAGTCGATTAGTCGGACAGTGCTGATGAGAACAATCTACACAGCCAAGTGGATACTAAAACATGGTGTTACAGCAAACCAAATATACATTGATACTTCATTGAAACCTGTACATACTTTTAGCTTGTTTGATTCTTGTGGACAGGACGATAGTGAAAATCAACCTCGTTCCCATGGAAGTATCAATCTCACCGCGCCATACTTTTCCCCAGTGCTTTTGCTCAATCACAACCCCTGGAATTGTGTAATCTAAATGTGCAAATATACGGCCCAGTCTAATTCATCTTGTGGTCCATCCACTCTTGGCGTGCGCTCAAGCATGGTAGCCCGCAAAAGCGACATCAAGTCATAGAGCAACTGGTCCCCTGTCATTGTGCTTTGATCTTGCTACACTGCTGACTGTATGCAGTTTAGAGAGACCATGTAAAACAGGATTTATATATAAAGTAGGATCACGTCAAAATACTTGCATTTTGAAACAGGCTTGCTAAGCAGTCGTAAGCGCCATACATGGGCTCTAAACATTTTATCCAGCGTCTGCGAAAAAGCAGTCACTTTTATCAGTGACTCCCTTCCAGGGGTTAGTGAGGAGAGGGCGTGTTGCCAATGGGAGGTTGAGTGAAACTGCATCTTTCATACACATTTTAACATGAACAGTTACGGGTCTTTTCAGTCCTTTTTTGGCATATACATAATG
Organism: Marthasterias glacialis; assembly: GCA_911728455.2. NCBI lineage: Eukaryota > Metazoa > Echinodermata > Asteroidea > Forcipulatida > Asteriidae > Marthasterias > Marthasterias glacialis. The sequence goes on from OU452226.1 coordinate 12,256,466, forward strand.
GCTTCATGTTTCGACCCCAGCAGTATCTTTGTCAAAGGCTCGTTTAGCTAGGGTCGAAACATAAGAACATTACCACTCTTTGCATTCTTACAATACTTAACACAATTTTGTTGGTAAGTAGATTGCAAGAGCTAAATATTGCTTTCAATTTATTTATAATATTTTTATAATCCTTGATAATTACTAACACTCTGTTATTGTGTGTTCTTTTCTCCTTACTCACAGACTCTGATGATGAATCAAGAGAGATAACTATTTACTCATCATGATCAACCCCTTGTAGATACAAATGTAATAAGATGTCTTGGGCGCATGCAGCTACCTCGACCACTCTCGGACCTATTGGCTTGAGAAGTATTTTGTAAATTCCTTGTCCTGAAAGTTCAAGGAGCCTTTAAATGTGTAAATTAAACTTTAAAACGTTTTGCAAAGCAGAGACAGGTTACTGAACCAGGATATTGACTAACAGAGAGACAGCCAACATAGGGCTGGATAGCTCAGTTGGTAGAGCGTCGGTACGTTAAGCCGGTGGTCGCAGGTTCAAATCCCAGTCAAATTTCTTTGCTCACCCCAAAACTGAATTGATACAGGCAGAAATTTGACGGGAAAAAAAATGTTTTGTGAAAGTGCAAAGAGGATAGGAAACTAGTAAAATTTGTGAGTACAACCATGTAAAAATCTCTTTTGTGAGGAGTGGTGGCTCTGAAAAGAGCCGGTGTGGTGGCTCTGAAAAGAGCCGGTGTGGTCTCGAACAGTATACTCTGCTCGTCTTGCCTGAAGACGAACAGAGTATGCTGTTCAAAATGTCGAGACCACACGTGTGGTCTCAATGTTTTGGTGGGTCTGAAATGAGCTGGTGTGCACACCGGCTCATTTCAGAGCCACCAAATTTTACTAGTTTCCTGTCCTTTACACCATGCAAAGCAACTTTAAGTACACACAGCCAATTTAAATACTTGATGAATCAAAACGGACAATATCACAAACACCGATTAAAGTTGCTGATCAAATCGTTTTTCTTTTAATCATTTTAATGTCAAGAAAGTATATTAAACAAGTCCAAAGACCAGGGTAGAAATGTCAAAGACCCCACTGAAGTTCTTATTTTTTTTTCTTTTCATTTTAAGCATTATAAAATTCAATAAATCCCTTGAAACACATACAAAGCCTGGGCCAAAATTTCACAGAGCTGCTAATACCGCTAAACAGGTTCACTTGCTTAGCAAATTTACATGGAACCGGTCACATTTAATGCACATCACAATGCAGGTTTGGCCGGTAACCCATTCCTACTAAGCATGATTTTTTCTTGTCCTTAGCAGCTCTATGGAAATAGCCCCTGACCATTTATCGATACTCACAAAGCGTTACACAATTTGTTGAGATAATTTTTTTTTTTTATAGAAGAAAGTTGGCTTCGACAAAAAGTTCAATATTATACAATAAGTATTATTCAACATTTGAATTTTACAGCCAGTACAGATGTAATGTGAAAGCTGCAGGCATTGTATTGAGTTAAATACTGCAATAAAAAAAGGCTCAATTATCAACTTAACTATCTTGGTGTGTCTTTGTTTGAACTCAATACACTACAACTTCTCCATACAAAACGCAACAAAGTGGGCTTACCATACCTTCATCTGGTCATTTAAATTGGATCGACTTTACAGAGATATTTTTTTGTCTTTGTACATAGATTAATTTCAGTTTTGAGTATTTCAATCACAACAGATGATAAGAAAAAGTACAAAACCACACTATAAACTACACATCTTTGCAGAATTCATAGAGAGGGAGAAAAAAAAAAAAACACAACTTAGATTATAGAGTTTCTAAGGTGGGAATGACAGCAACGGGGACCACAGCTGGTTTTACAAAAATGTGAACTAGGTGCTTACTGTTAGGGTGTAAAATATCTTCAAACTTATTGGTACATTACCTTGATTAAAAATGAGGGGCCATTGTTAGCAGCAGTCATCTGTGCTGTCCTTTCCCTGAAAGAAACTGTTGTAACACCCAAGGGCCATCTCCCCCCCCCCCCACCACCACCAAAAGCCTGCTGATTAAAAAAAATAATAAAACAATTTTTATGGGAGAAAAAAGGGAAAATGTTGACCAAAATTAACGTTTAAACAATGAAGGAGTGGTGGGGGCTCACTATTTGTGTTGCGTTTAACTTTAGCCCCCACCCTTCAACCCATACCTGCCCGCCCGCCCCCCCCCCCTTCCCAAAGGCAACTTTTGTTTCCCAGCCCCCTCTCCAAATACACGTTCCGAGGGCGCCATTGATGTTGGCCTATAAAAACTAGTTGAATACATGTTCAAACTTTTTTTGGAATGACTGCTGTAACAATAGATGCTACGAAAACCAGAACACGTGGGCCTGAAATTGACTCCAACGCACATGCCCACTTCACATCACTGTGCATTCTTCGTTTAAACAGCTTGCACAGAAATTCTGCCCTAACCATCAACTCCCCAGAAAGCAGAGCCATGAAATCGGGGGCAGTGGTTTTGACTGTTCATGTCTGATGATATTTTGATAGAAGGAATTGCTAGTCGTGTTGGCACAGAGGGTGATGCATTTGACCACGTCCATCACATACAAAATAATAACAGCGTTCTCGTCCCGGCCTTAAATTTCATCTTTGAGAGGGCACGGCCGTTTTCATTTTGCAAAGGGCACTTCCATTGGAAAATCTTGACGACTACGAGGAGCTTTTGAAGGGGCACCAAGGCCAAGACCAGAGGCCAAGAATGGCATTTGTGTAATTCCAGGCTAGCTGGTCTTGTAAGAGAAACTTAAGCTTTAAACACACACGGACATTGTCTTTGTACTACGTATCTCTCCTGCGCTGTAGAACTGGGGGGGGGGGGAAACAACTTAAAGACTGTGCGTGTACAGTTAAAGAACACTAGGATCGAGGTTTTCAGACCAAGGTTGCAAACCAAAAATATTAACACCGGAGAAAGAGAGGTATAGTATGCACTACAAAATATTAATATTTACAAAACAAGAGGGGGCAAAAAAAAAACAAGTATTATTTAACTGTTTTCCAATTATTTATCTGAAATACATACACAAACGGAAAGTAATGTTTTTTTTCACAAGTCCGTGCAGCTCTAATATCTCTGACATTACACTACAAGGGTTACTGTAAATGGTTTAAAGACATCAAATGAAGGACTGTTTTTTTAAACTTAACCGAACCAAACAAAACAATCAACATAGTATTTAACTTTTAAATTCAATAATTATTACAACTTTAGCCAACTACAATCACAGTTTTGAATCAAAAATACTCATTGGCACATTAAGGGACAGATAGAAGTCAACAAGTATTAACAGCAAAGGTTTCTTAACTAAAGAAGGTTAAGGGGTCAAATTAGAACCATTTACAATGCACAGTGAAAATACCATCCAATAGAACATTGGTCCGAGGGATAAATCAGCGCTAGGGAAACAGAGAAACACAAGTTTTTATTCTTCTGGCCTTCACTTCATAAAGTCATTGAACTCAATTTGCCTCGCTTCAAATGGCCACAAAGGAATTAAAAGTCAAGCTCATACTGTGTGTCGTGAACGATAACATTTCCCTTCAAGTTACTAGTTTTTTTCAACCTTCCAACTTGACTAGCATGGCACTGTATACGTACTAAACACCATATTAATTTAATACTAAGACATTCATTGTATAAACAGCCTGTCCCACATCATTTAAATTAGCAAGCACACTTCACTGTTAGCATCCACAAATCTCATCAGTTTTTCCCTCTAGCAACAAATATAACGACTCACTCCCTCCTCGGGCACCTTTAACATTAACGTATATTTCGAAATTGCGATCCCACTGAAGGAGCTCATACGAGTTTAGCTCCCCCTGACGACTGCTTGAATAGTACATGGACACAAATCGTTCCGAAAAAGGCACCAGACTCCCTTTTTGACGTGAGCCTCGTCTGAATTCCCTGTCAGCATGTTCAGGGTCCAACTTCATAGAAACCGCTCAGCAGAAAGTACTGCCCGATAGGGAGTGTATTTGCTAAGCAAAAAATTAGCAGGGAACCAGTCACACATGATATACATTCGGTGGAATTTCAGCTGGTAACCCATTTCTGCTAAGCAAGATTTTGTTTTCTGTGCTGAGCACTCTGGGTGACTAGTTTAGCAGTACCTCTATGAAATTGTCCCCCCATATGGGACAACATTGTACCAAGCCGATAAAGGATTTTGGATAAATACCAATTATTACTTTGCATTCATCAATCAAACTGTTTACTGTTAGAAAAATGAGGGGTGAAAAAATAAAACAAATAAATACACAAATTAATTTACACTTTTCGCAACACAGACAAGGGGTTATCAAACAAACAAAGAAAAAAAACCACTTTTTTTTCTGATTAATTTTTTTTTTCAATGGTGAATTTCTTTTTTTCATCCTACAATTTACAACCATGAAATAATTAAATACAAGTTCGCGATAATCAGAGAAACCGAGATTTCAACAACAAAAAACCTGTGTTTTGACACGCTAAAGACTTCAAGCAAACCACTCATTATCAACATACAAGGGAGCTTACTTCATATTTAGAAGAAACACATTGGGTCAATTACGTAACGAAAAACCAAAATGATACACACATAAATAAATAATCTCTCTTTCTGGACTTCGTGAAGAACTCTTTCACTCAAGCTTCATCAAGGTAAGCTTCCCCTTACCCCGCCCCCTCCCCTACAAAAACAAAATTATCGGAAAACACAATATCATATTTACAACTGTTCAAACATTGAAAAGTGGTTTTTTTTTTGGCGGTTCTTTGTACAATTAGCATCCACTTCTTTCTCTGTATAAACAAAACAAAAGAAAAACATTTCTTAATCTCAAGTACAATCTATCTAAAATTTTCTATAAAAAAAGCCCAAACAAACAAAAAAAAAACGAAAAAAATGTTTGTTGACTTTGATTAGGTTCTTCTCTATTTATATTTCCTCTTTTTGTTAGACATGCAATGAAACCAATGTTTGAGAGTGACGAAAAAGAAAAATAGGTCTACACATAGTGCATACTACATTAATCTGGACTATGTCACTAAAACACACACATTCGGTGCAAACGTTTGCCTCAGTTTTCTTGTGATCGAGGACATTGTGTTTCTCACATTACAATCACCTTTATTTTTTAACAAAAAGAAGAAATAACAAATTCGCAAACTTCACATGAAGCCACACCCCTTCTTGCTTTTTTTAGGGGGGTTGACCACTTTCCCTTTTAAATCGTTTACATCACGAATGTTTACTTCGCACTTTCAACAAAACTAGATAGAAAACAAAAAATGCTGACGACAAAATCAACACAATGAAGAATTGAATTCTGCACGAATACATTAATTTACATATTTTACATCTGTATACATTTGTCGAAAAGTTCATACGGAATTCTCGAATAGAGAGAGAGAGAGAGAGAGAGAGAGTGAGAGAGAAAATACCTTCCTCTCAATGAATTACATCTCTGACAAATACCTCGTTCCGACTACTTTCAATTGTTTCACATCAAGATGAAACTGCTCATCAAATCTGCCATTTCTGAGCGGTTCACCTGGGGAACACAGAGATCGACCAAATAAATGTTTCTGAGAGATCGTAGCAAATATACATAGGGCACACACCACAGGTGTGCTTTTAAACGATCCTCTGTATTCGTCGACTGACTACACCAGTAATGCATCTCTTGCTCCAGACTCTAGTAAACTTAACAAACGGAAAACACTATTCACTATTAACTGAAACATGTTCCCTTTTTTTCCGGCAGTTACCCCATTTTTTGATTTGACCCTCTGACCTTTGACATTCAGCCGACGACCTGCTGCTGTCGTTCCAACTCTTCGACCGACATGACCTTCTGCCCTTGGGGCAGCACTGGGGTCATCTGGGACATGGGCTGCTTCAGGACGTCTGCCCCGAACCACTTGGCAAGCTGGTTGACGGGAGACTGTCTGGAGTCCTGACTGCTTCCGTTCATCCCTATGCCACTGTCGTTGATGTGGTAGTTGGAGGGTTGAGGGGACATGAACTGCTGCATATGCTGCTGATGCTGCTGCGGTTGGTGCGGATGCTGCTGTTGGTGCAGGTGCTGGGACTGATGCTGGGGTGTTGACATTTCTGACATGTGCTTGAACATATCTGAGCATTACAAAATGGACATCACAAATTTCATTGGAAGTTTTCAACAGATTAAAAATTCATTGAGAAAGTGTTTGAATTATGTAAGTATTATTCTGAGTCTTGCAAATTGATAAAGAGTTGTATGAGTTTTGCTTGGTCAGAACTAACAAACATGCTATAGTTCCACTGAATCTCAACTTCAGAAAAGACCATTAAGAATGAACTCAGTAAACCAACCTTGTTGGTTGAACTGCTGCTGGCCAACTTGTGGAGGCCGATGTTGCTGCTGCTGCTGCTGCTGCTGTTGTTGTTGCTGCTGGTGCTGCTGTTTTTGCTGCATACCTGCTGCTAACGCTAACGCCGCCATGGGATTTCCACCTTGGAAGGCGTTCATCTGGTTCAAGATGAGCTGCATGGAGGCTAATTGAGGCGACATCCCGGGGCGAGTCTGCTGGGACTGCTGTAGAAAATCAATATCAACTTTATGAGAACTGCATCCGTTCTAAATCCAACCGAACAGCTCATGAAAATGAAACGACAGGTTTTAGGCATGTAAGCAATCCACTTATTTTTTGTTTTCTTCTCAGGAATGTGAAAGTACAGAGCATACATCAGCGTATGGCAATACTAAATTAATCATTTTAACTAGAAGTGTATTGGTAAGCAGTATACAAAAGTCAAATAATAAACCACAAGGGAAACTGACTGGGTAGTTTTAATTCAATTTTGGGGTGAACGAAGAAAAAACTGACGAGTACTGGATTTTACTTTGTTCACTCTAAAACAGTATACAATAGGTAAGAAGAGTAAACTTTACTGAAAGTAAAGAAAAAAACGTACACAAATTGTACAAGTGTTTAAATTGATCAATTTGAGAGTTACTTTATCTTGACGAGAATTATTGACACAGCGATTGGGGTGGTCGCCGTCTGCAGTGACCACCCCAAAAGCTGTCAGTGCGATAAAGAAATAGCAGAGTTTCCTGATGGCGTCACAATCAGCGTTGCAGCCATGGTGGATGGCGTCGGACGGGCCCACCTGGAACTCAGAATTTCCGCCCAACACTCAGAGCAAAATACACTGTGCCTCTCGGCACAGATTTACCTCAGAATAAATTAAAATAGAGTCAAGTGTGGTAGTTTTGTCTTTGATCAACCAGCCAGGTCTCAGGACCGGCTAACCGAATTGATAAACAACATAGTTGATGCCATATAATGGCATTGACCGCAGACACAGTGAAGGCTCTGGAGCTGATAAGGAGTACGAAATATCACAGAGAAAGAACACAGTCAAAAGGCCATTCAATTGATTGCATGTTGATGGCCCCGTAACATGAACAGTTTTGGGAACCTGGGTAAATAGCCTTACACAAACAAGCTTGAACCGCCGCACTCCACTCGCCCTTGGTGGACAGATTTGAATTTAGAGCCCACCACTAAAATTGGTCTAGCTACAACCCTAGTCACAATGACCTCATCTGCCTTTAAAACTTGTAAAACATTTTCTCCCCTGCATTTTTAGGTTTATATCTTTAGAATTCATCTGTGTATAAGTACTCCCAATAAATCTTGATCAAGAAGATTCCTATGATTTTGTGTGTGTTTACCTGTTGTTGTTGTTGTTGTTGTTGTTGTTGCTGTTGCTGTTGTTGTTGTTGCATCTGTGGAAAAGGATTTCCTCCCCTCATCGGTGAAGGCATTGCAGCTTGTTGAAACAGAGCTCCACGAATGAGGGTGGCCTTGGCTAGGGCCGCAGCCTGGGCATGAGCCTGGGCAGCTGCCGGTGACGTCATCATCCCCTGATTCATCCTAGGCATCCCGCCAGCCCCAAACGGGGGACCCATAGGGCGGGGAGACACCCCCCGGTGCCCGGCCATGTTGGGCGGAATCGGCGAGTGACTGTTCGGTCTGGACTGCGGCTGGCGCATGGGTCTGTTCCTGTCACCTGAGAAGTTGTGCTCCGGTCCCGGCTGGTTGTGATTATGCTGCTGTTGCTGGTGGTGCTGCTGTTCTGCGTGTCGCCCAGGGTGTCGAGACGGTGAGGAATGTGGCTGGTTTGCAGGCAGCGGCGGTTGCATCTTCTGATGCTGTTGCGGTTGTGAATGCTGCTGCTGCTGCAGCTGACCGATTAGATTCTCTCCCGGCTGTTTCTGCTGCTTCATTGGGTGTCTGTGTGGCGAGGTCTGTTGATCTGGCACCAAATTTGGCTTATGCATCGGGGATAAACCTCCTTGAGAGCTAAGCGCAACTCTACTCCTGCTTGGCGAGCCAAGCCCTGCTCCTCCATCCGATGAACGAGGGGGTGTAGCTGTGGTTAGGGTAACCGTAGGAGTTTTGATACTAGACGAGGATTTGTCTCCAGGTGCAGGAGTATGCTTCGGTGAACCTGTAATATTGTCTGTCAAGAAAGTCAGAACAATAAGTTTTGGACATGATAATGTAGAAGGGAAAATGGCGAAAACTGTGGCAGGCTACTGGAAAAGACACAAGATTTCTTTTTTTAATAACTGGCACTGTTTAAAGTGGTTTTGAAAGTAAAAAGTATGGTTCCAAATTTTTGTTTAAGATCTTTAATTATTATTACTATGATGGGTACAACAAATTTACCATCCTGCTGGTAGGCCCAATTTTTATTTTTCATACAAAGGAACTACAGAGAAAAACCATTTTGGTAATCACTGCATTTGTGTGAAGTGAACATTTTATCCATGGGGTGTACTTGTTACGCCTTACCTGAGGTCCTGTCGCAGTCCTGCTGTTCGCCTGGCGTCTTGGCCTCAGCACTGCCTGCCATCTTGGCCTCCGCCCGCGTCTCGTGCATCTTACGGATCACCGATGTTGGTGTGAATGCAGTTGCTAATTTGGGCATTGTCTGAAAGGACAGTGGGAAAACAAAAAAACTTGGATGGTGTTTTCTTCAATGTAAAATCTCTATGCTGGAAGTTAACAATTTAAACAGGAGTCCAAATTTAAAACACATTACTTTTGTTTGAGGAGCTTTGTAATAACTAAATTTATGTTGTAGAGCACTCTGCAGTAACAGCTGTTTCATTCCATTTGAGCCATTCCTCATTATATGATGACCATTTTATTTATCTCCTCCAACTATCGTAGTTTTAATGAGTACTGTACAATCTCATATGTAAGTGAAAAACCAGCCTTAGGTTGACTGGGTCACACTGTGTTGCAAGTGTATATTCGGGCATGCAACTCACCAACCACACATGAAACATACAAAAAACTGTGGAGCCAGTCTCTACACATGTACTGTAAAATGTATGCTGTACAAGGAGCATTATGTCTGTGTCTAGAACATAATGCCTTATATGCATATGTACACTACCACGGAGTCAGACTCTACTCATCCTTTGATGCATGTATTGTATCAAACATGGATGATTTTATTTATCTTTTATTCAGCAGAAATGTTTTTTTTTTTTAACTTGTAATTTTCAAGAAAGGCTGGATTCTACTGTTTTTTTTGCGGAAATTCGCAGATCCACAGAGAAGTTTTATGCCTGTGTATTTAATTTTTGGAATTGCACACAAAATATAAACAAGAAACAACAACCCCTTAGAAGAAAAGGAAACAGAAATGTTATCACACAAGAAAATCACAACAAAAACAGTCGAGTTAAGATGGCAGTCAGATTCCAATGAGAAAATAGAAGAGCCTTTAATACCTTGGTAGGGGTAGTCTGAGGAGGATTGGTGAAGGTTGTAGTAATCTGTTGAGGCCCCCATCTCTCTGGGGCCCCTCCTGGACCCATGGGCCCCTGGGGAACCTGGCCAGAGTGCATTTGGCCTGGGGGCATCTGAACTGGAGGCATTTGTCCCGGTTGCATCATGCCGCCACCCTGCCCTTGTGGGCCTGGTGACTTGGACCTGACAGAAGCGAGACAAAAAAAGCGGAATTGAGGCTCAAGTTAAAATTTCCAGTAATTCCTTGTGCATATAATTTATTTACCCAGTACAATGACAGCAAGAAAATACTCTACGCACAGGCAGACGTGATACTTCATTCTTGTATAAAGGTCAAGGCCGTTTTTCCTCACAGTAAAGGGCACCTCGAAAGAGGGCAATTCAAACTTTAAGGGGCACCAAGGTAATGACCAGGGGCATGGAGGCAATTACCTCCGTGAAGTAGCAGCCTGCATAGGGGTTTACAACCTACAACATCATGCACTGTCACAGAGTACCAGCCTATTCCACTTCATATTTACAAACATTTTACATTTGACCCTCCGACCGACTCTTGGTAGCATTTTCAAAATGAGTGGAATGACCATTTGAAACCATTCAAACTCCACCGGTCGTGCATGGAGGTGCAACTGTGCACAGAACCAACTGTGCACACATGTGATCTGTAGATGTAGTCACTTCATCGTATGGCAGGCTGGCATAGTAAAGTCTATCATTTGAAAACACTGTGGATTAGATTCAGTGGTCAGACAGTAGGAGGGTTGCTTGTGTACTGTGTAGATGCATTCATCTCATATTATTGCAGGCTGGCTAAATTTATCCGTTATTTAAAACTACAGTGATATTCAATGGTCAGACAGTAGGAGGGTTGACTGCGTACTGTATAGATGCATTTCACCTCATATTAGTGCAGGCTGGCTAAATTTATCTATTATTTAAACCTACAGTGATATTCAATGGTCAGACAGTGGAACGATTAACACATGTTTAAAGTTTGCAATGTTGAATTTACTTTTAAAGTAGGGAGTGGAATGAGGGCAATCTTTATTTAACGGGAGACATTGTCCGATACCCACTCACCTTGCAGACTCTCTGGCCATAAACTTCTCCTTCTGAACTTCCAACTGCCTCTTGATCAACGCCTGCTGCAAGATGTTCTGGGTGTGTTTGGCCAACTCTTGGGGTGACGGCACACGGGGGCGAATGGGGGTCGCTGTGGGACTAGCCGGCATGATTGGGGACCGTGCATTCGGCAGTAGGGGTGAGGTCGCCCCGGGTAAGCCAAAGGGTATGGGGCTTCGGCCCCCGGGGAGGGGTGACTGCTGGCCAAATGCTAGAATGCGGGGAAAGGTACATTGATATTATCATATAATTAATGGAGGGTATTTCAGCTATGGCAAAACAGGAAGAACTGCAATATTGGACTGACCATTGAAAATGAAAGTAACCAACAGATTAATTTAAAATTTTACAGTAAAAATAATGTTATCACAGAAAAAAATTACAAACAGAAATATGAAGACATAAAACACCAATAAACTTTGTGGTGAAAAGCTCACTCAGTTTTTAAAAATAAAAAAAATGTATGAAGAAAGCGTTTGAATTTGATGCTCACATTAAATTGGTGTGGGGAAAAAAAAGAATCCGCTTTTCTCTTTGAGGTTCTAAAATCTACATTCCGTCAAATCTACATCGACTTCACACAGTGTACAGTCGGCCATCTTTATGGGCAATGATATCAACTATTTAAACACGCAACTATGTGTTTTGTGAATGGCCTCACCTTTCGACCCTAGCAGAGTCTTTCTCAAAGGCTAAAGCTTTTAAGCCTTCGAGAAAGACTCTGCTAGGCTTGAAACGTGAGACCATGAACAATTCTTTGCATTTAAACAACAGGTCCTTTTGGTTGGTAGGCAGTTTGCAACAGCTAATTTTATTTTTTATAACTATGTGTTTTGCATTATTAACACATAACTCATCTGATAATTGGTATACTACCCACTTAGCTGCATAGACAAATTTGAATGCTTAATGTGGTTACAAGCCAAACCCCAAGTTGCCTGTACCGATGACGTATATCGGAAACTACTTATTCACGGTGTCCAGCAAAGCTGTGTCTCCAATTTCTATTTCAAAACCTCACCTATAGGAGATGGCGTCCTCGGCGTGTGAGGCTGCAGCAGCGCCTGATGAAGCAAATCCTGCTGTATCGCCGGGGACGGCACTCTACCCACGGGGCTCATCCCACCCTGGGGCGTCATGCCAGCCTGGTTCCTCAGGGCGGCGGCCAGGGTCGGGTTGGTGGAGGCCTGCTGCAGGAGGGCGTTGATCACCTCTTGCTGGTTGGTCGGGGTTGGCTTGAGGAGATGGGGCTGTTGTCTGTCCTGGGGCTGGGGGACCTGAGGCATCATGGTCGCCATGACCTCCTGGTTAATGGGGGAGGGAACTCTGTGGGGGGGGGGGAACAAGTATCCACAAGTTGGTTTAGTCAATGTTCAAGAACACCAAAACTACAAATGTAGTCTTATTAAATCAGTCAGGATACCTCTTGGGAGTTTCCTGGTACTTCAGTTCTTATAAATGCAAATCTGAGTGAAGCAAATTTCTTGCCTATTTTGATCCTTTTTAAGATAACTATTGTGAGGAACATGTGGATGAAAACAAATTGAACAAAAGGGTTTCTAGTTAACCTTTAACTACATTGAGCGTGAAATTTTAACATCTCTTTAAAGCATTTCAACATCGTGGGCCAACAGCAGTAATTTACATGTCCATGTAAATTGGTTTTTAGAGATGCAGCACCAGCTCACATCATTAACTTTGTACTGCTTTTAATATATTTTCACAACATTGTACTATTCTGGAAGGCTTGCATCTCATTCAAACGACACAATTTGAGTGGAATTAAATGAATCACTAACCCCAACTCCCTAGTATGATTTACATGGGTCCTTCCTCACCCCTCACAAAAATCCAACACCGTATGTGACTGGGGTTTTGACACAGCCAGTCACATACATATATGGTAACTCATGGTATGCCTGATCCCATGTAAAGCATAATCAGTTCACTAGTGGAGTCATCAGTCAGGCAGAATCAGACAAAACATGCAGTTGGATCTTGACGGGTTGGGGATGATATAAGAGTTGCCACCAACCTGTTCACTATATCCGGAACCTGCAGTGTCGGGGGCACAGCCTGCCCTAGGGGTCGCCTCCCCTGGCTCCCGTGGACAACCCCTTGCTGCTGATGCTGCCCGTCGCCCATCATGGCGGCCATGCTGAGGGCATGATCTCTGGGGCTGTTGACGCTGTGAGGAGGAGGAGGATGGCTGTGGCTGAACATCTGCTGGGCTGGGGGCTGAGGGGAAGGCGTCATGTGCTGGCGCAGGAGTTGTATCTCAATAGGGGACAGGGAGCGCCCCTCTCCTGGGTGCTGCTGAGGAACAATAACACTCTCGTGTAAAACAGCTGTTGTTTACTTGTTTATATTTACATGGTTCTAACAGAGGGTACCAAATTTATGATCCTATCAACCATTACACACAGCAGTTGCAAAAGTTTGCCTGTACTGATAGACAAAAACACTTACAATATTAGCATTTGGCAGACTACCGGCAGCCCTCATACTGGAAACAAAGCGATTGAACGCAGTTTGGTCGTCCTTTGACTGGCCGGCCATCATGCTGAAAAGTCCACCAAGCTGGTTCATCCTCTCCCTGGATGGAGCCACCATGTTGCTCAGAGGTACGGCCGGCGGAGTGGACCTGCCCATCTCCGGTCTTGGGGTGATGGTGGTTTGCTTCAGGCCGGCTTCTATCTCGGCGAGACTCTTGACCTGGCCTGCTGGTGGGACTACGAGAGTGGGAAGAGAGTGAGGTTATCAGAGGAGCCAGGGAGCAGGTTGTTCAGCCATGCGCACAGCAGCAGTAACTGACAGGTAACATTTACAGCGCAATGGACCTTATGCATTGATGTCATCAAGCTGCCATCTTAAAGGTAATACTATGATGAAAAAAAACCCGGAATCGCACAACTATGTACATGTATATGCTGCACACAGGATGGGCCAATAAGCAACCTTCTTCTGACCTACAGCCGAAGATGCCCTACTCAAATGACGCCATGTGCATAAGGTTTATTTTGTCAACATAACACTCCCACCTTTCAACAGTTTTTGGCTCTACTGGCGAGTCAAAGTAAATAAAAAGACAAAAACAAAGAGAGTAGGGTTCCTCTTGGGGAAAAACCTAGACTCAATGAATTGGTTTTGTATGAGCTCATTCTAATACACAAAAAAGCACCAGATTAATTGTCTCTTCTGTCCTCAGTTTGGCAGCATTTGAATTGAAAAAAAAGGGGGAAGGGGAATGGGGGAAAAGGGGGGAAAAGGGGGAATAGGGGGGATAGGGGGGAAAGGGGAAAAGGGGGATGGGGGGAAAAGGGGGGAAAGGGGAAAAGGGGGAAAGGGGGGAAAGGGGGAAAGGGGAAAAGGGGAAAAGGGGAATAGGGGGAAAGGGGGAAAGGGGGGAAAGGGGAAAAGGGGAAAAGGGGAATAGGGGGGAATAGGGGGGAAAAGGGGGAAAAAGGGGGAATAGGGGGGATAGGGGGGAAAGGGGAAAAGGGGGATGGGGGGAAAAGGGGGAAAAGGGGAAAAGGGGGAAAGGGGGGAAAGGGGGAAAGGGGAAAAGGGGAAAAGGGGAATAGGGGGAAAGGGGGAAAGGGGGGAAAGGGGAAAAGGGGAAAAGGGGAATAGGGGGGAAAAGGGGGAAAGGGGGGAAAGGGGGAAAAGGGGGAAAGGGGGGAAATGACTGCACTATGATAAAGGCCTTAACCGTACTAAACAAAATCAGCATGCAACAAAAAGGGAAAAAAGGGGGAAAAAGGGGGGAAAAGGGGAAAATGAGCTGCACTAAGGTAAAGGCCTAAACTATGCTAGGCAAAATCAGCGTACAACGAAACCAACTTAAATCTTCGATGTGTCCATAAAAATACAACTTTAAATCAGAAGCTGTGGATGACTTACCAGGATAATTCTGAGCTGACCGTCCCTGTCCGCTCTGCAGCATATGCAGAAGAGACTGCTGTGTCTGGGGTTGCTGGGACGAAGGATGAGACTGGCGGTGTGACCCGTGGTCACCCATGGGTTTGATCGGCGTGAAAACAGATGCAGGTGACATCAGCGCTGGACTGCTCCGATGTGTCAATTCTGGAGACAAGAGAGAAACTCATTTAAACATCTGGCGTCTACTTAACTAGTTGAAACCGGATGACGTGAATACATGCAAATGTTTCCCCTGCCCCCTGCCTAGTGTAAAGACGCCATTATTTCAGACAACCGGAACAAGGGTCACCCAATTATTCTACTGGGGAGCGTGCACAGACCACACATACGCCGTCTAACTTTTTGTTTCACTCCACACAAGGAAAAAAAAAATAATGGCATTTTATGGCTATTCAGAGGAAACTTTATCATAATCCCTGATTATAGACCTTTGTCCTTTTGTTCCAAGAAGGGGATTACGAGGCATCGAGAGGCTTCCACCATTGTCCATTCATTGTATTTCAGCTAAATGGAGGTAAGTCAGAGTGAGCCGGCAATCCAGCCATGGTTCCGTGTTTAATTCCACTCCTATGCCGTAGGTAACGACCAATGTTTTGCAATTAATGCTGCGTGAATTTGACATTTTTCTCGATCGAGAAACAAAACGGACGATCCAACAAAGAGAATCTTTGTTCTCTTGGCATTGTCAAGTCAGGGTTTCTTTGTGCCAGTGTCCCCCTCAAAGAAAAAAGATTCCGACAAAATAATTCTGCCAAAAGAATCCCACCAGGGGGATGGGACAAAAACAAAATAATCCTGGCGGCAAATGGTTAACTTATTTCAAGGTTTTCAACTTTCAATTTTTGTTTAAATTCTAAGGTTATTTGAAATGTTTTAAATCTTTCCTTGGGATAATAATAATCGGTTCTGATATAGCATACATTATCCCAGTAGCTAGATCAAGGCACTTTACAACAATAGAATCCCTGTTCATCGGGCATACATGTGCTTAGACTATCCCTTCAACTCTCTCCACTCCCTAAGGAGCACACAACCCCAAGCTGCTTAAATCAGCACCAAGGGGGTTAATCCAACACCATACTGTCTCAGCCCTCTCTGGTTCCCATTTGTACACCTGGGTTTAGGAAAGCAATCATGGTTAAATGCCTTGTTCAAGGACATAGGTGTTATGACTAAACAAAATGATTTCAGTGTCTTCCCGATTGTGATGTGTGACTGAGCACTGTTAAAAAAATCTACAGGGACCTTGAGTGGGATTTGAACTCATGACTTTCCGCATTGTGGAACAGGTGTCTTAACTGCTAGGCCAAATGAAATGCTTTACTAAAAAATAGCGCAGGGCAAGATTTGGGCTAGATTTGTTATGTCGTTGTTACCGTTCAAGAAGTCCAGTTCGTCGTCGTGAAGAGATGACTTCCGGCTGTTGCTACGACTCGTGCTGTTGCTCCTGCTGCGGTTGACTGTGGACGTGAAGAGATGACTGAATCTGCTCTTACCGGACCGCTCTGCTTCATCAGGACTAGCCACCATCTAATTGGGTTATCGTTAAGAGTATGACATCAGGTTAATAGTCTAGACAGTAAAACCTTGCATCACAATTGGAAAACAGCATGTACTGATGTACTAAGATAAGATAAGCATGTACTGAGATAAGATAAAGATGCAGAGAAGTTATCCCGAGCTTTGATGAACAAAAGTTCACCAGCAGAGAGACTCACCGGCATGGGGATCTGGTCAGCAAACTTGAAGAAGTCGTTGATGTCAAAATCTTTGCTGGGTGTGGTGGCGCTGGTGTTGTGGGTGTTCTCAAATCGCTCCCGTCCACCCTCTGGGGAGCTGGAGCTTGCCGTCTCCATACTGCCATTACGATCAGAAACTGATGGCCCTGTTGTTCCTGATGAAAAAAAACATACTCTCAGCTTTAAAAAAAAAAGTGATTTCTTCAATAATATTTGGGGGTGTCATATACACAGATGTTTGAACCATTTCGAACTCATGTTTTGTTCGTTCTAGTATTTGTTTTCTTCGCAACATATGTTCCTGATATCAAATGATAAACATCAACATTTAGCAAATTTGATATGAATACAAGGTAACCAAGCACTTTAAAATGTCAGTTTCCAAAGACGATTACAGTTAAATGCAACTCTTTAAAAACTCAAACTTGGGAAACAAAGCAAATTGCCAAGTCTGAACAAGTGAGGAGGCTAAAGGTTCCCGTACAAAGGAATGTTCTTCATAAACGGCAATTTGCTAGATGGGTTAAGAGATCACAAAACTGCTGAATACTTCCCATGATTCATCCACATACCATTAATCCATTAATCACATTAATTAATCACATTAATCCATTAATCCACATACCATTCATCCATTAATCGTATCATTTTTAATTGGAAGTTCCAACACAGGGCAATATTTTAACATTTTTACAAGACCAAATAATTTATTTCCAGGTTTGGACAGGGTTTGGTTTGGACAGTATGTATCAATTACAACCCTCCTATTGACCTTGTGCAACTTTGTCACAGATCATACACATGCTTTCAACAAAACAATTTTGATGATCACCTCAGATAACAGATTCGAGCAGGAATATTGTAATCGTTTCCGAAACTGAAAACTATTTTGTCACTTCATGAATTTCCTTACCAAGCTTACTTTCATTATGAAGAGTTTTTGAATTTGGACTTTAAAAAAGAAGATTATTTGTGGTGAAATTACACAAAACTTATCAACACTTGTGTCAGCCTGACATGCAGCAACATTACGCACATAATTTAGTGTAACGCAGAAGATATTTCTTTGCAGTGATTGGCTAAATACTGCACCTTACGTCTCGCATTGGATAATTGTAACAGTTGCACGTGACTGAAACACGCGCTGGTGATCACCAAAAATGATTGGAAGTTGTCGGTGACGTCACATGCACAAGGTCTATGGGTGCATACTCCAAGATGCCTCAAAATCTCCCATATGCTATGCAGACAATGTGTGAAGTAACCCATGCCACACTTTCCTATCATTGTATTTGTATGTGTGATCAACCAGTGCCACAGATTGCCAATGCTAAAACTAATCAAGGTTGAGAACCTTATCTCTTCCAACAGTGGCCCAAATTCCATTGCAATCGAGCACAGCTGGTGGCTTCTCCAGTTTACCACTCTCATTGAAGCACTTTGGGCAATGGCTCTACTCTCTACACAAGCATGTGTGTGTGCCTCAAAATGCCACTGTTGTGGCACAGTGACATATGGGTTGGTTGTCTCACGAAACACACTGACAGTGGGAGGGTTAATCTTAAAAAGTATGTTATTGAAAAAAACCCCACTAGACTGCAGGTCATATTGGGTTGTGATGTCATTGGCACAATGTGTAAGTTACTAGACTGGCTAGTGGTCTAGTGAGTATTTCAATACTTGCAACAATCACCACTCACTGGCAGGTTTTCGAGAGAAGTTAAGATTTTATGACAGTTTAAAGAAGACTAGTCCATACCTGCATCCTTGGTTTCTGTGTCGCTTCCACTATCGTCCATGTGCTTGTTGCTGAAGCCGCGCAGTACGATGGTGTCCGACTGGCTCTCTGGGCCCTCGGTGAACCACTCTGGCTCCTCGTGTCTGGGTGCTCTCCCTGAAGCAAACAAAAAAATGGAGTCAGAGATACTTTGCGATTTGTCTAGGGTGTTTCTGAAGGAACAATTCATCATTAGTTTAAGAGCAAATTCATGTTTTTTCACAGGCACACACAATACAACCAACCGGTGGAAGTTTTATCAAATTGGTTGGTCATATTTTAGTGAAGACAACAACAAGTGGATTATCTTTTGTTAGGAATTTTGTGTAGTTTTATAATATCCTTATTTCATTTGCTTCAACTGAAATCCTCTTGTTAAGTCATTACATCACACGCGTGCGCATCTGCTGCATGCCCAAAGTTTTTTCGCTACTTCCAGTTCCAGCGCCGGCATGCGATACTGTGTTACTTTACCGAAAAACATTCATTCCTTCATTCAAAGACATCTCTTATGAAAGAAACCAATATTTCTGACAAGATCTTGATTTTTTGCAAGACACCTGTGAACGGCAGTTACCAGAAATGATGTTGTTCTTACATAAATCATCAAAGACAAACAGTTCGATGCAGTTCCTATGGGCTTCCGGCAATCTATGGTGCCAGTTTGTGTGAAGTGGGCGTGACTTACAGAGGAATTACATCACACTTACCAAAAGGGTAAAAGTATCAGTGATTCGTGGGGTCGTCAACTATGATGAAAATATTTCTCAGGAGGATTGGCACTGGTTAAACTTGGAAGTAAGTGAGCTTCTAGTTTGAAACTAATCCATTTTCCTTTATGATTACTGCAAATCCTATAATTTATCTTCATTTAAAAATAAAATAAAACATTTTTTGTCGCAAAAAACTTCACTCAAGTTTGTCTTTTTATGTCAAGTTTACGTAGATACACTGTTCGCAATTTACTAGAACAACTTACATGATCGGTCAGCAGTACCATAGCTTCCCCGTCTGTTAATGACCCTGGGGTTGTTGTCTCTATCACCGTATCTACCACCATCTCTGCCGGTGCCCCCTTCTCTGTCACGGTCTCGGTTCCGATCCCTCACGTCCACCTCCCTCTCTTCATCCAGGGAGCGGTTTCTTGTGATGATTCGCCCACTCCCGATGCGGCGCGTCGGCAGAGTGCGGGGAACGTTGTCCTTATCCCGGTCGCTGAAGTTTGGGCCGAGATGAGTCGGGAGGGTGGTGTTAAGAGGGGTGTTGACGCTGCAGCCGTGTCCGAAACTGCGACGCTGGGGGCTTAGGATGATGCCGTCTTTGTCATCCTTTAAACGATCTTTGACATCCCCTGTGTGATGAAAAATACCAACATAAAGGCTTCGCTGTGACATTTTCTTTTACTTCACACCTTGCACTTACTTAGTGCTGTTGATCCCAATTCTAATCAACAGAAATTGTTTTCTTCTTTACTAAAATACATATAGCATGATTAAAAAATAACTTACCTGTTTAATATTCCAGCCCAAAAAAGTTCAGAGAGTGTGAAAAAAAACCCCACATATTTAGACCCTGTTTTTTATAATTCAAGATGCATGGGCTAGCTACACATTGCAAAAACATTTGCCCACAATACTGTTATAACTGTGATTTAGAATTTCTCCACGAAACACTTACATTCTGCATATTTATCCAAACAAGCTTAGCTACATGTGCACATGTATATCACTTTATTTTCACTTAAGAATGAAACACATTTACATAAATATTTTTGTTTATTACAAATAACTCTTTCAAAACTTTTTAACTCCATAAAGCCCGGTTCATACTTCCCGTGAACGCGAAGGGAATCCGACACCGCAAATTCGCAACGAACAATTTACTCGAGTTGAAATGTGTTGAAAATTTTTTGCAAAATTCGCTGCGAATGTAGGACAGCGACGTCGAACTCGCTTCGCGTTTGAACCTGAAACCCAATACTATAGAAAATTCTATCGTTATAAAACAAACTATCCATAGCATTATTAAAAATTTATACAAACCAGGAAATTTCTTCCTGTCGCGACCTCCTTCCTGCAGGGTCAAAGGTGACGGCCCACGTGACCTCTTGCCAGACACAGCGCCATGCCACTTCTCAGGATCCCAGACACCATTGTCACTATAAAGAAAAGCAAGAGACCCAAAAGTGATACATCAATCAGCATTCATCTATATGCAAAGGCTAACGTGTATCAGATATTTCAAATTCAATTCAGGAATTCACGCATCAGTGTAACTGTGGTTAAGCAATGGCCGTGTTCAAAGGATCATAATGGTTTGTGGTTATAAGCTTTAATCACTTGTTTTGTTTTTCTAGTGAGCTTGTTTTGACAAAAGACTACATTTGATAATAGACCTTATGCACTGACGTCATCTCGCCACCATCTTTGAGGAAAAATGATGAGCAAACAATTGAAATGCGCATGTACATGTACTTGCGGTGCACAGAATAGGTGGGCCAATGAGCAACCTGTTTGACCAGTAGCAGAGGGCACCCTACTCAAATGACGATGCGTCCATAAGGTCTTTTGAGTACAGGATCTGCCCCGAGGGTGAGACGGCACTACCCACCCCCTTAGGAAGGCAGAGCGGTCCCCCCCCCCCCCTCGTGCACTGTGACGCAACAGTCCGGGTGTGCTCGCCAGGCCTAAGAAACACCATAATTTACTGCAATTCTGCTTAAAAGGGTCAAGATTTCAGACTTGCAGATCAAAACCCTCCTCCAAAACTCACTTCAAAACCCTAACCTTCCTGAATCCTTGAATATCGATAGGAGGATTTGAAAGATTTTAGAGGATAGAGACACATTTGATATTCCTCTACATGAAGGTACAGGAGATCCTACACAACTCATACCAGTTGATTTATGGAGAATTGAGGCAGTAGGCGGTAGGAATCTTAAACAAATCATATCGGTTGATTCTGGAGGATTGAGGCATCCCGCACAAATGTTGATCGGTAAATATTTAAAGGATTGGTGGAGAGGGTGGTGTTAAGAGGGGTTGTGACGCTGCAGCCGTGTCCAAAACTGTGACGCTGGGGGCTTAGGATGATGCCGTCTTTGTCATCTTTTAAACGGTCTTTGATCATATCGGTTAATTTTAGAGGATTGGGGCAGTGGGCACCCTGTACACATTGTTAACTCGTATTGGTTGATCTTGGAAGATTAAGGCTGTTTCCTGCAGGAAGTATCTAGGGGGTTGTAGGTTTTAAAGTACTACATCTTATCAGTCACAGAAACAAGGCCATACATAAACGAAAAGAACCTTCACTGAACAAACATTTTTTTTTTAATCAGTTAAAAACGGATGACGTGAAATTGTTCCCCTGCCTGGAAACGGAAGCCGTCTTTGTAATTTCGGACCATCGGAGCAAAGTTTGCCCAGTCTTTCATTTACAGAGTGTACACAGACCACATACATGCCGTCTAATGGTTCGTTTCACCCACACAAGGACAAAAAAAGGTCTTATAAATACTGGTATTTCGTGGCTATTCAGAGGCAATTTTTGTGTAATCCCCGACTATAGACCTTTGTCCTTTTGTTCCAAGAGGAGGATTACAAGGTATCGAGAGGCTTCCACCATTGTTCATTCATTGTATTTCGGCTCAATGGAGGTAAGTCAGAGTGAGCTGGCAATCGAGCCATGGTTCCATGTTTAGTGCCACTCCTATGCTCTAGGTAACGGCCGATGTTTTGTAATTCACGCTGAGTGAATTTGACATTTTCTAGGTTGAGAAACAAAACCTTCTTCTCTTGGCACTGTCAAGTCAGGGTTTCTTTGTGCCAGCGGTACCCTAAAAAAAAAGAGAATCTCGCTAGGAGGACGGGACAAAAAAAAGAATCATCCCGGCAGCAACTGATTAACAGCATCAGATGCCCACCTTCCCCCCACCCCCACTGTCATTACATAAAAACCATGGTGCACTGAGCCAATCCAATTTGTGCACAAGCACAACATCTATTGTTACAGACCGAGATATGACCTTGTTTCAATGTCAAGATTATTTTCTTTTTAGAGTACTCACTCGCAGTATTCTTCAGATAGACACACTGGCTTCCTCTTGGTAGCTGGGCTGTCTCTTAGGTTAAATAACTCTTCCTGTTGGATATAAGATAAACGACAAGAATCTATGAACATCTGTGTGTATCTGCACGAACAGCGACACGCGATTTGCAGTATCACTGATCTCTTGCGAAGTATGCTGTGCATCAGCTATACTGTACTGTACATGTAGCTGCGTCTCCGTGACATTCAAACCTCTATCAACATTACATGTTGACATCCGTTAACGCTGTCTGTGTCAAAATCCCTTCACTGTTCGTATGCAGCGACAATAGACATCGCCGAACAGGAAAGAGCAGTCACAAAGCTTGGTAGTTTGAGCTACCATAGTGACCAGTCTACCAAAATGAATATGTAACTGACAGCTGACGTCGATGAAATCTACAATAATCATGAACTATATGTTTCTTAAATGCACCATATGTACATTTGTCAAACATCCGAGCGTACACACAAAATTATTTGGGGCTACTGCACAGATTATCTGATGCAGAGAAGAGACCCTCTGTCAGGACTGAAGTTGAAATCAGCCAGTTCAGCTTTAAATCTGGCTTCTACTCGTCATAAAAAGAAACAAAGATAGGAAATTTCTACTGTATGCAAATTTTTGAAACAAGGGTACGTTAGCAGTACGCAAACTACATCTCTGATGTCCACCAAGCGCTGTGTGTAATGGGTCTAAATAGAATGCTGAAGAAATGTCACACATTTTTGTTCTGCCCAACACCTTTTTGGTTTCGCTGCGCAATTTTCAAAATGCTCTCGCATATATGTACATTGCGTTTGATTCTCCATGCTTGTGTTACAATTTGTCATGTCGGTGTGCAACAAGGTCATACATCATCTCCTATAACAGGCTAGTGTTTACATGTAGGTGAAACACTGGTTTTTACAATGTCAGAAGGTCATATTTCGTTTAGTATAACCAGATAACCCTGATGTACATGTACATGTACATGTACATGTACTCACAAAGTCAATGGACGCAGAGAAACCCCATTGTTGTACGGAGCATTTTTGCGCGAGATCCAACTTTGTTGCAGAATCGAGTTACAGCCTTGTTGCACTGACACGAAAATTTTTACTTGTTGCTGAGTTTACTATTAATCTGTTAATAGTATATTAAGAATAATAAACAAGGACAACCAGAACACAGTATCAATGGGAGATTCTGAGGTGCAAGGTGGCTGTAGTCACACGGTTCAAATTTTATTTGTTTGAGCTAATCTGAGCCTGTTTTAATGGGTCTTCAAAAACAATGAGCATATTTGAAGATTTTACCACTTCCTTTGAAGACAAACTACAGGATTCCGATTGTATCAACAAAAACAAAACGTGATTAATTATTCAGGCCAGATACTTCACAAAGACAACTGCCTCCAATCCCCCTGGCCATTGCCTTGGTGCCCCTTGAAATGTCCCAGCAGAAATGTCAATGTTCCTCATCGTAGAGGTGGCCAAGGAAAAACTGACTTGCCCTGACAAGAGCAAAGCACCATGCCTACGGTTAATTTGTTGTCTTAAATTAAATTTCACCAATTATAAAGTTCATACAGTACCAATCCCCACGGGAAACAACTTCCGTCTGAAATGCTGTCAAGAAAACAGCCTTGGGAAGAGTCCAAAATCACGATTCTTATTCCGATTGCCACAATCAAAATAAGTCAGTATGCAAAACAAAATCCATGACAAAGCATCAACTGTTCTTTTCTGCTTTGCCCTAAAATGTAACCTCCAAATCTGATGAAATTTTCACTTGTTATTTATATCGTCTCCGTTTTCACAAAGTGCAGATCTACACAACAGCTGAAATTCTGTGTTATGGAGAAAATTGTGTTTGCCGACCCATTTTTAAAACTACAGTTTTGGAGACTGCTTACAGGCCTGATTGCTTCGTTCTTGAACAGGCAAGGGCACCAGGGCATTTTCTTCTTGATCAAGGGCACTTCTATGAGAAAATTGTAAATTTCTATTGGAACGTTTTAAGGGCACCGAGGCAATGACCAAGGGCAACGGAGGCAATTGCCTCCGTGAAGTATCAGGACTGTGCTTACTGTTTTTTCTTTTAAAGTTTACCACCCAAATAAAGCTGACTTTTTCATTCCTACTGAACTGTCAATAAGTTTTCAATCTCACAACCATGACAACTGTTTCGATGAGTTATGAACTCCTAAACATATTCGTCACTTTTGAAAACGGAAAAAAGAGACATGCTTGCAGAGCGCTGTGTACAAACCAATGCATATTGAGATTCGTCACTTTATGAAAATGCTAAACTTTACTACGTAGTTCAACAGATTCATCGGTTCATGAAAATGCCAGTCATACCACGCAATTTTGGCACCATGCCAGCACTATGTACTTCGTGAAAACGCAAGAATTTGTACAAAAACCGATGTGCCAAATTTGGTCATTTCTGACTTTCTTCAGTTCGTGAAAAATGGTGACGGTATGTTGTGTTTATCGTAAACTAGAAGATGGGAATTGTTACCTCTTCCAAAAAACAATGATACACTGTACTTTCCCTTTAATTAGTCATGAACATTACAGTATTCTAATTACACATGTACATATCTCATCACATAAAACACATAAAGATACCAAGCAATTAGTAGATGCTAAGCCTGATGCATCAATCCAAATCAAAATGGATACCGCTTGGGTACGGTATTAATCAACTTTCACAAGATCTCGCCCCCCAATATAATTCGGCATGCGTTGCACCCAATTTAATTTGGCATGCCTTCCGATGTCATGAACCTCCGCGACAGTTTAATGTCAGGTGTATTATTTACAATGTGCAGTGTCATCAAAAGGGACCAGTGGTCCGATATGATAAAAGGCTCTGACCTAAATCAAGTATTGTAGTAACAGACGCCAGCCGCAACAAATATCATTATACATTGTAAACAGTATCACAAACGCAATGTTTGTTATGTGGTCGTTTGGTTTGGGATATGTCGGGAGGAGGATGATCGTCTGCCCCCGCAACCACGTCTGGAAAAACATGTTATGTTTTCCAGGTAGCTATTCTCCGAACGTTAAGCAAAAGAAAAGAAGCAGCTTTTGTGGAAAGTCTTTTCAGATGAATCTAACAATGGTAGGTTTAACAATGGGTGTGTAGGAGCTTTTATGTCGAGTGGTGAATCACCGTTTCATCCGCAAGCCTTACACGCTGACAAATCTTTCCAATCGGAGGACAAAATAATCGGTAAACAACATGATTTTTTAATAAAGTATCTGAAGTTTGTAAGAATGATGGTAATTGGTAAGCCTGCAACTTTGTTCTTGATGGAACAAGGCAACTTTCATAAGGCCTCACACACAAAAAAATTGTTGCTTGTAACATGATGGCAAAAAGATGATTGGTAGGTAAGGGGATATTTTTGGATTTTTTTTTTCATATGTGCACACCAAAAATAAATTTCTTTGACCAAGAAGAAACTGACCTACACGCAATTGTTTTGTTATTTACTTATTTTGCGGGATGGGTTATGAAAGAATTCTTACATTTTTATGTAATCAGACTTGATCAAATATTTTTTTAAATAAAACAAAATATGAAAACAGATATATAATTGATAAAATTGTTTACGAAACATATTTTTTTAGGCTTAAAGGGGCACTGTTGTTATGATCATAGCAAACCTATGGCTGTGCATGGAAGTCTCATCAAGTTACTGCATGAGCGGGCGCCCTCCCTATCAGATCTATGGCCAGCGCGCGCAACATGGTTGAGAGTTCATCATTTCATGTACAGCCACAGGTCTGCTACATTCACGACGACAGTGCCCCTTTAACCTGCTAGCGCCGGGCTGACTTGTTCCCACGAAAATGTTTTTCCAGCTAGCAAATGGGCGACTTTAAAACACGCCATTGTGCAAAATCGGAATACCGGAACAAAGGTTGCCCGAACATTCCATTAATGAGCGTGCACAGAGCACGCACACGCCGTATAATGCTTCATTTCACCCACACAGAGACAAAACATGGTCTTAAATATGTCGCTGATTTTTTGCTATTGTGTAGGGTTTTTGTGCAATCCCTAATTCAAGACCTTTGTCCTTATGTTCCAAGAAGAGGATTACAAGGCATCAAGAAGCTTTTACAGTTTTTTATTCAATGTATTTCAACTCAATGGAGGTAAGTCAGAGTGAACCATGAATCTAGCCATGGTTCCGGGTTTAGTACCAATCCTACATGTACATGTATGCTGTACCTCATGGCCGAGGTTTGTTTTGCAATTCAGGGTGCATGAATTTGCATGAATCACAGAGCAATAAAAAGAATCTTTGTTCTTTTAGCTTTGTCGAGTCACAAAGGTTTCTTCGTGCCAGCAGTACTCTAAAAAAAGATTCCCGCAATACTGAGAAAACAATCTAATCAGGCTGCATGGGAAAAAATGGAAGAATCCTGGCGGCAACTGGTTAATGAAGATGGCTTGACCATCAACAACTTTGGATGTCTTTGAGAAAAATTTGTGAGGAAAAATGTAAACAGTATCAAGGACATAACCAAGGCTTCTGAGAATAACAATTTTGATCACTTGAGCATTATTTGTTTAAAGAGACACCTTTTGAACGATAGTTAAGAATAAATCTTTGCAGATCTTGTTTAAAAACACTGGGGTAATTCCCCAACTCTTCCACGATAAGTGTTCTGGGTTCTTTTACATGCACTACCGATCCTAGTACACGAGATCTATGGCTTAAGGTCCCATCTGAAGGACAAAGCAATTATGGTAAAGTATCTTGCTCAAGGACACAAGTGCCGCTACCGGGATTCGAACCCACATTCTGCTGCAGACAACACCAGAACTTGAGTTCGGTAATCCAGACCACTCGGCCACTCCACTCCAGTATGCAACACAGTTGAAATGAAAACCCTGCTAAATGCGCCAAAATGCCAACAGAGGATTCTGTTTCATTGTGAAGCGAACTGGTTTACACCAGCCTAGGCATTGGGCATTTTACCCTGCTAAAAGCACCAATATGCCTTTAAGTTTACTGGGCACTGGGATTGCACATGGACAAGTCAAGGCCACATATAACCCTGCTAAATGTAGCACAGTGCAACAGATGTATGGGCTCTGAGTTGACTGCTAACCGCAACAAAATACAACAACTTTTACCATTTGGCGCATTTTGTTGAATCTGGCAGGGATAGGGCTAAAAGGTTGATGGACAAACTTAACAAATGATACTGTACAGGAAGGCATCCAATTAACCCACGACACCCACAGCAATTGCAGTGGT
The DNA here is from genome assembly GCA_911728455.2 of Marthasterias glacialis. NCBI lineage: Eukaryota > Metazoa > Echinodermata > Asteroidea > Forcipulatida > Asteriidae > Marthasterias > Marthasterias glacialis. The sequence goes on from OU452226.1 coordinate 12,284,269, forward strand.
GCCCTGTGCTTTTGCTGTGGTGCCCTTTGCAATGTTCCAATACAAATTTACATTTTCCTCATAGACGTGCCCCTTACCAGAGTAAAATGCTGTGCCCCTTCAAGAGCGAAGTTCAAGGCTTGTGTACAGGGATGACATTTTTCCAAACCGTCATATCCACACTCTGAGACATGGCTGTTTTTGCCAATTCTTTTCTTTTTCTTTTTTTTTTTTTGGGGGGGGGAGGGTGGAAATAATGCACCATCTCATTAAGTCTCCAGTTGCCAGTAATAACAACACGTAGGCATTTTAGAACTTCAAGATACAATGTACACACATCTCACCTCTTATAAATTTTAGTATGATCTACTTGTACAGGTTTTAAGTACTTACAGCGTCATACTGCCACTTGATGTTCTTGGCTTTGACTGGAGTCTCGGGCTGCTTCTTGGCCTTCTCACCACCGCCCTCCTCTTCCTCCTTCTCACCCCCGTCATCATCAGGCTCGGACTTCTTAATCATCCTCCTGATGACAGAAAACAATGGGTCAGATTATTAATGAGTTAACAATTGCTTTCTTTACAATTAAGCGGCATACCGTCACTCACTACAGATTTGCCCTCCAAAGGTTGACTTTCACTGCTGAATCTTTTGATGTTGGAAGCTGCGAGGTAATTTCCATTTTCTGGCCTGAAAGACATTCTCCCCCTTCTTTTCATTCACTTTAAAATCAAATTGCTTTAATTAAGCGCATGATTATGAATCTGTTCAAGGGTACAATTTCTATCAGAAGTGTTCCTTCATCTTCTTGCTCAATGAAAGTGTGGCAACAAAGTTTTTTCTTCTTAAAAAAAAAAAAAGAATGCAAATCACCCATCACAAGGCCCAAAGGCCACTCGAGGTATGGGCTACTTTTTGAAGGGATAGAAACCTGCCCCAATGCGCAGAAACAAGACATGGTGAGATATAGACCCAAGTCTCTTCACAGCACAGCTAAGAACAGGGAGGGGTAAATGAATCCGTTGCAAGACAAACATAACAGGCGTCTTCCCCGATTTGAAGCAATTATAGTTATGTCTTGCTCATGGATACACGTATCATACTCCCAGTTTTGTATTGCACTCTTCGTATTGTGTCAAAATAACATTCTAAACTTTGCATGTTGCACGTGCTGCTCATCGTGAAATAACGCTGTAGAATTTTAAACTTCACGCCTCGCTATGAAATTCGTTATCGCATACACAAATATAGCGCGTCTGCATCCCGTATCCCACTCGGCCTGTGGCCTCGTGGGCTATGGGATGCAGAAGCGCTAGGCCTTTTTTTTCTTCTTCCATATTCTACTCGTGCTTGTGTGATAAATAGGCCTAATGATATTGTCTTTGTGAATAAAACCAAATCCCTAAGGTTTGACAACCCTCATTTAAAAAAAAAAAAAAGTTAAATGCAATGTACTGACACTGACATTGACACAACTTGATCATGTTGATGGGGAGTTTTGGGGACTGATGGTGATACACCTATGCAATACATTCACTTTTAGGAGAACGATGCCTTTAGCATTTCTGCTAAAGTATACTTCCTGCTAAAATAAAAAAAATATATAAAATATGTACTGGTAGTGGAATGTTTTTGCATGTATAATGTGGAATTGAACACTCCAGTACATGTACTACACAGAGAGTTACATTGCGTACTTCGTTGTATAAGAATGTACTGTATATTATATGTGTATTGACTGTATTCACATCATCATCACAGTAATCTTGGTCGCACCATTTTGGAAGTCAATGTCTACGTGTACTATAACAGTGTAGTGCGCATGTTAGGCCACGCTGTGTTTACATGCTTACCATATTTTTTTTTACATGCAATCTGACTCCCAAAATGGCGAGCATGGTGAACACTTAGCCACATGTGACATTGGTGTAAAGGGTAAATTACACACATATACATTGCACAAGTACATGTAGCACACTCCTTACCAATGTATTTTTCAAACAGTGCATACTGTCACAGGTAGTACTGCAACTTTGTACACGAGCTGCACTGTCTAGTCACCTGAGATTACTGTAAAATTTAGTCGACACAATACATTTGCGTGTACATAAATGCATGCAAATTGTATGCAAAGCGCTGCAGTTTTACCAGTAAACTAAACAATGATAACTTTCCAAAAACCTACATTTTAGAACTGTCAGAGAATACATGCAAGATAATTCTAAAAGATGCACGGATTGATCTGTTTTATTAGCAAAGACTATGCATGTACACAATTCATACAATGTATGGAAATTTGTCCAAATATAGATCCCTGCCATTAATCATTTCCATAATACAGTGTACATGTATCTGAATAATATGTAATGTCAAAACTGGGACTAATCAAAGTCCACAACACTGTACAGGCTCACATCTTCAATTCACCTACCGTAAATATACACCTACACAAAATGTGCGCATTGCTTATATTCCTTGACCTTGCACTAGTTGCGGACACTAGGGTGCTGTTATACGCAACTAGTACACATCACCACGGGCCCAATTTCGTGGAGCTGCTCGAGCAGAAAATAGCGCTTTTAAAAAAGATTTCTGCTAAACAAAAATAAGCAGGATACCAGTCACAGATTGTACATGTGGCATGCTAATTTTGCGTTCCGTCCAATGGGTCATGCAACCGTACATGGAGGTCTCGTGTACTGCATGTAAAAGAACCCAGTACACTTTTCGTAAAGCCCGGGAGCTTCTGGTATGATCTGGTACGGAATATTGGCCACTTCACCTTGAATAATCTCTACACTGGTTGTTCCGACTCACAAAAACACTGTTAACAATCTACAACTGATTCACAAATTTTGTATTATTTGACTAAACTTGACATTAAACAAGCCTTATAAGTTACATTTTATGAGCATTATGCTTGCAGCAGAAAATGCTGGTACAGCTTATTCTTAACAACAGGAAACACATTAACCTTAGCCACATGAGATCAACATATTTAACTATTATGTTAATTTCAAACTTTTCGTTATTTACTTCATGTATGCAATCATGCACTTTGGAGAAGAATACTATGATAGGATGTTATTATTCATTCAACAGTAATAAGCTTTCTTCACCAGTTGGTGCAGGATGACCTGTGTACATGCAAATGTTTCCCCTGCCTAGAAACGGAAGTGGTGTACAGATGCCATTGTGTAAAATTGGAATGCCGGAGTAAAGGTCGCCCGGACATTCCACTGCTGAGCATGCACAGACCACGCACATGCAGTCTAACGCTTCGTTTCACCCACACAAAGACAAAACATGGTCTTGAATATTTTACCATTTTACAGCCATTGAGAGGTTGTTTTTGTGTAATCCTGATACCAGACCTTTGTCCATTTGTTCCAAGAAGAGGATTACAAGACATCGAGAGGCTTCCACCATTGCTTATTCATTGTATTTTGGCTCAATGGAGGTAAGTCAGGGTGACCCGGGAATCAAGCCATGGTTCCGGGTTTAGTACCATAGGTCGATGATTTTTAATTCATGTTGCGAGAATCTGACATTTTCTCCATCGAGAAAACAAAATGCATGATGCATTTAAGACAATCTTTGTTCTCTTGGCTTTGTCAAGTCAGGGTTTCTTTGAGCCAGTAGTACTCTCAAAGAAAAATGATTCCGGCAATTCCGACAAAATAATCCCGCCAGGGGGACAGGAAAAATAAAAGAATCCCGGCGGCAACTGATTAATGATTGGAACCAATAACTGATGAGCGCATTGATGTATTCCAGAGAGATTTATAAGCAATGTTTGAGTTTGACTATACAGGCTTGAAAGATCACGAAGGCAATTCTTGCCTCCATGCCCCTGGTCATTGCCGGAGTGCCCTTTGAAATGTTCTTGTACAAACTGAAATTTCCCCCACAGAAATGACAGAGACCAGGTGACAGGTGCCCTTTCATGAGAAAAATCTGCCCTTGCCCTTGCAAGGACGAAGTATCATGCCTGTAGTTAAGCTACAGCTTCTTATTGTTAAAATCAAGTTGTACCTGTTAATAATTTTCAATGAAAATTGTTAATTCAACGAACAGAATGGAACCATGACAACTTAAAATTGCCAATTTAACATTGCTAAAATTTAATGCAGCCTTTTTGTAACATTAGTATGTTTACATGTGACTGTGGGGGAACAGGAATGATTTGTTTGGTCAAGTTAGCACATCCCTGTCAAGTTACAGCACCTTACTACTAAATTCATCCATGTGCCAAACGTTATCATACCTGTAGGCCCTGCATCAATGTTTAAGAGATAAAAAATAAAACAGAACTATAGAAATGTAAAGCCATCGACCGAAACTTGATTTCTAACCAATGAGCATGGTCCATTTTTTAATGCAAAGGTAAAAAAAATAATAATAAAATCAGTATCTATAAAGCTTGCCCTATGTTTTTATTTTTGTTTTGTTTTTATTTTACTTTTCCAAAGTAAAAATTATGCATAACAAAGTGCAACAAAAAGAAAAATATCATGACCAATTAAAATATCAGTTTTCAAATGTTTGGAAGGGATTTTTTTTGAAAATTCAAACCCAAAAGGCAGTGATGTTTTTAATCATTATTCAAGGAAGGTTGGGAGGAATTTTGCTACAAATTAGGAATAGTTTTGACACCATGGTGAAAACAAATTTCCTCCATGCACTAGGCCAGGCTACCTGACTTTTTCAAAAACATTCTTAAAACACATGTCCTGAGCATGCAAGCAAATTGAACCACACTTTGTACACACAACACAAGAGTAAAGGTAGGGGAACTAAATGGGAATGGCCAAATCACATATTCCTAATTGTCTAATTTACTTTACCGGAAAAACATTTTCACTTGCTTGCAGGCTGTAGAGGCTGCCATTTTCATTTCAACATTGGTCAGTCTGTACCCCAACCATGGAATTCCATGCAAGTGGAAGTATACCCAGAAAGCTACCACCAATCAGTGCACAAACCCAGGCAGTACCCTATCCTACCAACAGGCAATACCAATCATGCATAGCATGCACATTCATGAATTAATACTATTGTAAGAAAACCAAACGGAGAACAGTTAAAAGGCAAACAACTAAAATTAAATTGGCGTGCACGGGATCATTACGCCTTAAGAGAAGCACTCGAATGAACAAGAACCCTCTATTACTATCAGCTGTTAGTTTTTGCATTACAATGACGAGAATTCAAGAGCAAAACCAGACACTAACAAAGGATTAGAAGACACACAAATTACCACTAGCACTACACCGTACATACGTACATGTACTTCGGTCTTGCCTACACATGAAATGCGTAGATACACAACACACGCACAAGCCTTTTCTCTACTCTGCCACGTATCTCGCCAACTTTCCGTCCGGTTTTCTTCCAAAAAGCAGTTGTCCGGGATCGAAACCAGTCAAGATATGGTCAAACTCAGTAACAGAAATAATACGGGAACACGGAGAAGAAACACGGGTGGCTATACTTCTATAGAACACGACATTTTGGTGGAATTTAAAGGGGCAAGAATGATAACAGTTCAGCAGTCAAATCAAACTTATTCACGCACAACCGTAAATGCCCGGATGTAAACAAGTTTCTACAGGATTTACCTTTGAACCAGTCGCAATGTTAGTCTGGTTTACGTTCCGCAGTTATCGCTCTTGATAGATGAGTAGAGACGGGGATAAGATCAATTGCGCTTACACTTTTTAAAGGGATTTTTGTGACACAAGAACAAGACCGCCATTCGCATTTTTTTCTGACCTTACCCAATAATATAATTATTACAATAACAAGACTTGTCAAAACACGTTTCTATTGATGACTATTTTACACACAATGTAATGTTTAAAGAAAAAATCATCCGACCGCCACTTTTTCATTAATATGACCAAAAAAAGTATAGCCTTCCCAATGTGATTATTGGGGAGTTAGGGTAGCGGTGGGATTATCGGCAGCTTTCATGTTTTTCAAAGCTGATAAGAGCCTGGAAAAAGCATTAGGAATTCACCGTCTTCACCCAGCTGCTGCTGGTATATTAGAGGCTCATGATTTTGAGAGTGAGGGGTGAGAGTGCTGTTGACAGTTAGAAAGAGATAGATGAACAGACTAGCTTAAAGAAACACTAAACTTAAAATGGTGTATAATTGTTCCTTGTACATACTTTAGGATTATGTACAAAATAAAAGCGACGAGGAATAATAAAATGTCTTGTAGTTGTAGCCAAGAAAACTCAAGAAAATTAGGTCACTCGTATGATCAGAGGGCCCCTCAAATTTCGATTTTCTTAAATTCTCTATAAAACAACTTTGTCCTGGAAAGGAGAAAAAACTTTTTCACGAATGATCTTATTTGGAAAACTGACTTTTGGAAAACAATTTGAATATTGCAACATTCATTGTGAAGACCGAAAGGTTGCAAACAGGCCATCCACTTGTAGAAATGTGCCAACAGAGGGCGCTGGTGGGATATTTCAAGATGGCTGCGCCCATACAGCAGTTTTCTTGCTTAGTACGCTGCGCCAAACTAAACCGTTTTCTCACAATCGGCTCTCTATCAAGAGTCAAAAACACAACAAAAAGATCAAGGAGTACATTAGGTATTTATTGTTTAATTATTGCCATTTTGTTTTAATGAGTAGAGCTGAAATTATATGGTTAAAACTTTGCTGTCCGGCTGAGTAAGCCATCACTCAGCAGGGCCAGGCAGCAGTTAGTTACTCCCCAGTCATGCCAGTACACAGTAGCACTGTCTTAGCCCCATACATTGTGCCAATACGCTGGACTCCCTCCGCTTCTTGGCCCAACGAACCCTGTCCTCTAAAACCAGACATCAACTTTCGAATCGAGACTTACTTTTTTTGGCAAATTTATCCCTCAATGATCGGTCGGTCGTTGCTGTCAGACATGTCAGACTCACACTACAGGCAGAGTCTGGAGAAGATTTCCGCACGATCCCCGAGCGATAAATCCTAGGCTTTTGCTGGAATTTTATTTAATCTTGGTGATATAAGCCCATGTCAACGACGGCGGAGGAGCCATGATGGTTGCTCTTCAGCGCAGATCGTATTCCTGCACTAGTCTTTATTCCAGCAGTCTTCTTGCAGGGTTTACATTGTGTGTTAGCGTTCGGCTACAGACGACGGCACGACGAACGAATACACACACATAGCGACACGAAAAAGACTAGTGCAGGAATACGACCCGCGCACTGAACAGCAACCATCATGGCTCCTCCGCCGTTGTTGACATGGGCTTATATCATCGAGATTTGACATAAAATTCCAGCAAAAGCCTAGGATTTATTGCACGGGGGATCGTGCGGAAATCTTCTCCAGACTCTGCCTGTGAGTCTGACATGTCTGACAGCAACGACCGACCGATCATTGAGGGATAAATTTGCCCAAAAAAGTAAGTCTCAATTCGAAAGTTGATGTCTGGTTTTAAAGGACAGGGTTCGTTGGGCCAAGAAGCGGAGGGAGTCCAGCGTATTGGCACAATTTATGGGGCTAGCACTGTCTGTGTCCTAATAGTGTTCCTTTGTTTTGAACGTTTGCAGGACCGTAGCATGGTAAAGATCCTGTCATTGTCCAATCACAAGCTATGCAACTAAGACTCCACCCAACACTGACAGTTCTTTTTGTTGAGCATCATAAATATTCATGTTATTCAAAGAGCCAGGGGAGAGGCATGCGCTGAGAAATTTTCGTATTGTGCTTCTACCTGTAAAGCATACAGGGTGAAGACAATTACTGCCAATGTAAGGCAGCAAATGTGCCCCCACTATTATATAAGAATTGAGCTCGTACAAGAATGTAACTTAAATGGAGGTTGTGTTGCATGGCTCTTGAGACAAAGTCTTGTTAACTTGCAATAGAAGATGTGGACACGTGAATGCAAATTGAATCGTGGGATGGGAGGAAAAGGACGACAATTTGGGACTAAAGAACCCGCATATAAAATAAACTGATTGCAAAAACATTTATTACGTTACCACAAAATTAACGCGAGAACTGCAGCATATTATATGTTTGTTTGTTTGTTTGTTTGTTTGTTTGTTTGTTTTTTGTTTTTTTGTTTTTTTTAAATATTTTTTAATATTTTTTTTTAGGAGTCGGGGACGGGGGTTGGTGAAGCATGAGGATTTGGGTGTCAGTTGGCCAAATAGCTTAAAGGTATAATTATAGGACTGGTAAAGCTGATAGTGCAGGGATCTTACTTTGTTTAATTCAATGTAATTCACATTCAAATCAGATTTGGTTCGGCCATGATGATATTCAGGCCTGCTGTTCACATTCAAATCAGATTCGGTTCGCCATGATGCTGTTCACATTCAAATCAGATTCGGTTCGCCATGATGATATTCAGGCCTGCTGTTCACATTCAAATCAGATTCGGTTCGTCCATGATGATATTCAGGCCTGCTGTTCACATTCAAATCAGATTTGGTTCGTCCATGATGATATTCAGGCCTGCTGTTCACATTCCAATCAGATTTGGTTCGTCCATGATGATATTCAGGCCTGCTGTTCACATTCAAATCAGATTTGGTTCGTCCATGATGATATTCAGGCCTGCTGTTTACATTCAAATGAGATTCGGTTCGGCCATGATGATATTCAGGCCTGCTGTTCACATTCAAATCAGATTTGGTTCGTCCATGATGTTATTCAGGCCTGCTGTTCACATTCAAATCAGATTTGGTTCGTCCATGATGATATTCAGGCCTGCTGTTCACATTCAAATGAGATTCGGTTCGTCCATGATGATATTCAGGCCTGCTGTTCACATTCAAATAAGATTCGGTTCGTCTGCGATGATATTCAGGCCTGCTGTTCACATTCAAATTAGATTCGGTTCGTCCATGGTGATATTCAGGCCTGCTGTTCAAATCCATATGAGATTTGGTTTCACCATGGCATGTAGCGGCTGATAATATTAAGATTTATTTATTGAACTATTTTTGTGTGATTGCTTGGAATTCTGGCTAAATCCGTTGTCTAAGTGAAGAGAAAATAGTGAAAAGCCGAGCACATCCGTTGGCACCATGTAAAAACATTATTTTAAATTTCTGTTGTACTAATCGTAATTAAAATCTGGGTCTTTGAAAAACAAATTCTCGACAGAAATAATTCTGTGGGATACTGGCATTAACTTCGTAACCAGTGAGGTTTCAGCAGACTGATTCAAGGAAATCAATGTTTTTTGATGGGTACCAATCCTGTATTTTATATGTAGGCCTTTTCTTCCCGCAGTCTGAAAGCTCACTGTTTATGAAGTTCATGTCAGTACCAGCTCCCAACCAATGTTTTTTGAAGACCCAATTTCATCTTTATATTGACGTTATTACGTACTTATAAATTTCACGATTCCCTGCTCTTTTAGACAACTGATTAAATCAAAAATTTCATTTTTTCCCTCGATGTTTTCATGGAATTAAACAAAGTAAGAAACCTGCACTATAGGCTTTACCAGTCCTATATAGCTTTAAGTTATTCGGCCAACCTGACACCCAAATCCTTATGCTTCACCCACCCCCGTCCCCAACTCCTAACCCTCCCCCCCAAAAAAAACCAAACAAACAAACAAACAACCCAACAAACAAACAAACAAACAGACAGACAGACAGACAGACAGACAGACAGACAGACAGACAGACAGACAGACAGACAGACAGACAGACAGACAGACAGACAGGCAGACAGACAGACAGACAGACAGACAGACAGACAGACAGACAGACAGCTAGACAGACAGACAGACAGACAGACGGACGGACAGATGGACGGACGGACGGACGGCCGGCAAGCAAGCAAGCAAACAAACAGACAAACAAACAAACAAACAAACAAACAAACAAACAAACAAACAAACAAACAAACACAAAAACACACAAACAAACATATAATATGCTGCAGTTCTCGCGTTAATTTTGCGGTGAAGTAATAATTGTTTTTGCAATCAGTTTGTATGCAAGTTCTTTTGTCCAAAATTGTTGTCCTTTTCCTCCTTTCCCCCGATTCAACTAGCATTCACGTGTCCACATCTTCTATTGCAAGTTAACATGACTTTGTCTCAAGAGCCATGCACACAACCTCCATTTAAGTGACGTACGTGTACGAGCTCAATCCTTTTATTAGTGGGGGCACATTGCTGCCTTTCATTGGCATTAATTGTCTTCGGGCCTGTATGCTTTACATGTAGCAGCACAATACGGACATTTCTCAGTGATTGCCACTCTCCTGGCTCTTTGAATAACATGAATATTTATGATGTTCAATAAAAACAACTGTCAGAGTTGGGTGGAGTTTTCAGTGCATAACTTTTGATTGGGCAATGACAGGGTCTTTACCGTGCTACAGTCCTACGAACGTTCAAAACGAAGGAACACTAATAAGAGTACGTCAAAATCCGCGGGCTGAGCATGCTGAATTGTAACTTGTATTGTATTGTAAGTGGGTAGTGTCACTAGTCATCACTTCTGTCATCAGCTTGTGATGACCGGTGTACTAATTCTAAACCCATGATATGATTTAAAAGTAATAATATATCTACTTTTGGAAGTTTTGGTCTTCACCATCACTTCCAGACACTAGCCTTACATACAAAAAATAAAACATGGACACTGGCGTTGCGGCAGGAGGGCCCCTTGCCCCTAGCTATAATATTATTACTTTTTAAGCATATTACCGCCATTTTTCGTTAACAGTTTAAATTTCTGTATGACTGGCTGTCCCCAGTTTCCTCCACCAGGGAGGGGGGGGGTTAAGAATTTAATCATCGCAGCTACATGAACTCTTTGACACAGAATTTCAGTTTGATTACAAGTCTTTCGTCATTGTTTTTACTAGGAAACAATGATTACGATCTAGCTGTCATTGGAGGGGGATCTGGAGGTCTGGCTTGTGCCAAAGAAGGTAAGAATGGGGATATGGACTGCTGAGGAAGAAGGGTAGGGGAGTATATTAATAGCCCCAAACTGAAGTCTGCAAAAATGAAAATTAAAGGTGATGTTTAATTTTGAAGGATCCCTTTCCTACCTGAATCTTATGATTTAACTTGACTGTTGTACTCGACTTAAGCTAGGTCTACGAAATGTAGTGGGTGAGTGAAATTATGGGAAAGAAAAGGTGTCAACAGGACAGGGCCCCAACGCTTGACAGCACACTTGATGGCGGATGACTGAGTTTTTGTTACAGTTACAAAAAATGCCCCTGTGTGTATCCCATGATGCATGTGGATAGGGGTTCCTCTGTTGTATAGCAATAATGGTCTATTGTTTGGACACAGAATCAACCGAAATAAATGTCCTCGCATTGGGGCAAGCCAATTTTGTAAAAGTTGTTATTTATTTTTTGATTTTTTTTTGTGGGGATGCTCAACTACTGTCGTACTGAACATGTGTAACTACGTTTATACTCACACTCTTGTTCAGATCACAGTACTTACACAGTGCAAACCATTCTTTATAGTCCTGTTCTAGTGATTAGAAATCAAATGAAATTAAGCGAAACTGAATGAGAAAGTTATAATAGTTACATTTACCATTTATATTAGAAGTCTAACTAAGCTGTCTCCTTGTATTAATAAGAATTGTTTCTTGTTTTATTTTGTCCAGCGGCTGCTTACAACAAAAAGGTCATTGTCTTGGATTATGTCGAACCATCACCAATGGGTAATTTCATTATCACAATATTTAAGGGGGGAAGAATACCACTTTACATAGTTTATTTTTTTATATAATTTCTTAAAGTTGGAGAGATTCCTTCTTGTAGCGATTGTAAATGTGCTTTTGTCCCTCTTGTATCCACTAGATGAAATACATTTGTAACAAGTCATCTAGTTTTTCAGAAGAGTGTTTGGTCAGTCAATGATTTGGGTGATTTGAGTGCAAGATTTGTTATACTTGGAACTCCCTAAAATAAGGGAAATCTGAAAATGCCCCCATCCCCCTGAAATTCAGAACCAGTAAACCTACATGTACATACGTTTTACAACTCTTCATCACAATAACACAAGGTGTTCCTGCAAGACTGAATACATCTCATGGAACTCTCTTTCAGATACATTACGGCTCTCTTCACCAGTGTAGAACATTACAAAAAACAGCTAAAAACTTACCTGTTCCAAGTTGCTGATGAACCATAACTACATTTTTGTCTTAAGTGCTATTATCCCTGTGTTTTAAATGCTATTGTCACTGTATCTTTGTACAGGGAATTGAGGATTCCTTCGGTTTTGAAATGCGCTTTATAAGAATCTATTTATTGCCATTCAAAATCCTACTCTTGTATTCTTCATCCATATCAGGGACGCAGTGGGGTCTCGGAGGGACCTGTGTCAACGTTGGTTGTATTCCCAAGAAGTTAATGCATCAGGCTTCACTACTAGGGGAGGCTATCGAGGACTCTAGACATTACGGCTGGAGGGTCCCTCCGGATATCGACCATTCATGGTAAATCATTGCACTGAATGGTAGGCAATCAAATAAATCATGTACAATACAAAGCAGGCCTGAGGTTTGTCGGCATTGTTCCTGATTTCAGGAGTTTCCATATTTTTAAGTTCCATTGCCTCGAAATTTTATGGATAAATAGAAGGATGTGGGTTCAAATCCAGGTCATGACACTTGTGTCCTTTAGCAAGACACTTGACTGTAGTTGCTTCAAATAAGGGAAGACGCAGTTGTGTTTGTCTCGCAATAGATTCATTTACCCCTTTCTGTTCTTAGCTGTGCTGGGAAGAGACTAGTGTTAACAATTCACCATGTCTTGTTTCTGCACATTGGGGCAGGTTTCTATCCCATCTATAGCCCACACCTTGAGTGGCCTTTGGCCCTTCTGAGCCTTACACAGGGCATGAAACAAGGCTACTGGGACCAGGGAAGAAACTGGTGCTGAGGCTGGTTCCAAATGGTTGACCACAGCAGTCAACCTATGATCAACAAGCCTGTCAAGATGGTTGACCTTTAGTTAACTAAAGTGCTCACTTGAACTTGTTCACGGTAACAGGTTTAAAAAACAGATTCTAACTTTTTCAATTTGTATATATGAATACTGGGCAGTCGGGTTGGCGTAGTGGTATCTTTCCTCACCTTCCACCTCTAGGACCCCGGTTCAAACCCCGCTGGGGGCACTATGTGGATTGGGTTGTTTAGTCTCTACCTGATTGCGTGGGTTTTCCCTGGAATATTTCTCTGGGGTTTTCCTCCCACATCTAAAACTGAAAATCCCTTCCTCGTCTCCTCTCCGAAGGGTTCTTGGCTAGTATAGTGATTAACATTGCTTCACAGCCATACCTAATAAATGAAATGAAAAAATGAAATACTTCACAAATTTTAATTTAACCTATATACTCAGCTTTGAGTTTTTTCTCTCCTAACAGGGAGAAGATGGTCGAGGCAGTACAAAACCACGTCAGGTCACTGAATTGGGGTCACAGGGTTCAGTTAAAAGACAAGTAAGTCCATGTGAAGACCGTTAGAGCAGTTTGGTAACAGTCATTTAAAGACTGGCTCTAAGGTCAAATTCAGTTTTGTGATGTACTCATTTTTCCAATAGATAAGAGTACCTATGAATGTGGGGAAAAAAACAGTCCAGTCTCTAATCTCATTTTATATTTGTGTATGTAATTTTATTGGATACTTTTTCAGAACGAAATTTGAAACATGAGGTGATTGGATGTCAACAATATAGTGGATCTGACATTCCTTACAGGAATTTTTCGTCAAAGGGTCAAATTCGACGGGGTTTGATTGAGTATCTTGATTATTAGTCTTTTCAATTGGGAAAAAAATTGTTAATGGCCTCACGTTTGGACCCTAGCAGAGTCTTTCTCAAAGGCTAAATGACAACACATCACACACACATACAAGTATACTGGAGTAACAGAAGTAGAAAGAAGTAAAAAGAGAAAAGCAGAATGCAGTCAGAAGGTGGAAGAATGATTATAATGGATGATTAATGGAAAGAGAGACGGGAGGGGTATAACCACGAGGTTGGAAACACAAAAGACAAAAATCAAAGGTGGGAAAAGGGGGAAGAAGTAATTAATTAGTGAACGAGACAGACTTAAATGGGGGACATCTGTGGAAAAGGGAGAAGGCAAAGACTATTGGAGAACAAGTATGATCAGCCCCACCCATGCACCAATGGTGACAACCATTTCTTGAAGTGATTTTATCTAATATTTGTTAACAATTTACAGGCGAGTCGAATACCTGAATGCCAAAGGTTCTTTTTTGGATGAACACACAATCAGAGCTGTCATGAAAAATGGAAAAGAGGTGAGAAGTTTTTTAATAAAATGGCAAGAAATGTCAACCACTCCCTCGGGTAGCTGTCCTTTGGAGAGGACAATTAACCAGAGGCTTTATCGGAATCAGTAGCTGCGACTGCAGCAGCGGCTGCGGCTGTAGGTGCAGTAGCAGCAGCGGCTGGATGACCACTGTCAACATGCGTTGAGAAGAGAGCTGCCCTTTAGCAACGGCTGCTGCGACTGCAGCAGCCTCCAGTTCGGACAAGGCTTTAGGTCCGGTTGACAAGGATAGGCAGTTCATGTATAAGAACACAGTATGCTTGTCATGGCAGTGGAGGGATCTACCCTGTTCATATCATGCACTTCATTCATCTATCTTGATTATGGCATTTATTATAATGTCGGATGTCACATGCATAAGTTTATAATCCAACAGAATTAATCAAGTTTTCTGTCTACGTGTTTCTAGAGAAAGTTTACTGCCGGCAACGTTGTCCTAGCTACAGGAATGCGACCTAGATACCCAAATGTAAGTACTGAACCTACATTAACTGTTAACTGTTCCAAGTTAACTGTCCATTAACTGTTCCAAGTTTTTAAGACAAAAAGGGTAAGGGGAGTAGTGAAGGGACCATGCCACTGGGTTGTTTGCAGGTTAGTGGTGGAACTCGGTTTTATCTAGTCCATCACACTAACCATCCAGATAGTTCACCATGGTTTTTAGTGGAACTTGGTTTCAACCATAGAGTTAAATATAAGAACTAGAGGGCGTACAAAACCATGTGACACGGCCCGACAAGGAGCATTTTTGACCATTGAGAAAATGGCGCAGACCATTCATTCACACTGGTCACTCATCAGTTTACACAGCAACCATTTTTTAAGTGGACATTCGTTTGCAATTGACCCATAGGGATTTTCACCCATGGTGGGTCAGCGGAGTTCGGTGCGTGACATCACAAGTGCTCCCTCTAGTTCTTATCTATAACTCTATGGTTTCAACTAGTCCGTCACACTAACCAACCGGTTAGGTACCCAAACTTAGTAGTTCAAACTTGGTTTCATCTAGTCATTGACCATTTCCAAATTGACTGTTGCCTTTTTTCAGGTACCAGGGGCTGTTGAACACAGCATCACTAGTGATGATATTTTCTCATTGACAAAGTCCCCAGGAAAAACGTAAGTTTTTGATTGGAAAAAATGGCATAGCAGTTTTGTTGTAAATTCCAGTCTTAGTACCATGGGGATTTATAATGGAATTCCAACCCCCCCCCAAAAAAATATATATATATGCCTGCACGCTGGCATTGAATCTGAAATGTTTCTTTTTTCTGTGATTGGGTTTGTTTTGAGGCATGAATAGCATTGTTGAGCATTAAAACGTAGTGAAGAACGAGTTTAAAACCTACTTGGTTTATTTAAGCCTTACTTCTGTGTTAAATCAAATTTTTAATGAAGTTCAAATTAAAAATGAAGATTGACACATTTAAGGAATACGCTGTCATGCATTGCCCTCTTTTTAATTTTGTTGTTGTTGATAGCTAACACTTCTGGGCTAAAATAAAGAACTAAAATTCATCTTAATAAGATAAGTTTTCAATATTGCCATAGTGATTTGTATTGTGACATCACACTTTGCTTAGCAATTACGATTGATAGGCATCTTAATACCAATCTCATCTCTTTGTGAAATCCAGCCCAGATCTGTTGCAATCCCTCCAAGTATTTGATTAATCAAGAACAATTGGTACAACCTTGATATTTAAATTTGTGAATTTAATTTAATTTTTCTCTTTGTTCAGGCTCGTAGTTGGAGGCAGCTGTATCCTTTTGAAAACACACCCAAAGCTTAAAACAAAGTCTAACAAAAAAAGGTTTTAAACAAACGGCTCAGATTTCTTCAATGTCAAATTGCAAAAATTAATGAGGTGGAAGATCATCAGTTTTTAGACGAGTTCGTCAATTCTAATTATCTTGCAAGAAACATAATAGCAGAAGGAATTTTTGGGGCAAAATGGTTGAGTTTTGAAATTTTAACCATAACTCAAACTGCTGTATTTGTTACGTCAAGAAGCTTCTGCTACAGTTGAAATTGCCTGCCAACTTCAAATCTTTATTTCCATGTACCTTAATGTCATGACATCAGATGTTGCTTTGGAGTGTGCAGGTTTCTTAAACGGCCTGGGCTTACCCACCACTGTAATGGTACGGTCCATATGCCTGAGAGGTTTTGACCAGGTAACATATTTCATGGCAACGCTAATTTCTCATAAATCAAAACTTGGAACTGTGTTCTCCCAAACCATATAATGTACATGTACCTCCTGAGGTCCACTTTTCAGACAGTTTGTTCAGCCCTGGCAGCTGTTTGGGGGTAAAATCATGTTGGAAGTATGGTGCCTATCAGTCTTTCAAATTTCTCAATACACTACTTAAAATCCTGCCAGATGATGCGTTCAATTCAATCTCAATTCAATTCAATAACACATTTATTTCCAAACTCACAATAACAACAGACAGAATCACTGGAAAAAATGGTAACTAGCATAATAAAAACAAAGTACACGTGACCATTAGTGTACGTGATGAAGGAAGATAGTACATTAGAATGTAGTAAGGAGGCTGTTCTCATAAGCCAAGGTTTGTGGGGAACCGCCCTAGTATAAAAAAAAACAACAACAACAAAAACCAAACAAAAAACGGACAGGAGCAGCAGATTTTAAACCCCAAAATGACGCAGCAATACACATGTAGAAATGACATCATTTTCAAGTTTCAGCAACATTTGTCAGACCTTTGGGGTCTTCATCCCTGAAAATGACACAGCAGCATGTAATTGATGAAATTTTTTCCAAGATTCAGTAGTTTATTAAATGCAGGCATTTGTTAGGCGCTTTTAAATACATTACTAAAACTATCCCAACGCGTTTGGAGTATGCAGCACCACCAGCAAGATTAGGTTGCTAATCATTCACCTCAACAATCTCTACCCTCTCACACACAAATTTACTCCTGGGTGATGAGAAGCAATCATAGTTAAGTTTCTTGCCCAAGAACACCAAGTGTCTCGACTGGGATTTGAACCCACACTCTGATGGCTCAGCCATCAGAACTTGTGCTTCGATGCTCTAGACCAATCGGCCCTGACATGCTACTGTTGTTTTGTGGTCGTAATGCTGAAGAGCTATTATACTTATTAATATACACATTAAAATTGTCCATTATAACTATCAATCATGACAGCAAATTGCTGGTCTGGTGACAGACCACATGAAAGCTGCAGGCGTGGGCTTTCTTTGGGAGTGCGTACCAACGAGACTAAGCAAGAATGACGACGGAACAATAACAGTTATTTGGAAGAGTTCCAACGGCGAGGACAAGAGTGACACATTTGACACGGTACTCTTTGCAATTGGTGAGAAGATGAGTTGAAGTATAGTTTGTTTTTCCTGGAATAATCTGAAAAGAATTTCGCTGTTGCTCTTTAATTTGGAGTTGATTTTTGATGAAACTAATTTTGTTTACTGCCATTAATCTTTGAAGAAAAGAGAATTTGATGATCTCCTAAATTTTTTAATATGAGATGTTCTCATGGCAGTTAGTATTGATATATTGTTGTTAGTTTCTAAATAGACCGATCCATTCAGCCACGCCCACTGTGCACGTGCACCATATGCACTAATGTGTTTTTCAGACTTTTGGTTGTGCAATCACGTCTGTGATTGGTCAGTACAGCAAGGGCAGGGCTTAATGGAATGGTCTATTATAGAGCTGTCAACAGTTAGTTTGGGTAGTTGACAAGTTCAGACAGTTGCTCTAGAAAGTATGGAGTGTAGGGAGGTTTTTTATAACTATCCTGGGCCCATTTTTACCAAGCTGTCAAGCAGAAAATGGTGCGGAGCAAGCTTTTCTGCTAAGCAAAAATTAGATGAGAACCAGTCACAAACACTACACATTGTATAGTATTGTGGCTGGTAATCTGTTGCTGCTGGGGAATTTCTTGTGCTGGTTAGCTTTATGAAATTGCGTCTCGTCACATGCGCACATCTGTGTTACCTCCCACTCCGAAGCTGTCAAACTGAAAATTCTGACAAGACCGTAAGTCTTTGGAAAAAATGCTTAATTTTTTTCTAACGTAAAATATCGAAGAAAAACTAAACGTTGGAAACAGCTCGTGTAAAGTGGGCATGGAATAACGTCACACTGACAAGCAGATTGGTGTGGGCCAGATGAAATAAGTAATTTGTTGACCCAATTCACCTGACGTCGTCATCACAATGATCTTGCTTGTGCCATTTTGGAAGTCAATGTCCCTGTGCGTTATACAATGTTTTTAGGTGACGCCGTGTTTAGACGTTTACCATAATTTTTACTCCCAAAATTGACTCCCAAAATTGCAAGCCTGGCAGACAGTAGTTGGGCCTGATGTTGGTGCAAGTGGGAATACCAATATAATTTGCATCTCAAATTTTGGATAAGCCAGATTCTTGCTTTCCATACAGGGAGAGATCCACAAACTTCTAAACTTGGTCTTGAAAACACTGGTGTAACGCTCCATGCTAACGGAAAGATACTAGGCAAGAATGAGCAGAGTTCTGTTCCGCATGTTTATGGCATCGGGGATATCCTGGAGGTAAGGTCTCTCTCAGTAATCAAACCTTAAAAAAAAGAAGAAAATCTTTGGAAATGTGATTTTGTCCTGAAGATTTTGCAAAGTTTCAACTCATCCACATCAACTTTGCAAAATCAGAAGTTGTTTGGCAGGGGGCGTGACATGGCAAAGCTGTCTAACCTATCGGTTTAAAGTTCTAATGGCTGAATAACTGGAGTGTGGGTTCGATTCTCAGTAATGACACTTGTGTCCTTGAGCAAGACACTTAGCCATAATTGCTTCTCTTCACCCAGGTGTATAAATGGGAACCTGAGAGGGCTGAGACAGTATTGTGCAGGATAAACCCCTTAGTGCTAATTTAAGCAGCTTGGGGTTGTATGCTCCCCAGGGAGTTGAGAAAGTTTGAGGAATGGTCCAAGTATGCCGGATGAACAGGGATAATAATGATGTAAAGTGTCTCAATCTTGCTACTAGGATATCTGGGCTATATAAGAACCAAGTATTGTTATTATCTCTTGGCACTTTTGAGCCTGAATCAAGAATGATGCAGGTTGAAGAGATGAATGAAGATTTCAAGAATTTCAGTTTTCATTTAGTGGGTTGCATTTGGTAATTTGCATCCTTTTGGTAGCGGGTCATCAATCTGATGTAAACGATTTATCCAGAGAAGGAAAGCAAAAACCTGTCACCATGCAGAACTCTAAAGACGTGGAATGCTCCTAAGAAGACAAGTGACACAGCTTCCAAAGTAAAGTCCTTTCCTTTTTTCCCCTCGTTTTTTAATTTTCAGGGCGGTATGGAATTAACGCCAGTTGCTATCAAAGCGGGAAAGCTTCTGGCACATCGGCTGTTTGGAGGAAGGTCAGAGGTTATGAACTATGAACAGGTACATTATGAGCAGAATAAATTTGAATAATTAACTGGAGGACACAAGGTGGCAGCAGACTTGCAGAGAAAGTACCATGGCTATGATTATTTATTTTGTTGAAGCGGAAATAAAGTCCAATACACTGGTTTTCAATAAACACACCGTACAACCAACATTTGAAGGAAAAAAAATCATCAAATTCGGTGGTCCTGTTTATATTGAAAACAAGGACCTTGTGTGCGTTAATATCAGGCTTATTTAGATTGGGACAATCAAAATAAGAAAAAGAGATTTGCAGGGGTCCTCAAATACATTTGCGTCCACTTTTACAGTATTTCAGATGTGAATATTTCTCCAGAGAAATTGTACTGGTATGAATTTTATAATCAGTGAGGTACCAGTTAGTTCTTGATAATAACCAATCCTAATCGTTGTCTGTGACATAAAAACTAAAAAAAAAGGTTAACATGTTTCAGAAAACTAGGCCGTATTGATAGTTCCAGCTTCAGCTGTTGCTTGGTCAATTTTTTTTTTATTTGAAGCCCCAGCTCAACATTGGTAAGAAGAAAAACATAAATGTTCACAGATTTACATACACCTTACACGGTGTAAAGATATCGATGGTAGAAAACTGTCCTTGAAATATTTCTGCCTGAAGTGTTATCGTTTCTAAATAATAATTGAAATAAGATCCGTGAGACGAAAAACTCTGCCTATAGGAATGCGTTCAAAAATGCTGAATGCATTTTTAGTGTTTTTCTCACAAATGAAACAAAGAAGTGAGCTGACATTTTCACAGGTTGGTTTTATTACAAATATCTAGATTTGTGCAGAGAACGGAAGCATTTACAGACTCCTTACCAATGTTGAGCTGGGGCTTTAAAGCAGCGTCAGAATGATTAATTTGGATGTCTATTCCTCAACCTACAGGTAGCTACAACAGTCTTCACACCCCTCGAGTACGGCACAGTGGGACTGTCTGAAGAAGATGCTGTCCAGAGATATGACGAGGACAACATAGAGGTAAGTTCACATTAGACTGGACGATGAAAGACGGAGTTGAGGAGGGGCCTGAAAGGATTTGCTATAAATCTAGACCCAAAAGACTATGCAGTGCTCTCAAGTTTTGAAACAATGCGACCTGTTAAAATGTGCGATTTTGTTTTCTTCAAATGTTACTCATAATACAAGGTTTCTGAATGGTAGAATAAAGGCAAGACTTTCACAGTCTATTCCATAGAGCTAATTAAGAACTCCTTTTGAAAAAAACAAATACACACAAATTGTACGGACCCCAGTTCATAAAACTGGTAAGCAGAAAGAATTTGCTGAGCGGAAGTCCTTTTGCAAAACAAACACACAAAAATCGTTCTAACCCAAATTCATAAAACGTGGTTAAACGCAAAAAGTTTAATAAGCCTGAAAAAAATATTGCTCGATAGCAACAGCTACAATGCCTTGTATTTTACATAGTTGCAACTATTTATAAGATGCTAAATGCAAAACTCAAAATGCTGCAGCACTAAAAATTTCTTGTGCAGTTTAAGTGCCCTAATGTGTTTTGTTAAGAGTTTTCATCTTTTCACTATCATAACACAAAGTCACCAAAACATTGATTAATTATCACAATTATTAGTCAAACATGCCCGTCTGTTCGTGAAAAATGCAAAGGCACGATGACCTACTTTTGCCCACATCTTAAGTGTATGTTTTTACATAGTGAAGGGGGGGGGCATGTCTTGTGATCGTACGCTAAGCGCGCTGACAAGCTTTTTCTCTTTGTGAAAACGCAAATACGACTTGACCTACATGCCCGCCAATTTTTATACAATTTTTTGTGCACATGTTTAGGGATGCCTGTCTCTTCGTGAAAACGCAAAATGCAACTACTTAGTTGAGCATGGTTGAGTGCTCACTTACCAATTAACCAAATTAAGAAGTTAATCCTATTTTTGATTGAACAGCATTTTGGGATGGCTTACAATCATGTTTAAAGGCAAAAAATGTAGAAAGAGTTATTTATGAGTTATTTATTCATGCCCGGCTCTTTTTGGGAACGGTGACGATAATAAGCAGCTTGAGGTTATATGCTCCCGACTTGAAAATGTTTGTGGATTTGTTAACGCATGCCTGATGAACAGGAATAATGTCGTAAAGTATCTTGATCTAGATACTAGGATATATGTGCTGTACCCAGTATTGTTTTCAATATACAGCAATGATATGTTTGCCAGGAAACACAATCCGTCAAGTTAGCAGTTTTTCCAATTGTTGTAATTATTTTCAAAAAACCTGAAACCACCCAAAAAGTGTTCCACCGTGTGAATGTACATGTACGTGCAGGCTTTTACTGAAAGTAATAAGAGTTGATTCATTTGTTGTTTTTCAATTTTTTTGTTTTTTTTGAAAGACTCTTAGACTTCCATCAAAAGTGGACGGACAAAGTTACAAGCCTTTTCTGTCCATGTTTTGATTAAAATTTGAGAGTAATGATTATTCTAATCAGCTTAGAATATTTACAGTATATAAGCTTGCATGTCCATTAACATGTTGAAATATATCTGGGTGATTTCAGGTACTTAAAGCTGCTGCAGCTCAACACTGGTAAACTGACTGTAAATGCTTCATTTCTTTGCAAAAATCTAGATACTTGTAATAAAACCAACCTCTGAAAATGTCAGCTCATTTTGTTGTTTCATTTGCGAGAGAACGGTAAAAATGCATTCAACGTTTTTGTACGCATTCCTATAGGCTGAGTTTTTCGTCTGACTAATTTTGGATCTTATTTCGTTTATTATTGAAAAACGATAACACTTCGGGCAGAAATATTTCAAGGAAAGTTTTCTACCATCGTTATCTTTACACCATGTATAAGGTATTATGTTAATCTGTGAACATTTATGTTTTTCTTCTTACCAATGTTGAGCTGGGGCTTTAAGAAAACGTTACAGCCATTGGAAAAACTGCTAACACAATGGTAGATGAGTGGTACACTTTATTGTGTTTCTTGCCATTTACTATTTAATTCAGTCAATGTTTTTTTATACTTTTTCTTTATTTTGTTACTGAACAAGGCGAATTTTCATTGAACATTTGTAGATGTTTTTGTTCCAACCAACCCATGTTATCTTGTTCACAAAAAGTCCATTTAAGTTGGAATACATAGTGTTTTTGTTATACCACCATGCTCCTTCAAACCAGACTGCTGCGTTTCCTTGATTGTGGTCATTGTCCCTGTCCTTTGTGGTGAACATCATTCCGTTATGCAGTGACGTGAGCGAATCCCCTGCAGTGCTTTTTGGGTTGTATGAGTCCAGACGGAGTTGAAAATTTTCCCCTAAAATCTGGAAAACCTTCCAACTAGCCCAGGCTTTCTCTCCTTGCTGATCTTCTAAGTCGACTCTCAACTCCCATGTTTCCGCAGAGTTGGTCAGGATGCGTATTTGTTCATTTCCAAACCAAAACTCTGCGGACATGTTGCCGAAGCCAGTTCGATAGCTCTCCCAGTTGCGATAGAAGTCGATTCCACCAAGTACACGCCTCTGGATGACGATCCATCCTCCTCCATCTGTCTCCATATCACAGTAGACAAGCAAACCATTGCTGAATCCAGCAGGACGTATTGTGTAGAGACCACTTACACCATATCCTGTCTCAAGGAGCCCTCTGCAACTGTCAGGCCCAGAGGGGAACATTGTCTCAGGCTCCGTCTGGGGTGTTTGGTCAGGAACAGAGAGTAACGACGTATCAACATTGCCATCAAAATACACGCTGCTGTAACGTATGATGAGGTCATCAGGATACTGAGCCCTGGTCACATTGTTCAGCTGACAGAGATGACTGCTGATGCGATAATTCACCGATTGACAGTTCGGATCAGAGTGGCAATAACTCACACAGATGACAGGAGATCGTGCTATCTTCGTCAAGTATGAAACAAGTCGCAGTTCCTTATTTAAGCCTGGGACAAACTCTTTTGTTTGCAGATAGTTACATGTAGCGCCCTCAACATTTGTAAAAACTACAACAGTGACGATAAACGCAAGCATGACAGCGTTATCGAGGTGTGTTCTTGGAACACGGGTTAACAAATCCGTTTTCAACATGACGAAAAAAAAAAGAGTGGGAAAATTTCAAAGACGGGTTTGAGTTTAGTTGCATACAGTTTACAAACTATGCAAACAAATTCAAAATAACGTTTGTGGGGTATCAACTGACTTCATTTCCCCAGTTTTCTGTACAAACGATGGTGACTTACACTAAATGGAATAAATCATACAACTTGAAGATCCATCTATTTGTATCTGACCAAAGTCACATCCATATCTACTTGTTGACATTGTTGCAGCTCACTGTTTGAAAATACATCAACTGAAGATATCAAAAACATGTGCAGGTAACGCAAATAACTTGCAGTAAATTAACCACAATTATCCACTGAAATGATTTCGACCGTCTGTGATCAACGTTGTGTGGAGTGTGCTGGTCTCGATGTAAAGAGGCGCACTGCAGGAAGAGCCAGCGGTACAGTAGACTACCTCACCTAGCAACACGGGCTACTGTGATTGGTCAATAACTAAGTAATAGGCTTCGGCATCATCAGCCTCCATCAATTAAGACTGTCAATTACAGACCAGACAACATTTTATCTTGTAGTGTATGGTAAGTGTATGGTAAGTCGTATTGGTAACGACTACAAAAACACACTCATGGCATTACCAATACAAGAAGCTTCATTCTTTGTTTTGTTTCTTGTCAATCTAAACGATGCTGTTGTGCATTGTACTGCAGCCATCAAACCCAGAACAAACAACCTTCATCGCTTGGTCTCCAAGGTTCTAAGGCTTGATAAATTAAAAACCTAGCTGCCTATCAACAAAGTAGTCTTCATTCCGAAATTAAAATCAGGTCTTCAAATTATATTTTTTTCGCCTTCAACAGTATTTCAGTCAGAAATATTCCTATGGAAGGTTGGTACCGGTATGAAGTTAATAATCAGTAAGCTTTCAGAATTATACTAGTAATTTATTTTTATGACTACTAATCCTGTAATCTATATTTAAAGCCCCAGCTCAACATTGGTAAGAAGAAAAACATAAATGTTCACAGATTTGCATATACCTTACATGGGATAAAGATAATAGTGGTAGAAAACTTTCCTTGAAATATTTCTGCCACAAGTGTTATCGTTGTTAGGTAATAAATTAAATCAAAATCAAAATTAGTTTTCGTTTCCGTGAAACGAAAACTCTGCCAATAGGAATGTGTACAAAAATGCAGCGTGCATTTTTACCGTTTTCTCACATGAAACAACGAAGTGAGCTGACATTTTCACAGGTTCGTTTTATGACACATATCTTGATTTTTGCAAATACGAAAGAATTTACAGTCAGTTTACCAACCTTGAGCTGTGGCTTCAAGAGCCACACGGTGATTAACCAATGGCCAATTCAACCGAAATGCTTATCAATAACGAAAGTAGCGAAAAACGAGCCCCATAACATCCATAGAATATTACTGGTGGTTGAATTCAACCCTACTGGCACGTACATAAAACTTCCTTTTGGCTGCAGTGGTGAGGCCAATTGTTGCAAACAACAACATAAGCATAGTTAATTGGTCACAATTGTCTTGGGTTTTGAGTCTCCTAATTTAACTAACAATACTTCCTAATAGCTCCTACGTCAGTCACCAGTTGGTAGTCAGTGGCTCATTGTTATTCAGCCTCGTCAAGAAATACGAGAACCTGTTCTGAAAGGACATCAATTATGAAATATCTCTCTCTCTCAGTGCCATGGCTTAAAATATTGTAAATACTTCATATTGACTACCTTGAGATGTGGCCTTGGGAATTGCAGTATAGGCTTCTCCCCATCACTGGATAAATAAATAAACTGAACAAGCAAAAAGAGCATAAAGAGCACAGGGCATAATAAAAAGATCTCCCATTGAGTGTAATTTCAAAAGATTAAGAGAAAAAAATTGTCGGCTCTTTTATCTCTTTTTCATTGGTATGTCTGTCAAGTGGTTGTTGGTGTGCTGGCATTTACATGGATAAAAAGTTGCTGCTATCAAATCAGCAGCTTTGGACATAATATTGGATTTTTCAATTGTTTAAGTATTTGAGTTTGTTTTTCTTTTGATTTTGTTCACAGGTTTACCATTCATTCTACAAGCCGCTTGAGTACACTGTCCCAGACAGGTCGTCAGACCAGTGTTACTTGAAGGTAAAAACATTGTGCACACATAATTCAACTGCACATTAATCTACTCAGTTCTTCAGGAAAACCAAGATAGCTTTGCAGACTGTATGATTTAAATATTTAGTTTTAATTTGTTGTGGGTTATTTTTTTAAGAAAAAGAAAAGAAAAAAACAGAAACTATTGTTACACCACGGTGATAGATTGTGAATTTTATTGGTCGAGAACTTACCGTGTCATCAGAAGCATGTACATGGCTCAGGGGAACATGAGTGACGTACCCCACTGGGTACATTACCTCGATCGTGCCCATAGTTGGTCATTTCCACCACCTTTTAAATATTAGAAATAGCCCCGGTTTTATGAGACTGATAAACAACGAAAAGTAATGTTCAACAATAAATTAATAAAAAAGTATAATTTACAAGTATTTCACTTTGAAATGTTTGTTCCCTGCTCCTGCATGAGGTTGCATGTAATTTCCTGTTAACATGTTTGGCTTTGTTCAAATAAACAATGAAATGCAATGCTCAATAATGAATTAACAAACAAATATGTTTTTCTTTTTACAACGTTTGTTTCCTAATTCTGCAATCTATTACCATGGTTTAACAAAATTGTTGTTTGCTGTGTGATTTGGGTTTTGTACACCCTCTGGGGCAAATGGCACCCTCAGCTTGGCCTCGGGGGTCATATACCCCCCTTGGGTGTATACAAAACACCATGGACCCCATCACAGCGTGCAACAATTGTATAATGTACTTCAAACGTTGAACACACGTGTGAATTGTGTGTTCTGTACAGGTTGTGTGCCGACGAGAAGGGGATCAACAGATTCTTGGACTGCATGTTCTTGGACCACATGCTGGGGAGATCACACAAGGGTTTGCAGTCGCAGTCAAGTAAGTATTAGAGGTTAGACAGAGGGTGTCACACATACCTGAAGTAATTACCTGTTACATATAGAAGGTTGGAATGGGAGTCTTTTGAGACGATAGCGGGCGTCCCACAGACCGGTCCTTTTCCAATGTTCTCAGCGATGAAAACAATGGAAAAGGACCGGTCTGTGGGACGCCCGCTATCGTCTCAAAAGTCTCCCATTGATATGGCATGCAATTAGTGTTTCTTTTCGTCAAAAAGAAATAATATTGTTAATGGTACGAAATGTTACGCTTAATTCTAGATGTGGTGTTACGTACAGGCAGCTGGCCTCTACGGTGGGCATCCATCCGACCTGCGCAGAGGATCTTGTCAAGATTAACATCACAAAGAGGTCTGGACTTGACCCCACCGTAACAGGCTGCTGAGGTTAAGCCCCTCCCTCCTCCATGACACCCTCCCTCCAGCTGGTATGACGTATAGAAATCTTTAAACCAATTCAATACAAGGATGACTTTGTGGTAAGCTATTTAGAAAGGCTTGCATTTTATTCACACCAGATTCATGTGGGGATTTTTTTATTTCTTCAAGCTTAAAATCCTTACTAATTCTTTTAGTCGAAATTTAAATTTAAAGATCTAGCCAGCTGAGAGGTAGGGTATGAAGAAGGGAGTCTGTTAGTGAAAATGTTCACTTCCATGTATTCAGAGGCCATTCCAGTCACTGAATTCTTTCAGTGATAATAAACTTGACAGACATTCCGTGCCGGAAATTATTCAGAAGTTTGGTTAGCAAACAAATCATTGGGAAACCTCAACTTAGTTTTGACTGGTGCCAGAATGTGTGCACAATTTTTGTTTTTCTTTTGTTTTTCTTGAGCTTTTGAGTGACTGGAGTGGCCGTAATGCAAAGTCCATAAAACTGTCTCAATGATGGTTTGTCCTTAAACCAGATACTGGTAGGACAGACTTGATAAATGACAGTTGTTGGTTCTTTGATCTTTGATGTGTGTATAAAAGATCCTTGTCATTTGATGTATTTTTTAAACATAAATTCATTATTTTTATTTGTGTGTTTGGTTGAATGACAACAATGCACAAAAATAATATAGATCAGATGACAGCCTTTTGCACAGCTGCTCCTTTGTTTTAAGCAGCGGCGCTCTACTGCTAAAAAAAACATTTGGAACAAGGACGATCCTAAGTGTTGAATACTAGTCCCCATGGGCGAATAGGACTTTTTGATCGCCGATTGGAATGAGAGTAATAGTGAATGTCACGTGATGTAAGGTCCACCAATCAAATGACAAGGATCTGGATGTCAATTATTATCATTTCAGGTTTGACACTTTGTTCTTGTAAGGGCAGGGCCGCTAGTAAAGGGCACCTCTATGAGAGCACCAAGGCAATGACCAGGAGCACTGGGGGCAATTGCCTCTGTTACCTCCTTGAAGTATCAGGCCTGCATTTAAAGGGAAATTTGTCAAAAAAAACATTTTTAATAAAAAGTGGGGATTTAAAAATAGTTTAATAAATTAATTTATTTCACATTACATTTGTAAATATCATATATCTATAGACAGGAGGTTTGTCAAATTTTAAAGGATATGGATAACTTTAAAGGGCAAAGAAACAAGGTGACATGCAAAAAACCAGCAGGTATAAAAATAAAAAATTATAAAATCATGAGTAAGAAACTTATGTAAAAAGTATAACAAATTTGAGTTCAAGCAGGCACCTTGTAGGATATAGTTGGACCATTTTGTTTGTGACACATTCCTAGCACACTTCTACGAAAGCCCATTAGCGCCAACAAAAAATATATATCTCAAATCCGTTATTACAGATTCACAATCCGTTATTATGGATTCACAGTCCCTTATTACGGATTCACGGTCCGTTATTACGGATTCACAGTCCCTTATTACGGATTCACAATCCGTTATTACGGACTCACAATTTGGATATGCAGATGGAATCATCACACATTTTTTTGTGAGCGCTGCATTCTTGCCAGTTTGCAAAACTGCATACGATTTGAATGGTTACCGCCGCGCTCAGTTAATTAGCGAGGAGAAACACTGACACGTCTGTTGACATTTGTGTGAATGTCCATTTAAATGTCATGAGTTTGAGGCTCATGGTTTTGCGGGGAGGTGGTGAGAGTGCTGTTGACAGAAAGAGATAGACGAAAAAACTAACAAAGAATTACAACATGTGTATTAATATTGTTGTTATTCTATACACACTTTAGGATTATGTACAAAATAAAACTGAGGAATAATGAAACGTCTTGCAACCCGAGGACCTATATTACTCACTTGTTGAAGATGCTAGGTCTGATTTTGGGCCGATTTGACCCCAAAATTTAGATTTAGACTTCAAATAGGCCTGGGCCACCCAGCTATAATCGAGAACGGAGAGATCCGCCAATGATAAATCACTTTGGTAAATAATTAAAAACTAAAAATAAATCGCCTTTTTATCCCGACATTATCTCATCACGTCCATCAGCCATGTACAAACAGTTTTGAATGTGAGATGTATTTTGTGCATTCTCATTTTGTATGTTTTCCGTTTTGAAACAGCATCCTGTCAAAGTTCGTTCCGAGAATTCGGAGAAAAATCTCTTAATCTTTTAAAGTCTTCAATTACAAAGGCTATAAAACCACATCTGGATCGACATTGCAGCCAATTAAGTATGTGATGACATTGGAATGTGCTGTGAGTGGTAGATGGGATGGGGAGGCATTGGCGCCTATTGGGGGGAAAGGGGCAGCTGCCACCGTGGAACATCTTGCCACCCCCCCCCCCACCCGATTGCCACTCCTGTCAGTCTCTGGACACTGTGAAATTTGCTATAATCGGGCAATTTTAGCCTTGACCCCAACTGAAATTGCCCCTCTACAAATATCCGTGCCCCCCCTCCTTTTCCCCCACCCCTTCCAAAAAAACTGCTGCATGCTGGCTATGCCACTGATGAGGAGCAAGTCTGGGTTCAAACCGACGGGCGAAGTGGCACTTTTCTGGAACTCATTGAGAACACAAACAAAGTTTAGATGTGGGCTTTATAAAAGTATAAATTGGTCATGTCCCTGACCTTCTTCGGCTCCCTAAATCGTTGCTCATGAAGAAAACTATATTGTCTCAAATAAGTTGGTTTGATCTTTGTGTTCCTCTCGGGAGACATCTTCTGGGGGAGGGCAAGCATTTTGGAATGAATCGAAACATAAAATTCAAGAAAATTAGGTCACTCACAGGATCAGAGGGCCCCTCAAATTTTATATTCTCTACAAAACAACTTGGTCTTGGAAAGGAGAAAAAAGCTTCTGTACGAATGATCTTGGTTGGAAAAATGACTTTCAAGGGACAACAGTTTGAATATTGCTCCAAATATTGCGAAGATCGAAAGGTCCCAAAGTCCAGGCGATCCACTTGCAGAAATATGGCAACAGAGGGCGCTGGTGGCCTAATTCAAGATTAAGGAAGATCTACCTTTGAGGAGACTCATTCTAATATAACTAAGAGACAAAGAAGCCTTCACACTGGGACAGCACGACACATTAAATCAGTGGATCAGTGGCCTAACCAGATGGGGGCATAGTGGTTTGAGCGCCCCCCCCCCCCTGCTGAGAACCATTACCCCCGTGCTCTGGGGCTCCCCACCCCCTCGTCCCGAACCTTGAGATCAAAGGGAAAACAAATCATGCTAATGAATATCAATTATTGTGCTTTATATTAAATCGTGTGCCAAAAAAGTACTACTTTCAATCAAATCAATTTTTGATCTTTACAGTGACAAAACTAGGGAAAATTTTTAAGAGGGGAACTGTGGGGTGCAGCATTTTTTCTAGGGAGGCACTTTTGGCTAATTTGCATTGTTTCTTAAAGAAGCCCCTTTCCAGCATTTTTGTTATGCCGTTTACTAATACTTAATATTTGGGATTTATGTCAGATGCAGTGTCTGCATGTAAATAGAAAAATACTTTTAAAAACATTGACATTACTACATCAAATGTAACATTTTATTCTGGTAGTTTTTTTAATCTCAAAAGTTCAGATTTCAATTACAAGTCCACATCAATTGTTATTTCAATGACGAGTCAAAGGCTTCTACACCACTTCATTAAAATCAACAATTTCTGTTTCAATGAGAAACTAAGCAAATGAATAAACTCACCCAAATTTTGGGATTTTGGTTCGATTTGATCTGTTTTCATTATATACAATATAAAGAAGGCACTAGGTGCATTGTTGAAATCAGCATTTCAATTATTAATTCCAGAGTGACAAATTTTGCAAAAATATAACCCTTTCGACCATAAAAATATGAAACCTCAAAAACAGGAGACTGAATCTAAACTGCACATTTCTCGGACAAAACAGTGTATTTGTACAAAAGCATCAAATGAAAACAAATAAAATACTAATTGTTGGCCACATTTATATCAACACATAGGCCTAATTTTCAACCGAGGAAAAACCTTTAAATTTCAGAAGAATGCAGACCTGATATTTTTGTAAGGACAAGGCAGTTTTTCTAAGCAAAGGGCACCTCAATGAGGGAAATTTAACTCTGTACTGGAACATTTCAAAAGGCACCGAAGCGATGAATGGCCAGTGGGCATGGCGGGGAGGCAATTGCCTCCGTTAAGTATTTATTAAAGAATAGAATATGTTACACTTAGAAGCACAAGATTGAAGCCACTTGTCTAGAAACCAGTCTACTTCCTGTCCAAACTTTGCAGCATCGGGGACCGCTGTCATATGAAGAATGTGGACAATTTATAAATGGAAAAGTTAGTCAGTGTCTGAATCAACTGATGCCTTCGGCTACGACTATGGCCACGGACTGCAGCGACAACGCTGAAGAACTCGCCTTTTTGCCTTTTGCATCCACTGCCAAAGCCATTAATTCGGACACGGCCTTCAGTTGACCCAAAGTCATTCAACTGTCCTTTAGGTTGTCAGTTATTAACTTCATGGAATCCAATAGTAGCCTCTGTGAGAAAAGCTGGGTGTTTGTAGGAGTTAAGGCTTTGATGCAAGTCAAATTGTTTGTCGGTACACCAATGTGATATAGTCTTCTGGAACAGGTCGTGTCAGAGGTTCTAGGCAGGATCTGGAAAAAAGTCAAAATTTACTGTTAGTTAAAAAACATGGGATGCCAACTAGCATTACGCAGGCCTGATTGCTTCGTTCTTGAAAGGGTCAGGGCAGCAAGGCACTTTCTTCTTGATAAAGGGCACCTCTATGAGGAAATTGTAAATTTCTATTGGAACATTTCAAGGGCACCAAGGCAATGACCAGGGGCATGGAGGCAATTGCCTCTGTGAAGTATCGGGCTTGACAACGTTTTCATGGAAAGTTTAGTATTACATGTCCTTGTAAACTTCGGGTACAAACATTTGTAAATCTCTTTTAGGAGGAGTGTACTGTACAGCATCAGCAGCAGTTCAGCGTTCTCCTGAAGACTAGCAGAATACATTACTCAAAGTGTAGAGACCACACCAGCGTCTGCTTTCAGAGCCAACACTAGTGTTCCCAAAAGAGATTTACAAATGGTTGTACCCACAAACACATCTGTTGACAATTCACGGGCCTGATACTTCATGGAGGCAACTGGTAATTAATTACCTTGGTGCCCTTGAAGTGTTCCAATAAAACTTTACAATTTCCTCATAGTGGTGCCCTTTATCGAGAAAAAAATGCCTTGGTGCCAGTGCCCTTTCAAGAACGAAGCAATCAGGCCTGCACACATCTTAAGATGAATCTTAGGTGCTTTGTGTAATGGAGTCCTGGGGTATATTTTACTGAGCTTCAGCACACAAATTTTCTAGCGCCGAGGCAAATTTTGTTATTGAAGCAAAGTCAGGTTAGATGCCCAACGAGCCATGTAAAGCTTTTTAGTTTGTGAATGGATTTGATTCCAATGCGCATTTGCAAGGCTGTATTTTCTTCAAAGAAGCTATTGGAAACTGGTCACAAAAATGCAAACTAAAAATCAACAAAAAGATCGTCACAAGGTGATTAGCACTTGCAAGAAAATACTGTGCCTGATGGGCTCAACTGAACACATGTAGATGTTTCCATTATGCATGGCCTCAGATTCTTCAATGAAGAAATCAGACATGGCTTCAATTTAGTTTACGTTTAATCTTACTTGGCGCAGAGAAACCTGAATAAAAAACCTTTTCAAATATTGATAATTTACTTATTGATACAATAAGTAAAACCAACTTAACTAACTGTTTACTTACAAGTCAATATATACATCCTGTACTCACCTTTGAATTAAGTGGATTTCCATGGAAACTTGGCCCCCTCCGGGTCAGAGGTTACGATTGTCCGTCCGTCCCTGTTATAAGCTTCCCCTGTTTTCGCATCCACAAATATTAGACAGGGAATTCCTGCCACCTTGAATGCCTTCTGGACATCAGACTATACAAAAAAGCAGAGCCAAGAGTATGACAATTTTTTTTAAAAGCTTGTGATGAGCAGTTTGGCAAAATGATTTGGTTAAGTTGTTTAGTTTCTTGGTGGAGCCCCAAAGTATCAAGTATATTCACGGAGGCAATATACCTTAATGCGTCTGACGTCATGAGTCCCATAGCGATATGTACAACAGCGCCCTCAATGAGGTCAAAACGGCTGTACAATTTACTGTAGGAAAATGGCTGTGCATACCCTCTATCGCCTCAATGCCCCTGGTCATCGCTTGGTGCCCCTTAAAATGTTCCAGCAGAAATTGCCTTGCCCTTTTAAAAGAATGAAGTAGCAAAAACTATAAGATAGCTCACAGAATTACTTACTGGTGCCTTGTCATCATTGTCGTACTCCACCGCAAGCCAAGGCATCGTCCCAAAGTAGTCTATGAAAGCATCTTCGTCTCTGTCTGCGCTGACGAAGACAATCTCCAAGTTGGGACCGTTGCTGGACTTTGCCTTGAAATTGTTGTACCACTTGACTAAATCGGGTGTGAATTTGCGGCATGGCGGGCACCAGTGGGCAGAGAAGTAGAGACCGACCACCTTGTCGCTGCTACCCTCAGCCAAGGAGCTGACCTGTACTTTAGACTCATCGTTCTTGACAAGCGTCTTCCCGAGTATTGATTCCAGACTCATGGTGATGGTAGAGGACAGGCTAGTTAGTTCGTTCTTACCAGAGACTATATAAAATTGAAGGGGAAAAGGTACTACAAGTGAGACTCATGTTTTGAACGTGCAGTTCCAGTTGACTTGATCATCATTGCTTGCACAGTGCCTGTGCTGTATTATACATTGATGACTTGTGAATGCACTGCGCGAGCGATGATCGTCAACTGCGTGTCTAAACCTTTCAGGCAATCAAGCGCTGCCGTCATTTCAAAACATCACGCTAAATGACATCAAATAACCCCGTGCACCCGGAAGTGGGCAGTTTCCCCCCTGAAGATGATGATTTCAAATAAATAATTCATTTTGAAGTTTCAGGTATTGTTGTTCATCCTTTAATTATTTGTTCATGTTGTTGCTTGATAATGTCACATATATCAGTACAGGGTCCAAAAAAGATTGATTGTTATCCTTTTTGTACTAAAAAATGTTTTTAGGGCAAAGAAGAATTTGCCCCACACTAAAACTTCAAAGGTGAATTATTAATTAGACTTAGTTAGACTACTATAAATACACTAGAATTTAGAAAGCCTCGTATCGACATTAGTGTCAAGGGCTGCCCCAAACACAAGTCAACTTGCACTGTGCAGTATGCACACAGTACAGTTATTGTGCACTTTTTACATGATGCCTTTACAAATTTAAGTTTTTGATCCGGCAAACTTGTTCACACCAGGCATCATGACCATTGATTGCGATTGTTTGATAGACCCAGTAATTAACTGGGGCGCTGAACTCCTTTTTTGAGATTTTGACATTATCGGTCGTGCTAGAGTACGACAGATAATGTCAAAATCTCAAAAAAAGGCGTTCAGCGCCCAGCCAGTTACTGGGAAGTCTATTGTTTGGTCATGTTGGTATTCCTCGCCAGTACAGTCCTACTCCTACTACCTACTACACTAGTACCAATCCATTACCAAGGGTCCAAGCCCAACTTTGAGACATTAATAGACCTCCTCTACCATGACCTGCGTGGACTGATCAGCCATCCTCCCACTTATAACCACCCCCCCCCCCCCATCAATTTTTTGCTTTCCATAATAAATAATAATAATGACTTACCTAGTTCCGTTTTTCGTTTATGAAACAGCACTTCTTTAATGCATGGTGGTGACCGGTGGTGACCGGTGGTGGCGGCATTCACTTCTGCGGCGGTAGATTTTTTAACAGGTAACCGGTAGCCACTACCTGTATGGAACCACCTTGCGGCTACCAGTTATTTTTAAAGACTGCCCGCGCTGCCCCCCCCCCCCCCCCCATTGACTGTAGCCTTTCACCAAGGCCTTCGTGGCTTCGCCACTCGCGATCGCGCTGACTTGTATTCGTCTTCGGGGCGACTACATAGCTGTCTAAGCCACGAAGGCCTTGATGAAAGGCTACACTGACTGAGGATCTAAGTGAGGCTAGGCTCGAGTGTCACCATGAGCAACAAACGAGTTTATTGCTCCATAGTATCACTCGGTGCATGGTTCGTTTCGCCCATCAAAAACCCCCAGGGAATAAACAGTTATTCCCTCCACCATTGTCTAAGCAAACTGTGTGGAACTTCCCAATAATGACGGTCATGGGCTATTGTCATAAAAACAAAAACATGGCTGACATAATAGATCGTTACCCGCAACACAAAATAATTTCAGCGGGATTTTTGGCGTGATCAACAAACATGTCGACAATCGCCGACGAGGGCGCAATTTCTCTGGTATCGATAACCTCAGTTTTCCCAGTGTCGGTGGGTAGATGACCATGAGAAAGCCCCCTCCAATACATGGGGTTGTTTATAAAGAACGAATATTGTGAGGGAGCATGTGCAGACAAAATTGTCTTAAAGGGGCTGCGTTGTCATGATTATATCAGGCATGTGGCTGTGCATGGAAAGATGACCCCCACCCCCGATAATGCACGCGCACGCTTGCTGAGTTGCGGTCATATCAGCGCGATGTGACCGCGGGCGCGCACGCACGCGTAGTAACTGGATTATTCCATTCACCGCTCTAATCATTACGGCACAGCCCCTTTAAGATAAATGATTGATAAGATGAGTGGCCTTGTTACAAATAATTCAGTTATGTCAAAGGCAACACTATACTCTTGCTTTTTACAGATGCCTCTATAGGTTTTTATAAATACCAAGGGCATAACATTGCCTCAACGAACCCATCGATGTAACAAATAAGATAAATGCACTATAAGACTTCACTTTGTGTGGAAAATGATTGTATTATTTTTTGTCTTTGTTACAAGACTTGGATACACTTTACCGAATAAAGAGATTAACCCCTGTTGTCTCGTAACATCGTCACAGTGATGTCACCAGAAATATCACTGGCCAAAGGAGAACAAACTGCAGTATTCCATTTCACATAGCCCCCTATATTCTTCACCACATGGATTTGCTAATCATGGGGGGAGGAAAAATTACCCACCAGAATGTAAAGTTTTGTTGTTTTGCGTGTTATCCCTCCATCCAAAGAGCACAATTGTTCAAATTTATTTCGTTTTATTTTTACAGTGTGCCTCTGCAGGTGGAATTCTCAGTAATCATCTTTTTATCTTAATGTCCTGTGATACTGGAAATATGCTATTGAACAGTGGGCGTGGCATCTCTTTTTTTGCACATCAGCATCTCTTTTTTGTGGGGGAGGGGAAGGGGGCACATATTGTAGAGGGGGAAATTTCTGTAGAAACTGCCTGATTATAGCAAATTTCACGATGTTCAGACTGGCTTACAGGAGGGCAAGCAGGGGGACAAGCTGATGTTCCAAGGGTTGGGGGGGGGGGGGGACTGCTGCTGCAAATTGCAAATCAGAATGGTGTGACGGAGTCAGGCTTATTGTTCTCAGAGGGATTAAACGTAATATACTCCAGT
Organism: Marthasterias glacialis; assembly: GCA_911728455.2. NCBI lineage: Eukaryota > Metazoa > Echinodermata > Asteroidea > Forcipulatida > Asteriidae > Marthasterias > Marthasterias glacialis. The sequence goes on from OU452226.1 coordinate 12,321,094, forward strand.
CGTTACACACTAATGAGTGAAAGCAGCAAAACCCCAAACTGCATTGGTACCGGCTGATGAGACCTTGAAACATGAGCCGTTAAATTAAAAATCCAGCGATTTCTTCAGGGAGCAGTGTTTTTTAATCATCGGTTTATGGTGACTCGAAATCTATCAGAAGAAAAACGAGATGCAAACAGTCTGGCGCGTGACTTTTGAAGTGTTCAAGAATTAGATGCTATATGAGTATTAAATTCCAAAACAAATGAAAAATGAAACAACAAATTATATTAACATGAACCTGTTTGACAAAGATGTTTGAAGGAAGACGTGCATCGGACAAGACGCATAGGTATTGTTCAGCAAGTGGTTATAGGTCTGCCATCTTTGGAACGGATTGATAACGAGAGTGGCATCATTGCCGTCCATCCGAAGATTCATTATAAGCAAAACACCCAGCGAAATACAGTCACAAGATTTATGGAAAGGACACCATGACCATTCTGTTCACAGTAAGGACACAACTCTGATGGACAGGGATCTTTTGTAAACCCAAAATGAAGGATGCTTAAAAGACAATAAAGGAGAGTACCAACATGGCCGTTCAGCGGTCTTAATGTAAGGACTAGAAGCAACTCTCGTCGTAGATCACAAGACAGTTCACACGTACCTTCCGATCCGCGAGCAAATCCGTAGCCAACTAGAGCTGCTTAAGCACAAAAACTAGCTTAGCACAAACAAAATTATGCTTACCAGAATAAGGTTAATAGCCAAAATAGTATGTCACATGTACAATCTGCGACTGATATCCTGCTTAAGTTTGCTTAGCACGCAATTTTTAAGCACTATTTTCTGCTTAAGCAGCTCTATGAAATTGGGCCCGACTCCCTTGCTGACTGGTATCCGTCATATCAACATGTCTACCCGCAGTCAACCCATCCAACGGCCAATCCGATTGGGAGACCAACGATAGGGGCCACGAGGAAAAACGACGATAAAACATCTGCAAATTTGCTAGTAATTCTAAATGACTATTTAATGTTATAACCCCTTGCTCATACTAACAGGTTAAAGAAAGTCAAAGTTTTTGAATGCTGGGATTTTATTCGGACACCAGAGCACTGTCCCTAGAAAATGATACTTTGATCATTATTAGCAACTTTCCGCCTTTGAAAAGTGAAAAAAACATTTGTAAGGGGCGCACCAAGGACAAGACCAGGGCAAGTCTCATCAATACCGTCATTGTGTAAAAAAACTTCTTTAGTGCCTACCATTTTCTTTAACAGCAAATGCACAACAATAACAAGACTGAACGCTCTCGTCATTATAAATTATACAATTTTCAGAGTTATATCGATTCCAACACCCGATGATATATTGAGATGTTCCCTGAAAATTCCTAACTTAACATGTATTCTCTTAATCCTCTTTAAGGTCCGGTTTAATCCAAACACACTCTTCTGTCAGGCACTAAGCAGATTTAGGATTTGTTGCCCTTATCCATTGGGATTAAAAAATTCAATACCAGTGTATAAAACACAGCGGTGCTATACACGATTCCAGTGGCCGAAAAAACACCCAGCGACCCTGTATGGGAGTCGATCCTCGGACCGTTTTGCTTTCCGTGCCAGCTTGATCTCTAAGTTCTATCAACTAAAAATACTATCATTGTTGACGAGTTACAGTGCAGAGCTTATGTAGTACGAATTAAATGTCATAACAAACATTCCTGTCCTTAATCCCATTTTAAAATGCATGCCATTCATTCACCCTTATTGTGAACCCCTGTCGTATACCTGATTATTTATGTGGAAGAGTACTTAATTTTCAAGAAACAAATCATAAAACAACACTGTTGAAATCCCGCTGACAAGGGGCTCTTCACCTTGAGGGGTTATAGGGTGGGGATGGAGTCGAGCCCTAGACCCTCCCGCTTCGGACCGGTGCCAGTGTTAATACAATTATTTTCCCAAGATTTGTGACGTTATACTGTTTACAAGGGAGCATTCGGGGTCATAGGCCGGAGGGCACAAAGTGTACACTCTTGACTTCTAAAGAAAGTTATCAAATCGTGCACTACCGGCAGACAGATGGAATGCTATCAACATTCATAGGTGGTCATTTTAATACTGATTTTGTGCAAATTAATACTTGATGTTATGTAGAAATTAGGCCTACTGTGCAAAAGTCACATATTATAAACTGCGCCATTTTGCCTACCAATGCCCCCAAAGTCTCTCTTTAACAAAGTGTGACATCAAATACAGCGACAGTTGCTTCATGATGAGTGGGGCCGCACTCTGCATTCATCACGGAGGAAGAGATTCTTTCCTCCATGCATGCATGAAGGCACAGACACGAACTTTCCAAATGCTCATAAACAGTTTCCCTCATGATCGATATAAATGACCTGACACAAGCTGAGGAAAACTAATTAATTTTATTGATCTTCATCGAAACCTTGATTTCAAACCATTGAGTCATGAAGAATTTTAACTGATTAACTGGAGCACGGCACCAGATTGGGTGATCATTAGTATAAAGTGTTCATTTGCATAATGGACGGGTGAGGCTGGCAGTCTTGGGGGCTGGAAATGCTGCTAAAGACCTGAATACTGAGCCCAATTTCATCAAGCCTGTAAGCACAGAAACTTGCTAGGCATACACAGAAAAATCTTGCTTAGCAGAAACAGGTTACCAGCCAATATTACACTATGTTTACACAGTTGTGGCTGGTGCCTCACTCATTTTTTTTGCTTAGCAGAGAAATTTGCTAATAAGTATTTTCTGCTAAACCGCTTTATGAAATTGGCCCCTGGTGTACTACGAGACGCCGGAGAGTGGGTTGCACCAATTTCGAGGTCAGGAGTCCCAAATGAGTCTCCCGTGCTTCATGTATGTTCCACTTAGTTCACTGTTTTGTCTAAAACACGTGCATCTATTTCATGAAAATTGATATAAGGGTTATAGTTTTATATCTTGTTTTCGTGACACCTGGGCGGTGCGGTTGAAATTGTACTCCCACGAAAATTAACGATCGACCCTTTTGAAACTAAATGGATTTACAATATTATAACCTCCATTATTTAAAAATTACAGTTGTTTGAAATTGTTGCTCTATGAATGAGTGTGCACCTTCATAAAACGAAAGATGTGCCGCCTCTTTAAAACATCTTGAAGAACATAAATTAATTTGCTCTTCAAGAAAGCCATGTTGTGACAAATTCTTTTAACAGTCGTTTCTTTTATCTTCTTAAAAGCAGTGTGACAGGGTGACTAAACATCCCATACGTAATTGAGATGTGTACATTGTTAGCCGCTGTGTTGAAATAATTGAGTGGTCAAGGAATGGCGGGACTCCTGTATCTACAAGCAGCGAGTGAGTTACCACCGTCAAGGCCCTTCTTCAACTTTCCCACTTACTTTCCCAATCTCCTCTTTAATCTGTCCATTGTTCGTCCCCCACTTATCAATGAGGGGATATAATAAACAATGTTGGCTGCTTGAGGGGCTGTCGAGTGCGCATTCAATTCGAACGCTGGGTAACGGCAACAGTGTCATCATGGGGGCCTCCATCGATTATTCAAGGATACCAACCATTGGTGCTGCCACAGCCACTACTGCCGGATGAACAAATAAGGTGTTATTGAATGGGAATACAATAACTGAGCGTCATAACTCAAGTAACTGTGTACCGGTATGCTGAGCCTTCGGCGTTGTTTATCATTACAACGCACAACAAAAACATAAACCACCGACCGGGTGCAAGATTTACGTGAGCGTAAAATACCATCTTAGCTGTGTGGGAACAACCGCTGTTTGAATTCTTCACCTCCTGAAGGGTTATAGGAGAAAAAGAGATAGGTGCAGTAGAAAGTCAAGTTGGATTCGCTGGAGGAGTTCTAAGGATGCGGTCTTCGTTTGTGAAAGACTGGGGCTCAGGTGTGTTGGTGTTGGTGGCGACATGGGCGGGATGCGGCCTGTTCACAGGTAGGAAATCGAATTATAAAATACAAACCGTCTTTTTTTTGTAGTATGCTGTTGGGGGGTACATTAGCAAATGGGTTCTCTTAATTGGAAAGACAATCCATGGGTGAATATAAAATGTCAACATAAATGTACGGACCGTGTTAATTGAATGGGCAAATGTACGTCTACTGCAAGTATTTGTTTTTCGCCCCTCCAAGTAGAGTTGGAAGATGGGGCAGATAGGCCTACTCCTGCCATGGGTATGTTTTAGAAAGACAAACCTGTATTGATACTATGTGCCGAAAGAAATAAGCTGAAACATGATATTCTTTGATCCCTCCGAAATAACATTGGTAAACCATGGATGGATAAACAAAAGAGCCATCGATTATACATATTATATATTATTATAATTATAATGTGTTTATTTAATAATTAAAGGTTGCATCATAATAATGTATAATTTGTGTCTCTCAAAAGGGGAGTTTGTTTTCAAGTACAATGGTTATGTAGAGTACGAATCTTTCTTCTTTTTTTCGATCAGTGCACGTCTTGAATATTTTGCCTTTTGAGGTATTATTGAGTACAACCATTTTTAACGAGGGTGTTGGTTTGATTTAGCTGCAGATTAACCAAACTTGGTAAACGGTCTGTTTGTTTCTACTCAGCAAGATTTGTTGTGCTATTAACCACAAATGTGTAGACGTACGTGCTATTACAAAACTGGGCTCAGAAAAAAAGAATGAACCCAAGATCGGAGAGTGACATTTTGATGCAACAACAGCACTGCAGAAAGCATTATTGTGCGGTTCATTTGAAATAAAACCTCCCTTTATTTTGACAAGCGATTACAGTAATATATTTTTCCTGGTAATAACTGGACTGCATAATTGAAACAGTTTACATCAATTTGGGTAGTAATTAGATTCTTTTGCTTGCCGACACAGAGGCCTTGGAACTCAAGCCATGCCACAGACGGTGTGTTCGGTTGCAGGTCGTTAGTCTGAAATAATTCTTATAAAAAATGCGCGTCGACAGTGACTTCTATATAATGACATTTAAACCAAATTACAGTGTTACTGTTGTGTGTTCTCCATTGATACATCAAAGGAGGACGCAATCAAAGACACGATGGTTACACCGTGGTGCATTAGTGTTAAGTCGTTTCCTATCGTACACTGTACGCCATTACTGTTCCCCCCAATGGGTGACATGATCTTCGGCCTTCGAAGATCGCCTGGTACTCCACCCAACCAGGAGCGCGTTCGGATACATCACCGACTTGGATTTTTACACCAGACACATTCAAATCAGAAATCGTTACACTGGAAAAATTGATGGGACTTTTCCCCCCTTCTTCTCTCATACCTGCAACCAGCGATCGATTTCGGTTTATTGACGACCGACACGGGATTATGCTCTGGGAGGGTATAATTTGCATATTATAGAAGAGGGAGGCTGATCATGTCTGTTTGTGGTGTTGGGTTGATGTGCTCATGTACGAATGCCAGCTATGACATTGTTAATGTTGCAACATGGCTACAATACAGGCTTATGGGTAACATCTTGTTCCCTCGGAGGTCGGGAGGCGGGGATGGGGGTGGGTTGGGGGTTGGGGGTTGGGGGTTGGGGGTTGGAAGATTGAGGGGTTGGGAAGTGACATGATTTTTAACCAGAACTTTGGCAGTTTGGTTTACACCACTCCTCCCATCAGAGACACCGATCTACAGTACATACTTATTTCTCTTCTTGTTCTTGGGGTTGCGTGCTGAACAAGGTGGGCGGACACAAGGGTCCTTGAATAGTTCTTTAAACAATGAAATAATGTTTACCTGAAAATGGTTTCTTTGATCAAGTTGTAACCAGTGAGGGATTCTTTAGAAAGGGGAATACAAGAATCAGAAGGGTGTGTGTGGATTTGAGGATTAGGGGGAGTGAGGATGGGGGAGGGGAGGGAGGTGGGAAGAGGGGAACCATGACTGATGTGCTAGGACGGCAACCGGTCACTTCGGCTCCTCGCAAACTCACAAGCAAACTCGGCATTTATCCAATTCGGCACCTATAGCAAACTCGGCACCCACAAACTCGGCACCGACAGTGATCTGCCTCCTTGCAATCTTTTTACTGAGATGGCTTGAAGATCAGATTCTCCAGCACTTGAGTAAATATTTGAATTTGTGTCCACGTGTTTAATAACGATTCGTTAAGATGGTTCTTGCTCTTATTAACACTGCTGCATAGGGTCAAGTGTTGATGATCATTGTAAAACCATTTTTTAAACCAAATCGTAAACAAAAGAGTTGTAGGCCTATCCCTGTCCCTGATTGTCGAGAAATTGTTTGAAAATGGTCCAACTGGAAAATGCCCATGGAGACAATGAAATTTTGTGTTTTGAACTGTGCGAAAGCCTTCACAAATTACTGGCATATTAATCTGAACATTTCTTGAACATTATGTTAATGTGTTTATAATTTCTGTCATAATAAAAAAATATATCAGTTTGCCCAATGCATAACACTGACTTAAGACCGCAATATCCCTTATCGATTTATGACACGCAGTAGGTCGTACTAATACCACTCTTACGTTGGCAATATAACAATGTCTACGTCATAACTGAGATTACTGTACCGTTACAAATGCACATGGCTTAAAATTTAACGGAAACAAACATCCATCAAGGTCTATCCAAGTTGCTTTAATTATTAAACGGCAAACGTTTTTGTTCTACGCGTTATTATTATTGCATAAACCGTTCTCACGATCACGCTGTCAAGCATAGGCCTTGGTTGATCTTGTTGATTTGAAATCGAGGAAACAAGATGGCGGCATTATGCTGTCAACTGCTCAGCCAATATTGTTATTTGCTGCTGTTTTGCACAGTTTAGTTTTATGATGAGGTGGCAGACATGTTCGTCTAGTTCGTTGTATGGAATACAATACTAAAACAATGATGAATAGACATAAAATAGACCGGCTATTTTTTCTCCAGCCTCAGTTTGAAAGTGCCTAGGAACGTGTTGTCCATAGAATCTTTATCTATAATTATTTTTCTATTTATTCGTGATTGTATCTTGCATTTTTAAACTGGAACTCTGTAAATTCGTAAGCACGTTTTATGTTTGCTAAGTCATCTTCGAGGTGACATGGGTATATCCACAATAAATAAAGTTAGTTATTATTTTTAATTGAATTAAAAAATCGTATAATGTTACAGCCCATGCACAAATAATATTTAACACAATAAACTGTTGTTCTATTTGTTTGCCCGCGCAGGTTGTGAAGGTTCCGAAACGGCTCAAAAACTGTACGACAATTTGATGCGTAATTACAACCCGCTCATCCGACCCGTTGAGAATACGTCGGAAATACTGGATGTGCGGATTGGACTGACGTTGTCTCAACTTGTAGACGTGGTAAGAATAAGTTAAATGGACACCTTTGGGAGGTATTAATACGTCTTGGATTGGCATCAACAAGGGGACATCTATAGACCCCAAACATGGTGCAGCGTGTTTGCTTTTATTTCCATTCAAAATCAATGAAATGATTGACATCAAACAGAGACTGAAAGGGAAAAACAACCTGATGGTCCTTTTTTGAAATATTGAAATCAAACAGAGACTGACAGGGAAAAACAACCTGGTCCTTTTTTGAAATATTGAAATCAAACAGAGACTGAAAGGGAAAAACAACCTGGTTCTTGTTTGTTATGAGAATAATCAGTATTATTTATTACCATTGCACACTGGGCACAAGACAAAGTATAATAAGGCAGCATAAGGTCTGGAAAAGACCCCATGCACTGACGTCACACGTAGCTACTGACTGTGCCCGCCTTGCTTAAACATCTGCAGCTTTTGGCGTCCTATCCTTGAACCCATGTTGTTCACGTGACTACTAAGCTGCAGGCAGCCACTGAACAGCCTAACACACAGCGAATCTGACTTCCAAAATGGCGCCACCAAGATGCATCGTGGGTGATGGCGCATGGCAAAATCGAGCCAATACAACTGTTTCGTGAAATTTGACTCGCAAGATGACCCGAGACTTGCCCTAAAAAAATCACACGAGACTCGAGACTTGATTCGAGACTGCCGGGTAGTCCTCTGAGACTCGGGAGTGAGGACTTGAACTTTGACCCAAAGGACGTGAGACTTACTATTCGTTAGACCCATGTGTTATTGATACTATGGTATAAAGTATAACGAAAATACTCTTTGTCTTTGTGTACAGGATGAGCAGAACCAAATCATGATCACGAGTATATGGCTGAAGCAAGTAAGTCCCTCTATTGCCTTCAACAAATGATGGCGGGATGTTAACACTCCCTCTGGTTATGCAGGAGCACACAATTCTAAATGAAACACGATGGTTACAAAACCCCGTAGACTGGTACCCGGTCCCTACATCATTTTAGTTCTGACCATATTAGGGACCGGTAGCGTGTAACGAAAAATTAGCATATACCTGGCAGAAATCTAATTAGATTTAGCATAATAGGTCTACGTAATCCCATAATGCAATGCGGCCTTTACGTAAAACAAGACGGGACACAGAATCTCAGAATCTCCAACTTCGTGCAGACTATTACGTTAGTTAAGATGTTCTTCTAAAGTTAGCTTGAATTTTGATGTTGAAGGTTGGTTCACTAAGGGTTATGATACACACGTGTGCTTGTGTCAAACAACAACATGCACTCGTCACGAGCATAGCCAACTAAAACTAGAAAATTATTCCTGCGCCCGCGCAGTCGAGGGCCAATCAAAAGCGCCATATCGGTAGTAGCTACCGGTCACTATAATTATACAGTTAGAAGAGAACGATGTATGGACCGGGAACCAGTCTAACAAAACCGTACCCTTCTTTTTTCTACCAAGAAGCGTTGATGTGTAGATAAATACCACTATAGCCTCAATAATACAAAGCAGACAAATACCCCGGTGAATAAGACCTTATCTAACTATAGACCCCATGAATATGACCTCAAGAGCTAAAACAGCGCCCTCACTGAGGTCAAGGAAGACCTCTCTCATTGGCTGATAGTTGTGCGTGGTGCGCGTGAGCGTTTTTAATATTCATCCTCAGTGATGACGGCGTATATGAAAGGGGTCTATCCTGTTGGTAAGTGATGACGTTTTGGGGCTGGAAAGTACAGTGTAATGAATGTTATGTACAGGTATGTAAACCATTCGTTTACATTGCACTTCCGGCTCCAAAACGTCATCACTTACCATAAGGATTGACAAACGAAGATGCTATCTTGTAAACAAATAACAGGTAGTGTCGGATAGGGGACTAAAATTAGGCTTATACAGGAGTTAATGAAAGCAAAAACACTGGATCCTACATTGGCACCTTTTTTCTTAACAAAATATTTGGTCATCAAAGCCTTTTGATCTTTGACCTGTCTTTGTTATGACATCTTCTTGGTTGATTTTGACGCAGAAATGGAATGATTACAAGCTAGCCTGGAATCCAGACGATTACGATGGCCAGACCCGCATGTATCTTCCAGTTGACCAAATATGGAAACCAGATATCGCTCTGTATAACACGTAAGCATGAACACCCTCCCTTGTAATATTGTAGTGTGCCAATCATGGGTACAACTTTTAGCAGTTTAAAAATAAAACGACAGATTGAAGACCACGGCTCTGGCGCTGGCTCCGGCGCTGGCCCGGCTCAGGGCTCCATTTGACGTTGGCGCAACGTGAAAATGCACACTACTCTAAAACTGGTGACATGGTTTGCAAGGTCTAATATGAGTGTTTTCATTCCAATCTCACCCTTCCGGGCCTAATAAAAATATGGCATAAGGAGACAATTCTTTCTCTGATATGCTCCTTATTTCTCAATCCTGTTATGTAATTCTTTTTCGAACAGTGCAGAGGGAAACTATGCGGTTGACGTGGTGAACAGCGCCACCGTGAGATATGACGGTACAGTGCTATGGAATCCACCTGTAATCTTCAGGAGCTCGTGTAGCATTGATATCTCCTTCTTCCCATTCGACGAGCAGCGCTGCAAGATGAAGTTTGGTACCTGGACGTATGACGGCAGCGTGGTCGATCTAAACCCACTGAGTCACCGTGTGGAGAGAGAGAACTACCGCCCGAATGGCGAGTGGGACATCGTGGAGTCACCCATCGAGAAACACGCCATAAAGTACCCATGCTGCGTTGAAGTTTATCAGGACGTCACGTATACTTTTGTTCTGCACAGGAATCCGTTGTTTTACATCATCACCCTGGTTCTCCCATGTATTCTGATAGCTCTGTTGACCGTCCTCGTATTCTATCTCCCGTCGGCGGCTCAAGAAAAGATCACCCTGTGTATCTCAGTCCTCCTCGCCTTGATTGTGTTCCTCCTCCTCATCCCGTCCATCATTCCACCTACATCCAAGACGGTCCCTCTCATCACGCGCTACATGCTCTTCACGATGGCCATTGTGTCCATCTCCATCGTGGCCACCGTCTGGACCATCAACGTCCACTTCCGCAACACCAACACCCACTTCATGGGGTCGTGGACCCGCGCGGTCTTCATGAACTACTTGCCCCGGCTGCTGTTGATGGAGCGCCCCGGTGCCGCCGAGGCGCGTAAGGTGAAGCAAAAGCAGAAGCAGATGGAGAGGGCCGTCATCCGTAGCAACGCATCCTCTTCCTTCGTGTACACACCAGCAGATGAGGCAGGGCAACGGGGTAGCAGCAGCAAGGGGGCCCGAGGCTACAGCAAGATGATGATGGGGTCGTCGACGATGTCCCCGTCCCTCCGTGAGGAGATTGAGTACCGCGAAAGAGGCAACGACATGCAGAGATACGACGAGTACAAACCCATCAGGAAGGAGTGGGGCGATCTACTGGAGGGTCTTCAGTATATTCAGCACAACCTACAGGAAGTTGACAGAGTGGATGATGTGAGTATAAGACAGGAATTACTTCTAACAATGATTATTCTATCTTATGCCCTGCTGTGTTAATACTACACTGTATTCGAACAGGCTTTGTTGGGCTGTATGTATGGGCAACCTCATTTTCCAATTTCTCGTTTTGGGGGTAAAATTTAATTAACAAAAAAAAACTGTGCATACACAGGCATGTGATATAGAAAGGGACTGATCCTGTAAGCCCCGCCCTTTAGTGTTTTGACGAATCACGTTGTACGTGTGGAACTGTGACGTGCGCGTCGGAAGCGTTGGGGGAGAAGCTCACAAGTTGCCACTCAGTTGTGGGCGGGGCTTAATGGAGCCGCTATGCCTTAAAAAAAATGTATGTTGATGAAAACTGTTGCGATGACTGTGTCCTTTGATCTCTTCCTCTTTTCATTTACAGTCGGAAGAAGACTGGAAGTTCGTTGGCCTCGTGATAGATAAGCTTCTCCTGTGGATCTTTGTAATTACGGCTACATTCGGCACCATTGGTTTTTTCATTCAGGCTCCCATCTTCTGGGAGTCTCCTGATCTCCACAAGGGCGAGGTCTACGAAGACCCAGTGGTTCTGCTCAGTGCCGGTTATTATGACTTGTTCCCTACTTCCCCTCCCGCTGAAGTTGCTTCCACAGTTTCAATATAGGGTTTTGCTTCCCATTACTTGGTACTGGTGCCCATCATGGATTATATGTACGGGTGATTTCATAGTGTTTTATAAGAAAAAAAAACACCAGAGCGAACTGTACCAAACTGTTCCCCTCCCAAAATACATAGACCCCTGGCACTGACGTCACACGCGACAACAGTCTGTCCATGGTCCGCCATGTTTGCAGTCAACTTACATCCAAGTAAGCATTATGGTACCTGTTTTACCAAACGTGCGTCGCCTAAAATGCTCACTGCACGGATAACACAGGGAGTATAATCTGACTTCCAAAATAATGGCGCAACCAATGGGTGCCAGACTTTGAGGACTCTAGATGGCAGCAGACTTACCAGGTATATCCCAAGTTCTCGGAAATGTGCGCATGCTCAGAACTACGTAAACAGTGATATAGTTGCAACACACTAAATAGGCTCCCCCATAGCAACCAATGCTAATTGCTAAATATTCAAAAATACTCAAAAATATTTAAAAGTCTCTCAGCCTCTAGAATTTTTTTTCTTCTGACAACTAAACTTTATTTTTCTTTTCAATTCTTAGTAAGTTAGCCGCTGAAAATTTTTGGTGGGTTGCTCTAAAATAAAACAACCCTTGAACAAGAAAAACTGGCCAGACTCCATCTTGAAAAAAATGACCCTACACTTTGAAAGGGCCATTTTTAAAGGGTTCATGTACCCCCAAATGGTTCAGGTTGAAAGTCAACAGCCCCCAACAGTCAACAAATGACCTTCAAATCTTTGGTTTACAAAAAAAAGTTGGTGGGTTGACACTCTATTAATGAGGCTTGGCGCATGGTTGTCTCTCTGTCTGCTGCCACCTATCGTTCCAAAGTCTCCCATCATGAACATGCTGGGTGATTATACCCGTGATAACGATTGTCGATGCAGGTTTGGTTAGGTTTCAACACGACAGAAATAATTCTGTTTCATAGACACGACACCAGTTTCCCTGTTTTTGTGTGATTAAAACTGCCCCGCAATACCTGTTACCAGCGGCGTAGCCACGGGGGCCCGGGAAGGGGGGCACGTGCCCCACAATATCCCATTGCCCCTGGCGCCCCCATAAAAAAAACTCCAGATACATGTAATTCATAAAAAAAATTAACAAAAACATGGCCCCCGCCCCCAGTGGAAAAAAATTTGGTTACGCCGCTGCTTGTTAATACTGACTATTCACACACAGTAGAACACAAGCTTAATCTGGATGGGGAGCAGCGAAGGTGCAATTGTATGCTAGTTTAAAATATTATGCCATGCGCATCACTTTACCCCCAATTGAAACTGTAACATCTGATAAAATCTTGATCACACCTACAAGTTTATCTTCAAAATGACGCCCTCTTTTGTGATCAACGATAAATGTATTGTGACGGTACATTGAATTGCATCGTGCCTTATAAAAAAAATGCTTCAGCAATATGATCCTTCAATTTCTACCCGCAATGGCATTGTTTTTTTCCGGAGGCCCTCACCATTTTGTACAACCATTTCTCCCATACTCAAATATAACCATTATTTTGGTTTTAGGCTGGGGACAATTATCTAATATTTTTTATCAACTTAAAAGGGGCTTTTCCTCAAACTTCGGCTAAGGCTCCGTCTAGTGTCCAGCTCTGGGCTCCGTTTGATGTTGGAAATAAAGACTGTGCAAAATGTACAGTGCTCCAAAATTGATGACGGCACCCAAGCCGGAGCCAGAGCTCAAGTCGAGGTTTGGAAAAGGCCCAAGATGCATTTTTCCTCTTCATAGGCTGGTGCCTTGGTAGTATTCCACGGTCCAGTCGCGCGTCTATTGGAGGCACGACCAACAAAATAAAACATGTTGTCTTTAATATGACCTGCTGGACAGGGTAATTTCTATTAGATTCAGCGATATTAGCTCTATAGGAAACGTTATCTTAGGCTAGTCATTTACTCAGCATCATTGTTTTCAGGTCACAACTTGCGTCTAGTCAAAATGGATGTTTATTGTGGTGAAGCCATCTTGTTTTTCGCCTGTTCAAATCAATGTATCAAAACCGAGTCTAAAAGGGACAACGTAGTCTGGTCCCATTTTTTATAACGAAAATCGGTGTTCGTTTATGTTATTGAACACGGGTAATATGACGAAGCGAATGATAAAGTCCAATGAGTAACTTTTATTACGACTGTGGGTATGTTATTATGCACATTATGGAGTGGCAATGAGGTCGCTCGTGCACGTCTATCCACCCCGAAGAACTTTGACCCGAAGAGGGTCCTATTTAGGGAGTTGTTTGTGGGAACTCTGGAGTATAGGCAACATGAAATTGTTCATGTTAGAAGCAGGGTTGGATTTGGTGAAGCCCTGCAACTCTTCAAAGTTTTATTCTTTTTAGTTGTAGAACTGTTTAAATAACGTCCCAAATTTGTCTAATACACAGTGCGTTTTTCCCAAAATCTCTTATGGTGCTCGCTTACGCATGATTGTATTCATTAAGTGAAGGTAGTTATAATATGCCTTTTACTTTTTTCTCGTGGAGTGTAACATTGACAAAAAAGTGTCATTGAAAAATAAATAAAAACAAACGAATATTTGGTCACTTTGTTGAAGTGCCATTCATCACAAAGAAGTAATTGCAAATGAAATGGTATCATCTGTGTTTAAACGCCAAATTGCCCCCCCCCCCCAAAAAAAAAATTGTGTCTGTACCATCTCGTCATGGTATTGTCTTGAAAACGATGTAATTGTGAATAAGGTTTTCTTTTAAAGTATGAAACTATCATCATGGGCGAGATACGTATAGCTTGTGTTATATTGAATGATTATTATTTATTACTTATAGGAGATAAAAATGCCCGCAGTCTTGTTGTCCATACGAAGAGGGACCAATATTATGAGAGCTGTGTCCTACACATAAGAAGTTTTGCCCGTCAGCCAAAATGCTGTGTAAAGCAGACGTTTTCTGCTTACGGAGAGGCCGTTAGCAAAATTTCTAGTTCATAAACACTGCTAACCGTAATCAAGGCAAAATGCACACCAGCTTGCCGACGGTTCTTGTAAGCAGCATGAGCGCTGCAATGCCATTGTGAACGCGTGTTGTCAATATACACTTTCGCTTACGCATGTTTGTCTGCTATCCTGTTGGTAAGTGATGACGTTTTGGAGCCGGAGGAAGTGCAGTGGATGGAATGTTCATGAACATGTATGTATAGGCCTACCGTTTGTTCACATGGCACTTCCGGCTCCAAAACGTCATCACTTACCAACAGGATAGTAAACATAAACATGTTGCTTATCGGCAAACAGCTGAAGCAGAAAATATTGCTTAAAAATGTTCTGCTAAGCAAAAAATAAGAAGAAGAAGATCAACAATGGGGAGGGGAGAGTATATACAGACCTTGCCTTTGCAATGTCACGGCCGTAGGAATTGTTCACTAACGGTTGGCAAACTTACGGCAGCAAAAAATCGATAATAATAAAAATAATAACAATAATAAAATATAAAACTAAATAAATCAATTAAAAACATTTGAAAGGGATAACCCAAATGGAAAACCATGACAGACGTTTATTTTTTTTCTAACTATGGCTGCCCTGCGAAAAAAAAAATGCCCAATGTTTGTAAACAAAAGAAAGGTCTGTATTCACAAGAGTAACTGAAAAAGCCGAACCAAGATGATTTATTGTTCCCACAACTTTTGAACATTTTATTTACTTAATTAATAAATAACTTAATATGTTACAATATTTCTATGACATTTTAATTACTTCAAACCTTTCAAGAAGCCTGTGTGTGTGTGTTTTGTTGAATCATCATCACCAACCAATATTTTATTGTAAAGAAAATTCCACAATTTTCATTATTTTTATCTGTAAATTTATGATCTGAGTCTGGTTTGAATAAAAGCGTTACCAAATGTCATGTAAGCCTACTTTGGTTGAGATTCGTTCCCATCCACCTTTGTAAATACAATTTTCGTTAAACAATTGCTTCTCTTCACCTAGGAGTAAATGGGTACCTGTGAGGGGCAGAGATGGTTTATTGTGATTGAGTTAGCTTTGTGCGCTACAATCTTGGCAGTACAGGCTGCATACTCTCCGGGGAGCTGATATGTTTTTTTTTAAGGAATAAAATAAAAGGCTTATTATTTGATTATAGTGACGGGGATAACAATGTTCTATGCACCATGAGCATCAACATTGGCGGACACCGGCGCTGTAAGTGTCCGTTTGTTATTTTTCTCTGCCGTACAGCTTTATAAACACCGGCCTCCACTTTTAAAGACACAACCATGGCTTACGAAGCTCATGCAAAGTATTGTCATAACTAATTAAACATTATTCTCATGCTTCTTTTAACTGCCGGAATTAGTGCTTTATTAATGAATGAGTTGTAACCGAACTGACTAAAACGCACGGTCAGTTTGAGTACATTAAAAACACAGACAACAACTTTGCACGATACGATGGAAGTAGCTATTTGTTTTAGATGTAAATTTCACACAATTTTTATGTGTCTAATACTGCTTGTATGAGAAAGAATTACCCACCATTTGTGCCTTGTTATATCCTTTCGATAAGTCAGCAATATTTCATGGATCGCCATAAAAGAATTCTCCGAGACCCACAAAGAAATCATTAATATAAAAACAGCATTTACTTACATTTTTGGCTACCTAAAATAAAGACCTCTCAATAAAAAACAAAAATAACCAAACAAAAACAAACAACGAATCCCCCACCACCATTACCCCCACCGCCACCACAACAACTCCACCATCACCACCACCACCATCACCACCACCATCACCACCACCACCATCGCCACTACCACCATCACCACCACCATCATAACCCCCACCACCATCACCACATCACCAACACCCCACTACCACCACGACCACCAGACCACTAACATCACCACCACCACCTGGACCACCACCTGGACCACCACCACCACCACCACCATCACCACCCCCACCACCCCACCACCCCACCACCCCCACCACCCCCACCTCCACCACCACTACAACCACCACCACCACCGCCACCACCACCCCACCACCTCCACCACCACTACCACCACCACCCCCACCACCACCACCACCACCACCACCAACAACAACAACAACAACAACAACAACAACAACAAAATAACACCGAAACAGTGTGACATGACACTTGAGCAAGTCCGACTTATGCTGATGCTAAAACACCTTCTCACACCCCCTCAACCCATTAGTGTGCGTGGTTTAGCCATTAATCAGGAACTGACTACTGATTAGGTATATAATAAGAAAGTCAAAATAACTTACATTTAGCTTTGGTAAGCAGATCTACTTTTTTCAAATCTTAAAGTTCATAATTAATTTGCAAACATAGTAATACGCAGTCAAACTTACTCTTAAGTAGTTTACCTATTATTGTCTTTACTTGGTATTTCAAACATCTGAGATGTCATACAGAGTTACGACGGTCAACTTAAACGCCTGCGCAGATGTTGACCATTAATTTATGTGATAAATCACACAATTTATTACATTAATACGCTTATTGCTTCTAAACACGTTTTTACTGGCCATCCGTTTAGACGATCTGTACATAATTATTCATAAATTATTACTATCATGTTATTCCACTTGCCACGTGCATGCATTACTATTTTGTACCCTTACTATTACATTTTATTGGTTTATTCTAACAACATTATAATTATATACATATCATTTAATTTCCCATAAAATGCCCAATTAAGCTATAGAAATGTGTTTTAAAAAATATATACTTTTGCCCGAATGTAATTGTTATTATACATGTAAATTCCACTTTTTAGTAGGAATTTGTACCTGTTTTCGGAAGAAGACTTTTTTCAAAAATGTTATTGTAACTTTCCTATCTTATGTAAACATATACTTAACATAATACATGAACATTAGCTTAATTTTGACACAATATCTCCATCATGCCCTTTGTGTTATTTTAACTCACTTATTAGTAAAAAGAAAAATCACACATTGTTTTGTAAAAAAAAAGCGGGAAGTTGGAACCCGGCGTTGTGAGGTTTCTTATTTGCGGTAATTATAGGTTTTCCATGTCTTTTTCGACAAAAAGCGGTCAATTTAAACGTCGCATTATTCTTTTTTGCACGAAATTGAAGGCTCCTCAAAACAGTCATAAAGTTCAATTTCACTTGATGTGTAAGCAATAATTGTTATTATGTATCGTGCGATTTAAAAGGATATCCATTCAATTTAACAATTTACTCAACAGCATTCAAATTTGCAGCAGCTTTTCGCTGAAATCTCTAGTTGCGCCTAGTCTGCTAAGATTGAATGCTGATTTGACGTGGCTAAAAAAAAAGACACTATTTGCTATTATAAATTCAGCAAGCCTCACAGTGAAATTGGATGACGGTGTCAACTGAAGAGGCGAAATTGCTTTAAAAAAATGTGTGAGAGTGATATAGGCTGTTTTTTTACGGAAATGACCGGGAAACCTGTATGTATTATTGATGTTCTTTAAAGCCAAGAATCAATTTATCTTACAAAAACGGCCAACTTGATTTTTCCAGCACATGGTATAATGAAAACCAGACAGGAGTTAATACCTGCAGGGAACGGTTACTGGATTACTTCAAACCTTTAGTTTTTTTTCATGAACACCCACTCTTCAGAGCAGTCACGTTTGAAGAAGATTACATAATGAGCATGCTCTGTTTATTTTAACCCCTTACCCAAATGGCGCCCTCTTGTGGTCCGATGTAAAATTGACAAACGCATAATATAATAATCAAAATGGAACTTTACTTAAACAGTGAGCCTGAACCGCGACTCGTTGATGATGGAGCCACGTGTTCAGAGAAAAACCTCTTGGACAAAATGACTTCAACTCAGCATACCGGTTAATAGTATCTCTTTATGACCAAAAACTGAGCTATGTCAACACACAGTACTCGTTGCCTATTTTGTAATGAACACGTGTAACCGTACATAGTATTCTGCAATAATTATGTGAACCAAACTAAATTATACTTCTTCAACCCGTCATTTAAACTTTGTCAACCATACATGGAGTCTTCGTTAGGATTAGAGCATGGCCCATACTGGATAGCCTCACACCGCTTTCA
Source organism: Marthasterias glacialis (assembly GCA_911728455.2). Taxonomy (NCBI): domain Eukaryota; kingdom Metazoa; phylum Echinodermata; class Asteroidea; order Forcipulatida; family Asteriidae; genus Marthasterias; species Marthasterias glacialis. Next base: position 12,339,724 of record OU452226.1, read on the forward strand.
ACACGTCTTCAACTCGGGAACCAGACACATGTTCTTATCATAAAGCCACCGTATCCGAAATTCGTAAAGCGTGGATCCAATTCTCCCTTTATAAAGGAAGAACGAGGATTAGCAGCCAAAAAGGCAACGCAGTGTTCATTTTGGGGGGACTCAGGTTTCCCGCGCATTCACTAACATAAGTTACGCAAGCCTTTTTTTTGCTCATTAGCTTTAATAAACTGTGTCTTCTAGAGGTGGACAAGTATTCAGGAGACTCTTGACGGTCGTTTCGTTGCTGTCTGGAAGGAGGTCTTGTAGGTAGAAACACGTGGTGTTTGGCTTGCCCCAGTCAGGCTGTTTAGGGTGAGCGTCATCCCTCTCCCAGATTATCGGTGCGGACAGCATGATGACCATGGTTCCCACCGCAACGGCAGCAACGTATATCCACAGGAAGATGCGGTCCACTACCATGGCAACAAACTCCCAGTCGTTACGAACCTGAGGTGGAAGTAGAGAAAGGGAAAACAAACCAAAATGAAACTGAAATAACTGCTGTAAAATACATAGTTGGAGGTGACAATAATCTCAATCACATACGATTGTACATAATAATATTGCGACACGGCGAACGCCCTCATTAAATTTCAGCTTGCAAATAATTATTTGACGTAGGCTAAAATGGCCAATCAGAAGGGCCGAACAGTCATCTTATTGAATCAGCCGACCTTTCTGAGCAGACGAAACACGCCTTACTAGAGTAACTAGTGGGTGGTACTGGCAAACACACACACACACACACACACACACACACAAGATGGCTACTGTTCGCAGAACACGTAATGGGGAAAACAAGATGAAGTTTTTCACTTTCTCGAGACCCAATGGTCATAAACCTGACCACCAGAATATTTGAGTTAGTGTTCTGACGGGTGACATGCGAGCAATGGACTGTGAAAGGGAGTCGAACATGCGAAGCATTCGCCGGAGTTTAGCTTAGGCTATTTCAAGTTCTTGTTGTACTGTCATGACTGTCTGACTGTTGTGGTGGTGCACAGCCGTACAGGTAAAGTTCGTTTAACATGAGAGCAAAATTACCTAATTCAAGTGATATAGAGTGGCAGTCGGAAAGAACATTTAAGCCCTTTACAACATCCTCCTTTATAACGACTGCGACAATCTATGTTTATTTCTGATAAATAAAAACTGGAGACTGGAGACCTGGGCTCAGAGCTGCTTATTATTTAATGCAGAAAATATTGCCTCAAACTTTGAGTCAATCTATGTTTATTTCTGATAAATAAAAACTGGAGACTGGAGACCTGGGCTCAGAGCTGCTTATTATTTAATGCAGAAAATATTGCCTCAAACTTTGAGTCAAAGTTCAACAGTTTCTGCTAAGCCAAATAAGCAGGGCTACCGGTTATATAAATGGTACACATGACATGGTAATTTGGTGGGTTGTGCTACTTTTTGTGCGTAAGCATCTCTGTGAAATGTGGCGGAGCTGTCCTGTGGTTAGCAAAGCCCAACTACATTGTAAAGAACATTTTGAAATGTTTGGTTGGTCATTGGGCTGCGGCTCATCGTATAGAGTGAGCTTTCACAAAAAGAACGGATGTTGACATTGGCGTAGCCATGATTTCTTCACTAGGTGGACGGCATTGATTTTTTTTAGGAGGGGGGGAGCCAGGTAGCATGTTTTTTAACGAATTACAGGTATCTACATTTTTTATTGGGGGCACCTGTGGGGCACTGGAAATTTTTGGGCGGGCAAATGTCCCCTTGGCTACACCGCTGGATGTTGGTGTTGTCTCCTGACTTATTTCTGTCCTAGAATACACACCCCAAAGATAATCTGTACAGTTCTAAACTAACCTCAGCTGGCTCTGGGTATCTAATTGTGACGGTGGTCCCTGTGTGTTTTTCTTCCTCGCAACTGCATTTAGTGAAACTTTACAGGGGTGGTTTTCTTCCTTGCAACTGCATTTTAAGTGAGACTTAAGGGGGGTGACTCAAAACTGACAATGGAGCATTTTTTGTCCAGTTTTGCTCCATTGCAAGCTGTGAGCTGCCTGTAAAACCTCACACAAATGCAGTCAGGCAATTCTGACGGTACTTATATCAAAGTTTTGCCACTTTCCCATTGTTGGGATAAGGTATAGATGGTGTTTGAGTGCCAGGAAGGGGGCGAGGGCGCTGGCTGTTGGTCCATAATGTAACATATACCTTGACCTATTGTCATTTGTGGTCACCACTAGTTCCAACCCCAAGCGTGTGAAGGGTTGACATGAGGATTCCGGCATCTGAACAGCTGACTTAGGGATATCTACTGCTAAAGTGGCCATATTCCACACCGTGGAGCCCCTTTTAATTCAGTTACAATCCCTGCATCGAAAGAAATTGGGCAGTTGAGGCAATAGGGCATGAGAACTTTTAATCTGAATTCTATCAGTTCCAGGACGGTGTCATTAAAAAAAACCTATTATTTTGTTCAGATGTAAATAAATCATGGTCTTGGATTTGCTTCTCTAATGCTGAGGATACCGTTCCCGAAAGCTCCTTCAGAGGTTACCAAAAGATGGTATTACCATTATTTCGGTATGCCTCCTAAAACTTTTATCCTGGTTTCAGACCTTTTGTCAGCAAAGACAGCTCTTCCCTGCTTCCTCCATGACGTACATGTGTTTTCTTTTGTTTTAGTTACAGGGTGAGGCCTGTGAACATCCTGACCAAGGGGACCACATCATCCCTACTGGACTCGGGCAAGCCAATTTTATTAAGTTGACTACATGGCAGCACAGTGAGGCATTAATAGATTCATACTACATATTATGGCCTCTTTGCAATGAGGTAATATAACTCATGTGGGGGGGGGGGGGTTGCAGGTTGTATCTTGTACTCGTAACATCAGACATTTTGTATCCTTGAAAAATCCTACATTATTATTGCAGTTACATGTACATACTTGGAGATGTGACCCTGTTCCTAATAATATAGCGATGTGATTGTATTTGCAGTCTGCTTTGTAATATAGATATAATATCAACTGATAATTTATGTATTGATTCATTTAAACTTCTGAAATAAGCCTCCATTACCCCAAATTTCTCTCTTTTCAGCTTGCTTCCACATACTATGCAAGGTAAGTTGATTTCATTAACACTTTCATTTTTTAGATTGTTCCCCTACACCATTAAAGATTGAACCCCTCCCTCCCCAACACCTTCAAATGTTGGATAGAAACTTTAAGAGATTATGTGATGCAAGAATAGCAAACAAATAATATTGTATGTTACAAAATCTTTTGATGTATCTTTTGACTGTCAATAATTGTGCAATAATTGGACCAATGTTAGACACCAAATAACAATTGCAATTAAAATGTCTTATATATTGTCAGTTTGCAAAAATACTATTACCCACAACCGACTTGATACAATATTTAATTGTTGTAGATTTTTTTCCTGTGATGTAATGTGTAATGCGTTCGGTAGACATCAAATAACAATTGCAATGAAAATGTTTGATATATTAATAGTTTGCCAAAATGCTATTACTCATAACTGACTTATCCCTTTGTTTTTGCAGATGTGATAACTTTTAATGTGTAACTTGTTGATATAACTTATTACAATTTCTTATATATTGACATATTAAGATTTACAACCCCACTGTATCTTCTATAAATTCCTTATCTGACACACAGTCTTACATCAGTTTATTTGATTTATTTAATGGATATTTTTCTTCTTTTAGATTTGTCTTCCCTATGAAGGGAACATTGTGCAGAATTTACCAATACTCTTACATGATTCCATATTCATTTTGCCCATGTTATCACATGGTATCATTTACCCACAATTCTGTCAGCTTTGGTATTAAAATGTATGGCGATTGCATTATCAATGTCACCACTCACCTACCAGTAATATTTTCATGTGCATTTTCTTAAAACCATGTACATGTATTGTGTTAAAGTAAAGTTTTCTTACAGTTGAAGACTTAATGATTGGTATTTGACAAAACACACTGTTTTCTTTTTTCCTCCTCTTTTGTTTTAAACAAATAACCCTTATATGTTTCAACTTTCTAATATACTTGTATGTCATGTTGACCCAGTGTATTACATAATGTCCTAATCTATTGAATGATATCACTGGGTATATACTGTTATTGTAGTTTGGCTTAAATTACTTTATTTATTAAATCCTTGATATAAAACAAAACAGTACTCAAAGAATAGTTTTACCTTTGAAGAGTACAAGTTTAAATTGTTTTCAGATGAAATGAAATGTCAGAATTCACAAATGCCATTTTGATTTTGCCCTTTTAATAAATTGCTTTTGGTGATAATTTGTAGTTGTTGCAAATCAGTTATGCACTAAATTAATTTATAAAGACTTAAACTGTATCATCTATTTTGATATAAACTCCCTTTCAGGGTGAAACAAATGTTTACAAAATTTAAGTTTATTGGGCAAGTTTATTTGAATGTTTTTTATTCTCTTTTTTTCAGGGCAACAGAGAAAACACAAATGGAGAAAGTGTATTAAATAGTGACATCTGCCAGAGCCTAAGATCTCTATGAGACACAGCCGTGAAATATTAAGAAGTAGCAGAGAAGGATTAAATTCAACATGAAATCTTGATGACAATGTGAAGCTTCTTCTTACTGCTGTACAGTTAATTATTTATTTTGAAAATCAATGCAAAAAGGTGCATGAATTGCGTGAACTTGTGACTTATACACAAAACACTTGTGAACAAGGAACAAGGAACTTGATTTGATATAAATCGATACTGTTTCTTAGCAGCATATCGTAGCTTCACATCAGTGACAACAAGCCCAAATCGTCTGTGAAGAAAAAGCCGAGTTGCCTTAGTTACTCTCTCAAAATAATTTTATAATACAAATGTTCATGTAATTGGAGAGTCGCCAAGTTGTCCTATCTCAAAATCGGTTACCAAACGAGGCAGTAATTCAACACCTCGGCTGTTGTTTCAGGGGTTTGCCACAAACAATTTCAACAGCTGGAGAGACTGTGCATCATTGGTTGTTGATAGAGGACTCATTCAAATTTTCTGGACTTCTAGACACCTTGATACAGTATCGATACAATGTGCTGTCAACATTTTGACATGAAAAGTGTAATATGCTTTCAAGTCGCAGGCAACGTTTGTACATTTATTCATTTAAAAAATGTATCCAAATCGAGGCTATAAGGCAGAATAGACTGGTATGTTCACTGTACTTCTTTTTAGGCGATCCTGTGTTGTGAGATGGTTATACATGGCACACTTCGCGGTCTACTCTTTATTCTAGTCAAATTATATAAAATAAAATACACAATTTGTTATTCCCCGTATCCTTGGCCCACTTGACTGTTCGATTGTGCATACATTTTATTCTGACCGGGTTTCTTCTTTTCAAGATTCAGTTGTCTACTGTATGTGTGTTGATGTTAACTTGGCGTGTCTTTGAAAATGAGTCCGCTTTCTGAAGAGACATTTGTTGTGTATTTTACGATTTGAGGATTGTTACCGTACTCCTTTTGTTGTGGCCTTAATCTTGTAATCTTACGAGTATTTCCCTCAAACAATGTAAACATAATCAACTAAATTTGGAAACTTCCAGTCAGGAGAGTCAGTTTCTACAAACAAACAAAATGTCACAGAGTCATTAGTCTTTCAAATGTGTTTAATCTATCTAGAAGCATGGCCATAAATGATGAAATGTATTCATGTACATGTATATAGTCAGAATCAAATAAGGCTCAAGTTCATTATGTGTACGTACTCTGCACCGGGACCTGAAAGAATGAACTCGGTGTCGAGTATTGAGAGTTAATGCTACCGAGAAAATCTGAATAAGATAACTGGGCCCAATTAGAGCTCTGAAGCAGAAAATGTTGCTTATTAATTTTTAGCAACTTTCTGTTAAGCAGAAATTACCAGGAAACCTGTCACAGACAGTACATGTTTAATGGTACTGTGGCTGCGCTGGTAATCTTGTTCGAGTAGGCAGAATTCTTTTGTGATTAGCTATTTCTGTGCTTTAAGCATCTCTGGGGTGAGATAAGGTTTAGTCCCTGTATAACTTCAGCGAGGCTGCCAGCGATGTAGACTGGCCATGGTCGTGGTGTTGGTAATCTGTTCTGTACTCATCTGAGTTGGCAAATAGTGATGCACTGATTTTAGCTCGATCCTTGTTTTCAAAACCGGGGCTGGAAATTAAAATAGACTGGCCTCGGTTCAATATTTGTAATAGAATACCTGTATGACCCGTACCCATGTGATCTACTTAGGCTGTAGCGCAGTTCAAGTTTAAACTGGTGTTACCGACCCGAGGCCGAGATTACACAAAAAGGACGCTGTCTTTACCTTTTTGGATTTGTCCTCTTCCTTTGTTCTCTCCACGATGAAGTTAAGATAGTCCAGGCCTTCTCTGAGTCTTGCCGGTAACTTTTCTTTCTTCATTTCAACCTTCAGACTATGGTCCACGTTACTGTCTCTGATTTCCTCTTCCGAATCTCGATCCCTCCATTCCATCTCTTCTTCCAAGGAGCAGTTCAAGGACATCATCTTAGAGGGGTTGTTGTTAGCCGCTCTCTTCAGGAGATGGTAATTGCTTGACGAACGCCCGACGTTAAAACCACGTTTTTTGTTGTTAAAACAAGAGCGGTCTGTGGCAGGCGAGTCGGTTGAGTTCACGTACAGTTTGCGTTTCGGTACGGGCGTTGGGGGAGCGCTGCAGATGTAGTCCTTGTAGTTGGAGGGGCGTTGGATGTGCAAGTACGGCGGCAGCGTCTCGGTGAAGAGCTTCTTGACCCACGGGGACATGGTGTGCGTCTCGGCGGACCGATGGAACATGTTAATGATGATGATTGTTGTTACTATGGATATACTGACTATCCCCATGGTGAAGAGGAGGTAGCAGCCAATCAGAGGGACGGTATCTGATGTGGTCGGGATCATCTCGGCAATCAGGAGCAAGAAGACGATAACTGCAAGCAGGATGGAAATACACAGTGTGGTCCTCTCACCGCAGTTAGACGGCAGGTAGAAGACGAATATGGTGATCATGGTGATCAGAATGCACGGCACCACAAACGTCACAACATAGAAGAGGGACTTTCTGTGCAGGACGAAGTGAAATGTGATGTCCACGTAGGTGCTCTCGCAGCATGGGTACTTAATAGTGTGCTTCTCTACCGGGGTGTCTACGATTAGCCACTCGGCATTCTCCCAATAGTCCTGCCGGTCCATATTACTTCCAATAGACTCGAGATCTATTTTACTTTCATCATAGGTCCAGGAGCCAAATTTCATGGAACAGTCCTGCTCATCGAATGGGAAGTAGTGAACGTCGATGGTGCATGCACTGTAGAAGACTGCAGGTGAATTCCAGTTGACCGTGCCATTGAAATACACCAGGGCTTTGGTGGAGAACTCCAGAACGTAACCGTCGTCAACACTACAATGGGGGAAATTATGAAAAACAAATATGATTTGCATTTTGCAATAGGCCTACATGCTACAAGAACTTGATTCTGACCCCAATGTGCGGTTTCAAATGGGTCGCCAAACTGACTTCTCTTGGCGAGAAATACACACAGTTTTCACATGCAACCATGGAGCATCAAAGATTCACTTCAAAAGTTATTTTAATTTTCGATATGTTACTTACTTGTTGTAGAGGAGAAGGTCTGGACTCCAGAGTAGGGTTATTGGGATATGGATGAGTATCATGTTGTTGTAATGTGCTGGATTCCACTGCAGTCTGTAGTCGTGCCATCTCTGTCATGATAAAAACACATTGCAAGAAGAGGGTTGTAAAGCTTTGTAGTATTATCAGGGAAATACATGTACGGGTCATACTACAAAGATAACTAATTCCTGTAACTTTGCCATGTATCAAGTTTCAGATAAGAGGTAGGGCCGATTTCGCTGTCTGTTTTACAATTTTGCCTCGGCAAAAATGGAAGTTGTGAGGTGGGCGTAGGGAGGGGGGATGGTTTGGATGAGTGAGAAGACACCTTCGGAAACATAAACATACCTAAATGCGGAAGTTTTGCCCGACACTAAGTTTGGGTTGTTATAAAATAGATCTCCAAACCCTTGAATAAAGTCATCTTGGTAAATACTATTCATCGAACGCCACATGGAAATAATAATCAGTATACAATGTATTAGTAATTATGTTAAATACATGTACATTAATTGTGTTGATGCACCTAAAATGTAAGGGTTACACCAAACAAACTCTTAATGGTTATAAAGTTCCTTCTGTTGCTCACGAATTGGATGGGCGCCACCTACTGTCTGTCTTTACTCAGCTACTTTGTACTGCGCACAAAGATGTCTCGGTCTGGAGTACCACGCGAGACGGAACCGTTGTGCTGCGTGCTGTGTCTGTATTGCAGTGGTAATTTCTATCATTGTTTGACAAACTAGTTTGATGCAGTTCAAATCGATTAAATAATGTCTGACACCTATATCTTTCATTTCCTGATATTTTGTCGTCCAAGTGCTATGCTCGGTGCTTTTATTAGTAAGCCCCTTTCGGGATTAATATATTTCTTTGTGCCTACATTCTCGTGTACAAATTGAACTTTCTAATCTTTTAATTCCCTCCAACTAGACTGCATGATGTGACGTCTGCGCAATATTGAGCGAGAAATAACATTTACCATTGTCATAGATAACACATGCATGATATTCTTCCTACTTTAAAATCTGATTTCCGTTTGATTTTGTCCTCAAAAAAATTTGCAAAAATGTTATGAAATAGCCTGAAAAGCCTGCACCACACGTACACGTCAGCCCTTGTACTCAATAACATTTTCCCTACTTTTTTCTAAGAGCCAATTAAGTTCATGCCTGACCGATGTTTATAAAAAACCTGTGAAAATGTCGGCTCATTTCGTTGTTTCGTTTGCGAGAAAACGGTAAAAATGCGTTCAGCATTTTTTGTACGCATTCCTGTGTTTTCGTCTCACTGAGACGAAAACTAATCTTGGATCTCATTTTTTTTTTTATTTAAAAACAATAACACTTCAGGCAGATATATTTCAAGGAAAGTTTTATACCATCATTATCTTTATACCATGTAAATCTGTGAACATTTATGTTTTTCTTTCTTACCAATGTTGAGCTTGGGCTTTAAACACAAAGTACAGAATTTGTCAATATTTGTTTTGAAAAGTTGATTAGTTTCAATCTGAAAACTCATTAGTTTCAAACCAACAATTCTCGAGAGAAATGTTTTCGTCTGAAATACTGTCAAGGTCGATGAGGTAGCATTATTTTGAAGACCCCCCCATAGATCAGCGAATCTTTTAACGATTGCCACAACAGAAATAAGTCAAAAAGCTCGGTAGAAAATTCCCGATAAAACTTCAACGGTTTCTTGTTGTTTTTAACACATCAGTCCGATGATTCATGGTGGTTGGTTGATGATGTGTTTATTGACATCTTGTGTGATGGGAATTAGTTTACCTTTCTTAATAAAAAAACAAAAACAAAGATGCGCTTTTTCTTTATTTTTTTTCCGATCCCAAAAGCCGCTGGTGGTTTTAGCAGAAACAAAACACGACATGTCTAAGATCGCTTTCCGTGTTTTTACATCTTTGGAAACCGGTGACAATTATACAAACCTTTATGTTCAAACTTATATAATGTGATATAATTATGTGTTGAAACTTCGCGTCTTCAAAGAATCGTGGTGTAAATGTACCATGCAAAGATTTTGTTGCAACTGACTGATGTTCATCAAGTAGGAATTGAAACTCTGCATGGGGAATACAATCTAGTAAGGTGTGCGGTAACACCATGTGCATGAAATATATCTCTCCCTCTCTCTCTCTCTCTCTACCCCCTCTCCCCCCCTCTCTCTCTCTCTCTCTCTCTCTCTCTCTCTCTCTGAGTTGTGAAGACAACCAGAGCAAACTGATCGAAACGTCGAGTTGTTAAACCACCGGTTTTCCTCAAAACCATTGCAACCCATAGAGTGATTATTAGGCCTACATGGTGTTACCGCAGTTCTTGACTGATATTATTCAATGGAGTTTTTGATTACTGACCTGTTTGACCCATACTCCAGTCTTCATGACTTGATTTCTCTCGTCCTGTCAATTAAGAAAATTATGATAGTGTAATTATTACAAACTGTGAAGGTATAATGTGGGCCTATATACCACAACATTGTCTTGGTGCCTTAAAGTTGTAAGACATAGACATCAGGAAACACTATAAACTGTAGCCAAAGAGTTGTGGATAGGTGTGCCTTCAAGATATGTTGTAACTCCACCGATGTATGGCTTTTGAAAATAATACTGCTCTGAGAAATTTAAGTTTTCAGTGCATTTCTTTGTTATTATCAAATCAAGGGATTCAATGTTGGGAAAAAACCCATTAAAATGCCCATAAAGTAGAGGTGTTGCTGAGCAATACAAGTTTACGTTATCTCACACGTTTGTTATAAACACAATATGCGGGTAACCTGCAAGCTATAGCTGAGGCATGGACTGTCCCGTCTAATTATTTAAGACGAGGAAGAATGCTCAGGGTTTGCTTTAAACACCCATTCCAAAAGTAGATGGACATCTCGGGTTCCATTATAATAATCCATCAGTCATTATTACTCTCTGCTCGCTAATCATACGTGGGGAAACCTTCACCGTGATGATGGCCACCCCATAATACGAAAGAATACAACCAACTAACGGTGGTTGACTTCTGGTGCTGCACCGACTTACGTGCGAATCACTTCCCCAAATCAGTTCTGACGGTTTTTATTTTTCAGTCATCTTTCTCAGATTTTACAAATCCGTTTTTTCCCTCCTCTAACCGGTCGCCACGCTGTCTCCTCTGTCAATTCAACCGAGTCGTCTTGGGTTCTCCAAGTGTCCATACAATCTCCAGGAGAGATGAGAGGAGGCCAGGGTATGTTGGAAGAGCGTGGTAATGACAACACGTCGAATCTGACGTGGTTGTGGATGCCCTCCTCCTCCTGTCCTACCACCTCCGGGGTTGTTGGAAAGTGATCCTTTGAAGGAGAGGTTCCCCACGTGAGATGGTTTTGATGATTAATAAGAAGTGACGGTGTATAAACTAAACTTCAAGGATTGCCATGTCTGGATGATATAATTTCATAGTCTATAATATCTTAAGTAAGGATGAATGCATAAAAATGGAGACACATTGGCGGTGTTCGCTATTTGGCGCATTTACCACAACTTTCTATAAAACAAAGGGTCCCTATAAGTTGATCTTGAGCCAACTTGATGATGTTAGGAGACATACATTTGTTCTGTGGCTGGCGTCGTGGCCGAGAGGTCTAAAGTGCAATGTATTCAAGTTCTGTCGTTCACAGTGTCCTGGCAGCGAATCCCCTCCCCTAACGACAAAGTACAAGGCGGAAGGTTACAGTTGTTCGAATTCTCTGTTTTCTTTATTATCCCTTTATTTTCAGTCTTTTGGGGGTAAGTTTTCTCTTTAAACGTTTTTGTAAATGTTGTTTTTCTTCTTCACATTTATGGTTTCCGAAGATGAGGGGAAAAGGGTCCGAATACCTGTTTTTTGCGATGTCGTTTGGGGGGGGGGGGGAAATCTCGTCCCTGCCTGGCTGGTCAAGATGCTTGTGTCCTTACAATACCTTAACTGCTTTGTCCTTCGGATGGGACATTAAGCCTTAGGTCCCGTGCACTGGGATAGGTAAAAAGAACCCAGAACACTTGTCGTGAAAGGGCAGGGGTTTACCTCGGTGTTTCTGGTTCACATGGCAAGCACCATTGTATACAGGGCCCAATTTCATAGAACTGCATAAGCAGAAAACCATGCTTACATTTTTCTACTAAAGCCAAAATGACCAGGATAGCAGTTACAGATGGTACATGAGAAATGGTATTTTGGCTGGTAACCATATTCTGGTAAGCATAATTTTGTTGTGCTTACAGCTACTTTTTGTGCTTGAGCTTCCTCCGGGCTTCCGGGTCACAGTGATTAAGTTCGCTGTTAAGGCACCCTTAGTTTTATTACCAGAAATTAATTATTATCATCTTCATCATCATCACCATCTTGTTTCCCCCATTAAAACCATCGTAACCAAACCGAGGCTGGATAGTAAAGTATATGTATGAATATGAGCCAGTGTCATTGTTGCTTGTACAGACGGGAGACATGACAAAGATGGCGCTAGCTTATTGCATTATAAGAACCCTCGCTTGTGTAAGCATTTAATTAAGTGCAAACTTTAAATTTCAATTTGCAGATATTTTTACTTCAGAAATACCGAAGACCACAGTGATGTATTTGATTAGGCTCTGGGTATGGACCTATATATACGACAAATGATGTGATTGCATGGTCCCGTATTATACAATTTGGTGTGACTAAAAATACTCGTTTGTATCACAACACAGAAAAATCAAACACTTGGGCACAAAAATACATTATGACCAACCTTAAATTTGTCCCCAACAGTAATGGCACGATTTTTAACACACTTAATTGTAATATAAAGACAAAAAAAAACTGGCGAAGTTATTTGGGACCGTTATATTATTTACTCAATTCAATACATGGGATACATTAAAATTTGAATTCATTGGAAATCTATAGTATTATTTAGTGAAGTGCTCTAGTGCCAAATCGGCCCCCAGTACAGTCTAAAAACTCCCGGGTCAGAATTGACCCGGATTCCAGATCCCAGATCTCAGGGGCCTGACTCATTTCTTTAGGTCAGGTTGACCAGGCAGCTGTGTCAAAATGACCCAGAAATGGGTCGAACTGCAGCAGAATCTCTTCAACCCGCGGTCCTGGGTATTAGCCTGAAAAGGGCCTATGGTTGCTGCGCATCATTCATGACTTGCATACTGGAAACATAACAAGTTTGGTTTTTCTGATGTAATAGACTCACAGCTGTTTTCTTCAGTCATTATTCCTGTGTATAATGTACTTCTATGCACTAATAATATAACGATGGCAAATGTAGCGAAAGATATCCGTGAAAAAAAGAAAAGAAACTCTACTTTAACCATGTTAGGCCTACACGTAAACAAACATAACTGTATTTGTGGAATAAGACTTCAGTGTTGCTCACAGCTAAAAACACTATAGTCCTTCGATTTCCAGATAATTGACGGCAATATTCTGATATAAACCCAACATATGGGATTTAATGGGTAACACTTCAGTAAACTTTCAAGTGAATGAGGGGAGAGTCCATACGGCAGGCACCACAAAGAAGAGAATGATTTGTGAGCATATATAACTGGCTGATGTCTCTTCTGGACGGTCTCCTGACATAAGGAGACTGCCCAGATGATGACGGCGATGATGATGAGTCTTGTATTCATTCTTACCGCGAGATAGTGTTGAGATATCACCGTCTTTCATAGGTTGACCCCAGTGTTTGCTCTGCAAAGAGACGAGTGTGTACTCCAAACATTGCGAGACGACTTAGTGTCACTTGATGTTTGGCCCCAGGGCAATGAGCTCCAGCTGGTCGCTGTTGTGAAGGGACAAGGAGGAGGAGTTTGATGTGATGATGAGGATCTCAAACTCAAGAGATGAGTCTCAAGATAGCAAAGACGATTTGATTTCAAATTGTGTCAAAAAGAAAATGCTAACTAAATGTCCTAGTCCTCTAAGATCTTATATCGAAAGATTAATTAGAAACCCCATCCCACCAGAATCCAAGGGTACAATACGGTACCGTTTGATTTATTTTATAATGTATGGAAGTTACATGGTTAAACATGTCTACACACTGATTTCAAAGACTGGTCTACATTGTTGTAATGTTATGTTGGAATGAACACTGCACTGCCATAAGTATCATAGTCTGACCACAATCTCCATATTCAACTACTATTGCTTGAGAAGAGAACAATCCGGATTGGTGGGAGAATCCCGGCGTAGTTAATGTTAATGATACGTTTACGTTTACGTTGATAACTCGGCAGGAACCTTAAGTCAGGACGTAAAGCCAAGCATCGCGCCTCTCGTTGCCCTGGTTATAGAATCCCAATTCTATCATAAATTTACATATTTTAGTCTCAGTCGCTTTGAAAGTGATCCCTTTTGTAGAATTTCACTTCTAAAGCCGTATCTGTCCTCGTCACATATCCCTTGCGTTGCGTTCCTTACCATGATAGATTACCAACGTGTTGGTATGAATGATGGTATGATGTCATACAGCCGTTGCAAACGGCTGGTGACATAAACTTAAAACCCAGCGATCAACGCATCCAGTCACGGAGATATAACGGAACCAGAAACAAACTATTTTTTCCAGTTGTCAAACGGCATTATCTCACTGTTTATCTATTTTGTTCATATAATTATATTTAGGGGAAAATGCTGTGCAAAGATACCATGAATATTTTACAGGGCAAGAGCAAAAAATTTTTATATAAAAGGCTTTGACATTAAAGATGCCTCTGACCCAATAAAAGACCACAGCTGTATAGTATAAAAAATCATCTAATAAACCACGAAAGCGTGCGATGTATATTTTGTATAAACATGCATCATGGCCTCCTCGTCCATATGACAAGGATGGCCTCCTTACTTCTACGTTCCCCCCCCCCTTTCGATAACCAGCTGACTTTGTCTTATTACTGCGTGATCGTTGCATTCCCGCCAAAAGGTCAGCTATCTCCAGTATACACCGTGATGTACCAATTGCTATCAGTGCAATGGCGTGTCTCGCGCAAAAAGAAAGCCAAACGCGGATATCATGATGCGACCTGAAAAAAGAGCATGCGGCCAAAACCCATGGGGGGAGATGTCGTATAGGCTGGCGTAGTCAATGTTGAATTGGCACGGCGTGTGTTATAAACGGTCACATGCTGCTGGGGTCATATGCGGTGTGTGTAACAAGTAATGATGAAAGAGCTGGAGCTTTACCACCTCCGTGTAATACATGGGTTCAGCAAATTATTGGCAAATTAAGAAAAAAACTACTTAGAGTGGTGGTTAAAGGTATGATATATAACTGATTTGAAAAAAGAAAACATTTATACATTCCAATCTTTTGTATTTGAGTTAATAAACCTTAAAACTAAATTTCATCACAGTTTTACGATGGTCACGTTTTTAAGTTTTGTCCATAAAAATGAGCCAGTCACGTCCAAATATGCTCAAGGATCGAAACCAAATACAGTTTAAGTTTTATACTCTGTGCATTACAAAAAATTGCCAAGGCGTCCAAACGCATCACTTAACTTTCATAACGCCTCCAGATATTTCTATAAATACCTGAAGTTCTGATTCGAACAGCAGAAAAATTGAGGGGACAATTTGCCAAATCGTTTGACTGTCTCCACGAGACTGCAAATCCCGCGTGAGGTCGAGCAGTATTCCGACCAGAAAGCATCGCCCGCGGTTTCCTTGAAGAAGAAGAGGAAGAAGGGGGAAAAGCAGAGGACGACGAGGGATGTAGGCCTAGACCTCTTAGTTATACAGATGATACAGATGTATAGCTTTTTCGTGCGTTCCCTCGAGGCCACCGTAAACTCTTGGGACGACCTAGGATTTAAGTGGCGTTGGGAATGGCTAGCTTGCCTTGCGATGGAGGCTAGTGGTACGGGTCACAATCCTTGTTTGTAGCCACAGCCGTAATATTTAAAAATACAAGTTTTCACGAAGCACAGTTTGTTAAACGTATATTTAATTATTTAATGAACGTGTCCGTATTCTGGGCCTCTGTAAAATATTTGTCAACAAAATTACAAATTGTGCACAAAATACGTTTTTTTTTTTATTTTATTTTTTTTACAATTTTACTGAAAGGTGCTATTTTGTTGCGTTGTCCTGAGCTATTCTGCACAACGAATTATTATTTCTGATCTGCTAGGGAAGAACCAATTAAATTACGTAAAGCGCATGCAAAAACAAAAGAGCGAACGAGCCCGCCATCAGCTTTGAGCCATAGCGGGTCCAAGTTCAGTGGAAGCGAGACCGTATTTCACCTTTAAATCTAGCTGGCAGTAAATTTCATCCCTGTTTACAAAATAGAACATTCTTCAAAATAATGGAGGGCAAACGAGAAAACAATATTATATTCCTTTTAACCTTCAGAAAGCCAAAATTAATTGCCCAAAAGACAACACAATTGCACGTGCGACCTTTAATTAAAGCGCTACAAAATTAATCCATGGGGTTAAAACAATATTTTCGTTAATTAAAGTACAACTGTAACTGACACAGTATTGGCAAATGTGTACTTGTTGTTAATATCTACTGAAAGTTGATGTACATGTACAGTGCACTCTCAAACTGTTAGGGCAAACTAAGTCCTGAAATTCTAAGTCATTATGCAAAGCTAGTACTGATTTATCAGTAGTGAAATAAGCTGTCTCGTATGCACTTTGTCAATAACATTGAAATCAGCACTTCCAAAAACCGCAGGCAACTACATGCTTTTGAAGAAAGAAGAGAAAGAAAAAAAAAACGAGGAAAAAATCAATCCACGCCTTATGAACGATTTCGTGCTGGCGTCAGAAGACGAGCGAGTGACACATTCCTGCCTTTCCTGTTCAGCTTTCAAGCCGTTTTCCTCCGCTGTTTTCTGGTAACATGGTATCCAAGTGATGTTCGATTTTGAGCGATATCGATGTGATGTCTGGAGGGCGTCTACGTGGTAAGGTTGCCATGACGTTTCCCGCCCAAAAACTTGACACAGTTTATGTTGTGCGTGGTGTGGTCGCATATATGACTTGGGATGATTAGGATGTGGGCGGTGTGGTTGTACGTGGTATTCTCGATTGTATTGGATTTTGTCTAAACCCACTGAGAGGCAAGACGCTGGGTATAAGAGTAGCGGGAACGAATCGACACGGAAATCCTTTTGTGATCGTTATTTAAGTTGACAGTATAGTCAGGTAGTAAAAAAAACTTGAGGTTGAATACACTCTAAATCAAGTTGTCTGGACAAGCAATTTAGTGAAGTATTAATAATTAGGTTAATGATTGATGGTACACAATTTTACAAAACACAAAACAGTTGTATAACGGTATGCAGTCGATGAAATATGCGTACTTGATTCAAAATAGGCCTATGATGTTTGACATCAGAAATAAATGTACATGAATCTTTACAAAACTAATGACGTACTATCCCATGACCATTGGCGTAAACATGGGAGGGGGCGGCCACGCGCCCCCACTTGATGTCTACCTAAAAATCTACCTTCTTTTCGCCGCTGCCCTTGATGTGTTTCAGGAATCCATTAGGTTTTGCACTGTTTCAAGTGTTGAACAATCTCATGTCACTCAAACACTTGAGCATAGGAGTGCAGTATTCAACACAAATTCAAATGGTTTGCTATTTCTTCATAACGATGCACAAAAGCTAGATAATTTGATTGAACACCACCCGTCTGATACAGTGATTTTGCTAACATTAAGAAATCAAGCATTGGGAATTGGAAGGGCCGTGAATATTTATCGAGATTGCAGTCTCGTAACGTCTGCTCTTCATCCTCATTTGGACTGCAGATACCGCCCGTGAAGTTGCCCCAAATACAATTTAAGCCAAGAACCTATAATGGGCGGAAGAATTCCAAAGTATGTAGGCCAAGTAGGAATTAGACGAAGTTGGAATCTGACAGCAGCGTATCAATCATGAGGGGTCCTACCGCCCATCCAGCCCGGCTCCATTAAACATGAAAAGGGCCGCCCAAACTGTCATACTACACTTTCTGATTGGATTAGTCGGCCAGCTATTCGATTCCAAGCCTCAGAATTCCCGTTCCCTTCCAGGGGAGTTTTTTTCTTCTTCTTTTTAATATTCCTCCCTTAACCAGATTGACCACAATGAGCGGTGTAATTCTGTTAAGAACACCAAGACTCGCGATTCGCCGTCGTATAATAACCGGGAATGAAGCTACTCCGGCCCCCGTAACCGGAGCGCCCGGAGATGCCCTTCGCTAACCCATCCGGCCAGTCATGACCACGGTTATTCCACTCAGCCGTGTCACTCAATCATAAAATGTTTTATTTGTTGGGTACAATCCTGATAAGGAGTGTGACCCTTTTTATCATCAAAGGAACCAGAGATCGGTCATGGAAATCAAGTTATAAACACAAAATCGAGGTTGATAGGGATGGTGTATTAAACAAAGGATGAGGGAATTATAGTTGTGTTTTTTTGGACACACTGTGTCTTTTGGATTAGTATAGGCTACTTTCATCCCGATATCTCACATTTCACAATAATGAAGTGTGAGAGATTCTGTGAAGTACAGCTTAATTTGATTACCAGTCATTAATTGAAGTTGGTCTATTTGAAATAAATACTAAACCCAAACCGAGGCTAGGAGATCAAAATAGTCAGACCCCTTTGTGGTATAATCAAAATAAGTATTCGTGATTGCCATCACACCCAGGGAACATGACAAAAAGACGGGGGCTCAATTGGTAAATAATGATAGGAGAGCACTGGTAACGTGTCATGCGATAGTAGAAGCTGAAGAACATAGTAGTGTATTAATTTTAGCATCATCATTGAACTGGTTGTTAAAGCAGTATGTATTGGTTTATTTGAAGGAGTCGTACAACAGTAGTGGTAGAATTAGCAGCAGTTGTCATGGTATTAGTACTAGTGGTCTCGGCAGCAATAGCAGTACAGTAGTTGGAGTAGCAGTACAGTAGTTGGATTCGTAGCAATAGCACTAGGTATAGTAGATAGACGTTGGACTAACACAATATGGCAAATGTATATGTTGGGCCGAACCAGCGGCAGTTGACACTTGTGGATGTGACTCACAAGGTCCATCGTGAGTGCATCACGATATGACAGCCCCGTGCTAGATCCATACCGTCATTTTTATACATTAAGTCAATTTTCATTTGATCATTTTTGGAGCAAAGCTTTTACCAACAGCACATCACCTCTTTAAAACAAAATGTGCACTCAAACTAGTATGTGAAAAGTCATACTTTGCCTATAAAATAATATACGCAGTCACTGATACTGGCCGGTCTCAGAGACAGTCTTACTGTTTTATTTGATAGTAAAATGACTGATGATAGCGCACGACCCGTTCGAATGGATGTTTTTCTGCATCTAATTTACAACAAGTAAAATGAAAGATGTATTTTATGCTCAATATTAAACCTCCATATCAAAAGTCATGCATGTAAAATGATGTTACAATTCTGCGTCTTTTACCGTAGGAATACAGAAGATACCCTATTTCAACTCACGGTAATGGGCTTCCCTGACCAAAAAAATTAATCAGAGAACAGAAAAAAAACACGGAAATATGATATCCAAAATGCAAACACTCACAACTGAAATACTCCTAAAGCCATGTTATACTGATAAAGACTTCCTCGTTTTCCCTCTGTTTTGATTGTCCAGCTCTGGACGTTAAACCTCAGTCATAAGAAACGTTGGCCGTTGAACCCTTGCTCTACCATTTCTACAGCATCGACCCATAGAGAATGGATGTCGATATAGGGCTCGCATTGTAGCATCAGACAGACGTGAACTTACAATCAATGAACGCAAGAAATAAAAACCATTGGAGTGGAGAAGATTCTCAAGTCTTTAAAACCTCAGACCTCTGCTTGAGTTTTTTTCAGAGATTTGAACCCTTTATCGTGGTGGAGCAGAACAAGATAGCTCTCCAAAATGATCACAGTCCAACAGACAGAAATAGAGATAGTGAACATTAACGATCTCTTTATCCCCCGGACAAAATCAATTCACGGAATTACGAACGCTTGGCGGCGTTCTGGCTCCCTCCGAGCGGTATCTAAGCGGCGTATTAGACAGTGGAATATTGCAAGAAGATGTAAAGGCGGATAATTTAACTCCATGTGCTGCATGTAAATCGGTGTTTAATCTTAAGAGAAAATCCCCGATAAGGAATGAGGATTTTTCTGCTTTGATAAAGCGTGGGGTGAAGCGAGGGGAACACTGCATGGTGAGGCGGGGGGGGGGGGGGGGGCAAGCTCTGAGGTTAGAGAGACCCGCGTTGCCCAAGGGGGGTAGGCAAGAGAGGATTGCTACTGAACTGCCGCTGATATTACATTATTGACGAGATGGGATAGACGGTCTTGTTTTTCTGATGATGTTGATTGCATTTTCTGGAGATGGAGAATGAGACAGCGGGGATAGGGCAAACTCAAGAGTAAACCCGCTGAAGCCGGTTGCCAACAATCTTGTAAATGTTGTGGAGAAACGATTCTTGGTGATCAGATAGGATCTGTTGATTCGATTTGATGACGTGTAAAGACTTGGAGACCAAGCTAAACTGACGAATGAGACAAAATATGGTTGGGAGTGAAGATGTTGTGTTTGTCGATGATGAGGATGACGATAAATATAGATTTAAAACTTGGCAATGTGGAAAAACAATCTAGATTTAAGGTTTGCGGTTACACCATATAGTAATCTCTCACAAGTGAGTTGTTCTGAGTCTGAAAAGTAGTCTGAGAAAAAGGAAGATGGCTCCAAGGTCATTTAGAAACGACAATGACTTAAAGGTCTTTTGTTGACAATGTCGATTTCATTCCATAACGACGGAGAATGTGACATGAAAAGACATAGTGACGATGACAATGGCAAGATGGTGATGCGATGGCTATGACGATGACTGTGACTATGATGAGATGTAACATTGTCACATTGTAAGCCATCTTTTTGGCCATAATTCACAGTGTCGACGTCCCAAATAATACGTCACCCGACATAATAAGCAAACAATCGGACTGAATTTGCTCCATGCGAAGGTTAATTTGTTCCACTTGAAATTGAATTGGGATAATGGGGCAAGTATCGACCATACGGAATATATTTGAACTCCAAATCTGAAAATGAACAATCATACAGCATAATTGCAACCAGGTTTTAGTGTGTTTATGTGTAGGTGGTGGTGTGTGTTGCTTAGCTCTGCGCATCCCACAAATCTAATACAACACCGAATCTATAAACCGCCCGGGGAGCCCAAAAAGGAATTACAGCACATAGACAACACATGAATTAATGATAAACCTGTGTGGAAGGAGTTCCATCATCGCTCGATCTTCCTTGTGTTACATACAGGCCGTGGAGAGAGGAGGAGCCCACCCTCCCCCAACAAGTTCTGTCACCCACGGGAAGCTTTCAGTTTTGTTTACCTAACATCCAGCTCGTGTCAGAGCCAACCGATGGGAGTAGGGGAATTAATTCAATAAACACCTGCACAAGCATATAATCATTGTGTAAAGCGGAAACTAGCCAGGCCCCATCGAATTCTTTAACCCGCCAACTTTCCAGTCAGCTAAGGAGGAACACTGAAACAAAACACCGGCTTGATGATACGGATTTCCACGGATGTGCCCCCTGGGTAAACGTGCAGAAATTTGTTTATTCTTTTCTTCGAGAAGTTTCGTTGTCTGAAGATACACTGTCAAAAATACTAAAGCCGCCCTCACTTTAAAAGCCATCCAATTCGATTGATACAATCAAGGCAACTTAATTCATTTCATTTCAATACTGAATATTAATCAAGCATTCCACTTCCACGCCTCGTATGGTAAAAGTATAGTATCCGATAAAGACAGTTTTATTACAATCGTTTAGGCGGAATTGTTAGTGTGACATCTCTTGAATGCTAAGCGTTATAACCAATCCATCTCCTTGAAATTATTTTTGAAAAAACAGACATGAGTGTCTTTAAGATTGTACATGGACGGGGACAGACGGAGAAACATGCAGTGATAATCTGTTAATTGCCTTAGATCATTCTGAGTCATGAACCGGATTGTCATTTACTAATTCTTTAACAAAATTAACTTGGCATGCGTCATGATGGGAAATGGTAAAAATATTCAACCTAGGACTATAGGGACAAAAGACACCCTTTATTTGTACCGTTGCTGCTCAGCAAAAGGTTTTATCACTTAGCTTATTTGTTTGTTTGTTTGTTTGTTTTTTGCTCAATGAGATTTGGCCTTGATCAATTTCTCCGTGGTTTGAAGAAATCACCTGTCCTCTGTATCCTCATTCGGCTGTGTTTCCCCCCTGCCTTCCACCTCTGTGGACCCCGGTTTGAATCCCAGACTGGAGCCTCGCATGTGAATAAAGGTTTTGTTTCCAGTTCCTAGTTGATTGCATGGGTTTTCCCTATTTCGGGTTTCCCTCCCACACCTAAGACTGAACATTTCTTTATCATCTTCGCTTCACACGCAGATTATCTTCAGGCCTTCGGGTCACAATGCACGGCACTTTTGAGGATCCCTTTGTTTCAATTTCAGAAAGATTTAACAATATTTGAATAATAATAAATGCCTATAATCATTGTTTCATATTAGAAGAAACACAATCCAAAAAACGTTTTTTTCATTTCTGCGAATGGAGGCTCCTTTGACGCAGGCGCAGTGACAAACACGCTCCATTTTCTATTTTTAAAAAAGGCATCGAAAAAATGGTCCTTGACCATTTTTGTAAATTGTTTTTATCCCACTTGTACTGGATATCCTTGTTATTTTTCTTCTGCCGTCGAGTTGTTAATAATGACCCGATCCCAATTTCGTGGAGCTGCTTAAGCTTAAAAAAAGCTAAGCACAATAAATTATGCTTACCGTAACAAGGTTACCAGTCAAAATACTATTCCACATGCACAATCTGTGACTGGTATCCTGCCTATTTTTGCTTAGCACAATGATTTTCAAGCAATCTGTTTAAATTGGGCCCCTGCTCTTGGGCTGGCTGCATGCATAATGAGCGGTCATGTGACACCAAGTAAGTCGCGCAAGTGTCCTTGTAGGCTTTGTTTTAAGTAATTTTAGACACAATTGGGTTTAAAGGTATAGGAGTAGCACTTAGCCCTGGAGGCCTTCACTTTCGTATCTGTGTATACAACACAGAGGAAGAGTCCGATGTAGGGCTAGAGTAGCACTATTCATCGTTAGAAACATTCAGGACAACATTTTAATACGCTGTATTGACAGAAGCAGATTTTGTGACGCCGCTTGGAAACTGCACAATTCGAAGCACGCAGCAAAGAAGCCCAACGTGACAACACCTTTAACACCGTGTTCGTGGAAACACTCAGAGACGGATTATCAGTAATTCAATCGGATGATAAAGACTTACCACATCAATAATCTGCGAGATGGATAATCCCATGTAGACCTTGAGGGGTAAGGAGTCATTCTTGACGGGACGGACCGAGAAGTTGTAGTTTTCGGTTAAGGCATTCAAGAGTTTGTTCTCCTCTGGAGAACCATCACATACTGCAAATAAGAAAAAAAGGGCAAATGTTTAGCTCCTCTGAAACACAGGCCCAAATTTATTTGTATCCTTTCACTTTGTGTACAGTTATTATTAATTACTGTCCGCCTGGTACTGCATACGGCTATAAGCCTAAAAATTGACATGAGTTCACATTAGCTGAGACTGAAAGTCAGAATGTTGTGTAAAGACCGTTACCCATCTCGGGACTTGTCTTGAGACGGCGTCTAACCTGGATACCTACAAGACTTATTAGACACCGTCCATATTGGTCCCACTATGGTCCACCATAAAAAAAAATTAGAAAAAATAAATAATAATAAAAATATATTTGGAATTATCATCTCGATGAACTTGAAGCTGTTAATATGCTTTAGTAAGATGTTTGTGCATGACTTCTCGATTTTCAGATTTGCCTTTAATACTTGATGGTCTTTCGCTCCTATGGATTGTTTTTAAAAAAGAAAATCATGTCCATACGGTAGCCATGGTAACTGTCGCGCGTTTTAGGGTTAAGATCCTCTTAAACTCCTCTGCCAAGCTAAGATGATGTGATCAATGCGGTTGTTGTCAGGAAACCAATTGTGGAAGATAAATTGGCGGTTAATATCCGCAAGGAATCTCGCGCCAGAACAACCTTGGCTTTAACTTGGCATGGCTCTCATAACAAGTATATGCTCACTCTTAAGTGTTCACGGTGTCGTTAAAGGTGGGACATAAATATTATAAGAATTGCACCCGGGATTTTGCCAATGGGGCTGGGGGACGGGATGGGGAAGGGACACGGTGCAACACGGGCAGCGAAATACAGCACTGCGAAGAGGAGGGCAGCGAAATTTGAAATGGCTGATTTTTGTTCACAGGTTACTTTGTCATGTCTTGACATCTCACAAAGTGAGTAATATCTATCATTCTTTTTAAGTGATGGTTTGAAGTTTTATACTGGATTATCAAACAACGAAAAGCTCAACGTAAGGAAATTGATAGATATGATAAGTTGTCAGACTTGATTAGTAAGTCTGACCTGAAGTAAACTGACCGCAGAGCTCTTGATATCTGCATCTCGTCTTCGGACTTATCGACATCGCTGTGTTTCAACAAAGCTGCTGGCTGAATACACACCGTTCTTGGTGTTAACAGATTGGATGGCAACTCGTACATACTATACGCTGATGTTTTACGAATAATAATTACGAATTGATAATTACCCGCAGTGCTAGTGTTTCATTAGGGGATGATGCTGCAGCGATAGAGACTCGTGACGAATTTGCTGTTAGTATACTGGTGTTTAAGCTTTCCCACAGTGAAAGCTGTTGTTAACAGTGTTACAAACCTCAGTGTTTTTTGTGGTGTAAATCTGCCGTGAAAGTTGCTATAAAGCTGCAGCAAGTGCCGTAAATCTGCTGTGCTGATGTAAAAAACGTTCTGGTTACGGTGTTGTATGAAACTCCGTAACTGTGATGTAAATATCGGTGTTGTGTTAAGCTATACTGTTACGGTGTTGTTGCGGCTGTAAGTTTATTTATTTATTTATTTCCTTTGTTTACCCTGGGTGAGCCAAATCAGTGAAAGACTGGTTTCCATTTTGGCACTTTGTGTGAAAGTATAAAACAAACATTACATAACATTGAACGTAGACGTAAAATATGTAAAGCTCACAACAAAAGCAATAACTGTATAAGTTACGTTAACAAGACACGTCTTCGAACTTTGTGTTTTTAAACCGTCCGAAGAGGGCAGTATAGCCACTGCAAATTGGTTAATGAAACCTGTAACAGTAAGATAAAACCGTTGTAAGTAGGTAACACAACAATGTACGATCAAGCTAGCTATAAAAGCCTCGAGTATGTGCTTTATCGAATCTTTAACTTTATGAAAAATCGCTCATAAACCAGTGATAATTCGCGTTGGAATAAAATAAACACCTTTGAGTCAGTGACGCTGGGTTGGAACTTCTATTAAAAATAAGCTCGAACCCTTGTGTGTAGATTGACAAAGAGGTGTGTTTTGATGGATTAAGGACAGTGCAACCGACACATTTTTATATTTAAAGTTATTAAATATTTGAGATACGTCTCGCCAATGATTAGGGGCCATTCTGATTGCCCATCAGTTGATTGGCTTTTCGGTTGAAATGTCTGCTTTAGGCCTATACTTGCAGATGCTTAGTTGGTTTGTGTTGCTAAGGTTTTTTTGGGATTTAAAACTCCCGGATGGCCGTGCAAATTTTACGGGTCGATAAAGTGTTCATGAACTCCCGTGGAACCACCAACTGAACTTTTTACACCGGGCAGGGCAGATATATTATGGAAATCATGTCCTATATTAATTTATCGGTTCGCCTGTTTATTGGTTCGTTCTTTACCTCGCAAAGTTTCACTTACGTGTGACTAATTGAACCTCTTCCGTGCTAGGTCAAGCTCTTAATAGTATTACTTGGACTTGGAAGAAGGGTCTTCGCAGGCATTCAAAACACCCTTTATTACATTAAAGTACCCAGAGTATAAAGACCAGTCTGCTGGACGGGTACCCTCAGGGTATGTGAATTAAATGACGTACATTATGCTTCTGTTGGTTTTACCTTGCATCATTAATGGTCCGGATTGGAATGGCATCATTTTGCTTGTTTGCGCACACTGTACTGCAGTGGGACCATTGGCTCCTTCAGATTAAGCGCATTGCAAAATTACACGTGGATATGTGTTGGAAATGCAATTTGTTGGAATTAAAGCGCGTATCCTTTACATAAATCTTGGTTAAAGTCTTATTAAAAAAAAATAGCACGACTCGGGGCACTGTGGGTAAGTATGGCTCCAATTTTCCCTGCAAACGCATTACGATTAATTGTGACTGTTTCATTAGAAAACAGGGTACCAGACATACTTGTTTCTTTCAGCCACAGTTTGGTTGTGTTGATTGATAATAATGATGGACAAACATCATGGCTTCCTTAAAAGTGTGCTAAAATAGTGCTACGTGCATGGCGTGCCGTAGCCTAGCGGCCAGCGCACTGAGCTCAAACCCTGGTGTTTCTGATCAGCAGAGTGTGGGTTCGAGTCCCAGTCTTGACACTTGTGTCCTTAAGCAAGACACTTAACCATCATTGCTTCGGCCTTCGGATGGGACGTAAAGCCGTTGGTTTTGTTATTATTGACGCAAAAGAGCCCAATTCAATTATCGTTAAGAGAAGGGGTTTGCCCCGGTGTTTTCTGGTATGGTTGGCTGCAGATTACGCCAAAGCACCTTGTAAACCATTACATGGTGCTAAGTAAATAAACGAGTCTTATAATTGGAACATAGCTCCACATACCTTGTAGAAAAAACAGTAATAAGCACTTTGAGATGCCCTCGGGTGTGATAAAGCGCTACCCTCGGTATATGATAACTGATATGTTGTTATTATGTTGTTTATATTACAACATCGGTGATGGCCCAAAAACCAAATGGACATTTTTGTTTTTGCAGCAGAGGGTGTTAATATTAAAGGTAGTTGTACCGGTAGGCTATGTATCTTGGGAAAGGAATGAGAGTCCATGAATTATTATTATATATTTTTCTGGTTATGAAACCAAGGATGCCTCATAAGTAAACTTAATCACTGTAGCTCTCAAGCCTGAGGAAGCCTGTAAACAAGGGTGGTTGCTCTGGGAACCAGAAACACCAGAAATTCCCCTACTCTTCCACGATAAGTGTCTGGGTTCTTTTACGTGCACTACCAATCCTAGTCCACCGGGACCTACGGCTTAATGTCCCATCCGAAGGACAAAGCAATTATGGTAAAGTGTCTTGCTCAAGGACACAAGTGCCGCGACCGGGATTCGAACCCACATTCTGCTGCCGACAACACCAAAACTCGAGTACGGTGACGTGGACCGCTTGGCCACGACACTCTACGATTAAAAAGGCATGATACCTTTAAAGTAACAATGTCCTTTAGAACAGTGAAACATGCTTTGGTAAAGGTGTTTATACCGGGTCCCGTTTTGAATTGAGAAAAGATCCCAGAAAAGGTGGAAAAGTAAGATCTGAAACTGTACATGGTGTGATTACAATAAGACAATCAAAGCATACTGATCGAAACGTCGATTTATGTACACGGGGGGAGTCCACAAACCTCACTCAAAGGTAGACAAATCGACCAACTCGACAATGACTTACTGAATAATGACTGAACATTCGATCTATTTCCTCCATAAATTCAAACAATTCATTATTCAACGTGACCCCAATGACGAAGATATAGGGCACGGTGTATTATTGTCGAGCATGTACCTAAAAGATTATTATTATAATAACGCACATACATTCGAATGAATAGAAAACACTGTGTGCGATTTGTGCAGTCAAAACAACATCTCCCAAGTGTATTGTGTAGAGTTTTGATATAAGAACTAATAATGTTTACGTCAATCGCCGTAAGCGCGCGTGCCATTCTACGATTCTGTCTGCCCGAATGTGATTCTATAAATTAATTATATATCTTTTCCCGTCCTTGAACCTTTTATTTCATCATCAGCAGAAGGGAAAAATATTTAATCAAATAAAATATGTAGACAGAGGGAGAGAGAGAGAGAGAGAGAGAGGGAGAGAATGGGGAGACCGAGTATGCCTACAGCCAATGAATGTCAGAGAGCGGTCAATGTTATTGGATTACGTTCGTAAATATCATAATTGTGATTTGTTTACTCCGGTAAGGCGGTCACGAGGTCAAACAAACGGGCCTGCGGTGCAAACCTCATTCTGTCATAGGCAATGTATACGTTTATTCACAGTGGTTTAGCTCTAGTGTTTTGTTTAGACAGTATTTGTTTGTGTTTGTTTTGTGCTGTAGTCTAGTTCTATTCTGAAATGTAAACTGAAATCAATTTCTGGTTTACGATACATGACCCTTTTCAGAGCAGCCCTAAGTTTGGAAGTAAATATAGCTGGTCAAAAACATGTCAGTTGGGTGTGCCTTCTGGGACCAGGATAAGTTTAATTTATTAAATAAATTAAATTAATGTATGGTTAATTGATTAAACACGATTTTCAGTTAAAAACCCAGATAACACCAAATTGGAAAATTGCACCAGATTTTAATATTGACCGTGTTCCTGTACTTTGATAGTGAAACAACGTTAAATTGCCCCGGGGGTGACGATACCGGAGCGATGATGGTCAAGGGTCCGGGACTTTGACCACACCAACCCCCACGAGGTCAGTGTTGACGCGGAGAAGGGAAACGCGGCCGCTTTACAGCCACACCGCCCAGTCCACTATCGCCAGCAAATCTCGCTGCCATGCCCCCCCCGGGGCAATTTTGGCGGGATGCAATCTCGACGGTGTAATATCAAGCTAAAAGGGCAAGACGACCCTTCCCCGAAGCATAAAACATCCGATATAGCTGGGCAAGGTGGACTCTGGCAGGAGTTGGGAGAGATTGTATAAGGAGCAGAAAATACTCTAATTGAAAAGTGCTCACATTGGCTTAGCGACGAGTATATGGTTTTACCGCGTTAACCGAGATAAAAAAAAAAGGGTGTGCATATGTTTTCTAAGAGGATTGGCTTTCGAGATTAACCTTTCAGTGTGTACCGCTCCGTCGACCGAAAGATATTGAGAACCGAAGCAAAAAATATATTATAGGCTTGAACCATTGATGAATATGTTTCGTGAGATGATGTACAATGTTTCAATTTGTATGTGCTTTAAGTAGGACAGTGGTTTACAAGAAGCGTGCAGAAAATTGGGTCATGAGTCTAAGTCTGAGTCTACTTCTTATTTATTATCATGTTGCCGACATTTTAGAGATGATCCCTGAATGCCGTTTCACATTCTAACGCAAAGGGGGCCGGGCCGTTGTGCCATTCCAGTCTCGGTTTTGTTACATTGATGCGAATGGGAGGGAAAGAACGCTCGCACCGATGATTTAAGCTAGCAAAGTTTCACGTATAAAATGCCGACAATTTGATAGTATGACGTATAGAAATCCCCATCCAATTTAACCCTATAATCCTTCCCTCGTTCTCAAATTGCAAGAAAACTAGTTTTGCTTAACGTTTATTGTCGGCTATTTGACAAATAATCATGCCTAGAAATATGAGGTGAACATCAGTGAGACGGTCATGTACCTCTAATTCATTCATTTAGTGTAATTTGTTTCTCTCAAATTCTCCAACGAATGTTTTGCCTGAAATTTGGATAAATAATTGTGACGATGCTGCCAACATTTTTTACAACACCTGAGTTTTTATGGAAGCCACTAAAGTCTTTGCACTGCACCAGATCGACCCAGTTCCATATCGTCAAAGCTCCCTCTTGTACGATGTGGCTCTTCTCTATGAGTGGTGACCACAAAGTATTAACACTCGTTTGAAATTTGAATCAAATTGCGATCAGTAGAAGTTCGACTAGCGAAATTCAAATATTTTCCCGTAGCTCATATCTTTGAGAATAGCCAAGGACATGAACAAGTATCTTCCTTGCGAAGTAGTGACGCACTTCCGGCCTCAAGTTATACATAGAACTCAATAACGTGCAGCGCGCAAAGCATCGGCCGAACAAGGACAGTCCATTTGCACCGCATCTCTCCGGCTGCGATCATGTCACACTCCCGGAACCGGGTAAGTGATGTGGCGCGTTGTTCAAATGTAACTCAGCCCCACGTGGATCCCCAACATTCCACTCAAACATTTGTTTTCTGAGATGTAAGAGTTAGGATGCAAGTAATTATGTCAACTCTAAAAGCTACATCTTAACCAAACCTAAATATTGTAAGCACCAATATCAGATGGGAGAGACTGAGTGAGAGCATGGTGGTGTATCCAGAGTGGGGGTAGCTTGTCTCCCCTTTAGCAAAATTTTGTATCTTTTGGAGGTACTAGTCTAAGCAGTTCGTCAGTTACTGCCAGTGAGTATGATGCAAGGAATTAGTAACAGTCAGTCTACTAAAATACCGATAACCCATGTCGTACATGCATCTATGTACCAAGAGCAGCAGTTTTGTCAATATCACCCAACTCCTACTTCGCCTCATGTTTATTTTTGAACGGCAATAAAGCACCGGGCTTGCCACATTGTGACAAATTTCCCCTGCATGCAGTTTTCAATCAATGTGGTATCGGCAAAGTATGTCCCTTTAGAACGGCCTTTCTGAAATATTGATGGGGCCCAGACCAGCTGTCATCGGTGATGAATAAACCGTCCCCAGGTAGTTACCACAACTGCTTTAAATGTGCCAGGAGATCGATCATATCTTGTTGATTCCGCGCAACACGGAAGCGCGAATGACACCTCTCTTTGATAACACCACGGGCAATGTTATATGGAACTGAGGCCTAATAAACTCCCAAGTAAAACCCACATAGGCTCAGTACATAGGAAAGTCAAAAAATAATGACAGAGTTTAAAGGGTGGTTCATCATGGTACGTTTAACAGCCTATGTGTATTAAACCCACACTCTGTAAACTCCTGGGTCAAAAAATTGACCCTGATTCCGGGTACCAGGGGACCTGACCCATTTCTGGGTCAGGCTGACCGGGAAACTGGTTAAAACATGTGATTTTAACTCGGGTTCTGCGCCAGTTTGACCCATTTCTATGTCATTTTGACGCAGATTCCGGGTCATACTAACCTTAGGAATAGGTTAGGGAATCGAAATCCGGGTCAATTCTGACCGGGGAGGTTTTTTTTTTTTTTTAGAATGTACACCATAATAGTTGTTAGTATTTACAAACTGTCATTTGTAATCCTCAATTTCTAAGCTGCTATTAAGATTCCCCCATAGAGCCCATGCCTATAAATCATACAATATTTTACAAAAAACACCCTTTTTTCGATGATAATGATTAGAATTCCTCTAGCTAAGGAGACGTTTTCGAAGAGCTGTAATATAAGCAACCAGAATTCTTACACGTATCCTGTGCTCGCTGACCTCCTGCAGGCACCATGGGTTATCACAAGCCAATGCATCGATTTTTTTAATTAAAATGACACCTAGTTGTTAGAAAGTTAGGGGTTATTTAAACCGCGCCTTTATTCGAAGCGTCCCACTAAGGTCCTCAAAAATATCTCCCAAGGTTCTAATTTGCTAGTGAGAACGAACGGAGAACGGAGACCGCAGTATATAAAGCTATATAGAAATAAAGGTATATACAAACTCTCAACAAAATAAAGAAAGGTCAAGTCGGAAACGAATCAATTGTTTTATAAGTTTGTTTCACATAAAACAAACCCCAATTAATCTACTGTCTCTTGGTGTCAAAATACATTTATGTAAACTAGTCAGCTTTGACAGTAAGACAAAACAAAACACATACAAACATGTGTTTTTGTCTTAGAGTCAATTTTGTCTTTAATCATTAATCCCGGACGAAACCTTTTTAGTCATTGTTCGTTGCCGTATAGTTCAAGATTATGCTAACTTCCATCATGTTTTTTTTTTTGCCATTTTCTTTTTCTTTTTCGGGATGAACAAAGAAAAATTGACTGGAGTGGGATTTGAACCATACATCGACCCCGGCTTATAAACGTACCGGCACTCTACCAACTAAGCTATCCAGCCCTTATATCGCCGGTCCCCCTATTATTTTTTTGTCAATATCTTTGTTCGAGGTTACCAGTCGGAAGCCATTCAACCTGAAACTGCCGTGTAGCCAGGGACAACACTCCAAGTATACACGATAAAACCATCAGTTTCCCTTGTGGTTTATATTGCTTAATATTTTATTTTTCTTCTTATGTTTATAGACTACCTGTGTTTATATAAGGCAGTATGAACGTTGTGACCGCAGACCATAATAACAGTCGCTGGTAGCATTTTAGTAGCCCTTTTCTAGCGAGTTGCTATTTAATAACACACGCAGACATTTTAATTAATTACCACGGTGCAGAACTTGTAGAGTTATTGATTGTTTCAGTGGAAAAAAAATCCTTAATCAATTGTATTTATTAAAAACAAAACTGTGAAAGAACTAATGTCGTCAGACCATGAATATGTTAAAGGCAATATGCCACATTGATAATCATACTGGTATTGTTTTTGCATTTTTTGGTTCACCAACCAATGCCAATCTCTGAGATTATTTTCTCGTGTTTATTTGTCTATCGTGTATCATCTTTCGGTCTTATTTTCTACCCGGTTTGACCATGCATATTGACTCTGGTTGTTTGCACAGTCTACGGCCTTAAGCACCGAATTCAAAACGGTGAGCTGCAGAACTGCCAAACACCATGATCGTAGAAAGATTCTTTTTAAGCATGGAGGCTTGCCCGATGTGTCAGTCAAAAGAATGGCTTGGATTTGATGGAAGACCTGTTCTCACATAATTCTTATTCTTCGTAAATTGCGAACGACAACATTTTGAGATCCTCACATTTAAGAGGATGATGTTGGGTTTTTTTTATCAAAGAAGTTTCTGACGAGAAAACAATGAAGGTAAAGCTGAGTTTGAGATGTGGGAGAAAAAAATCCAAAATGGGGAAAACCCACGTAGTCGGATAGGGACTGGAAAACTCAATCCACGTGTGAGGGTCTGGTTAGTCTTGGACTCAAACCAGGTTCCATTATACGGGTCGAAAAGGAATGGAAAGACCAAAGCAATCATGTTGCCATTTTGCCTACATGCAAAGTGCCTTGCAAAACAGTGGAATCAGGTCGGCAAAGGTATGTCATTTCACACCTTTCTCCTCAGTGAACCTTGGGTTCGAACCCCAACTAGGTTCCGGAACCTGGTATGTGGATCAGGTACCAGTCTACAGCTTGGCTATTACAAAAGTTGTTTCTCTTAATCCTCAAATAGCTAAACTGAAGATTTTGTGACTGTCTTCTTTGCAGGGCTCTTGAGGCTCGTGGGTTACATTTGTGAAGATCCCTTTGTTTCGTTACTAACATTAAATATCAAGAAGACATGTTACCATTTGTACAAAACGCGAGTACTCATCGTGAAGAATTTTCATAAGATGATTGGAAGAAACTATGTTGTACCATCCTTATATTATGAAACGAGTAGCAAAAGCTGGGGTTTCTTGTGTGGTATTCGGCCATTTAGGTTTTTCATGCTACAACACAACCTACCACAGGTATACCTACCATTGTGTCGCCATCGATCCAAATCGTTGAGTTCACCCCCATCCACCCACTAATGACAATCATACCCACCTCAATGTCAGTCCCAGATTTTGCCTACTAACTATACCTTCCCGCTTACCCAACAAACCGGAGTGATGTGTTTGGTTTGCAGATCGGCTAAATACGAGTACAAACAACGTTTTGACGGAATTACGGCTCCGGAATCGATCGTAAATTTCCCCCAAATCAAAACACGAGAGAAAGAATCTCCAATTCTGATGAGGTGTATTGAGGCTCTGCTAAAGTTTATAGCGAGCCGGCATCGTGTATGCATAAACAAAACACTTGGAATCATTGCAGGGATTTCCATTAAAAAACAAAAAAAAATTAAGTACTCTGAATGCCCCGCCACCGACAACGACAGTGCAGTAAAAAGCTTCTGCAACTTATACAAGCAGTGGTTTACTAGGGTTTTCTCCATAAACATGGCATGCGCAGGTATATATTTTACGTGACACGAATGGCTGGTCGTGGGAGTTCGACACGACGTTAATGGTGCAGAGGGGATGAGATCGGGTTGTGATCGATAGTACACGGTCATGTCAAATGAATGATCTCTTACCATGAGTTCAACTCAAAAAAGAAGAAGACATAACTGTATACAGGGGAGGGCTTTTTGAGCATGACTAAACACCGCGGTGGATCACGCCCCTATGGCGTATAGTGATTACGATCTGCGATGAACCAAAAGTGCATGAAAAATCGGTAAAAACTCTTGCGATACAAAAGTAAATCATCAGGCAAGCTTCCTCCTGTGTACCCAGGGATCAAGTCATACCAAATTCCTGAGATGTTCCATGCATCATGAGTGATAGATACATGACAACTGCTTCCACGATCACCTCCAGTTGTAACCGTTCCCTCGGCTGCCCTTCTTTGAAAAATTGACATTGAACCAGATTGAAATAATTATGCAACTTCCCTGTAATTCTTCATTAATAGTTTGAGGTGCGTGATTGCATCACACAATGGATGGTGGATAACTAATGCGCACGTGTGCATCGTCTGTTTGCATCGCAAATCCCGCGTCATCCGTTGCGAACTAGATTCAAAATGGCACCGGTCCTTTGAAGCTTAAGTGACAACAGTTAATGAACAATGAAGACACATGTATTAATAATAATAACAATTATAACATAACGTTTTAGAAACTGTTACATTGGATGGTAGATAACTAATGCACCCGTGTGCATCGTTTGTTTGCATTGAAAATCCCGCGTCATCCGTTGCGAACTAGATTCAAAATGGCACCGGTCCTTTGAAGCTTAAGTGACAACAGTTAATGAACAATGAAGACACATGTATTAAATAATAATAACAATTATAACGTAACGTTTTAGAAATACAATATCACGTTTTAGAAACTGTTACATTGGATGGTAGATAACTAATGCACCCGTGTGCATCGTTTGTTTGCCTTCCAAATCCTGCGTCATCCGTTGCGAACTTGATTCAAAATGGCGTCGGTTCTTTAAAGCGTAATTGACAACTGTTAATGAACAATGAAGACACAGGTATTAATAATAACAATACTTATAACGTAACGTTTTAGAAACTGTTACATCATTTAAAAACAGTAGATGTTGCCCTCAACGTTTCCCGGAAAAAAACATGTCTTCGATCCATGGCAAACTTGTGATCGCGCCCCTCTCAGATTCCACTGTCATGTGCGGAAACCACGTCTTCCGGGGTGACTAGGTCAAGTAATTTAAGTTCACAACAGCAGTTTTTAATAGTCAGCTGTATACAACACCAATGAAATTGGATATTGCCTACAAAGCTTCATTATACCCATCTTACTAATTGAATTAAATCAACGCGTGAAATTAAAAAGAGGGTTGTATTCATTAGTGCAAATTAGACCCAGCCGCGGCCATTACCCTTTGGTGAGGTGACAGACCAACACTGACTCTAAGTGGACGTAAAGATGCGACACGCAGAGTTCAGAATGGGGAGAAAGAGAGGGGATATTTTGAAGAAGACGATGGAGCAGACAAGAGCGGTATACAAGCAATTATTAGGGTTCCACGGCCGACTATATAGGCCTGAGTGGCAATTATGCCTAACAATTTACGTCTTGAAGAAATTTGCAAGGACGTAATTTTATCATCTGCGGGACCGATCGCTCCAAAACGCAATATTGGCCCCGGTGCATCTTCACGTGAGTTCTTATTAAGAAGCGACCGCGGCGTCCAATATTCTCTTTCAATTAAACCGTTTGATACGATCGCGGTTGTATATACCTAGCAGTGTAAGCTGATGTTATTTGCTTCGCTTATGGTTCACTCTTTGAATTTATTAAACCCAGTTGTGTACTTCACTCCATGCACGTCGTCCTGCATGTCATTAGAGCTGACATTTCATGCAAATTAAAGTCTGTGTATACATCAGCGCAGGCTAAAGAGTCCCAACGTGTAATTGAGTCATTAAAAAACAATCACGGTGATGTAACAAATGGTAGCAGCTTTTGTAATTCAAAGCAAACAGTTCATTGGTTTTGCTGTGGTACAATAGACCTAAATACACATGACGTCATTTGAGTGTAGGCTAATGTCACAGAAGGTAGCTCATTGGCTGACCCTGTGCGTCGCGCGTATACATAGCTGTGCATTTTCCATTATTTCATCATCGTTTTACCTCTAAGATGGCGGCGTGATGACGTCAAAGCATAAGGCCCATTACGGCAGCACAATGTTGTATATATATAGAAATATATATTTATAGAAATACTTGTACTATAGACCAAACGCAATCAAGGTAAAACCGATAGTTTCCCAGATAGCAGACGGCGTTCCCCCCCCCCCGAAGATGATCCGACCACTCAAATCGAAACGTCGATTTAGAATGAATAATTCGGAATCCCGATCACTCACTCAAGATCTCTTTCAAAATACCTTTAAAACTTCTTTTATAATGGAATTTACTAATTTGATCACAATGAATTATTTATCAGGTGGATTTATCCTGTTGGTAAGTGATGACGTTTTGGAGCCGGAAGAGTGCAGTGCAACGAATGTTCATGGACATTGTAAACCATTCGTTGACATTGCACCTCCGGCTCTAAAACGTCATCACTTACCAACAGGCGTTGGTTAGTTCGGGCGTTGGAGCAACACTGATTTTACAGAATTAACCAAGTTTCAAATGTCTAAGAATATAGTGTATTTTAGAGGTATGTACACACATTGTGCCAAACTTATAGTGAGGAGAAATGACAAGTGTACTCACAAAATCATACGGAACTGGAAATCGATCATAATCGAGAAAACAGCCCATCCGCAGTGCTAATAACCATCAAAAAAAGGAAATCCCAAGTTGGATAAACCCATCCATAGCTTTGTAATGGAGTATTCAACTTCAATCAAATAAACGGGAAACGTAAAGAAAATTTCACACCACTGAAAATCTACACATACCCAAGTGGCCCCGTCCCGTCAATTTCTACCTGATTTCGTTTTAGATAATAAAGGTGAGAAATTAATATCTTATTTTCTCACCACTGAAAATCTACACATACCCAAGTGGCCCCGTCCCGTCAATTTCTACCTGATTTCGTTTTAGATAATAAAGGTGAAATTCAATCAAATAAACGGGAAACGTAAAGAAAATTTCACACCACTGAAAATCTACACATACCCAAGTGGCCCCGTCCCGTCAATTTCTACCTGATTTCGTTTTAGATAATAAAGGTGAGAAATTAATATCTTATTTTTTCACTATTATCAAGCTGAAACAATAAATCAGGACACTGTAAATTTACACTATTTTGAGATTTGATTCCAATTTGTCAACTTTTTGGATTGGGATGTCAATATAGTTTTGTCAAAGACTTAGTAAATGATATTGAGATAAACTGATGAATGACTCCGGGGAAGTGATACGAACACTCGATGTATCGTGTAACACACGTGTAAAAACTAATAACAAAGTAACTATATGAATAAAAAAAGGCGTGAAGCACATCTCTTGTAGCTTTATTTTGTGTATTTATTTCAAATTGAATATTCCTTCCAACTTTTTGTGACATTTCTCTCGCCGTAGCATTCAGACCAACATTTGAATTACTCTGACCCAGATTCCATGTGGTCATAATAACCCTAGCATTTGTCTTTTATCCCTCGTGGATTTTACTTTTACTTTGGTCAATTTCAGACCCGTCCGGGTGATTGTAGAGTGCAAGCCTGTATCGATTCCCTTCTCCCTTTTCGATGCCACGAGCGATTCACAGAAATGCTGTCTCTATATTATTTGGTTATAGAATTTTGAACACACAGGTTATGATTAATGATGACATAATCTGGACTGTGTGTTTTTTGTTTGTTTCTGGACTCTTGTTTATCGATTATTGAAAATCGAGTATTGACTTGTTATTACTGATGGTTAGACATGGTGTTGTGGATTACGGAGTGTTGATTCTTATGATCATAATTCAACCAGAAAGATGTTTGAATGATGCCACAACAGTTGTGTTATTGTAGAGTATAGCTATATACACTTGTGGAAAAATCCCTGATGTTTACCTATTTAGTCTGTAAAATTGACTTAAAATATACCTTAACTAAAGGAAATCTGATAACACATCACCTCAAGTACCATTGTGTACGCTTGGCTGACTGCGTTAACCGTTTGTAGTCGCTCTAAACTGAAACTGTGTAAAAAAACAATACAAGGCTATTAATGGTCTGATCTAGTCCAGTCTCACCTGCATGGTGCATATCTTTTGCTGCCCCCTTCTTGGTCACGTTCCTTGTGTGTAACAGCAATAATAAATACTGATTCTCATTACGCCAGAAAGGGCTCTGACTAATTCTCCATTGCAGGCTAACTTTTGTAAGTTGATCCGCAGTGAGGTCAGTTTAGCCCGGTCTGCAATCTTGGATATTATTGTCGTGTCATCCGGGTTCAACGAAAACCAAAACAGGGGTCTGACCTTGGCATGACCTATGTGTGATTCAATTATGTATCTGATCGCGGTGTTAAGTTAATCCGTAGTGAGGTCAGCTTGACCCGGCCCGCAGTCTGGGTCAAATTTACATGTGATCCGGGTTAAAAGGGAACCAAAACATGGGTCTGACCCCTTGTCGAAAGCGGATCAGGGACCAGATTGGCATGACCCGTACGTGAGTCAACACGAATCGGAATCTATGTGTTTAATCTGATCCGTGTAGTGAGGTCAGCTTAGCCCGGCACGCAGTCTGAGTCAAATTGACATGCGATCCGGGTTAAAAGAACCCAACAAGGATCTGACCCCATGTCATGTATATGAGTCAATACGGATCCTAATGTATGTTGTAAACTGATTTGTAACCCAGTCTATAGTTTTAAAATGAATCTGAATTCACTGGGTCAATCTGACCCGAATCTCGCTTCTCGGATCTCGGTTCTCGGATCTCGGATCTCGGATCTCGGATCTCGGATCTCGGATCTCGGATCTCGGATCTCGGATCGTGTGTTTTTTAGTTCTTTTTTAAACCTGGTCTTGCCCTCATGGTTCAACATTTGGGTCAGTCCTTTAGAGCTTTATTATGATCAAACAAATGTACTTATTTTCAAGCAGTTGGTCTTAACCGTAGCCATTTGACCTTAATTATTATTTTTCTATCACGATCATAAACAGCATTGTCTAGACTCGTACGATCTCTGCTAACCGTGGTCTTATAATACTTCAGGCAAAATGTCAAGTATCAAGCAACGACACGATGGGGGACTCCCGACTATGTAGAAATACTGGGAATTTGATTACAACTTATTTAATACTCGAAGATGCACTGTACACTCTACGGGAAATTATTATGTCTTAGTTATGGTTATTGTTTTAAAAATAGATTATGAAACATTAGTGTTCTGAAAATGCAGTCAATCTCCATTGCTCATTTATTTACAATCTATTTTTGGGGTACCCAGAAAGGGCTGGCAATCAGTTCATTAATATTTACGAAATCAGTAAAAAAAAAAGTTACTAAGATTGAAAATGACAGTATTGACCTCTTGCTGGACGCGAAACGCACCTCTGCACAATGCGCGTCTACCATGTCCGCCATTTTGGTATTCAATAGACCTTACCCATGAAATATGTAAACTGCACATCACGCGTGCGCACTAACACTACTGTTGGGCAAAATGAAGGAACATTACGCCTTTTTGTGCGGGGCTAATGGTGGCGTGATGCACACGCGTTTGTGCGTCTGCCTAGTGCACAACTCTATGGCGTTTGCACACCAATAATGTCCGTACGCATGCGTAAATGCAATTAACATATTTCATGGGAAAGGCTAATTCCTTTGAGTACATTTTGACTCCCAAAATGGCAGACAGGATGGGTGCGTATAAAGTGCGCTGCGCGTCCTGAAATAGGTCAATATGAGCATGAGACCAACAATCACACAGGAATAGCGCGGCGCGGATTGACTTGGGACTGCCACTCTACACTCTTAAAACTAACTCCCGGGTTAGAGTTGAGTGCTCTGCGGGTCCCATTGGCCAGACCCCGCTAGAGGAATGAACTCTGTTCTCTGATTGGACAAACTTGTTTAGACGGATGGAACACCTGGCGCTTGGCAAGCTGGAATGATCCAGTCCGAAACGGTATTAAACGGCCATGACTTATAAATTTGGGCACGTCAGGAGTTTATGCCCAATTAGAATGTCTTAACTATCTGTAAATGGGAAGCCAGTTACAACGTGGCGTTTTACTTATTTACTCCACTGTGGAAAAAGAGTATATAACCAAGAGTATATAAACATTACGGTATTAACGCAAAAGCTGCTAGACTTTCAAGTATAAAATATAATTCATCATTAATTTTTTTCGCAAGTAAAAGATTGTATAATATGCACTTTAACCGTTTGCATTTTGGAGAACGCTATAAAGTCACTCTTAATTCGTTACGCAAAAAAGTGTATATTATGCTTTGAGAGAATCACATTAATTTGGGCATGTTATACACCCATGTTATACCCCATGCAAGTGTAACTTACAAGAAGTTCAACCTAAATTCGTATGCTGATCAAAATGGCTCTAAACCTTAAAAAAAATCGTCAACAATATGTCTTTAACATCATAATAATCGAAAGTTATAACATTAGCTATAATGTATTGTAGTGTATTGTATCCAACAACAATAGGTAAAAGCGAATTGGGTTAGAAAATTCAATCGTAAAACTCTGTTTACGATTTTGCAACCATTCGGCAGTACAGTGAGAAACAAATCACACACATCGTTACCAAGTACGTCCCTACTGGTAGAATTTGACCAACATGATAAAACATAAATAAATAAAATAAAATAAAATAAATAAAAAACAACACAACCCCCCTGAAAAAAACAACAACAAAAAAACAAAAACAGAAAGCATCCGTTTCAAGACCCGCCCATTTAAAAAGTACAAATCCTGAGAACAGAAACTCACAACGGAGAGGACAGGTCCTCCTTTCACCTCACCCCCTTTAATTTAATTATGCCCTTCCCACATATTTTAAGCCCACAACCCAACTGTCAAGTTTTATACATGTACGTTCACGTTCAAACGCCCCAGCTAACATTCCAAATCGTCACACCGCTTTGGCCAATTAATCAACTCAACATTTCCCAAATGAAACAGACCGTAAAACGCTTTTATTATTACACGAAAAAATTCCTCTCACTAATTCACGGCAAAAAAAGGGTACAAACACAATTCAAATGAATTCGATTCAAAATCAATTTCAAGTATTGATGAGTCAAAAGTGAGACCTGTCTTTAGTTGTGGCTTTAGTATAAACAAAAGCATGATTGGTAGCCTGCAAATGCTAGTGTGGTTTTCATGAGCACGTGGTCTCTGTCGTCAAACCTTAAAGAAATAATTTCGTCATTGCGTTGACGCCAGTAAGAACGTATGTGAATTAAAAGAAAATAACTTCCCTTTAAAGATATTTTATCTATATATTTTT
The DNA here is from genome assembly GCA_911728455.2 of Marthasterias glacialis. Lineage (NCBI taxonomy): Eukaryota > Metazoa > Echinodermata > Asteroidea > Forcipulatida > Asteriidae > Marthasterias > Marthasterias glacialis. The sequence continues at coordinate 12,380,975 of OU452226.1, forward strand.
TTGAATTTATTTATTTACTTTTGGGGGTAGAAATTGCTCATATATTCCCAGCCTCTAGCTTTCAAGTCATTTCGTGAAGCGAATGTACATCATATTTTAGTTGTTGTTTCTGTTGTTTGTTTGTTTGTTAGTTGGGTTGTTTGTTTGTTTGTTTGTTTGTTTGTTTGTTTGTTTGTTTGTTTGTTTGTTTGTTGGGTTGTTTGTTTGTTTGTTTGTTTGTTGGGTTGTTTGTTTGTTTGTTTGTTTGTTTGTTTGTTTGTTGGGTTGTTTGTTTGTTTGTTTGTTTGTTTGTTTGTTTGTTGGGTTGTTTGTTTGTTTGTTTGTTTGTTTGTTTGTTTGTTTGTTTGTTTGTTTGTTTGTTTGTTTGTTTGTTTGTTTGTTTGTTTGTTTGTTTGTTTGTTTGTTTGTTTGTTTGTTTGTTGGGTTGTTTGTTTGTTTGTTTGTTTGTTTGTTTGTTGTTTGTTTGTTGGGTTGTTTGTTTGTTTGTTTGTTTGTTTGTTTGTTTGTTTGTTTTTTTAATACTAAATTCATTCCAATTATCTACTTGTCAAGACACGAAACTAACCCGTTTCTCATACAGAGAAAACAGCAGAAACGATTTTATATTTTATTCAAAGTTAAAGCTATCTCAAAACGAAATATTTCAGTTCAGGTAAATTCTTTCTGTTTTTTTAGTATTCACAACAGTTGAACTACCAAATCCTCTTTTGAAATCTGCAAGTCACCGATGCATTTCCACAGCTTCAAACTAAACTCCCGTACAAACGAACTGACGTTAACCGTGATGAGCTATAGAGGCACTCATATATACAATAAATAAGCACAGAAAGCCAAAATGCAGGATGCAATTTTCTCTTCGCTCACCAATCTCTATGGTTAAAGTATCTAATGCATTGCGTGCTCAAGCACACATCCGCACAGGGTTGAATACGGACAGAATCTGAATAATAGCTGATCGATACTTACCGATGGGTAGCTGGAGTAACAGGAAGGTGAGCACTACCGTGGACACGGTGTCCGACCAGCAACGGCATTCCTCCATCGGAACGACCCCGGTGCCTTCACTCTCCGTTACTGAAACAAGAATCCTCCCCCTTCAAAAGTATTTTTTTGTGTGAAGTCACTTCTCGTGTCTGTTGTCGAAGACGTGATTTGGAGAGAGCTTACGGGTGCGATGAGCATGCAGGCCCTACATCTCTTCTCATAATGTGAGGATTCATCAGTTGTGTGTTTTACTGATGCAGCGTGCTTAAGGATATGTTTTGGGGATGCTTTACAATAACATTGGAACACCATACATGAACCGCATTTGGTGTTGGTGCAAATGTCTTGTACATATGAACTAATCCATGTTTTTGTCGCGGCTTTATCAGTGACACTGCTCCATGACTATAAGGTGACATGAGAGAATACTAGTCGCAGGGCCGGCAGGGCGACGACATTCACCAATTCTGAGACTCAGCATCCACAGCGGGTAGGATACATCTCAAGTGGGGGAAGTCTGAGTCCACGTCCATCGGCATTCCCTCTCGTTTCCTCCACCCTCGTCCCCAACGACTCGAAAGTCCTCCTCGCGGAGAAAAACAGCTGGATGAAACCGCGTGTATTACTTGCCGTATCATTTGACACTTGGGCCGGCAGGTATACGGTCCGAACCTGCATGCATCTCAAGCGCTAGAGCGCAGGCGCAAGACATAACGATCAATTGGTTTTGGTAGTAGAGCTGGAGAAAGGGATGCAGCAGGCGACGCGTAGCAGACGAACGCGCCATGACCTTACCGACCGCCTTTCATCACTTTCACCTTTTGGCGGGAAAGAAAATACTTCGGGCTTCGTGTAAGCATGCGGTCTGGCTTCGCCCGAAATCAATTATAGATGCAATTTACTTTTTGGGGTTTGCTCTGTTATTCTTGGACTTGAGAACATGAAGTTGGCATTCTCTGCAAATGGTTACCTCGTGAGTTATAGTGTGAATTCCGAAATATTAAACCGTCTCTTCCAGTGTGGAATGTGTCAGTTTACAGGAGCAATGTTTTATTTACATTGTGAAATATGTAAACTGGAGTTTGGTATAACAATCTCATAACAAGATGGATCCGGTCGATGATAAAGTGACATTTTGTCTCCAAAGAGAAACTACTGCCTTCATTTTGCCCTCGAGTGAACTTCAGTTTCATTCTATAAAATGACACAACTGCTAACTTATCTCTCTGTTGGGTTATCTTGATTTAATTAAAACGAAATATCCTGGTTTGTGACTAACAGCGCCACCACACCTTCTCAGAATGCACTGATAGTGTAATGTGTGATTAAGCCGTAGCGGAGATGTCAATATATAATCATCATTGTCTCAATTCTAAACGTATGTTCAACTTACGTTGACCAAAGGCATACGAATTCTCATTGCCTGGATGACTTTCATGATTTGATATGCTGGGATTTTTTTTTTATTTTGACCTTTTATTCGAACGGTTTCGGCTTAGGCTTACGGCTTAGGCTCAGTCCGCCTGGTTGAAGCTCCGTACCGAAAGCGTACGGTTTCAAAATAACTGACGGATCCAAAGCCGGACCCCAGGCTAGAGCTGTGGTTTCGGAAAGGGCCTATCGATAGCAAATTTCAACAAAATAAGTCACAAAAATTACCAAGAAAAAACGATTTGTTAACCTTGTAATGTACCGTAACGTGAGTAACTGAAAATGCACAGTAGTGCGAAGCATCAATTGAACATCTAACATGGTATTTTTGGGAAAATTATTTTACGTCGACTGTCAAAGTGCTCTTTTGACATTGAGATAGGAAATTCCTTTCAACCAATTCTCGCTTACAAATAAAACGACGTAAACTATGCTCTATAGGCAATATTCATTCAACACTGAACCTGACAAGATAACAGGATAATTCATAAAAGCTACGTATTGATATTCTTGGATGACGGTGACTCACTGTTTGTGTGAACAGAGAATCGGTCAATCACTGTCTTGAATAGATGTTCCTATACATTTTGCTGTAAAAAAAACCCCTTGTTTTACTTGAAAATATTTCTAGGATAATATGGCTCCTTCAAAGGTTTTCCTGGCTTTGTACTGGACGTACTGTCTCTATATGCAGTTTTATGTAGGATAATTTGTTGCCCTGGACAGCTTCTACGAGGTTCTTTCAGGATTTATCGTCTCCCTTGAGATTGGTCTTGATTTCTTTCCCAAGGAAATTGTGGCTTTGTGTGGCTTTGGAGCTTGCTCCATTATGTTTGTCGAGCAAACATATCCCCTCTCCCGTTTTAGGACATCCGGTCTGGTGTGAAATGTTATCCTACAATCGTTTGCCCCCAAGAACCTCGCTCTCTCTCTCTCCCCGTACACCCCAGCAAAATGCTCACAATGAAAAACGCTTTGTACAATAAAAACGTTTTGTACACTGTTAATTCTACAAGCATGGTGATAAAAAAAGCGGGAAGTACAACCCATAACTCCTCCTTCCTGTATATCCGGCATTTGCAGTGAAACACCGTAGGTGTGATCACTCACAGAATTCGGAGAATTAAATTGTAATATTAAAAAAAGAGGGAGAGCCTTCATTGTATAATGTCACGAGATATCTGCGGGTATCACTCGTGGAAATATCAAGATGATATCAGTCGTAATTATAAATTCACGCTTGGACGAAGAAGCAGATATTGAACTCACACGGTTCTTCCTTAGCACCTGGCGAGCGGATGACAAGGACGGATGTTCTCTTGCGGGAAAAGCCCATTGAGTATACGAGGTCAAGGCGGCCGGGGTGCTCAGGGGCAAAAATACCCCGGGTTACGAAGGCGATGCACCGGCCACTGGCCGCGACCAACATCACGCTCCATTTTCACTGCGTAGCTACTTAGTAGACTATAGAGGTATATCGCAAAACAATATTTTAATATAAGTCAGTGCTTAATAATTATCATAAAATAATCTTTAAAACAACGCAGATATTTTTTACAAGAGATTTTGATTTGCTGAACAACATTAGGCACAGAATCAGTGGCAAACAATTAGTAATTTGATTAAATGTTTACAGGTATTAAAAGAAAAAAATAGGTTCGTTGAAAGAGTTTTGATAGTGAAGCTATGACTATGTCGGTTATAAGGCACTTTAATTATTGCGGACATTATTGTAATAATTTCCCAGCGGTGTGTCGTCACAGGGTAAATTCGTCGAGTTGTTCGGACATCTGGTCCAGATCGGGGTAGGTCACTGGTTTGAGTTTCCTGCCGAGTTGGCTGCGAATTTATATTTCCTAAAGGTTGACGAGCAGTCTAGCGCATCGAACTCAAGTTACAGTGACAAAGTCATCTGAGTGTGGGTTCGAATCCGTCGTGACACTGTTGTTGTTTTTTTTGAGCCAGAATATTGCTTCTCATCACGCAGGACTAAATGTGTTCATGTGAGGGTAATGAGGGTAGAGATTGTCTATCTGATTGATATGTAACCTGTGCGCCCATTTGGCTGCCGGTGCTGCATACTACCAAGGAGTTGTCGATGTTTCAGGAATATAAGCTTGAGGCCAACTGAACCGAAAGATTAATCTAGAGAGGTTTGTAGAGACACCACGTACATAATCTCTCTTTGAGTTGTGGCGGTTCTGAAAAGAACGGATATTTCGACGTTTCGATCAGTTTGCTATGAATGTCTTCAGGAGAATACTGGACTCTGTTGCTGTATACTGCCGATGGGGTTTAGCTAAACATGTAGGTTTATAGTGGTAGGACGAATAATATTGCAACGCACTTTGAGAGGCCTTGGCTTGAAAAAGCGAAGAATTACATGCACATTATAATTTACATTATTATTATGGAATAGCGAACAGAAATTGCCTCTCAAACAAACGAACCAAGGTGTAGAATTTGCTCATTAGCTGGTTCGTGAAGATTCGCACTTATGCATGACGAGTATCTAGGGCTATGTTCGGTTCGCACCACATACAATCTGATTGACAGATTGTACAGGTGTTACATACCTAGTCTGGAGCTAGGAACAGAACGAACATTCTCCACAATGTGTAGGATCTTGACAGGTTCTGTGGGGAATAGATAACGTTTTCAAGAATTATAAGAGAACCAGGCGATCTTGAGAAAGAAAACATTTTTCGTAGTTGTTGTTATTCGTCTCAAAATAAAGCAGTAAGTGGATCGGAATCGACCGAGGGAAAAAATAGCTTTTTGGAAATATTTTAAAGGTAGAATACAGGATTGGTATTCATACAAACAATTATTTGTTTATTAGTTTTAGTATCAGTTTGAAAGCTTACTGATTAATAGAGAAAATCGAACTTGAAGACCACGATTTTAATTTCGATTGTAACAATCGAAATTAAGGACAGTGTGTTTACATGCTGAAAAGTGTGCACGGTTTTTCACTATTTTCTCCTGACTCGGACGACGGATTGAGCCCACATTTTCCCAGGTTTGTGTTTTTCATGTACGTATCGAATCATACAAAGTAAGAACGCTGCACTATCAGCTTTACCAATCCTATATTTGACCTTTAAGAATCTCTACAAAGCGTATGTACAAACGCTCGTGAATGTGAAAGCTGCGTGTGCGTTTCTGATGATGGAACGGTCTTCTAATCTAAAATATAAATATATCTTTTCGTGCGAAGTTAATTAATCAGGAGAAACGATATCTCTTTCAAAACGTAGGACACCTCTTATGGAAAAAAACCCGCTGTAGCATTATCATGAATAAGTAATTAGAATGCAAGAGATTTGTATAGTTACTTATTGGATATCTTAGTTTTCTAATAATCTTAGCTTCAGATAGATCTTGTTTTCAATGAAAATATCTGGGTTGTTTGAGAGATACCCCAATATAGCCTTCATGCATAAGATGTATGATTATAATTTGCTGTTTGCGGGTTGTCCAAAATGTTGCGGTATTATTATTATTGCACAGTTGGCCTAACTCTAATGACAATGTGTTATGGTTACGTCCACCGGAAACAAGAGTATAATGTTCAAATGCCATGACTTCTTTTGAGTTTGCTCGTTTGGAAGATTTGACATTTCCACGTGTGTCTATGTGCATTTAGCCGATAGTATGGACTAATAAATAAAAAAACCCGTAAACAATAAAAAAAAAAAAAAAGTACTGGGTGGTTTCAGATTTTCAAAATCCCACCCAAGTCGTCATTTTGATAAATTAATATTTCACGAAGGCTTAGTGAGTCTCTCAACAGTATAAAGTGCTGTAATTAAAAAGCCTGCCACGCAGTCTGGTGATCGTCAGAAAAAAAAATCAATTAACGAGTTTTAATCTGATAACTGTAATTGGTGTAAAATCTGGCGCTGGTGCCAACCGTCCTGACCCGAGGAATGCCTTTGCATTTATCGTGTCGGACAAAGAGTGGATGCGCCAGGTAGTTTCTTCCATAATTGGTCAGTTTGCTAGCATCTGAATAAGACACGAGTTGTGCCCCTCACTTTGGATTCAAAACAGTATGTTGACAAAATGTTATATTTTGGCCTGAAGGACTGCCTGCACTGTACAACTTGTGCCTGTCAAACTTTGACCCGGTGGGTTATTTTATAACCACTTGATGTCGTGTGTCATGTTATCCTATTCAATTTTAATGCAAAAAGCTAACGCTGTGTAACCGTGAAGGAAGCTTCATGCCCTGAACAGACGTCGTCAAATAAAAACAAAGCAAATATTTATTCGAAGTATTAATTTATCTGAACTATTAGTCACTTTTTTTTTACCCACAGAACATAATCCGAGCCAACAACTGGAATAGACATTAAATATGTTCTAAGCCTTAATTCCATTTTTCCAGACACATCGGATTTTGGTCCGGCGTGATGACAACGAAAATTGTAATGCGGCAAAGCCTTTATCTTTGCGGTTTTAAAATCATAAAGCCGGATAACCTCGGAATTACTGGATAGCACGCCGCTATGCGGCTACCAATAAATCAGCAATAGGTCTTTGTGGATTCTAGGATTCACGAACCATTGAAAATATTAATCATCACAATCCCGAACCACCATAAAAAGGGCTGTCGAGGTTTTGGTCTTGTCTTAATTAAAGGGAAGGTACCTATTGAGTTACGAGGTGTGTAAGGTTTCAGATGGGGAATGTTGGCCAAACCCGTATTATTTCATCTGACTCACCGCGAACAAATTATATTATTTAATTGAACCAAAATGGCTTTTGCGTCGGTAACCTTCTGAAGCGGTTTTGCCAATATTTGTCAATAGTAATATAGGACTAATTGTATCATCCATTAGACAATGAATATTAGGAATGGTGGTTCTCAGAAAACGCATGGTTAACCCATAGTTAGTACTTCGGTGGGCTTATAGCTCTATGCTTTGACCATCCTGTTGGCAAGTCATTACGTCACACGCGTGCTCATCTGCTGCACGCCCAATGTTATCGCTATACTTCCGGTTCCAAAGATGGCTTGCGTTACTGTGTTATTTTACCGAAAAACACTCATTCCGTCGTTCTTAGACATTTCTTATGAAAGAAACCGATATTTCTGATAAGACCTTGAGTCTTTGCAAGACACACGTTAAAGGCAAGTCCAGAAATTATGTTGTTCTTACATAAATCATCAAAGACAAACAGTTCAACGCAGTTCTTATGGTCTTCTGGAAATCGATAGAGCCAGTTTGTGAAGTGGGCGTGACTTAGAGTGGAATAACGTCACACTCGCCAACCGGATGTAAAGAGCGCCGCCGCTTACGCTAGTTGATTTTTTTTCTCACCCCAGACAAAACAGTTTCATCAAAAAAAAAAAATAATAATATCAAAATATCTAAATGAGATTTTTCAGGTTAGTTTATATGTTTCTTTTGGAACTAGTGGGTTTTAAATGAATAACAAAAACCAATGAATTAAACTATCTTTAATGATTTAGATTTTTAGAGGACTGATATGAATGAAGTCTCCCAGAAAACGAATAATGTACCGTACGTTTCTTGAAAACTTGAAGATTTGATTGAATGGACTCTTCATAAAAATGAGCCATCCTCGCATGATCTATCTCGTCAAACTATAGATGTTTGGAGTTGATGTCTCCACAAAAACCAACAATGCACCATTCCTTTATGTGTCATGAAAACTCAGGATAGCTTGTATCTCTGTACCAACAAAGAAATACCGTCCCGTTATGATACAGTCCTGAATACTATAAATTGAAAACTATTTCACCCTTCCCAAAAAACAATGATGAACCATTCCTTTGTTGCATTGTGTCTCGAAGACTGCATGAAGACTACATGGTATAGCTGAATGCACTCTATACTCAAATGACGTGTACTCTCTTAATGTAAAAGAGTGGAAAAAAAACACTCCTTTTGTCCGCCATACCACTCTTGCAAGGAGCCGTAAGGCGGACAACCCTTTTTAGAGTGAAAAACATGCATTTTCACTAGATTCAGAGTGAAATCCACCCCACTTTCACTCACAAAAAGAGTGGTGAAGAGTGAGTTTCACTCTCAAAAGAGCCAAACTGACACCACTCTGGCAAGCGAGTGAAATGTTCACTCTTATACATTTAGAGAGTAACATAGAAAACTATAGAGGATTAAAATAAATGTACTTCTCCCCAAACCAGTGATATACCATTCCTTTAAGCGCCACTTGACTTGTAAACCATTTAACTATATCAGTCTCCTATTTTGTTGCGAAGGATCTTGCGGATGTTCAAGCATCATCAGTTGCATAGTCAGGGGTTGACTGTTTAGCCATAATTGCATATTGTATTGGATGTAAAAATTGATTGCGGGGCTTGAGTTTGGCCTGATTGCGAGGTGATGAGTGGGAAGGCGACCCAGCGGTGGATTGACCAGAAAGAAAGAGAAGTGGGGAAAATCATCGCCATAAAATCGAACAAATTGTATTTTGTAAGATTTGATTAACCGTGAATAGACGTTAAAGTGGGGGTATCTGCCTCATTACGAAATAGTTGTCCAAGCAGATGCTGTCCAGATATTAACCATGGGATGGAGAAACCGCGGGTTAGTACATGTATGGATGTAAAAGATGAACGGATACTTATTTTTTACAGAAAAAAAACTTAAAGACTACCGGCAATTCATCTCCTGCAGGGGATATAAAATAGAATCATTAGGTGGAATTTCTAAATGAAAAGGATACTACGCGGGATGTCCGAACAAGTTGTGGGGAGATTTTATTGGGGTTTGGAGGTTGTTTCGGCGGGGGAGCTGAGGCGGTTTCCCCGGCAATGCGGGGAGGGTGAGGGGACGGTATACAGGGGAGACGGCGGTTTATAAAGACACCAGGAGCAAGCCAGTGTAGAGAGCGAGTGGATGCGAGAGCATCTCCCGGTGCCATCCCGCAGATGCCTTTCAGAATGTCTCACAATCCCGTCGGGGATGCTGAAGGTCCATGTCACATTCTTGAAGGTTCCTTGGTGAATTTAATTCAATTTTCTGTGGTGGTCCACTTTGTGTTTCGCCTCCCTATACAAGGAGCATTTCATGGTCAGTCAGTGTATACGGGATGCCACTTTAGGCATCACATGGTTTGATCTCAGAGGTTGTTTCTCAGTTCGTTTGGCTCATTAAAGTCGCGGCCAGTGACTGATTTAATTAGAAGCAATTACCAGACGGTCTCTTAGACGCACATGGACACAGGTTGAGATAACGAGGACAATATTTCCACACTTTCAATTCAATTACGTTGAAATTAGGTCAAAGATAAAATCAGGGATTTCTGTTGTAGAAATCCGTAAAAATATGTTTTGGTGGATTGCTCAAAAGACCTACCGGTATTCTTTAATGTTGTCGCTGCAACCAACAGCTGTGATAGCCATAGCCATATGTAGCCGGAGCCAGTTGATTCGGATGCGGTGTACAAGTGTTATTTGCCCGATTACATATCACAAGTTTGAGCACCGGTAATGGAGTTGAACACAATTGAAGTGTCGTTTTATACGGATAAGTGCCCGTCTGTCCCAGGACACGGGGTGGGATTGAGATGCCGATTACCCTGGCGTTTGAATACTACCCCTTTTCCAAAGTTGACATTGAAAGATTTCAGAAATCAGTCATTTTGTCTTTAGTGTAGTCACTGAGGTTGTTCTGAGGATGAAACTGTTTATTGTTTTCATGCAGATGAGCGAAGCGATGGAGCATGAAATAACCGCTTTGAAGACGGTGCAATTATATTTTTGTTTTTAAATTCACAATCGGTTCAAAGTCAATCCAAAGCAATGAGATCGGAAGAAACAGCTTGACAACCCCCACCCCTCCTTTTCTACTGTTTGAGAAGAAACAATAAAAAGAATTGCCACAATTATCACTTGTTTTCCAATCAAAGAATATGATTTGTTTTCACCGGATTTTACAATTATTTCTTAAAAGATTTGCCTACAATTAACTACAATAGACTACAATTAAACTATAAGTACCATAACCTAGGTGTGTTTTTAAGTTCCCTACACTGAGCACCCCCCCCCCCCCCACTCTGGATATCTAGAACACATCGGCGTCACGAAAAGCGACATCAGCAATTATCAAGCAATCCTACAGGTAAACAACCTGACAAATTAAGTCCCGTTTTCACAAAAAGAAACTCCTAATTGGTGATATCACGTCAAACATTGTTCTGCCCCGCACCCCAGACACCATCGACCAGAGGGAGGTACTGTTAAACATCGTCGCCACGGCGACAGAGACCCGTGACATGAACAAGTCTCTGTGCGATATAATTTTATCAAAGAGAAAGAGAGAGAGAGAGGGGGGGGGGGGGGAGAGTGCAAGACGTTGGGCAGTCGACTCATCAATATAGCCTTAATTAGTGTTTAATTAAGCCTAGCGTTTCAACCCCAGACAAAAGCCTTAGGTAATCAAATGAATGTTCGATTTGTGCCTTGGACTGTGTCACAGTACACTGAGCAGGACGTCTGGGACAGGTTGCTGGGTATTTTCACGCGAATCGACATTTGTAGCAATTGGGGAATGCACTGTAACGCCCCCTTCACGTTAAAGGGGTGATATCACATTGGTTCGGAGAACAGTCATTGCACACCATTGGGGGTCAAAATCGACCCGAAATGGGTTGGGGGCAGACCTATTTCCAGGTCTGCATTACTCATTTTTTTCCGGGTCAACTTGACTCGGATAATGTGCACTGCTTGACATGGAACTTCAGATTGTTCAATCAATGTGACCAATAAATGATTGATTGGATGACTTAATTAATGGATGGATTGAGTCTGAGTCAAACACATACTACCGACCTGGATTTCTGGTCAGTCTGACGCAAAAAGGGTCAAGCTGACCCCAAATATGGGTCTAGTCCACTATGATCCTTCATTGGATAAATTTCGGCCCAGGACATTTTACAGAGCAATCATACAGGTTTGACAAGGCAATGGGTGATTTGTGAAAGAGTACACCCATTTGGATTGCCTATTCTCAAAATCTAAAAGAGTGAAAAAACACTCATTTTATCCGCCATACCACTCTTGCCAAAAGCCATTTGACGGACAACTCTTTTTAGTGTGAAAGACGGGTATTTGCAACATGAATCATCGTGAAGTTCGCTCCAATTTCACTCCAACAGGTTGATGCACAGTGAGTTTCACTCTCAAAAGAGCCAAAATGACACCACTTGGGCGAGAGAGTGAAATGTTCACTCTTTTTACATAAAGGGAGTTGTTTTCAGAACAAATTGATATAGAGTTGGGAAAATTGGTTTGTTTCACAGTACACCTTTTATTTAATAAACATGGGAGTTGAATATCATTGGTTTATGTAAGAGTTACATTCCAATAATCTAGTTTTCAAAGCATCCCACTAAAGATTGATTCATCGGATTTAAGAAGCCAGTACATTAATTTATTTCAATCCTCTATGTAAAAAAAAAAGAATCACTTTACCACACAGGAATGGTACATCGTTGGCTTTTGGAAAGGTATCTTAATTCAAATAACTCTGACTCGTTGTTCATTTTTATTCCATCTGTGGTTTTAAAGAAGAAGATAAGATTAGAATGAACATACATCGGTAAATCAATGATGTACTTATATCTTTTAATGATATGTTTTTCTTGGAAGTTATAAGATTTGTGTAAAATGTGCTCGTCCAAAAAAACAAAAACAATGTGGTACAATCCATTTAGGATAAAAAAAACCTCTTTGAGTGATGACTTCCACCAGCTGGTTTTTGGAGTGTTCGTTTTTGATGCCATCTGTGTTTTCAAAGCAAAATCCTTAACATGATTGGGATAAAAATGTCTCTCTAAACCAACAGTTTACTACCTTTTTATATGATGGCTATTTCCTGAAATCTAGATAATCTGTATAAAATAAACTCATCCATATCCATCCCTTTAAGATAAGAAATCTCTGCGAATGCATGAATGCCGAACGACCAGTCGAAATTAGACGGCTACCATTCCCCAGTGTGGCTCGTGGCACAGTCTGTGTCAGGTGAACATTATCATGAGCACCGTGGGCCCGCGCACAGGTAGCAGGATCCTCCACAGTCCCCCTACAACTACGTTTTACTCTCTCCGGCAATTTGCAGCTTGGCATAAATGAATTGGTAACAAGAAACCAAAATCGCTAGAGTATGCCACATTCTCATTCGATATGAGGCTAGAGAGGAAGTCCTGAAGTGGATTTCAGAACATCGGTTTACAGTTCATATTGAATTTATTCCATGCAAAAATGAAAACCTACAAAAGGAAATGTGCCAAATTGACACGTTGATGCCGAAGACGTATTGGTATTTTGCTTTCATGTATATTTGTGGGAAGTATCCTCTTTATAAAGGCGAAACAGCTGTGCGGGATTCGATGAAATGCGGCCAGGAAAAGAAAAATGAAAGTGGCCGGCCGGGAGAAGGAAGAGCAACAGCTGTTAAAATGAGTTTGGTGTGGTGGGACCAAGCGCTGATGATTGGTGGACCAGAACGCCGCATCTCCTCGCCGGTTGTTTCGGCTTGGATTCGAACTCCATCCAGACCACGGATGGAATGCCGGTTATTCGTCCATTTAAATTGGTCTGATTACAGTGTCTGACGTGGAGGGGGAAAAAACAGCAGCCCAGCTTTGAGACAGAGAGAATGTTTCATGTAAATATCCTTCAGTGGTTTCCCAGCCGAGGCTGCGACATGTCGAATTTGATTTGGGATATTCCCGGTTCTGAAATGACAAAACTGACGCAAATGATTATCTCGTTACCGCAAGTTCCTATCCAGCTAAGCTGTAACGGTATCATTACACAGAGGCAGTCATTCCAAATATGCCATACGCGCCAACAGTGCGGGGAATTCCTCGCAGTCATCTTTTAGGGCGAAGATGACGACGATGACGTGTCGGGTCTGAGAATTGACAGAGAATGCCACATGATGGACCGTAATGGAATCTCCTGACCGTAGGTGGTATCCATGGATGGTCCCTTAGGCAAGCGCCGCAGAGCTATGCTGGGTACCCAAGCCGGGTCAAGCTAGGCCGAACGGAACCCGAGTAAACGCCGAGATTGAACTCGGGGCTTTTACAATAATATGAAGACCGGTGTGTGGATTCGAGCAAAATCAATCGAGTTGAATCGAGGCAGAATGGGAGGAACATGGCTGGTTATGTCGAGCCAACCCGAAACGAAAGACAAGCTTATCAGGCAGAATCGAGTACCGTACGTCAACCTGAGCCATTTCAACCTGTGCCGAACTAAAAAGCCGGTCATTTTGCACTCGGAGCAAACCGATCCCGTCCAATTTGTGGCCAATCTACGTGAAAAAGTTAGCCTGAAAATAAACCAACACGGCATAAAATAAGGCTAGCAAAGCTTACAGAGGACACTCAAAAATGCAATTCATGACACATCACCTATGTATAGACAGCGCAAGACGGATTGTCTGTATTAGATCCTCTATTATTTTTCTTTAAGTAAGCGCGGACAGCCAAATATTTCCACCGTAAAATTGTAATTGCGAGAGGTGGGGAAAAAGTGTGACGACGCTGACAGATGCAGAAAGAGCGAGTACAAAAAAACCAACAAAGTAATGACTATAGAAAAATGAGGGAAGACTATCAGGTTGCAAAACAAGTCATTCGAGAAAATAGTTTGAAGCACAGCTGACACCTCGCATCTTAATTGACGATGAATATTCTGGTGCACAGCCTTGCAAAGGAAGACCATGATGGATCAAAAAGAATGGAAATTTTTCTCTTTGACAGCCAAGGAAACATTGAAATGAATCTGTCAAGGATGTCGCCATACCTAAGCCCTTTGGAGAAATACAGACAAGAAAATAATCACCTTAAGCTGAAAAGAGCGATTAAAAAAATCATCCCTTGGGGTTTTGGTTATGTTTAGAAGTTCTAAAAATAAACCTCGCTTTTTTGGGGGGACGACTCTGATGAGAGATGCGCTCTTGAGAAGAAGAAGCATCCTTCGCATTCATGTGATATGATATTACCCGTATGCTCGGTATGCCAACTCTCTGCGGAGATCGACTGTGAGTGTTGTTTAATTTAGTGGCGTGGAGGCAAATACGCTGACAAGGAAGCTGCGTGAGCCAAGGCGATTAGTTCGTGGGTTGTTCATTTCTGGAGCTGGAAGCCGGCACGTACCAAACTCTTCTCGATTCTTGGGGCGTGATTAATTAATGTGCAATACCTGAGTGACTTGGGATGGTTTGTGGGATAGAGGCTGTCAGCTGTAGTATCGGTGATCATTGTAACATATGATAACACTTGTTTACAAAAGTATCCCCCCCGGTGAGAAATGTTTTTAGCAGAATCGGAGTAGCCGCCTCCAGTCAAACACCCACACACTGTCGACCGGCTGAAGGCCAGAACTTCTCTTTGTTCTTCCATTGTTTGCTCTTCAATTTGTTTTGTTTTTAGCGACTTCACTGTTGGTTTTGTAAACAAGATCGAACCGAGAACATCATCAGTCTGTCAAAACACCCAGCTCCCTTATGTTATAAGGTCCTCGGTGTCATCATGTAAGACAGGCTCACCTCACCCTCACGCCCCAACCTCACCCCCCCCCCCCACACACACACACAGTATTCTTCTATATTTCTGTATTTACAACAGTTGTCCTCGCAGATAAACTTATTTTGAGGAAAACTAAACAAAATCAAAACATCCTACGGTTTAGGTGTTTCCTGAATCTAAACCTGCTCTTCTTTCACTACTTTTGCTTCGACTGTCTCCTAATGATCTGTCTCTCATTAAAATGTTTTCATTAAACTTGCCAAGTGTACTTGTATAACGTGAAACAAAGTCGAAAACCTCTGTATTAACTGTGAAGTCTTTTTTTGGGTGGGGGAGGGGATAGTTTGAAGCCCAGCTGACTCCTCATGTTACTTGAGGAATAGTTTGTGTTTCTCAGCCCTCAGCCTATAATGGTAGTACTAGGGATCACAAAGACTTGATGCAAATCTTCCCTCTCTGATAATGATGGTGACAATGAATGGTCCAAGGATGTCGCCTTTTCTTTCCCATGAAAAAAGACAGAGATAAATTATTTGTACATTACACAATAATCAACTGTTAAAAATTGAAATTGTCTATCCTAACCATAGGCTCTCTTCGACATATTTTGTGTTTTTTCAAATAATCTGTTTTTCTCTTATAAAACATATTGACTGAATTAGTCATGTTTATCCGAATCTTGAAATTGTTGCTCGCAGTGTTTTGTCTCAATTTAGTAATAACAATTGATTGATGAGTTAATGATTTGTCAACGTAATGTAATACAGGGAAACAAAAATGAGAACACCACTTCAGGACGATAAGGAACTCGCTCCATCTCAAGATGTTCATGCAACATGGCGAATGTTTCTTACACTTTCGACGCGAGCGAAACAAGCCACACTTGACACATTCTGATCTCCCCGTCACGGATCTCGCGAGTGTCGTCCCTTCCTTCGACACGCCTTGCTCGTGCGGCCGATGAGTTTACTTTGAAAACAATTTCTTGTTGATGAATTTCACGCCGTCTCCACATGGCACAATGTTTAATCGTTAAAGGGTACCTCATCAAAGATAAGAATAGCACGAATTAAAATAAAGTAGAAACTATCACCTGAGGATGAGGTGTTAAATTTTGAACAAGAAAAAAAACCATACTGAGTAATTTCTGAATGTTAGGAATGGTCACCAAAATTCAGGCGAATCTTTAGAGGCGACTGTAGGTTTTTTTTAAAGGCAGACCATTTAAGATACATGACCCCGCGTTCAAAATAAAAAAATAAGATAAAAAAGTAATCGTAATCGTAATCGTAATTGTAATCGTAATCGTAATCTTAATCGTAATCGTAATCTTAATCGTAATCGTAATCGTAATCGTAATACAAAATAAATACAAATATAAAAATGAATAAATGAATAAAAGAAAATAATATGATTAAACTAAGATAAACTAAGATAAACTAAGAAATGCAAAAAAATAGACAAAGAAATAAATAAAGACAGAAAATAAATTATAAAATTATATAATAGTCATAAGGCCGTGCGGTGTTTTTTTTCTTTTTTTTTTTTCCTTTTTCTGTATCAAGCACTTAGTGTTGTAAAATATTTTTACTCGTCAGTTGTATGACAAGTTTAGAGATTTGGAATACATCCGCTCTTCTAAATGAACAATAATAGTTAATACTTTGTACAGACCCTTCATAATAAGTCATGAATGGAGATTGGATTATGTATCATACCTTTATGCATGTCTTGACAACTACAATGATTGGAATAAATTAACTTTTCCAAACCAACGATCTCATGTCGTGCGTGCTGTGAAGTCTTTATAATTGTAATGGATGTGCTCTTTCATTAAAACCCAACTCTTGTTTTTATTGTTTTTTTAAAGAATCTGTAATACTAGTAAAATGTCATCAACTAATTCATCAAAATAAGACATTGAACGTTTTTAATAAAAACAAGTTATCACAACTTATATTGTGCAAGGAAATGTTATGTAGAATTTGAAATTAAAATCCTGGCGGTCATAAAAACGAGAAGGCAATCATTACAAAATGTCAGATAATTAGAGCTGCACAGATTCGCGGCAGTCTTTTTCCCCAAACTGATTATGACATGAAACTTCCAAAGTCTTTTTTTCTGTTAAAAAATAATACTCCTTATTCGAAGGGGAAGTTAATTAGTTCACCTGCTTACCGTCCCATCGAGTATACCTTTAAGTCATCAAAAGGTTCTGTAACCTTACACAATATTGTGGCGAATTCTCCAGCCATACGTTTCCGTCAGGAATTCTGTTTTTACTTAGTGACTGATTGAAAGATGGTCCCAGCTTGCTTCGTATACATCCCGGCCATCACATCAAGACATAAAATGGCGAGAATTTATCAATGGCGACCGAAGCAAACGGCTGCTGTGTATAAATTAACTCTGAAGTCTTAATATCATACGGGTATTATGTATTTTTACGGCGTGTTTTCGGGGGCTCAATAAAATTCAGTCAATCAGTTTGTTTTATTGCTTGTTTTATGCGGGCAGGAAATGGATGGATGGCTTCAGGCCGGAGAGAGCTTCCACGACAATGTAACGAATGTGGTTTACTCTGAAGAATTTGAACCCTGTCTCTGGATCGAGATGATAACTTGTTTTCATTCCTTAACAGTCTTGTTCAGAAACTCAGACTTAACCTTGAAAACCTTAAAGCTGGGTTGCGCTTTGTCGTTGAATATAATGGTCGAACACGCATCATCCTTTCAGGTTTTGCGTTGAATACAAGACGATTGGCAAGGAAGAACTCCTTCTAAAACAAAATGACGTACCATTCCCTTTCATAACTTATAATATCGAAAACCTGGGAATGATGTGCCTCTCTTTATTGAAAATTGTTTTTACTGAGGGTTGGAGTAAATGCAGTCCTTCCACGTACGCCAAACGACGCATCATCCCTTGACGATTAGATGATAATGTGGGAAAGTGGAGGATTTGGAATGAGCGTATTTTTCCCCAAACCATGAAAACCGTTTCTTTATTTAAAGCAAGGCTTTACGGTTACTAAAACAAGTACGAAACAAGCTTGGCAAATAATATCATTTTGTGGGAAAATTCATAATGTTTTAAAATCGTATATCTTTTTTGTCTGTCTTTTAACTATTTTGTCAATCACAATGTCTCTCTTAAACTTCAACCATTAAAGTGCATGATAAGTTCTCTCTTTTTTTAAATTCTTTTTATTTTTTCTTGTATAGCTTTCACCCTGAGTGGCCCTTTTGTCTCGTGTTGAGCGATTTTTCATGAATAGAAAATACACCGAAGACTTTTTTTGCTAATGGATCTGTAGAGTACTTAATGGTGGGAAACCGAATGTAAGCATTTTTTGTTTGATCAAATTATGTTTCGCGAGGAAAATCCCACGTGTTTCAACCATGTTTTCAAACAGGAAGTGATTGGGCGGCTGGTAAACTAGTTTAGATTCCTGTAAATAAGATCATGTCAAATCGATTAACCTTTCGGGATTTGTGATGCCATCAGCCAATTTCTCACAAACTTTAAAAGGCTTTTAAGAGAGTTCGAAGCAATTGTCACTCACACCCTGAAACAAGATCAAAATACCACCTTAAGATGAACGCTGATTCAGATCTATGCTGACTGTGGGCATTTATTTATTTATTTATTTATTTATTTATTTTTTGGTGTCCCATTCAGTGCTTACAAAAGCACTGATCTCCCATGGGTCCCACTAACATGATACAAGCAGTTAAAAAACGAACACGAAAAAATTAGGTTCTCATTGCACAAAAAGAAAAAAGGTCAAGTAAAAGGTCGGTAAAAATGATTGTAATCACAATCAAAAAGACTTGTCACCCATACAGTCAAAATAGTCAGTAAGTTAGTCGGTCAATGTTATCCAAGTCATCTTGTTTTGTGTGTGTGTTTTTTTTGGGGGGGTGGGGGGTACCCGAGTCTTGCGGAATGAATTCACTGAATAAACTTTGTTCAAAGAGAAACACTCACTTTGGCTTGTTATTTGTTTGAAAGTCAACAAAAATATAACTAGTAAACTTGCGGGTACAACCACGTGTAAATCTCTTTTTGGGAGGAGTGGTGGCTGTAAAAAGAGCCGGTGTGGTCTTGACATTTCGGACAGTTTACTCTGCTCGTCTTCAGGAGAATGCTCACAGAGCGCTTTCTGAAGGAAAACAACCCCCAAAATACATGCTTTATGTAGCACATGTTTATTATCTAAGCAGCCGAGGCATTTTCTTTGGGGAGAAGTTCCATGTAGTTTTCATGGAAGTTGTTGCTTTTTTTTTTTTTTTACTCTAACTTTAATTTCAACAAAACATCGAGTATTACGAAAACAGCATATGTGGATACGATTTAAGGGTTTGCTCCCCTAACCCCATTTTCAGCATTGATAATAATTGACGTCTGACCCAATTTTTAGGCGTCCATAATGTAGTGCCTATTGACGGGTGCACACTTTGTGCCTGCCAGTCTTTGACCCAGCGGGCTCTCTCGTAAACAATGTGATGCCACGAGTGACTCTATGAAGCAATACATTGTCTTTCTGCCCCTGGTATGTTGAAATGACATTGATACTAATTTGTTTATCAAATTGTCTCGACACATAACTCGTGCGTGTATTTTGACCGTTAGTGATTTGGTGTATCTTTTTCTTTTTTTATGTTGCGTGCAGGCACGTGGAACGGTAATGTTTGACAACGCTGTTACTGTCGCTTGCCGGTTATGTGTAATCGCTAGAAGATGGTTCTTCAAGTGCCCAATTACGGTCTCACTATGAGCGCAGAATCAAATTTCATATAGGACGGGAAACAGGGTCACAGAATATTCCAAATCGGACCCAGTACGCTAGTTTTAGCTTTCACGCTGCGATCGGGAAACTGAAATGTTGACGTAAAGCCCAAGGGGTCGGAGGGAATAGATTTTGCCTTTTAAAATGAAATGTTTGTTTTATTTAAAAATGGGGGCAGTTGTGCGGGCAGGCGGCAACGTGCAACCGACGGCGCATGCAGCGGACCTTGATGTTGATGTCAGGAGTTCTAAATCAGGGCCCAAATTCACAGAGCTGCTTAAGCACAAAAAGTACAACAGAGTTATGCTTACCAGAATGAGGTCACCGGCCAAAATACCATGGCACATGTTCTATCTATAATTGGTATCCTGCTTTTGTTTTCCTTATCGGAAATTTTTTAAAGAATAATTTTCTGCTGAAGCAGCTGTATGCAATGGGGCCTAGGGAGGAGTGGCAGTGAGACGAATCTTATAGTCAAGTCAAGATAACGATCTCAACAATTAACTTGTCAAATTCCGTTCAGCTTTGAAGACAGTGTGACGGTCTCTTTATCTACATTAATTTAGTCAACGATACACTTCGGTCGTCAAAGAGGGCTAGGGTTTTAAGTCAGGCACGCTGGTGCATGACGTAAGCCTCTTTCACGATGTCCATTTACGGATTCCTAATTGGTCAGGGCAATTTTCCCCGTTGTGATAACTTTATAAATGTTGCTGCGGTAGTGGTAGTTTACATGCAGGAATTTAAAGCATTTGTTGTCATTTTAATTTCCAGCCCGTGTGTCTTAATTAGCATATAATGAGTCTTGTGATTAAAGTCTTTGGTGAATACATTCTTATCTGGGCAACGTTTACTACAATTTGCAACGTTGTGACGTCATGCATGGAGTGCCTGCCGTATATAGCTCTTGTCTCCAAAGAGAATGTTCTTCGTATTTCACTTGCCCTATATAGGAAGTAGAAATGTCCAACTTTGGAAATCCCACAGCAGACTCGTAGAGTGTGCGAATTAAGTGACTTTCGCCACGGCTGTGGCTGGCAGTTGTATATGAGTTTGTGATAATATGTAAGCAATGTGTGTACATACTAGCCATACTGATATACAGTCTTATTCGCCTGTTTGGAAATTACACCCAAGTTGGGGGGTGTAATTTCCGTTAGCATGTAACTTTGTTAGCGTGTAACTTTGTTAGCCATTTACACGGAATCTGGCCTCGGTACCATGTGTCACTTGTGCCATTTGGGAACCCACCCAACTTGGTATTTTGAACAAGTCCTTTATAAACACAGCTTGAATTTTGTTTTAGTAGGTATCGTTTGCCATTTTGGAAGCACCGCCCAACTTGGAATGAGAAAGACTAAAATATGCAGGCATTTCAATGAGACAATTTGGAATTTTCAAAAGGAGATATGTATACACAAGACTCCGTATAATACGATCCCCGTAGCCACGCGATACCCGTGTCTTTCCAGCGTGTCAATTTCACTAATTAGATTTCGCGCGGGAAGACACAGGCACTCTCCCCCATCGGAACGCGCGAAATGAAATTACCGCCGTAAACTCGCGCAGTTACCGAACTTCATTGTATTACACGATTGCTCTTTCAATATCGATATGGGGTCACGGGGCCAGGACTGTGGTGAGAACCATAAGAACGTGGAATATAATTGGTCTCGTTTGAACTTTAAGGGGAAGAGAGAGTCGATTAGCTGTATTCGGGATTAGGATGTATGGCGATCGAAGAGAGAATGAACATGAGAGACAACATGAACATTGGAAAGTAACTTGTCTCGATTATGTGTATCCGAGGAAAACGATCGAAGAAGTGTCAGTAGAGAGATAATCGATGAATGAGAAGGGGGAAACCACGAGTATAGACAACTGTTTGCTTTCCTTTGAACTTGAATTCCTTGAATTTAAGCGTATTCGAGACTTCGAAGACGCGAATACACATAGTCGATTAATTAATGTGCGCATCCCTCGAGGACGTGGGCGATAATTTGTATTTTTTTTTTTTTTGAGCTGAGATGGAAAAGCTGAAAAGGGAATCGATTCTATTTATTCTGGACTCTGTGACTTTGGAGGAAGCGATCGAAGAGGCTCCGGTGAGAGAGATGAGCGAATCGATGTTGATGTCAATTTGGATACTTGGATTGTCAGTGTAGAAGATCGCTGTAATTTACGAGATGACTTTTATCCACACAACTAAAGACGAGTCGGGTGTGGATCGCCAAAGCAAAGTGCTTACGACAGTTGAATAACATAATTTTTCCCTCTCTCTTTTTCTTCTTCTTCTTAACAAACCGGAAGCTTGTGTGACATAGATAAAACCACGGAATTCGGTTTTGAAAATCTAAACAACAGACCTTAAATCCTGCAGTCAACATTGGTAATTTGTCAAAGACCAGTATCCGCTTTTTATAAGCGCAATCAGTCATCGGAGTCAACAGAAAATAGTGAAAAACCTCACCACTGTTTTCACTTTTTTTCTTGTTCAGAAATTGGATTTCGCTCCCTCGATACAAAAACTAAGTGTTTTACTTAAAAACTATAGCATTTCATGCAAATATATTTCAAGAGAGGTTTTTCCCCCATGATCATGTAAGTTATGGGTATAAATCTGTGTGTATATTTATATTTTCAATCTTGCCAATGTTATGTACACCTTAAAGCCCCAGCTCAACATTGGTAAACTGACTGTAAATTTTTTTCGTTCTTTGCACAAATCAAGATATTTGTAATAAAACCAACCTGTGAAAAGGTCAGCTCATTTCGTTGTTTCGTTTGCGAGAAAACGATTAAAATGCATTCAGCATTTTTGTACGCATTCCTATAGGCAGAGTTTTCGTCTCACTGAGACGAAAGCTAATTGTGGATCTTATTTCATTTATAATTATAAACGATAAGACTTCAGGCAGAAATATTTCAAGGAAAGTTTTCCTCCATCATTATCTTTATACCAAAGGTATATGTAAAGCTGTGAACATTTGTTTTTTTTCGTCTTACCAATGTTGAGCTGGGGCTTAAAGTACATCGGACATGTTTAAGATCTCATAATGTTCACTGGTGTTTTTATTCCGTCTCCTTATTTCTGAGCTGGCCCATTCAATGTTGCTATTTCTGTCCCTTTATTATTGTTTTTGTTTTATGGTGTGTCTGTTTTTACTATTTTTTTGAGAAACAGTTAATTATAGTTAGACCGAAATTAAAGACATATGATCCGTGCTCAAGCCGATTTTACCTTGAAAAGTGAATCCAAATATTGAATTGCCATTTTTGTAGGATGATCAAAGTTATTAACTTTCCAATGAGATATCAAACATCAACGAATAATAACAGAGTAATTAATTAAAACAATGGTATTCTGTTTGAAGTACAATACTCCGCGCGCTGCCTGCGCAATTTCAGCCGGGTGCCTTGCTACACAGAGAAAAAATGCAGGCGAAATGACGTCGTATATTATACAGCTGACTTCCGGGTACCAGCAGCGAGCACGGCTGTCGTACACATTTTCACGTAGGGTGGTTGGCAAGGATAATCGTTTCTAAAACAACGTTTTCATAGCCATCTACAAGGTCAAAACGCAACTTATTTATTTTATTCGTCCCCAAATAACACGCTCTTTTAAATTTAAACTTCGTTCGCTGGAATCAATTCATTTTCGACCACAAATCATAGGAGTACGGATCAAACTGTCTCCATCGATCTCTTTTGGTAATCCCGTAATACTTTCGCCTAAAATTGTGGCCACAGATATGGTGCCTATTTCGTAATGATTTTACTAGGGCCGGCATGCAGTGAAATCAACCACTAGGTAATAGTTAAATTGCTACCAGATATTAAGAGATACGAGAATAAGCTGTTATTTTACTGTACCTTTTTTGCACTCCCTGTATTGCTTGGAATATGTAAACGACTCTATTATTTTGGTTTTTATCCTATAAACCGATGTGTGATACGCACTGTATACTCAGTACTTTTGAAAAAATTCAATGCAATTGTTACATCTGATAAATTGTTGCAGTACCCGCTGCTTATTTATAGGATAAGAACTGGCCTCATGTCACCGGCACGCTCGGTGGTCTAGTGGTGAGACATCTGCTCTATATTGGTGGGGGTCATGGGCTCGAATCCCAACCGAGTGGCATGCCTGTGGGGCTTTCTCTGCAGGACTCGTTAAAGCACGAACTATAAAGTGCTTTCGGCGCAAGGCTAAAGCCAAAATAATATTCTTCACCCCTTGTGCAATTATTACATCAATTATCAAACGAGTCTAAACGAAAAACATTTGCAACGATACAGGAATAGTCACGTTTCGTTCAACGAAACACCTTTATTGAAATCGTCTACATCTAATGATGATTTGTTAATATATCAATATTAATATAGGCACGGTTTTATATTATGTAGGGAGGTTGAATCAAGAGGCTATATGAAACAAAAAAAACCCAATATTTTTCACAGAAAATACTGACCAAGGAAAGCCCGTTTTAAACTCAACTGTTCGCATAAGATGTATACAACTCGCGAAACAGGATTGTTTTTCTAAAGCTAACATAAAAAATAAATTTAAAAAAATGTTATTAGGTTTTTATACAGACCCATAAATGAAGAAATGAAACACCATCGTTGCCATTATTGCTTTCCGTTGTCACTCTTTGCTTTTGATTTGTACAATATTGACTGCATCCGTCAAGGAAGCTCATGATACCACAACCTTACAAGCTCAAAGTCAAGTCCTCAGATCCCAAAAAGTGATTACTCCTTGATACCCCCCCCCAAAAAAAAAATGGTCTCAAACTTCGATATTCAACAGTTCCCTTGATGTAAAGTTGTTACAACTAACAACCGATTACCCAGATAGGTGGTTCATTTGAAGGATCTGCCATCTTTTAAGAAATGATGACTGAAGGTTGTTTGTAAAAATATTCCTAAAAATGTATACCAAACTACCCCCGTCTGTTTTCTCAAAAATGTGACTGCCTACAGCGATCTCCCCCCCCCCCCCCCCCTTCTTCATAGATCGGTTTCCGGTTGAAACATGTACCACACCTTGCCACGGGTTAACCCGCTGCAGATCAGTATTGTCAACTGCAACGCAACATGTAGACTCCATAGGGATGTGATTCGACCAATCACAAGTTGAGCTTTGATCACCGCCAATGACAACATTGGCGTAACTCTTGATGTGATTGGTTGACTAAAATGAAAGCTGCGTGACGGGCATGCGCGTATGTTGATGACGTCAGAGACTGAAATGATTGTTTTTAATGAGATGCATGACTTTAAGATCAGTCTGAGACACACACACACATACACCCCCTTTGGAGCACAATTGGGCGAAAGATAGATATCTTGTCTTACCCAATACAGTCGATTACTGTAGCCCTACTGGCTTTGGACTGCCTATCATTTTATTGTCATAATCTCTGTTGCATTTCTTACATTAAAAAAAACAATGTAAAAAAGTTAACGCGTACCTTAGGTTTGTTAATACATTTATTGTATCAAGGAATAAAAAGTTGTGTTTGTTTTCCCATTCGGTGTACATTTGTACTTGTGGTTTTGACTACCGAGAAACAGTCCATAATTGATTAACAAACACACAACCTTACCACAATCTCTCCCTCAACAACAAAAAACCAAATACTGTTCATTATTTGCATAGTAAAACTTAATACAATACATGTTTATAATAAAGGAAAAATTCAGACAAAACATAATTAGTAAGTTGAAATTATGAATCTGCAACAGGAAGCGATAAAACCGGAGGAAATAATTGATAAGAAGTTATAAAGCTAGAAGAAACAGAAAACAATTAAAACACATTTTTTGTAAGCATCTTGCAATAGAGAAACAAATGGAAGATATTTGGACGGTCCTTTTTCACAGTTCTCACCAATAGTACGCATGCTTAGAACCATGCGAGCACTAATGAGCATGTGCGCGCATGCTCAGAACTGTAAAAAAGAACTGCTGTGTCTGCTGCCGCCAGCGTCTCAAAAGTCTCCCATTGCGGAAAAGCACTGTGTCGAAATTACATAATTCGTAACATAAGTCATCATGTAAAACACTTGGCGCCTAATATCGCCTGAAAAGGCGTTATTTAGTACCAGTAGCAGCAAAACAAAGAAAAACAACATTGACCGAAATATACAATAGAGGGACACCAACTCTTATCTTATACTATCATTTATAATATATTTCCTTTCAAAACCAATGTGCATGCAGTTTAGTTTCATTTGAGTTTTATTACAAAAGTAGCGTTCGTTGACATCATTTTATAAAAACATTAAAAATGTATCGATTTACATTAATACTCAAATGAACGTGGGAATGGAATTATATTTGAACGAAGGTTTTCTCCTTAAAACTTCTACGCATTGATCATGAGTGGGAAGAAACCTGCAACCAATTACATGAAAAACAAACTGCTTAATTACAAACTTCTGATTAAAAGAAGTTTGTTGTATTTTGTTTCGTTCTCAAATAAAATCGGTGCGCCGTTGAATAAAAAAATAAAAATAAGTAAAATAACGTGACATCTCTCGAAAAACAAAAAACAAAAACAGCCCCAGTCTTTTTAAGATAACCTGAACAAGATCATTGTTTGTCTGTCCGATCTGCAAGTCCAAGGTACTTATTTTTTTAATAACCTTTTGAAAGAGTTCGGAATTGAGTTAAAGTAAAGCAACACCAGCGTTACACGTCGTCAACAAACAACTACCAGCAACTCCGGTGATACTGTTTTAACTCTAGTGGTAATGTTTTAATAAACGCGCCCTCGGTTCTTCGTTTGATTGTGTCAACTTTATGCTGCTTCGTTCCCCACTTTTCTTTTTTTGCACCTTCTTGATGCGACGCCACATTGAATGCACCACATCCAAGTACAGCCTACTTATGATGTGCTGCAAAGAGATTCTGCCACTGTGAGACTAAAGACTCTAATCATAACATTCTTCACAAGTTCGTCTTCGGTCCACTGTGATATACTGCGTAGCGAAACGATCGTGAGCAATATTGACCACTGACTTTCCCATTTACAAGGGGCCATACTTTCAAACCTTCTAGCCTCGATTTGGTTACATTGACTTGAACAGGTTAAAAACAAAACAAGGTGGCTTGTGACCATGTTTGTGCCACGCAATACAAAACTGAGCTCAATGTGAACGGTCAATGACACACCAGGGCCCAATATCACAAAGCTGCTTAATCATTAAATATTGCTTAAACATTTTCTGCTTAGCAATAAATGAGCAGGATACCAGTCACAGATGGTACATGTCAAATGGTGTTTTGGCTGGTGACCTTATTCTGGAAAGCATATTTTTGTTGTGCTTAACTATATTGTGTGCTTGAGCAGCTCTATGAAATTGGGCCCAGGGCATCTTTGATTTTCCTGAGTCGATTCCCCCTCGCGCTAAAGACAACACATCAAGGCAGCCGTGGAGGATAAACATCGTGATTAATTGAGGGGAAGAGTAAGACCTCATCTTGATCGCGTGGAGGCGTCAGCTGTAGCCAGTCCGTCACTCACTGCAATTACAATCTTTCTAAGCTTATGAATATCCCAGCAAAACACGAGACGTGGGGGCATTTATAACAACTGCTGTGCGCGCCTGCTTGCTGCCTCGTTGCGTAACCACGGCATGTGCACAATGATAGCTGGTAGTCTGGTACCCTTCGATTGGCTTCAAGCCGGGGGTCGCGGGGCTAAAGACCTTTATCACGGAACACGCAGCCGTCAGGTTTTGTTTTACCCTCGTAAATCAATGTGACCAAACCGAGGCTACGAGGTCTGACGTGTTTTTCAGAATTAACGAGAGCCAGTGTTCCTGTTCACAATGCCAGCGATATGCGTCAAATACGGGGAATACAACCTGCTGTAAACGTCAGCACTCCAGGATTCATAACTTGAAATTATGTTTTATCTTACTATTGTGAGTCGGCAAAGCTCACAAGTTCCGGCTTAAATACTTTCAGCATAGTCATGCCGCAATAATGTCACATATTTGCCTTGGAATTTCATGATGATAATCAGAGTTGTCTTTTTATATCCAGTATAAGAAATGTTCCGACAACCGCAAATTACATCAACTTGACATAGAGTGGGTCTTTGCAGTAACAACGGGTGTAAATACCAACCAGTGGCATTTGTTCTAACATAAGTTTCCCCCAATCAATTCTCTCTCTACCGACCGGCAAAGAAAGACAACAATGGAAGAAAGAAAAACAACAACTAGAGACAGAGACAAACTCTAAAAACCTTCAGCAAAGCGCCACGGCGTGCGTCAGACAGCCCTTCCCCACCCGCTTTTTCCTTCATTAATCACCACCAGCGAGCATTGATGGTGTAACATCCACCAGCCCGATGATGTTCGATGGCTTAAGGGCAAGTTAAATATTGCAAGTGGAAAGGCGAGCCGCACGGCAGCTGTTGGCGACGGGGGGAAGAAATACACGGCGTGCCCTCTGCGGAGCTCGCGGTGCGATGAGGCCCTACTACCATGAGAGGCTAGACGCGCGTGCGGGTGGGGGCTCGCACAGCTGATGCGCTCCCCCAACATCGTGGTACCTCTGGTACCAATCTTAATTCGCCGAATGAAATAACCGTCACGCCAACCGCCACGATTCGTGACCACACACAAAAGGGGTCGTAACGCAGCGATATCTCCACAAACCATTGTTCACATAATACTTCAATCCTTTTCCGTCATATAATTCAATTCATATATCGTGTGGAGGTGAATAGACAACGTTTATTTACAATACAAAATATTTTCTTTATAAACAAAATCATTTACATACATTTAAAAAGATGCCTATAGGGTATACACGCCCAAGGATCAATATTGTAATTCATAACAAAAAGTTATTTTATGCATTGCTTTGTTATTGCAAAGATATTATTACGTTATTTGTTTATGCATGAATGTTGTTAAAAAAGAAACGAAAAAACAATCCCAGATACAATTATATCAGAAGCAATTTTTTTTTACAACAGTTGAAGTCATTCGATTAGAAATATAATAATAATAATAATAATAACGTTATTGAATTAAGTACCAAGAAAGCCCGTATTATTCTACGCAGACATATTGTTTTGTTTTAGTAATGTTATTATTCCCAAGATTATCACACCCGTTTACGTTATCCACCTCCAACTTTAAATAATCAAGAAGAAAAGAAAAAACAAAGCGTGTGAATTTAATCCGAAATGAACCGAGCTACTACGGAAAAATCCGAACCACATGCAGCATAATTTGTAGCGAGAGTTGGTGTCAGTAGCACTGCAACACCATTGAATGTAATGTGCACGCACTACTCCCACCGAGAACATGAAATGAGTGTTGAGACATGTCTTATACAATTCGAGACCGGCATGAAATTCTCAGCCTCACGAGTTCTCTTAGAGTGGCCTTTCCTAGCTACCGTAAAGTGAGCATGTGATCTCTCCAAGATTCGGTTTTTTGACAACTTTGCTTTTAGGGAAGAAGTCATATTTTTTCAAACGACTTTTAGAGTGACTATGTACGACTCTTCATATAGCCACCTTACTGTTTTTGAAAAATTGGTGTTACATTTATGGCATGGCTGGAACATGCTAAAGGAAAAAGTAATATTTGAAGAACATTAAAAACAACATTATGATCCGCTCAAAAAATGACCGTAACTTTTGATCAGCCGTAGCGAGGTGACGTACTATGAGTAGGTGGGGCTTAAGGATATAACTTTGTCAGGTGGGGGGGGTTCTTTAGTTTAGTTTAAAACAAAATGAGATAATATGGGATCAACCGGAGTACCTTACACTTTGCATTTCGACCGAAGTGAAGTTCTCCCTCTAATAGGAAAATATATCGTACACTGCAGTAATTCCCGTTGGAAGACAGACGTGCAATTAGCAATTAGACCCCTAGCTACAGCCCGAGCAAGGGAAAACCCATGGAAAATTATATGAGCCGTTAAAGTCTTAAACTAACAAAAATAGTTAATCCGCCAGGATCTGGCTATAATGAAATCCACAGATCAACCCAATATTGGACGCATTCCGTTGGATTAAGCGTTTCAGTAAATCCCAAAGTACCCGATCTTGCAGATTATAATTTTATTTTATTGACATTAAAAAGAAATCATGCATTAATAGTTAACACTTTGACAAAATATCGCCTGCGGGAAAAAAGAAGGATCAATACATCCATCAAATGTTCGTATAAAGTTTCAAAATTGGAAGATCTATGTGAGTTTTTACAGCGAATGAATAAATAAAACGAAGGTAATGTTATTACAGTACATGTACAGTACGTAGCCCACTTCTCAGACACTCTTAAAAAAAACGGGTCAGAATTGACCCGGATTCCGGGTTCCGTTGGGCCGGACCCATTTTGGGTCCGTCTGACCCGGAGTCTGTGTCAGAGTGACCAAGAAAGGGTCAAACTGACGTAGAATCCTAGTCAGATTCCCAATTTTTAACCATTTTACGAGTCAGCCTGACCAAGAAACGGGTCAGGCCCCCGGGACCCGGATCAATCATTCTGAACGGGGGGTGTTAGAGTGTAAAGTGGTCATTTTTGTGTATTCAGTGAATGGTGAGCCCTGTGGAAAACCAAAAATCTACATGCAGCTCAGATTTTACTTAAACCGAAGACATTCCTCAATTTAGCGCATATTGCCTCATTAGAGGTCTTAAATCTTAAAAAGGCAGTGCATTTTAGATCCACTAACAGCTCAAACAATTTATTTGCCTTGATCCTTATTGTCAATAATGGAAAACATTTCTTTTATTACTAAATCCCAGAAACCATAGGAATTGGTTTTCATATCAATGCGTGTGGCCGGGGTTGGGTGATGGGGGAAAAATGTTTTATTTGTTGGGGAGTTGTTGATTCTCGGAATCAACACCGAGCTATTCCGGGGCTCGCTAAAGCAAAGGCGCCTGCTCTGGAATAGACATGTCCGGGGAAGGAGGTGGTGGGTATGTCGAACCCCCTTTCCACCCCTTGGAATCTGGACAGGTTTTTGACCTTGATCACGTGTTTGTTCACGAGGTTGTTCCGGGTCAATTAATCTTTTAACTTTAATCATGTATTGTGTTTGTACCAGAACCAGTGTGATGATAAACTGACCTGGTATCCGGTTCATTGTTTTTTCGAATACGGATTAACTTGATCCGTATTTCACAAACGGGTCTGTACCAACCTCAGCACCATGGGCAGCGCACCGAATCGATACCTCTCGTCTCTCGTCTCTCGTTTGATCGAGCCAACCTCGGTACCGAAAAAATGACGTGGCGAGATCAATTACCCCTGGGAACGAGGTTAGGTCTGTACCGCTGTGAAAAATGTAGGTTCAATCTGACCCGGATGTTTTTCAAGTGACCGCAGGAAGAAAAAAAAAATCCCAAGTAATGACAAACAAGATTGATGGTTTAACATTTGTTTCTTAACATAAGTATCATTTAGGCTACTTTACTGAACGGAATTCCAAGCCCCATCATTCTAGTTAAGATTATCTTTCCCCAACATTGTTATAGACAAACCAAAACTAAATGGACGAAACAGAAAACTGTGTAAACTTTAAGGGCGCAGAAAGTTGTACATGGAAACACTACCAGTAACTGTTTGTTGCCAAACAGTATTGACTTTTTGGGGCCACCCAATACAAAATGGCGGCCGATGTTTGTCATCGCTAAGGAGCGTCCATACGTCGGGAGTTTACATCAGTTGGACGGCCGTCCATACACCGTTGTGTTGATCGTTATGCGCTTGGTGAAGTTGGCCATCTCGTGGAAGTCGGCTCCTTCCCAGAACACGGGGGAGCGTAGTATGATGCCCAGAGACCCGCACAGACACATGATGGCAAACACCCAGATAAAGACACGGTCGATAACCATGGCGATGAACTTCCAATCTTCGGTGACCTGCCAAAAAAAAAAAAAAAAAAAAAAAAATCGGAAATACATAAAATAGTTAATAGTTAGTATTAATTGTGAGTAAAAATTCCCTGGAAGGCGCGTGGTTGCGTCCTTTTTTCGGGCACAATAATAAGCCAGTTCTGCTGAAAACACCACCAGCTAGTCATAAAGTAATGTACATGATTTACAAATGACCGTAAACCGTTCCTATGATTTGCACATTACGATTTAGCTTATACAACCGTCCAGTTTCCTGTACGTATTCGCCTTTATCTTAGTCTGTGTGTTTCTATATCAAGTATTTTCTACAGAAAAACCTCTCTTTGTACCTCAGATTTACACTGAGATGAAATGCATAGCAGTGTTTTGCATTCTTTGTAAAGTACCGCCTTGGATCGCTTAATGGGACATGTTGACGCATACGTGACCATGTTCCAATGGACCTTTCCCATGAAATATTCTAATTACAACCACGCATGCGCACACACCCTGTTGGTTGGCAAACGCCATAGAAATGCGTAGAAAGCAGACGCACAAAGCGCGTATGCGTCACGCTTCCGTAAGTCCCGTGCAAAAGGGCACAATGTTCCCAAAATTTTTGCCAACCAAAATGTAAGTGCGCACGCGCGTTGTCCAATTTACATATTTTATGGGAAAGGTCTATGGTACTACACGCATGGAACCACATGGAACTGCATACACCCACTTTACAATGCAGCCAACTGTACAATGACAGACTTCAGATGCCTGCAACGACAACGTGATACTCACTTTGTAATGTTCGTCCTCCATTTGGAAATGTTTTGCAATTGTTTCCACATGATCGATAAGTTCTGAGCATTCCTTCGACAACGGTATCGTGTCACTCGAATCCGCGTATTGCCGGTCTCGATACCGGATCTCCTCGAGCAACGAAGGCGTGATTGTGTTCACCATGTACTTCGCCCCGGACCTCATGAACTTCCGGTCATAAAAGTACTTCCCTCGGAGTGGGGCGTAGTTTGACGGCGTATAGTTTGTGTGTTTCTTCATGGCCTTGTACTTCTTTCCAGGTGGGAGGTCCACACCACCAGGCCGCGTTATGTTTAGCATCTTTGGCAGGTAGTAGAGAAACACTGTCCGGGCCCAGCGCGGCATGACGTGAGTTCTTCCACTCCGGAAATGGATATTAATAACAATAACAGTGACAGTAATTGACATTGTAACTAGCACCATTGTGAAGAGCATGTATCGGCCGATCAGAGGCAGTGTGGTAGAGGTCGGAGGAATGATGGACGGGATGAGGAGGAGGAACACAATCAAGGCGAGGAGGATGGAGATGGACAAGGTGATCTTCTCCTGGGCATCTGCTGGCAGATAGAAGACTAGGATAGTCATGAATGAGATGAGGATGCATGGAATAACCAGGGTGACCACGTAGAACAGGGGTTTCCGGTGGAGCACGAAAATAAACGTGGCGTCCACGTACGCCTCGTCGCAGCATGGGTACTCCTTAACGTTCCTCTTGGCGGGCGATTCAACTATCTTCCACTCGCCATTCTCGGAGTAATCCTCCTGGTCCACGATGTTCGTCTCAAGCACCATGTCCACCTTGCGGCTCTCGTGGGTCCACGGCCCGAACTTCATCAGGCACTTCTGCTCGTCGAAGGGGAAAAACTCGATGTTGATCTTGCAGGAGCTTTTGTAAATAGCAGGTGGAAGCCAAGTGACGGAACCATTGTAAAAGACGATGGCGTTGACTAGAAATTTAACGTCGAAGTAACCGTCAGCGCTGAAAAAAAACAAACACATGCAATGTTGTTGGGTAGGATATGACAGCAAGGGTCCATTGAGAACTCCAGCCCCCACCCACCAGCCTCCGGACACACAAGTGTGTGTTTCTAATCAACAAGGTCCTCAAGTTTGTTTTCACTCTAACCAAGTAACAAAAGTTCGGCTTCAAATATAGACAAACTTTCTTTCTGGATGCATATTGTACGGAAGACAGTCGTTCTGGGATTGGTGTCCGGATAGAAAGTTATCAAATTTGTCTTGAAGCTGGCCCTATTATACGAATATCTTGCATTAAATCACATCAGAAATCGAACCGACCAAGTAGTTCCAAAAAAAAAGAGAGAAAAGTTTGAACTGAAAAGGATATACCTTTGGGTCACATAGCCTCCTCAGCAAATCTATCTCAACTTCAGACCCCATAGAGTAACCACGTGCACGCACGTCACACGCGGTGAGTCGTCCACGCTCACCATTTTGGGCGTCAGTAGGTGAGCGTGTAAACGCCGCATCACCTAAAATTCTCACTGCACTGTATAACACACGGGGACATTGGCTCCCAAAATGGCGCAACCAAGGTTATTGTGATGATGACGTCACGTGAATTTGGTCAAATACTGAGCATACATCTAGAACGAATTTTTTACTCATACACCATACCTTGGTCTGCTCCTACACTCCAAGTAATACCCCATCGCAAGAAGCACAAATTCAATACTTACTTATTGTATAAAAGTATATCCGGTCTCCATATTTCTGATGAAGGTATGTGTAGCGATGTAATACCGTCGTAGTCATCTGGATTCCACGTGAGGTAGCGATCTACCCACCTCTAGGGGTGGGGAAAAGTCAGTGGAAGAGGTATCATTTATCTGATTGATATTTTGTGGGTAGGTAGAAAGCTCTTTCCATATTGAAATCAGAGATGCTATGATCTCAGTTGGAATTAATTCAACCTTGTTCCCTTTAATTGGGGAGGAAATTGTTACTATTTTCAAGTTTTTATTTATTTATTATTATTTTTTTAAATTCCCTACGGTTGATCACGCTAATGAATCGATCTGTAATGCTGGACAAATTGTGATGTCACAATTTAAACAAATCACAACTGCGAAAGTGCATTGACCTCCATCATGCTTCAGCCATCTTGTTTGCCTTCAGTTCAAACCAATGGAACCAATTCGAGGCTGGAAGGGTAAACAAAGTATAGCCCCTTTTTGGTGTGACGAGAATCAATCAGTGATAACATTACAGTACATAGGAAACAAGGTGGTACTGGTATTTTTTTTTTGCTACGTCACAGCCGTGCGTTTTGCTAACCTTGGTTAACAACAGTACGGGCGGCCTTCACTGCAAATACAATTTAACATTCAGTAGATATGTTGTAAAATTACCCACATCACTGGTAAATCGATTTTACTATCCAAAACAATAAGTAACACCAAGCTTGATACGAAAAGGTGTTAAAAAAGGGCAAATTTGTGGCAGCCCAGTTCACATTTTGTGATACACGAGACCGCCCATAAAAATAGTAGTTATTTTTTTAAAACAAAAGAAAGGTAAAACAGTAGCTGAAATTAAGCCCCTGTATTTCCCATGAAAAGACAATTTAAAAAATGAAATTCTAGAATACTCACGTGTCTGACCCAGACACTTGTCGTCATGATTTGGTTTTTCTCGTCCTGTCAATTTAACAAAAAGAGTGGAACTGTAGGGTTGAACACGGAATTAAAGATGCACACATTTACCCCAAAATAATAAAAAGAATATGAAAACCGTTCCGGATTGTCTTGCTTTCGTTTGAGACAAAAATCATGTCCCTTTTTCTAATTGTTATTTTTTCTTCTGTCCAATATTTGTTATTCATTTCTGCATAATTGTACTTTCATGTTAATGTATTGTATAATGTTTGCCATTTGTATTAATTGCTTCTTCCTGATGTTATTTAGTATTAAATGATTTTAATTTAAGTCCCTCGTTGTTATGAATACATCAAAATCGTAGGTTCGAATCCCAGCCGAGTAATATACCTGTGGATTTCACAGGAATCGGGAAAGTACTGAGTTTACAGTAGCATACATCGGTGCATATGGGTGAAACACAAATATTATTCTTTATCACCACTGCAAATTTAACAATGCATCAAGTTAGAAACAAAAGAAGAAACTGCAGAGGCAAAACACAATAATTTAAACCTTCCCCGTTGCAAAAAAATCCATTTTTTACAAAAGTTGTAATTGCGTTACCTTACAGGCAAATTGACTGGATTACTTACTATGTCAATTAACTGCGACAGTGATAAACCAAAGGTCACCATAACCGTTTCCGACTCATTAATAACGGGTCGGATTAGATTAAAGTAGCTTTCCGCCTTGACGAGCTTGTAGAACAGCCTGTCAGCGGCATCCGACGCCAGGCAACCTGGTGTATAGACAACACAGACAAGAGCAAATTATCATTACGGAACGTTCATGCGTGAAAGCTTCCGTGTCCACTGAAGTGCGAAGAACAAGCGACTGCCTTCCTTCCAAAGTGGCAGTTGGATTTTTCTGCAGGTCGTTTAGAAATCATGTTAATTGCATCATTAGACAAGGGTGGGCTCATGGACGAAAATCATGAGCTGTCTCTTTCTTCAGTAGTCACTGATACGTCGTATAGCCTATACATTGATCAGATCCCAGATTTGTCAAAATGGAAGCTCTGGAAAGATGATGGTCTAGAAAGATGCCAGATTTGGCATGATGGCAGGTTTGCCAAGATAATGGCTTTGGCAAGATGGTGGCAAGATGACAGCTTTGGCAAGATGGTGGCTTTGGGAAGATGGTAGCTTTGGCAAGATGGCGGCTTTGGCAAGATAGCGGCTTCGGCAAGAGGGTGGCTTCGGCAAGATGACAGCTTTGGCAAGATGACAGCTTTGGCAAGATGGCGGCTTTGGCAAGATAGCGGCTTCGGCTAGAGGGTGGCTTCGGCAAGATGACAGCTTTGGCAAGATGGTGGCTTTCGCAAGAGGGTGGCTTCGGCA
Source organism: Marthasterias glacialis (assembly GCA_911728455.2). Classification (NCBI taxonomy): domain Eukaryota; kingdom Metazoa; phylum Echinodermata; class Asteroidea; order Forcipulatida; family Asteriidae; genus Marthasterias; species Marthasterias glacialis. Next base: position 12,417,428 of record OU452226.1, read on the forward strand.
AGATGGCGGCTTTGGCAAGAGGGCGGCTTCGGCAAGACGGCGGCTTTGGCAAGAGGGTGGCTTTGGCAAGATGGTAGCTTTGTCAAGATGGTGGCTTTGACAAGATGGTAGCTTTGGCAGATGACATCTTTGGCAAGATGACAGCTTTGGCAAGAGGGTGGCTTTGGCAAGATGGCAAGCGCTTTGGCAAGGTGACAGCTTTGGCATGATGGTGGCTTTGGCAAGATGGCGGCTTTGTCTAACATAATTTTTCTAATCCTCCAACTCCCCTTCAGAATTGCCGAGGAATGTTTTGAAGACGCAATGTTTTATTTATTGGTAGTGGGACTTATAGGAAAATTCAATTAATTTCGGTTACTCATCAGCAGCAGCCAGTACCTTGCTATGGGTTTTATTATTTTTTTCCACGGACCACTTACCGCGTGCTGCAATCTCGTTAGGCTGATGAGGAGAAGTAGTGTAAGACGTAATGTTGGTTTTTCCCCCAAGATTGATGAGTCAATACCTTACGGATACTTCAAAGCGTTGATTTCCCATGAATTAGGTCAAATTCTTGTGTGGGTTTAAATGTAGCAAGAAATATAGTAAGAGACGGATAAGTCTAAAATTTTGTAGGCTTTTTAAAGATTGAATAAATAAGGAATGCTCAGTGTATGGCTCAAGGAAGTAAATGAAACGAATCTAACTGCGTTTCTTCATTTTCTCTTGTCAGGAGTACACTTTGTCCAAGTGAAGAAAAAAATTGATTTTGAGACGTTAAGCGTACCACATGTATAGCGGCCTTGCTACCATTGTTTTTCATTATCGAGGTTTCAAAGGAAAAAAAAACATGGAGCAGAACATTTGTCAACATTGCTCATGATGTACATTATCTTGATGCAAAGATTGTACGCCAGAAGTGACACTTCTGTCCACGTCTCTATTGAGGTTGTACCTTGTTTTAAATTTCAAAAACAGTACCCCTATCAACAGCAAAATCTGTTTAGTAAACGTGCTAAAGATAATATCATGATAAGATCATTGGATGTTTGGTCGTACTTATGACCGTCTTCCAGTTTTGCAGCAAGTGTAAAATTAATAAGGAACACATTCTTGCTCCACACTATTTGTGAATATTTAGATGTACAGGAAAACCGTTGGTGTACTGTAGAGGCAATGGCTATAGCTTGTAATTAAGACATGCTCGACATGTACTCATCAGAGCCTATCGTTATCCAAGCTATAAACCTGTATCAATATAAACTCGAAGACTGCAGCATCTTCACTTTAAAAATCTACAGCACAGCATCTAAATTGTGTATGAAATACTGGTATACAAGCAGATGTTATATAGGGGTTTCATGTCAGGGTGTCCTGTAGAGTAAGGTTTAAACAGCTTTTTAAAGAACGAATAAAACTTTCGTGATTAGTCATAAAAGGGTCTTGGACGTAATTATATATAAATCGGATTGCTATCAAAAAGCAAATGGTTTCAAACCAAAGGTTGCTGTGATAATGCGAAATATATTTGCACCCTTCTGCAGCCCATAGGGCGCGATGTGCTTTTGTTTGAAAGATTTTTTTTCTCGCAGCTTTTGTCTTCTGCTTAAAAAAAATACAACTGACTCGACTTTTACTGCTTTGTGGCGGCCTAGAGATGAGCATTTTCACTCCTCGATGACAAGCAGGCTATTTTACGCACACTTTATACGGCTCATTTTAGCGGACGAAGAAATGTGACGACATACATAGTCGCAAATGCCGATGACAACCCCTTAATTCCCCACGATTTGCCCAACCAGTAATTCCAGTCTCAAGGAACAGCCTCAATAAAATAAAAAAAAGCAGCCAGTCTTTTTCATTTTGAAGAAGCGTGAAGCCTCTGCATTAAGGCGGGAGGTGCGAGGTAAAACCGCGGTGATGGAACGCCAATAAAAGCCGGACTACATTATAAGAGAAATGTTTGCGATTGCTTTGGACCGCTGTGTAAATGTCATGACTAAAGGACTGTGTAACACACGATCAAATTAGGTGTGTGGTTACCGTATTCACGGGGATATCTGAGCGTCTTTGGTTGGAAATTCTTGAGCAAACTGCTGATAGTCTCGTTTGATTGGACTTGGGATGAAGGGTGATTCTCTTGCAGAGTTGGAATGAGTGGAATTTTATCTTTAATTAACTTGGAGGTGAACGAGGGCTCTTGAGTATAGAAGTCAGAATTGTGAAGAACAAACATGGCTGATCGTCACCTCTTCTCTGCATGATAGTGGTTCGTTGACTTGGCACGTATCAATATTGTTAGATCTGAATGACTTCCACCTGAAAGCTCTGAAATTCTTTGTGCGGTTTTTAACTGACATTGACTGAATCGTTGCGAGCAGTCGACAATGCTGCAGCACCGGTCTTATTATGAGGATCCACGCACTGGTCGTAACACTCGGTGATGTTGGTGGATCTACTACCAAACCCATCATTACTTGATCTCAATACTAAAACAAGCAGAGATACCAACCTTGAGTGTACTCAAGATGGCGTCACTGAGGTTCTGACAGTGGTGGATATACTATCCGAAACCCATCCGAACTTGATATCAACAACGAAAAAAGCAGGGATACCAAGCATAAGTTTACCCAAGATGGCGCCTAATGTCAGTGTATTGAGGTCTGACAGGCCCAAATTGTCAGGACAATAACCAAGTAAAGGAGTTACAGAATCTCAACTTGGTGATCATCTCAACTAGAGTTGCCAACTGCAGTCTCACTTTGAAGAAACTCAATTATGAGCATTTCAAACTATTGCGAGGCTCTTAGGCATTATTGACAAATAAATTCTTTTAACAATCAGGAACCAACAGGATTTAATATCATTGTTTTGGGGTTTTTAGAAGACCGCACACACACTCATTACAGTAACCGCACCACGTAATGACATTTGTAAAATCTACCTCTTGACTCAGGTTTACATCTTTCAGTCCTTCATAAACAATCCTAGTGACTCCTTCGGTGAGCTACCCACACGCTGCGATCTTCACCCTGTTTATTTACCCTCCCACCACCACTAAATTGCCTCCATCCCTTTTTATTCTGCATAAATTTCCTGCCCACTTCCATCATGTTTGTTATTGAAAGGAGGTCCCGAGAAGACCTTTTGGAAGGATTTGTTTTTTTGCAATCAAAGCGATTGGTTTGGTAAGCGTGTTGTCTGGCGTTTTTACACACCACCCGTTGTGTTTAAAGTAAACACAGTCCCTTTTTGTCCATTACGGAAGAGATGGGTCAAAGTTGTTGTTGTTGTTGTTGTTGTTGTTGTTGTTGTTGTTGTTGTTGTTGTTGTTGTTGTTGTTGTTGTTGTTGTTGTTGTTGTTGTTGTTGTTGTTGTTGTTGTTGTTGTTGTTGTTGTTGTTGTTGTTGTTGTTGTTGTTGTTGTTGTTGTTGTTGTTGTTGTTGTTGTTGTTGTGGTTGTTGTTGTGGTTGTTGTTGTGGTTGTGGTTGTGGTTGTGGTTGTTGTTGTTTTGAGGGAGGGGGTACAACATATTTTCTATTAAAAAACCGACCTCCTAGCGTAATAATAGTTGTATTAAAAATGGTGAAATATTTGACAGGCTTCTTCTTTTCTTCTTCTTCTTGCTGTTGATTTTGTTGTTTTGGGGGTAGGGGGTAAGTGTCTTTTTTTATTTAAAAGAAGCTGATTAGTCTTCGTTCAAGTAAAAATTAAAAGAACTTTCGTTGATATTATTTTGACATTTTAAAAACAAGAAGCAGATGGTTGCGTTTTACCCCTTTAAAACATACCAGCCATTTTTCATCTTCTCCTTCGGAACATAAACCCACTCCCGTACTTCAACATCTTAAATCCAAATAATCAAAATATCAAACCTATTATCTATTGTTGGGAGACTGGATTACATCGAGGCACTGTCTCGGCTTGATGTGTATCAGCGAGTCAGAATTCCCTCAAGTATTTACTCAGCGGTGTTCATTTGGGCCAATGTTCCCTTAAAAGAAGTCGCTCCCGCTCCCGATGTTGGCCCAATTATTTCACTCCGTTGTCATGGCGACTTAGTGAGCAATATTGATTTGGAAACAGGACGGCGGGGGGGGGGGGGGGGAGTTGCCACATCACTTTGTTGAAGCAATTTGACATGAGGGAAGAACGATGTTAATTCATGATGCCTTTTTTTATTGAGAGGAGACAGCCGGAAACGTCGGACGGTAAAAGTTCATCTGCGATCGGCTGTGTGTGGTGGTCCGGGGCAGGGGGATGGGCAGGGGGGATTGGGTGAAGGTAGGGGGAGGTGGTGTTTAACCATAATGATTAAGCATACATCGGGCCACCCTGGACGTAGATATCTTTATCAGTTTTTGAATAACAAGATAAAAAACACTAAACATTGTCAGATAAACACTTAACTAGGAACGAGCGAGTAGATTGATTTTTTTCCTAGGTAACCCACGGCCGGACCACGATTATATTAAGGGTTTGACAATTAGGGTAACCACTGAGCAACACACTGGTGCCGAATAATACAGCAAAAAATACAGCCAATGACTGAACCAAACTGAGAACAAAATGGCTTACCCCTCTGGGTATAATGAGATCAAATCCCAATTTCAAACCTACGCAAAGATAGACAATCATGGTCAAGGAAGTAAACCGACGAGACATGTACACCCGTCAATGACGGAAGAGAATCCATTGGAATCGAATCGTGTGTTGCGTCCACAAACTGTACTCCCGCTACGGTATAAACGTAATTAGATTAAGGTGGGGAAAAAGTGGGCCGGGCAGGCGAGGCTATAGCATTGATTTGTGTATATTTACTCTGTTTTTTCACTGGGTGTGATATGTGACACAACATCACCCCTCAACGGTTTGTGGCTGCGTGCTCTATGCTTCCTCTCACTATACGAGTGACCTCCTTGCGGTCGGATGATATCTTCGCCCGGTAGCTATACTGGAGATGATCAAAGCAGCGATGCGGTCATCTCGTAAGAGTTGTCTCAAGGAGCCGGTGGGCCAACCCGGGGCTAAGCATCTCAATTTTTCAATTCCTTTAAATTGGCAAAATTATTTATGATGCGGCGTTTGCGTTTAATGCGGCACGTACTCCAGGTCTCTGTCGAGGGGGCTCCTACGGTATTATTGAAAGGTGTGTGGACACCACGAATCGGACCCACATAACTGGACTTTTTAAAATCGGTAAAAGTTCATCTGCGATAGGCTGTGCGTGGTGGTCCCGGGCAGGGGGGGGGGGGTGGGGTGAAGGTAGGGGGAGGTGGTGTATAACTGAAGTGTAAAGTTTGTGAAACAACGCTTTAATGAAGGTTCGACTCCCGGTCTGGCTTGACATGACTATTGTGTCTTTTATTATTTGTACCGAAATTGCATTGTCTTTTAGATGGGACGTATAGGCATCCATGTAGCCTACCGGGATAATTAAAGCATGTGAATAAGAAACAGAGAAAACAGTCCGCTCGATTCTACGTGGGATGCAAACAAAGAACCATCACTGTCATTGTACAAAAAGGGAACTCGACAAAAATGTTGGGTGATTGTCAGCTATTTTGTAAACCACGGCTGAGGCTGCATCTCTGGCTTATTATAGGCACCGTCCGCCTGATTAAAGTCCGGAATTATACGTTTCAAGATCACTGACAGAGCTCAAGCCGGAGCCTAAGCCGTAGCCGCGGATTGGAAAAGGAGCCAGAGCCTTCAATGTACCTTTAAAGCTCTTTATGATTGTAAAAAAAAACACAAAGTGGTCAACGTGCTCACATAAACAGCAATCATTGCAATCAAAGCAGTATAGATAATATGCTTGATGAGCGGTAGATTTGAGAGAGAGAGAGAGAGGGCGGGGGGGGGGGAGATGCAGAGTTCTCCCTGCAATCACCTATCCCGCCTCCAGTGAGGACAAGGGCCTTCTCATAGATGCAGATACAATTTCCGATATTGCTTCCCAAGCATCCGATGCCGCTGGACATCGCTGGAGATAATAACAAAAATATGTCCCGAACGAACATCTTGCAGGGAGGCACAGCGTCATAATACTATGGCCTAAAACTGAAGTCTCTCTGCTACCTCATTAACAAGGAAAGAGCAGCGATAGTTCATCGTTAGTATACTATTAAATTGACGATTAGAAATACCAGTGACTATTTCCGTTGTTTGTTGTGGCGTTCTTGTGCCACTCGCTCCCCCTCCCCTTCCCGGCCAAAAGGTTGGGATTCATGATCATTATATTTACAATTACTAATTGAATGGTTGTGCTTGTTTGACAAAGTGGGAAAATAAAGTAAGAATAAAACCAAACAAATTAAAAACCAAGGCCTATTGGAAACAATTGTCAAACTGAAATTGCCAAACTAGAAGCAAACAATCTGTACTGTGGCCTTGATTGAAAAGGTGGCCAATTTGAAATCTCATAGCCGGTATTTTATTTACAAAAGTGACATTTCATAACCGAATTAGCTTTGTAATGCTTCTTTTCTAAATGATAATTGGCTCGTGCAGTTCTATTATTATTTTATTATTACTATTATTATTTTTGTTTTGTTTACAACGATGATCCTTTTGTTTGGTTCGATTCTAAAATTCTTATGGGCAATGAACTTTGGTATCCACTCAAACCCCCTAGTATACATTTCAAAGGGCCCCGGGTACCATTCGACACTCTCCACCCACCGGATGTGGCGTTGCTGGGGTCGGCTGGATTTGGCTCTGCCTCAGCTAACTGTCATTTTTCCGGCACCTGTAAACACTTTGGATTAGTTTGACAAGTGCTGTCATCTCTAAGCATTGCCCTTAAGGGGAAGAAGGTCGATGACTGTGCTTTGGGGGTAAAATTAGAATGATAATTTGTTACATCTATTATTGTCGCGAGGAATGGAACCCGCTGCTAATTAGAGAAAAAAAAACGAACTGGCATCTTGTCACCCATTATACGGTGCTTCATCACGCATCGGTGTAAGATTAAACCAAAAAGAAGAAGACAAGTTTGTTTAAAGTTAAATATAAAACTAATAAATACATAAACAAATAAATGTAAAAAGCAAAACGTCAAAGGCACAGCACAGGGATAAGCTGTAGTGTTGGTTATTCAGAAATATATATTGATGATTTTTAAAGCCGGAATCTTGTAACGCATATTCAATTTGCATCTGGCACCAAGAATCCTGCGAAATAATTTCGTCTGCAATGCATTGAGAGATATCTGCATTTTTTTTGGGTCCGGTCTAAGTTGAAAAATGTGTGCCAACAAGGGGCATGTTACCAGTTAAATATTCGTGGTACCAGGTATTTATCTTCTCCTGGTCCCCGCCGGTTGTCCTCAGACACATTTTTTGTTAAGCAGAGGCCATTTTCCGCAGTATGAAGTCGGGCCCTGTGCATGGGGTTATATATATAAAACTAGAGGGCGTACAAAACCATGCGACATGGCCCGACAAGAAGCATTTCTGACCATTGAGAAAATGGCGCGGACTATTCATTTAGACTGGTCACTCATCAGTTTACACGTTCCAGGTGGACATTCGTATATGCAATCGACCCATAGGGATTTTCGCCCATGATTGGGCTAGCGGAGTTCTGTGCGTGACGTAGCGAGTTCTCCCTCTAGTTCTTATATATGACTCTATGGCCCCGTGTTAACTGTGAAAGGAAGGAGGAAGTAATCGCAATCATTTGAAGAAAGAAATATCCCACCATCCGCGGATGTTTAAAAGATACCACAAACTAAAAATAAACCAGTGCAACGACTCTGAACTCAGCCGCATTTTTACAAGCCCAGCCAGAGAAACGAGGTCTCACACATAAATCAGCATACAAGCATGTAGTTACGGACCCCATCAGAACAAGGCAGAATGGGAAGATGTGCAGAGTTGTAGAAAAGGCATGTTATGATTGAAAGTCAGGCAGGTGCAGTGATCGGCCCTTGCATTAGGACGACTATAAATCAATTAATAACATATCGGGATGCCTCGACCGGTAAATAGTCTGGCTGACTGGTGTGGAAGAGTCGGGGTGAAATGATGATGAAATTAATGCTAATCGTACGGATGCTGGAGATGAAGAAAGCAATTAATTCTTAAGTCAAATTTTTGATTGCGTTATTTTACGGTTATAATGAATAATAACTCATTGGGCACGTTCGAGGTTAAAGGCGCAACCTCGTCGCCCTTAATTCCCTGTGCTTGCGAACTATCACCTTTGACCTACACGTGATCTTGCTGCCTAAATAACGCTGTCCCCAAAATGATCACCAAATATATCCACGTAAGTAGCCTTCGTAATAGTATTTGCATAAGCCAAATGAAATTATCTGCTCAAAGTTAAAGTTAGTGAAATGAGCCTGTAATTCAGAACAGGTGATTTCGAAAATGTCAGCGAGAAAAATGACCACAAGGCAAATATCAATACGAATGTACACTTTTATCAAAAACGAATTGTAAAAAAAATCCCGAATATTATGTTACGACCTGATCATTAAAAGTGCATTTTAAAGAGGATTGTTCCTATTGTATTTGCACACACAAACACACACACTGCTAAAACTGGGGTGTTAAATTGATTCTTTCTGGTATCTATGGGACAGCACTGACGCGGTGTTAATTTTACCAACGAAGTAGCAATGGTAGCAATTAACACCGCATCGGTGTTCTCATAGTATAGATAACCAAAATAATCAATTTAACACCTCAGGTTTTGCGGTGGACACACAACAACAAAATACAACGATGCAACCACTAAGATGAAAGATAACCATGAGCAAAGCCAGCCCAAAACATTATTTCGTTCACAAATTAAAAATATCAAAATAGGAGTGATACCAACTTCATCTTAAAAACAAGCAACTATTCGCTGTAAAACTAAAGTTAGTTAAAACAGCCTTAATCGTTTTAGACCACTTTTGACTAATATTGTAGTCAAAATAGGGTCTAAAAAGACTAATTAACGCTGATTTGACTAAGGTACTTTTAGAGTGTTGCCTTTTAAATCGTAAATGTTGTTTTTCCTGCAGTCCTCACCACAATCTACAGAATGTCTTCTATTCCCCTTGAAATTTCTTCCAATGGAAAAGACACACTTGCGTCTCGTTTAGCGAGTTCCAATTTAAATCGTATGAGCCGTTTTGATGAATGCCTCTCCATTCTATCATACCAGAGGAGATAGATTTTGAAGCTGGCGTCTTCAAAATGTGTAATGATTAACCAGCCAAATGTTGACTTAGGAGGGACTTTCAATTTTTGGGTTTGTTAATTTCCAAAAACCGTGGCCACTACAATTGTTAAAACAAACAGTATGAGGTGGGAACGGTAATTAATGTACGAAGGTAAAACAGTGTGACACTGAGCCGCTCGATCTTCGTGTGCTAATGTGTTTGTTAACATTAACGCAATGCCAAGTGGCAGGCAAACTTCAAAACGGCCAGATTATATTAGTCAAGGGCGGACTTATCCTGCATTTCAATTTGTGAGGAAGAATGTAAATAGATACTTTAATCAAGGAACCGTTTTTAGTATTATTATTATTACTATTTGTTTAGACTTCGATTTTTTTACAAGAAACCTTCGGACGGGCGAATATTTTCTTTAAAACGAGATGATAACATTAATGTTCTTTCTCCAAATCAATGGTGAATCCTTTTGTTTAATTTATGATATGTGTTTGTTCTTAGAATTGAAATTGATTTACTTTTCAATCAACCATGAATTTAACACCGCCCTCCTTTGGGATGTGTCACTTCAAAAGCTATACTAGGATTTGAATGGAGGTTTTAGGCTACAGATAAACCAATGTAAATTGACCGTACCTTGAGTACGCTTTTAAGTAGATTTATAACAGTCTATGACACTGTCATGTTAAACCAACAACGTGTATGATCAACTCGGTGCCAATTCCAGAGTCCATTAGCACGTCCACACCTGCAAAGGCTAAAGAAATTGTCTGTACTATTTCGGTCATCTAGGACAATGCTTTTTTCCCTTGCCAGATTGCAGCCCGAAGTGTTGCCTCCCCGGGGTGTTTGAGGCTCTCAGGGAAGGCAAGATCCCCGTTTCCTCAGTCTGTCTCTTTGGTATTCACGTTTTTGTTGATGAGGTGTAGACTCAGCACACATCCATTCCACCCTAATGGGTCTTACTTGATACCCTTTTCATTATTGTGCAGTTCACAAGGACACGTATCTGTTAAGCACGGTTATATTTGCTTGCTTGGTTACCAGCCATATTGCTTCTGACTTTTTTTCTAGTAAATTTGTGCTAAGTAGATGAATTTGCTAAGACGCAACTTATTGCACCGGTGGCTCTTCGTCGTTGAAGCGCAATGTACACAAGAATGCCCCTGGGCAGTTTGACATTGAAAAGCTATGTCACACCTGCGTATTGGGTGTGCAGCGGTAAACCTAGCATAGATCCCGTCAGGTAAATGCACAAAATACACACAAAAACAAAAGATCGGCTCAGAATCTAAACTGCTCACTTGAACGGCGGTGTGGTTTATCTCCTTCACTCCCTTTAGGGTTGAATAGTGAGTGTTTCAGCAAGCCCAAATGATGGTCGGGAATGTGGGGGTTTTCGTTGTGGATGGAGCTGTCGTAAAAGTTGGTTTGACTTCATCTCTTTTCAGAACAGCGGTTGCTCTGCTGTAGCAGTGTTTTTTCGGGGTTTAGCGTACAACAGTTGACATAAACGTTAATTTAGTAACATGGAACCTTTCAGTGTTAGACCTTTATCGCGATGCTGCCATCTTTGTCGTGTTCCCTGTCTGCAGTCACATTAATAAATCACGATTCCCATTAAACCATAAAGGGGTCGGTCTAATTTGACCTACACCTCAGTCTCAAATTGGTCTTTACACTATAGGTTGAATGAGAGAAAATCATAAGGACAAAGATTTGTAGTGAAATGACTTAATGTACAGCCCCCCGTCTGTTGTCAAAATATTACCCTTCTAGGAGCAGCAGTGAAGCGTGGCCAGAGAAAACTCTCTCCAAAATACCGATGGTTGATGGCTGCGAGAAGTCATTATCTTGTTACAGACAGAAATTATTGTTTGTCCCGGAGCGAGAGGCAAAACAGTATGATCCTAACAGATATGGACACCCTCATCGGGAGGGGTTGTGTCGCTACGAGATGAAAACCATCTGGGGTATGGAGAGCTGCAGACGAAGTTGGCTCGACTCCATATTCTTCTTCTTCTTCTCAAATATTGTGAGTTTGAAGGAAATTGACTGGCAAGAACTTGCAAGAGGATGTATATAAATCATTCGGTTGAAGCATCTCATTCTAAAAGGCGGAACTACTCCCCACGTGCCATTGATTTAGAGTGACTTAAAGATAATTCGGGTATATAAATTTGTTTAAAGCAAAACCAAATGTTTTTGTTTCTTCTTTCTTGGTTCAAGCAATGTATGAAAGCATTACTCTTGCGTCTCTATAGGAAAAATAATTACATATGGTAAGTGCTACACTGATAATCAATCAAATGTGTATTAGAAATAATTGGCTTAACCAAGCAGAAATGCCAATGGCTCATTGACGATGTCCCTCATTTTGAAGTAAGAACAAGTAGAAGCTCACGCGATATTAAATGTTCTTTCATAAGGGGAAACAAAACTAAATCAAGACATATTGTGGGGACATTATTTTCACCCTATATTAACTGTCTTTTGAAGTGTGGCTTTGTGGTTTTATTTTTTATATGATGACTTCCAAGCCATGGCAAGATGTAAGATGAGACTCCAAACTGAACAAAGCATTTAATTCCCTTTCAATAGAAAGGACAACATTTCAGACTAACATTAAGCAGCAACGAACTGCCGAGCATTTTCATCAAAACTTCACCCATTTTTTTAAAGTATTTTTCCCCCTCTGAAAACAATTGCCACTTAAAATCTTCAATACCGCACGTCATCTCGGCACCCCCAACCTTCCCAAGACCTCCAAAAGAAATGTACTGGAAAATTTAATAACAATTCCGAAGCGTCTGCTCCATGGAGATGCATTACGTATAGCGAGGTCATTGCCTGTCAGCCATGTGCGTTACATCATGCATTACATCGTGCGTTACATCTATCATGCATAAATAGTCATTCTCATGTGCCCGACGTGTGAAAGTGAAATAATGTCAATGACTGCCTTTCCCTTCAACTCTGCTCCTCGTATCCCCACTACGTCGAGTACAACTGTTGGATGACCTTGTGTGGTGTCGCCCCCGGGGTAGAGGTTGCAAGTTATTTAAGTGTGCCTTTGACCGTTTCATTGTGGACGACCAATCCCTCAACCTCCACCCCCCCCCCCCCTCTCCCCAAACCCGTCCCAACACACACCCACACGCTTTTATATTCGGGATAGGCCATTTTGGATCTCTATAATATTTAAAATTCCAGACTAAAATGGGCTTAAAATACTTGAGTATGTGTGTACAATTATTATCACCGTCTCCACGTGTTTGAAGAACACTAAGGCATAACTTCGGAACAAGTATTTTGTATGCATTCCAAAGATCATACATTTGGAGGCTCGGAACCTTCATCGTGGTCCACCAGCCTTTATGGGCTTTCCCCCATTCAAATCGATGTAACCAAAACGGAGGTTGGGAGGGACGGGTAGTCTGGCTCCCTCATTGAGCAGAGAGAATCGATGAATGGTACTAGCATTGAATACAGGGAGCATGACAAAATGGCGGTAACACAACCCGTGGACAACATGATTACACAAACCAGTCACCAATGACTACGGTACCTCTAAAACAAACCTTTAATTAAAATAACTAAATTAAAGATCACAAGCGCTCGTAATTTGCACCAACGTTACTTGTATAACGCATAAGTGTTTAACTGTAGGACATTACCCTATGATACAACTGCTCTATTTATCTCTATCCAACAATCCCAATATGACCGGATCGGGGCTAATGAATTCACAATCTGTTGTCAGACACAAGAGAAGATGAGACTCTTGCAATTTCTGACAAGATCGCCATCGTATCACAGAGAGACACATCTGGCATGCTTCCTCGCGAGACTTACAAATAATTTTAACAGCGAAATTTGGCGATGGACGAGAATGTTGAGGTAGAAAAGCGTTGAAATCGCGTGTTCAGCTGTATTCATTTAACGAATGAATTGCTGCTATTTATTTAATGTGTTGGTAGTGTGGTTAGAAGCGAGGGGAGATTTAAGCAAAAAAATAAATGATAGTAATAAATTGGTTTTGCTGATCGTATACAGATTTTATGTATAATGTATGTGTGGACAATTTGATTTCAACTTGTTTCCCGTTCTATAAACTGAGACCAAAACATGGATTATGCCTATAGTATAGTACTGCACAACCAGAAGTGTCTCGTGACATCATCGCACACATTTGTGAGTGTTTTTAAACCAGTACCTCGCATTCTTCCACAATCGTGTTGTATTTAAAATGGTTGGATCATGTCTCACAATCAATATATGTACACAATAGTAAACCGAGGACACTACACCGTGACTCGATGACCCAATCTTCATCTTGTTTGCAACGAGGCAATAATACCCATAAAACACACACGTTTGTCTTCACGGCAAACCGAGGACTTCCACTTGTTCTCCTTTCTGCTTAGACTTGGAATTTGTGTGCGTGACGTTTCCGTTGGTTTTTTGTACACAAATTCGAATCGAGCACGTGCTTGGTTTTGGTTTTGCCGAATCCCTTTTGTGTCAACCGATCGACACGGTCACACACAACTGTGTAACAAACGCTCTGTGGACACTGTTAATGCATTTTTAACAGCCATGACCATTTCCATTGAAATTTGATTCTAGAGCCATTTTTTTTGTACAGGTGACCCCCCTGATATTCATGATAGGAAAACACCTCTAATTGAAAGAATATTTATATCGTGTGAAAACTTTATGTGGACATGTACAAGTCCACACCTTGCCTGCATTGTGTGGATATCTTTTGTACAAAAATGTCCACACTTCGTACACAAATGCCTACCCAGCTAAAGATCTCTCTGTCTCTCTCTCTCTCTCCCTCAACGTGTATTTTTTGCCAGATCAACATTACATTATCCCTCGACTAATGGCCAATTAACAGACTCTCTTTAAGCCTATTGCGTTTATTGCATTGTAAGCTAAGTAATTACAGCTCTAATTAAATCTGTTGCACTGCTTAACAAAGGGCATAAACAGCTGTTAATATTATATCGATTTCTACTTTTTATCAGTCTTTGTTGCCTTAGATCATGATGGAACCGAGAGACATAATGATTCTCATCTTGAGCTCACGATGCGATTGCTTGGGTGACCAAATTTCTGCCAACTGACCTATGACCCTGTAGGCATTTATACGATGCAATTCGATGCAGTACGGTAATTTATCTATTCATAGAGCAAGGTCCTGGCTCGAAAGTCTATTGAAGACACAAACTTGCGGCAGCATAGTACACGATTTTATAAGATGTTCTCCATTTGAATTGTGTACAATTTTTGTTTTGTAACCTTTGACCGAGTCGGCTATTTTTGTACACACGTGACGTCACTAGCCATATATAGAGATTGTGTACCAGTGTCAGATTCAGTTTTGTTGTGTAACTTATAGTGCCGTCAGTGGGGATAGGTTTGCGCACTGTGTATACATAAAGGCGTGAGCGTTCAATACATATCGCGCAGGTGGTGGAACAGAATGGACCTTGGGGTCATCTGTTTGTGGAGCAATGGACAGCAGCAATAAGGGAAACGCCGAGATAGTCAAACTAATTGAGGAAAAGGGTGGGAGATCATTCTGGCTACCAGGGCATGTTTGTGGAGCAATGGACAGCCAGCAAGGGAAAAAGCAGATATTATAGTCAAACTCATAGAGTACATGGGTGGAAAATCATTTGCTGCCACATGCACAGGGCCCGATTTCACAAAACTCATGTTTAAATGAAACACTTAGAATTTCCCTAACCCTAAAGTGATTTGTATTATGACATCACATGTTCCCTTGTACAGTAAGGTTTGCGGTAGACATCATGTAGTTCTATCTCTTTTGAGTTGGGGTTGTTCTGAAAAGAAGAACATGTTCCCTTATCAATTTTAATTCATTAATCGGCTCATTACATCTTCTTTAGATTGAAGCCTAGGGCGTATTTGTAGATATATTCACCTATGATAGGAGTAATGTGGCCAACTTCATTCCTCAGCACACAAACACACACACACACACACACACACACACACACATTCCTATTTTTGCATCCTTGTGGAGACTTCTTTTGTTCTTTCCTTTGTCCCTGTAGTTAACATCCTCCCATAGACTTTGTACACAAAATTCCTTGTGGAGCAACCCTCTCTTTAGAATTTCCCTATGGAGACACATTGTTCCTTGCTTTCCCTTTTGTCTAATGTCTCCATAAGGCAGCGAATATCAGGGCACACACACACACCCACAAATGGTAAATCAACTAAATAAATAGAGAGAAGTCCATATCCGCTGCAACCTCCATCTCTCCCATCCGGACTTCACGACACACTTGATCGAGAAAGTATAATCTTTCAGTTGTAATTAAATCAGGCATCATCGTTTTCTAAGCCCACGGATCTTTATCCTTCCTCTTTAAATATACACAGGGATACGTGAAGCCCTTGACAAAACTGAAGGAAAAGGTAACTTGATACTCCCCCAAATATATGGTGCAATTTTATGATGGCGACCGTTGAAATGAATACGACGTCAAGAAGCGTCAATGACAACTCCTTACAAGGAAAATGTATATCAGCGGGAGGTTGTGGTACAGGAAATCATCAATTAGCTTTTTAATCACAGACTTACTTCTGATTTTGTGGTTACATCATTCCCTTTTTCTCGGAATGGTTTTTGTCTGAGGAAACATGAATCTGAGAAAAAGGAATGAATGTGAAGTTTGAATAAAGAAAATGGGAATGACCTTAATATTTACCCGAAGCAGACGAACAATTTAGATTTTACAGTTTTTCTTCAAAATAACATCCATAGAGCTGATACTACGTGTATTATTAGAGTGAAGTAGAGTGTTGTTTGTAACTTGGGGGAAATGACAACATTCCCATAAGTAGCAGAGATTGTCACAGAGCATCAGCGTGAGATAGCGGCTTTAATAACTTTGCCAGAGCATACCTTATCTTGATTCATTATTATTATTATCTTTCTGGTAATGAAACCAAGGGACCCTCGAAAGTGACTTGCACTGTTACCCCGTATAGGCCTGAAGATACCTGTGTAGAGAAGATGTCAAGAAATGTCAGTTTTAGTTGTGGGAGGAAAACCCAAACAGGGAAAAACCCACGCTATCAGGTAGGGACTGAAAACCCAATCCACATGCAAGGCTCCAGTCCGGGATTCGAACCGGGGTCACAGAGGTGAAAGGCAGGGGACGAAGGCCGGGAAAGAAACCACAGAGCCAAAGAGAGTAAAAAGACAAGAAGCAAGAGTCTTTTTCTAAAAAGACTGATGCTGTACCCTGCAATGATTCCTTTAGGAATAAATCTATACTCGAGTTTAAAAAAAAAAGCATCTTTAAATTAACCTCGTGTGATTTGTTCATCGAACAAGGGGTTCTCGGTACACGTTTTGGGTTATGAGATCTTATTACACTTCTTTTGGGTAGTTGTATCCAAAACGGCCAGCCTGTGGGTAATTTAATTTGAGGCATTATTCAGTGATTATTTCCTCAAAGATGGGGGGCCACTTCATGCAGAAACATTGCCTAGGGTGACGTGTACTTGTACTAACATTAACGGATATTTTGAATACTTATTTAATAACATCCACATCGGTACTTCAAACACTGTTTTACACTTTAAAGGTAAACTATGGAATTAGTGTAGTAATCGAGACAAAAAATAACAGTTATAATCTGGTCTCACTGATTTCAACATGGTATACCTGTGAATCCTTCAGAGATTTTTTTTTATCTGTTAAATTCTCTCTGACTCGAGGACACTAGCATTTGAGGACCTCGAAATCACAGTTGATCTTTTCGATTGCAGCTATCAAAATAATCCAGATTTATTTGTTTATTTGTTTATTTGTTTATTTCGTTTTATTTAACCAGGCTATCCTTATCATTTTCCAATGAACTGTTTTCCCTGGGGGCCGTCGTGTGGATTTCACAAAGCACTAGGACCAGTCTCATCTCGAGTTAGGACGAGTGTAACTCGTCCTAACTTGTAGGACTTGTCCTAAGTTAGGACTAGTTTTGTGAAATCCACCCCTGGACCCATATACAATACATTTTAGGTACACAAGAACAAAAGACAAAATAAGAGTGTGAACAAACTCTCTCACAAATCATAAACTGAAGAATATGTTTTCACGAGATCGCTGAACGTTAAGGCATTATACATGATTGGTAAGGATTAAAAACCTTATTATTTAGTTTCAGTCTGAAAGCTTACTGTTAATGAAGTTAATTCTGGAACCACTTTTTTCTGTGAAATATTACCCTCTGAAGTGCTGTCATATAATTATTCGAGAAAAACTGTATCTGATAACCTAAAAAAGAACACAACATCTAATTTCGGTTGTAACAATCGAAATTAAGGACGTTGTGTTTACATGCTGAAAAGTGTGCACGGTTTCAACTGTTTTCTCCTGTCCCAGGCGACGGATCGAGCCCAAATTTGCACAGGTTTGATTTTTCATGTACGAATTGAATCAATCAAAGTCAGAACACTGCACTATAAGCTTTACCAATTCTTATTAAAGGCACTATGATATAGTGCCTTTAACATGTTCACAGGTTGGCTGTACTATGTGGTTATTAAAAAAAAAGTTAAATAAAGTTAATTTACTGTTCCAAAACCAATGGATGTGTCATGCACACCTTTAAGCTAATGACTCCGGACTGGGGGAAAGCCACGAGTGTAATTCATCAACGGCAGGGTTGGCTATTAGTGTAGACAGATTCACATTCACGTTATAAAACAAGATACCTTAAACATTAATCATATTATGACACGGGTCTAAGTAGGATTCGAAGCTGCGCCGATTGCGGTAATTTAACCCGGGTGAGTCTTAAAGGAACGGTTACATCATTGTAACCAGGATGAAACCAAGGCTTAGGCTGTATCCGAATTGCCGGCTACGGCTACGGCTACGGCTACGGCTACGGCTACGGCTACGGCTGGTGTGAAGAGTGTTGCTTTGGACGTCCTATACTTCAACGCGTGGTGACGCGGCGATCCAGCCGTAGCCGTAGCCACCAATTCGGACACGGCCTTAGTCTTAATATTAGGCTCCAGCTTAGGCTCCATCCGGCTTAGCAGCCAAGCCGGAAGCCCAAGTCAAATCCGTGGGTTTGAAAAAGGGCCTTAAGTTCATTTTAGTCCTCCCACTCAAAAGAAAAAACTTGCGTGAATGTTTCAAAAAACATATAAATAAAAAAACTCCAATGATATACATGTAGGCCTACTGTTCCTTTATGGTGTGTGGCTTAAAAACTGGAACAAGTGGAATGTATATCCACTTTCCTTAGCAATTCCTTTGGCGATGTGCCTTTACATAGAATTGAAATAATACACTTTTCCTTCAAATAACATATCGTTGAGTGTGTATTATGTGTCTGATCAACTGGAGAATAAGAATAAACGAGTGATGTTTGAAGCTTTGCATGGTGTGAAAAATAATAAGGAACTATAATTAAATAGTAAACTTGAGGGTACAACCATGTATGAAAACTCTTTTAGAAAGGAGTGGTGGCTCTGAAAAGAGCCGTTGGGGTATCGACGTTTCGAACAGTATACTCTTTTCCTGAAGACGAACAGAGTATACTGTTCGAAACGTCGAGACCCCAACGGCTCTTTTCAGAGCCACCACTCCTTTCTAAAAGAGTTTTCATACATGGTTGTACCCGCAAGTTTACTATTTAATTATAGTTCCTTGTTAAGAATAAACGAACTGTTACAAAACCGATGAATACTTGTATGATGTTTGTCTTGAAATTATACCGGATTGAAAGGAATTGTTCTCTTGAAAAATCCAATGCCTTGTTTTTTTTATTTTACTGTCTTAAAGAGGTACTCCAAGGTCGAAGTCAGTTTTGTGATGCACTCATTTTTCAATAGATGGAGTCCTTATGGAAGTTGGGAAATAACTGCAAGCTCTAAATTCACAATCAAATTGTTTAAAATGTCCTTTTATTTGATACTCTTTCCAGAGCGAAATTTGAAACATGACATCATTGGATATCAACAGCAATCGGGTCTGTACATTCCAAAGAGGAATGTTTGCGACAGTCAAAAGGTCAAATTCAATGCCGCTTTGATTGAATACCATCAACATTCAGGAATGAACATTTTTTTTTTAAATCATGTACATAAATGTACAGACCCATATATATTTGAACTGTGGGGTCTTTGGATGTTTGAGAATTTTGACAATAAATGCATTTTACACCGTTTTAACGTGAGGTAAGAGACTTATAATTTGTTTCTACTTTCATAAGGACTCTAGTTATTTGAAAATGAGTGCATCACAAAACTGAATTAGACCTTGGAGCACCTCTTTAAAAACTAATAATATATGATCGAATGTATATTAACTTATTAATGTGTAGTATTCAAATCAATTAGCTTTGTATACATTTGTAGAGTCGACTCTCGTTACGGTGAGCGTTTTTGTACGGAGGTTCTATTGTAAAGAGAGGATTCTTGGGTCCCGGATTTCCTATTTCTCCTTGTGTTCCTTTGCCTTGCTGTCTTTTTGAAATGACATTCTTATTGTGGAGAAGTGGTTTGGCCGGTCCCGTTGGCCTTGTTATGGCGTGAGTTGGCTGTACAATCTAAATCTTTAAACTATATGCACATTATGGGGGTCTCTACTTGACAAGCCCTGCTTTCTAGAGCCCCCCCCCCCCGCCACTGCTTAATCGCCATTCCTTTCTTAAGTTATCCAGCTTATTCTTGCGTTGTTGATTGATTGAGTGGGAATATAGTAAAGTAAAGTAAAGTATACTGGTATCGTTGCAAGAAAAAAAAAAGAATCTATCCATTTAAGTTATACAACAATATGCTAACTGAACTGACGTGCATTACGAGTCATCAAAATCGTCAATTTTTTTTTCCATTCACCGCCATTCTCTTTTGAAATAGTCAAAAACATTAAAGCACTTTTTTTTTAAATTATCATAAATGTTGTATTTCTCTCCACAAATTCAATCAATAACACATTAAAATGCACAAGAATTAAGGAAACACAAAAAAAATATCCACAAAATGATCATATCGACTTCAGCAGTCCCATATGATTCTTGGATGAGTAAAATACATAACATGTTCGGTAATACCATGATGTTGATGATATCTATTGTGTAGATTGCTCTTATAATTAATTTGATTTTAGTCTATACTGCAGGACAAGTTCTTATAAGACCCTAGAATCTACTCCTCGGCAGCAGATAAGGAGCAGATCAAGTTCTTACAAGACCAATCTATACTGCAGCAAAGTGTGCGATATTATCACACCGTGTTCCACAAACCGAAGACATATCAATACTCCACCAGGCAATGCCTCAAATCACATGTGATTTACAACTGTTTATGAAATTCTTCAGAATGCATAACGGTTGTTATTACTTGTACTCATGTGAGTCGACTTAAACGTCAAAAACAGATGTTTTATTGAGTTTATCAAATCTTTTAATTGATCTTTGCTGTCAATGTGTGACAGAAACAGACAGCGATTTGCCCCATAAAGCAACACCTTAATAAGCAAAACGCCCTGATAGCGATCTCAAACTATTTTTTTCATGGTACTAAATATAGGTTTGAGAAAGTAGAGACGTTGTTGATTTAATTATGTGTTTTTATTAAGGTTACTTTGAAATGAAGTTGCTACTTAAAACTTTACACGTAAAAGTTTGGTTTTTTTTCTTCTACGTCTTGAAGAACTGTCACATGTCACACTGTTACAAGTCGAATGCAAGTTGACATGTATACTTGCACGCACAGACAATCATAAAACTGTCCAGCACAAGTATCTGCTAACCACTGACAACTCTTGCTTAGCTGAAAACACCACGTGGTTCGCATATTGTGTCTAGGGACACCCACTTTTATTTTGCTTAAAAGCAAATTAGATTAGATACATTTAGGTACAGTTTTGGGGCTACATTTAGTTCCTGGCTACATTAAGGCACATTACTGAGGCTACATTTAGGTTTGGGCCACCTTTAGGTACGGTGTTGGGGCTTCATTAAAGTCCGTAATACATTAAGGTACAAACGCGGGGCCACATTTAGTTCTGGACTACAATTTAGGCACATGGTCGGGGATAAATTAATGTTTGTACTACATTTAGGTTTTTAGTATTTGGGCTTTATTTAAAGCCGGGCTGTATGAGATATCAGGCTACATTTAGAGGTTGCGTAGGTGTGCTTAAAGTTGCTGATAAAAAAAAAACATGATCCTAATCTCTCAGCCCCCCATGCCTACACAACGTATAAATCTCTTAGCTTCACATCCACATCCACACTAATGACTCATCAGTCTGCTGACTAGAAAAGACCAAATTGTAGCTTTATGTAGTAAAGAGCAATGCTGGGTGGTTTATGCTAACTGCATTATTGGATTACACATTATAACCATAGTTCCACTTCGATGTAGGTCTGTGTAACACGCAGCACTGAGCAATTGTTACTAAGTGTACTTAACAGGTTTAACTCCAGTTGTGTCGTGTGTAAATGCATCTTGCATGCAAATCAGGGTATGTACATGAGCCAAACTGCTAGTCATTACATATTTTTTAGAGTAGACTGTTATTAATTCATATGAGGAGAAAGAGAGATTGTCCTATAGATTTTTCTCATGGTTTCTAAAGTTGTAAAATGTTTGTTAATATTGTTTTGGGGGGAGGGGTGGGGCTGTGGATTTTGTTGTAAAACTCCTTGAACGAATGGACTGAGAGAAGCTGTACGGCTATTTGCTGTGTGTAATATGGACTTGGTCTTTATTTGTTTATTGTAACTAGACATTTGGGCTATAGTATCTGCCTCGCCACTGACAGGTTATGTTACGTATTTCCTCTTCGCTGTACCCCTGAAACGGTTGTTGTTTTTTATCTTGCTGGGAGGAGGTTTTGGTTGTAAGCTTTGATGTCCCACTCGTTGCACCACAACGCTCTTGAGCGGTTTAAAAAAAACTCACTACATCCAGAAGAAGGCCTATTCCTTTCCACCATACAAATCGTATCTTCCACATTCTTATCGACATTTCTTTAAAACTATTGATATTTATCTCTCCGCTCCGTTGCGGGTATTTATGTTCAATCTCGTATCCGCCTTGAGGGTAACCAAAGCTGATTTCAGACACATCTTCATCTGCTCCATTCCCCCCCCCCCACCCCCTCCCCAAGATGGCCTTCTTTTCCCCGGGCCCCACAGCGGCCTTCTCTTCTCTTACCCTGATAATCCCCTAATCCTACACCGTCTTGATTGGGTTGATGCCACAAACTACAGTCTGGAGAATTAAAGCGAGCGTGTATACCGCCCGGGTTGGGACGTGGAATTAGGCCACATCACGAGGAATATCGTCCCGCGTGCAACTGATTTCACCGGTTTGAGTTGGCCACTTAACAAGGTGCCGCGGCTCAACGAATTAATGTTTAGGAAATTGTTTTTCGCGTGTCCCCCGAGCACGCTGAAAGGATTTGGATATTAATTTCTTGGGTTTCTGATTAACACGTGGCCGTTATGCTGTGGTATTATTTTAATTTCTAGTACACATTAAACAGTGAACACTTTTGCGGTTTTTTTAACTGACGAGCTGTTTATCAATGACACTTATTGTGTAAGACTAAAAAAAACTGTAATATTTTTAGTGTTATTCCACACATTCTACGGAAATTTATGATTTTTAATTATTTTTGGTCCAATACATTGTCAAACACAATCTGTCAAGAGAAAGGGATGCGCTCTTTCAGATTGATTATTTCAGAATCTTAATTGCGTTTAGATATTACCTGGAAGTACGCACGAAATCAATGTAAGCGATCCACGGGATCGTAAAACTGTAGAGCTCTTTAAAATAAAAACCGACAATTAAAATATCAAAATGTAATTACTTGAAAGGGGAACTAATATCAACTAAATTAGCTCTAAATTAAGCAGACTCCGTGAGTCTGTGTATTGAATTGCTAATAAAGCTTCGCATTGCTTGTAATTCCTGTAACTCAATAACCGTACAAAAAATCCTCTCCTTGCCGGCATACGAAAGATGGTTCTGAAAAACATTAATGCTGCAAAAAGCCCCCTTCACTCCATTTACTGATAATTGAATAATGAAATTAGGAGTTATTATTCCAATCCTCGTATGCTTTTTCTTCTTCTTTTCTTTCTCTATTTCTTTCTTTCTTTCTATCTATCTCTCCTGCTCGGAGCGCTATTGTGAAGACCGAAAGAGACACAGTCAAAATAAGCCGAAGGAATTTCCTTTTTTCGTGGGAGAGGAAAACATGAAAACTTTCCCAAGATTTTTTTTTTTGCTGAGGAGTTGCGGCTGAACTCGGATGCATTGAAAGAACCAATGAATATCCTGGCGCCGCCTGGCTTTCGTATGCCAAGTGATTTTCAAAGACCCACGAGTGTAGAGGGCATGGGGCGATTAAGCAAAACACAAACGGTTACTCATCCCAGAATGAATGGAACTGTTTGAGTCTTGAGATGTTGGGTGTGTTCATCAAAGTCGGTGATGACATCCATCGGGGGAATTGAGACGTAGATTTGGCAAAATGAGGAAATAGATTTCCCTGGAAATCTCCATGGTGTATGGACGTGCGGATAGATTCCGATTTTCAAGTCGACCAGTGGAAGATTTATAGCTGACAAATGTGCAAAAGCTATACGTGACCATGGAGAGTACAAGGGGCACAGTTTCATTTAAGAGGTACAGCGCAGGAAAGCTCGCATAATATAGCAGAAACAGTTTTACCAGCCAAGTGCTATGTCATTCTCAAGTTGTGACTACCCTGCCAAAATATGAAACAAGGCCATTCATGGAAAATTTGGAACGACTAAATATCTTATAGGAAATGGGGGAGGGGTCATTACAACAACTGAATGGTCAGTGACCTTTGGGAGACACACCCATAAACCAGTTCACAAACTACAAACATGCCCTTAAACATGCCCACAAAATGTAAAGGACCTGTGGGAGACACACCCATAAAATTGTTCACAAACTGCCAGGGATCTGTTAGAGACACACCCATAGCTTGTTCACCTACGGTACTACCAAAAGACCTTTTGGAGACACACCCGTAAACGTATTCACAACACTGCCAGAAAACTTTTGGAGACACACCCATAAACTTGTGCACAAACTGCAAGTGATCTTTAAAAGACACACCCATCAACTTGTTCACAAACTTAACCCTCCCTCTCGCTCTAATACCCTAAGGCACTCCCACATTTATACCTATGGGTTTGGCAACCGACGGAATCGATTTCAGTAGAATGCGTCAGGAAATTATCCTTACAAATAGGGGAAAGCATTAGGGAGATGGTAAACATATTATCTTCATAATGCTTATTGTTTACCCCCCCCCTCTCCATTATTGTGGAATGATGATGACGATAATGGTGGCTGGGTTGTCCAATATCGGGTCTTATAAAACCAAAATGAAGCAGGTAGAAAGACAGTGATCATAACAAAGTTAGGAGCACAAACACCATGATACCTCCAAATTCAACATCCACGTCCAGCCAGCTGCTATAATCCAAACGCATATCTCGAATAACAAAGAACACTTTCATCATTCGGCCATGACATTCTAACATTTTCATAAAAAGCTCAGACGTGTCTGTCAGAGAGAACTGTCTCATCTCCGGGTTTGATTACAAACTCCAGCTATTTATTTAACAGTTGTTGTGGAGTACAAGTTGGACAGACGCTGAATGCGAGAGCACACATCCTTGGAAATTAAAGACCGCCACAAACAAGAGACGCTGAACGGAGGAATGAATGGCGAAGGTTAAACACTCCAACTCAATTTCCCCCCGATGAAAATTGAGAATTAGTGTCGCTGTGATACTGTTTCGAAAAGATGGTTCAATATTTGAAAAAGATGTCTTGTGAGTCAATGCTTATTAGCCGGAGCAAGTGTACTTCTAATCAATACGCTGTTCGATTAAATTGATTCTATAATATAATTATATGAAACCTCAATATTCATCAAGTGAAAAGACATGAAAGTTATATTCCATGCATTGTGCAGCAGTAAAAGTTACTTTAAAAACTTCTTCTTTTTGAAGTACATCGCATTTAAACACTATACACAAAAGTAAAAGAACGGGTCACAGTAACAAGACGGGCCAATAGGTTGTACACATAAAATGTTATTTGATAAAACTATTAGTAAAACTAGACAGATGAGATTCTTGGGACATGTGCTACGAAAGGAAGGTTTGGAAAAAACCTGGCATTGACTGGAAAGATAGAAGGAAAACGGAGCAGAGGAAGAAGGCGAGTGCTTCGGATGGCAAGTTTTGAAGGATTGGCTAAGAGAAAGAGGTGTTAAATATCAGGAAGTGGAGCTGATGGAGTAAGCTAATGACAGAGATTTGTGGCAAGCCATGATACGTACGTCTTAGGATACGGTACTTTTTAGAGTGAGAGAGAGAGATTAGTAAAACTTTGGATGGCTCTGTGTAAGAAGGCGTTGTTGAACCTATTGTTTTAAGGCTTACAGTTGTCGAATCCTACCTGCTGATCTATAATTGGTTACAATCAACGGATTTAGAAGGATTTGCACTGTCAGGCAATACAATTACTTCATACGGCTGCTATCTACAAAGTTCTGAAGGCTTTCCATGTCAGCACCTTTTATTCTATTGACATGTTTAACAACGTTCAGGTTTCTTTCGGTTATTTACTGTGAGAGAATGACACCAACTGATTGAACAGAAAGTTTCTAATGGTTGAATGCTGTACTCTGATAAAACAGTGTTTAAAACTCTAGTGTTCACATTAAAACATTTGAGTTTCCGTACGAAATGTCAGCGCTGATTAGATTTTTGTAGGTATATTTGACTTTTTGGGGAGGGCAAAACATCAACGTTTAACATGTTAAATAAGCCAACCGATGTAAACTTACAATGTTAACGTAATTCCCGCATTATAAGACAAAAAAACATCTAGTGCATTTTACCATTTATTTGTTTTGACAACATCCAACCCCAATAGCTCTGTATATCTCATTATACTATTTTAAAACAACTATTTACCTTGTCTTAGTGACTCGATGACTAGGCGGGGAATGCCAGAATGACATTCGCAGCGCTGTCGCCATCTTCGTCATATCCCCTGCATCCAATCACAGTAAATGAATACTAATTGCCCTCATAAAAAGGGGGGCCATACTGTTTCATCTTCCAGCCTTTGGGGTTACATTGATTTAAATGGAAGAGAACCAAATTGGCTGCGCCATAATAAATTACAAAGTGGGGAAGGGGGAAGAAAGAAGTGAAGATAAAGAAAAGGGGTAGAAGAATGAGTCAATGATTGTGACAGTCACTCGAGGTCAGACAGGGGTGATGGTCGCGGGAATTCAGAGGGGACCCAGAGGGGTGGAAACGAGAGAAGTGTAGGACAGGTTACATGAGAGGGTTGGAGACGAAGGGTGTGAGTTGATGAAAAAGTTTACTGTGGAAAGATGAGAATGGAGGGGGGGGGGGGAGAAGTAACACATACATTGGATATTGAAGGAAGATGCATTGTAAAGGAATTCGCAGAGCATAAAGTTAAAGGAATCGCACACTAATTAAGAAGTGCCTCACTTCTTAAATTATGACCGTATAAAGCTTATTCTATTAACCGCAACATAGACGTTATGAAATTGTGCGCTAGACTTAGTGTCACCATCTCTGCCATGTTCCCTGTGGGTACTGTAGTGATGATAAACACTCAGTGTTTATTTTAACCAGTCTGATTCTAGTAATTATACCAAACACGGAGCCAGACTATTATTCTCCTTCCCAGCCTCAGTTTGCTTTAGACCGATATAAATGGCAGACATGATGGCTGCACTGTGAGAAAAGTCTGGGCTACAAATTCTGAAAAGAGGCCAGTCACATCGAAGAGGAGTTCCGAAAAAGCTACAATCAACTTAAAAATGTATCTCATTGTGATTTGCCTGACCAATTCGGTGCGTTAAAACCAACCGTAAGCTAAACTTTCACTTGCGCCAATTGGAAAGGCGCGCTCGTGACCAGTTTTTGGCTGCAATTCTTTCACCTGCGTGTGGTGGCAAAAATCAATGGTCAATTTGTCTGGAGATATCCCAGCAGATTAACACCTTTAAGTTTATCCACCACGGCGAGTTTTGCGTCCAGAATCTGGACAGTCGAAAATGCCAGACGCACAATGTCACGGCAGACGAGTTTGATTGCATCTCCTTTTAATTGTGACTAAACTACGGAAGAGGTAAGAGGCATACTGGCGCGAAAATGTCACGTAGCCTTCATGGAAACGAAGACCGTGCGAAGCACAAACCCCTGGCACATTTTTTTTTTTTTTTTTTTTTTTTTTGCGAGCTGACAACAAAGTTGACATTTAACTCTTACGGTGTTGACCGTTGACTGTCATGCCGGGGCAGTCATGGTTGAATATTATACGTGTGAGTGCATGTTAATGTTATGCCACACAGTCATGGGGAGCATATAGAAACGCGTTCTCGTCGGTCGACGTACATAGCTCGTCGGAAACAGACTGAGGCGAATCGGTACAATATTCCGTGGAAAGTGTTTTAACAAAATCACCTAGATGATGTGGGGAAGGATACTGTTGCAAAATATGAGATCATGGATCCCGCAATAAGCCCACAGGCATTCTCGAGATGGAATTGGTAGGATGGGTGCATTCTGTTTTGCAAGAAACGTAATTCTCTTTTTTATATACCAAAAAATTGGAACCCTAAAGGGACGCGTCATTCTTTCCAACCAACCGAAGTGCATCTTCTTTGTGGATCGATTTGCAAATAATCAAAGAAGTGACGTGGGAACAAACTCTTTGCAGTGTCTGTTTGCACTAAGCATGGCCCAACGAAGATGAGTTGATTACTAATGACGGACAAGGAAAGACTGGCTTCGTGTCAATACCGAGTAATGTAATTTCGTGAAAGTACAAACTCATTAGGCTAGTCATACATCATATCGCACGATCAGTTTGATAGATTGTTTCATATTCCATAAATGGAACCAACAGCTGTTGACTTCACTTTTACCATGGGGGGGGGGGGCTACGTGATATTGGGCTGACTTCACATGAATGTCCTGCATAACATAATTAACATTATGTGACTTACACATTAATTAAAATGATGTACCATCACTGTTGTCTGTCAGGTGTGCCGTTGTTGCTGGATTATAAAATGTTAAACGAGGTCGGGATAAGGTCGAGTGACGGTGTACTCATCGGTGCGTGAAATGCACGTTCAGAAATGTGTTGCTGTTAATGGTCTTGTTCTTCATGATTGGAAGGTTGGCCCGTGTCCGAAATGACATCTTCGGCAGTGGCTATGGCTGGATCACTGGGAAAAGGGGCCTATTCATCGACGTTGTCGTTTAAGCCAACAGTCACAGCCGTAGCCGATTCGGCCTTGGAAAGTGTCATACTAAGCGTTCTTCGGGTTGGTGAAATCATCGTGTAGTTCGTGACAAAATGTAGAAATATCGCACCCACTTCATGTCGTAAGAAGGTATCGTCTGGTCCCAGCGGCGTTACTAGGGTAACATTTTAGGGGCGTACAAGGGGTGCGCCATTTTTTTCTAGGAGGCCCTTTTGGCCAATTAAAACTATAGTTTCCGTTTGCATTTTTTCTTAAACAAGCCCCTTTCAGCGCTCTTGTTATGCCGTTTACTATTTTTTATAAAATAATCTGACGTGGAAGACAAAAACGAAATACATTGTCTGCGTATAAAAAAAAGTTTTAAAAACTGCTACATAAAAGCTTATAAAATGTAATATTTTATTCTGGTAATTTTCAATCTCAAAAGTCCAGATTTCAAATGGGGGCGGGGCACCCGGGGACACGGACATCAGTTGGGGCACGTCCCCCCCCCCCCATGCCCCTCTAGTTACGCCACTGTCTGGTCCAGTATTTTAAATAAATATAGAGCTATCAGTGTCGTTGCGAAGACGGGGAATCAGTCTAATATAATTAGAGAATGAGAACAGCAATTAGGCGCTATATTTTTTAACTTAGTGTCATTGAATTCAGTAGAAGTATCTCTTAGTAATTTATTTCACTGTGTAACTGAGAGAACCAGTGACAAGCAGTATACTCTACGCGCGTAAAATCTGGTATCCTGTCTCTGCCAAATAACATGTTCACACTTACAACATCTAATGTGGCACCTGAGTTGGCTTGTATTAAATTCACACAATCAAGCCAGGTAGTTTACACGGCATCAATCTTCGTCCGGTTCCCAATATGCACAAGTGTTATTCGGTAGTGTGCATGGGGTCAACTTTTTTTTTTCACTGGTAGTCTTGGCTCAGTGTTGCATGGGGAGGGAAAACAGCATGGTACTCATCAAGGGTCAAGTGAACCAACCTCTTTGGCTTTATGGTTTTTACACTCTGCTTGACCGCCATCTACACGTTGCGTCCTGACTACACATCGAGGTCCACTTGTCTGACTATTATGACATTTGTAATTAAGACACGTTCTGGTATAACATTTCCTAAGAATTATTACTATTATTATTATTATTATTATTATTATTATGGTAAAAACTGTGCTCATTGCAGCCTACTGGCTGAATTACAAGACAGGTTACAATTTTTAAAAATCTTAAAAAAACCAGACAAAGTCAGTGTCACAGTAACACCTTTTTGTTGCATGGACACACAAGCAATGCCCTATTAGACAGACACGTGCCTTCTTGGTTCATGCAGCCGCCGAATAATTTTCACCAGGGAAGGTTTGTGTGAAAACTCTACCGATTTATCAGTACACCTGGTAGTCTGTATAGATGTTTAGCAATCTCTTATCTTATCATGCTGGCGGATGATCAAGACCTCCACCTTCCGGACACGCCCATGGAATGGTGCATTTAGGATTTTAATGATGTTGGATGAACACAGTATCCACTGCGTGCACATGTCGCATCAAGAATCACAAAACATTCTTTTTGACTAACTTATAATTACCTGATATCAGATTATGGGCTTAGCTTCAAAGCCGCCATTTTGGATGTTCCGTATTGATCATACTGCCCTCTATCGATAAGAATCAAAAATGCTATATTTTGTTTCAACACTTGCTTCTGAAAGTGGAAGAAACGAAGTTATTTTGAATAATTGATTGAATTCTGAATGGATACCCCCATCAAGAAATACTAATAAATAGGTATAACAAACTCACATCTTTGTGACGTCATACTGTATCCGTATTCCATTCTAAACAAAACAAAAACCCAAACTGAGGCTGGAAGGGACACAAATAGTCTGCTCCCCTTCTGAAGTGCTTCTTTTCGTAACAAGTCAACGTCATACAGGTAGTAGCTCTGTATGCTGAAGAATGATTATTTTAAGGGCTTTTATTGAACTCGAAAGGTGGGGGGACGGGGACCACACATTTTTTATAACAACACCCCTATTTTCAAATGGCTCCGTCAATAATTTCAGCTAAATTTAAAGTGTCGTCAGCCATTTTAACTTCCCACACTTTGATGGTCGTATTTGTGGACAAATTCGGTAAATCAATAACGGCCTCCCGCATTCTGTACTCGGGGTCGTCACATTATTTAATTATAGAGTGATTCCTGTAATACCTATAAATGCACTCTTGACATGGACTCAAATGCAGTCGAAAGACACATTGCGTCAAAACACAGTACAATTATGGTTTGTCTCTTCTTCTATACACCACGGAAGCATTCAGAGCACGCATCACAAGCGACATTTTAGACGGTGAATTTTTCAATTACAGGCACCCGCCACGAGTGCCTGGAAGGCGCTGAAATCGAATGGGCAACGGAACGCACGTCATTGCTGTAATGGAAATAGATGTAGGAGAGGATAGAGCAAGTTCGTATTCGAATGTTGTTTACCTGATAAGTGGAGAAAGCCCAGCAGTAACCCGCAGCACCATGTCCCACGGAGCATCCTCCGTAAACATCTCCCTATCTTGTCCTCCGTCCACATGTTTCTTATTTCTGTCTTGGTTGCCTTGGATGAAGACTACTCGCTCTCTCACACTAATGATGGTCTCCCGGTGTATCCTTTAATGTGGATGGAGTCCCTCCCCATTGCTTGCGTCAACCGCATCTGAGAGAAGTACACGTTTCCTTTAATGTCGCTTTAACGGACTAAAAAGTGGTATATTTCCGACATATTGTCGACTGGCGTGTGATATTGCGTGGAACCGCAATGTTCGTTTTAGCACGCGTAAATCTATCAGCGGTGGTGGCCGGCCCCGGGAGCGAGAGCGTTGGTAGCATGCGAAAGGTTCACCGAACAGCTGATACGGCGGCTATGTACGTGCGTCACACACGACACTCAACGGGCTTGAAAAAAAAAATGAGCTGGCGTCTGGTTGGCATGAGAGGGCGGTAGATGGTTTGGGCAGAGGCTGTTAATTTTATGTGGTATCCCCCCACATAGCGTTTTGGTTTGGCTCGGTTGTGCTTTTGGAATTTCATTTTTAATGACGGCTATGGATTACAACCAGGATCACGCACTCTTGGTTAGAGCAATCTGCACTCCGCGCACGCATGGAAGGGTCACGGGTGAAATTATCGTCTAGCGCATGTTACAACCATGGAAGAATTACTGTAAACAAACTACCGGCTTCGGTGGCCTGATGGCACCAAACGAGTTTACCAGGATCACAGTCGACAGATTATTTGTATCTTCTTGTCTATTCTCGACCGCTTCTACCATTGAATATAGGAGATATTATAATAGCCATCATAAAAAAAATCACTGTGTTCCTTTTGAATCGCTCCTCAAATTTAAACAATCAGCCATGTATTTTAAGCGCGGCAAGCGACTTGCTTGGTGGATATGGCGAGTGATGAGTGTCCTATTCATGTACACAAAACCTACAACAGAAAACATTAGTGAGGCCCCATACCGTTACACTATTTTTCTCGGGTGTAAATAATACTAAATACCTACTTCAGAAGGATTTTCACAACTTAACTTTACAACATGAATTTATTCGTAAAAATCAACAATGCATATCCCTTGATTTCTTCAACTAGAAAACCGTGAAGAAGAAAAAAGTACTCTTGAAGCCATTGATAAGAAGTAAAAGCATGTGTATCGACTATTATTATTATTACTTCTACATGTCTAATGGAAACTTACTTGGTGGGGAAAGCTTACGGTGTCTCTCGCTCGTTGAGTATGCGCTGCAGCCTGCTCATGCCCCGGAGACGAAGTGTAAGGTATATAGGCTTATATAAGAACCATCGTCTGTGGCCCGGAATCTCAGAACCCCCTTGTTAGTTCGAGAGGACCGTAGGCTAACACAGCCATCGATCCAAATCAACACCCCTTGTACAAACACTGCATGACAGTGTGCACTCGTAAGACTTCTTAAAAGCCCACTCCTACACCCCCCCCCCCCCCTCTCCCCTATAGTGCACCCTTTGGATCGATATTAGACAATCTGGGCACAGGACAAAGAAGAGTTGGTGGTAGCGGGATGGACTGGCCCCGTTATCCCTTCAGGGGGGATGAACAAACATCTTGAAAAATCAAGTCAAGAAAATGGTCATCTAATCAGAGAATGAGAGTCAAAATGGTCATTCGGACGCAGAATGTATCGGGTCTCCTTCCTTGATGGTTATACAATAACACTTTCTTAACAGCCAACCTTTGGGTAATATGCTGCCCTCTATAGTTTATTGTCATTATAAACTAGATGCAAATAACCTTACATTTTTCTCAACCTTACTTTTTGTTATAACTTAATAGTTGTTTCTGATAAGTGTTCATATTTTTTTTTAAATACTTGAAGTTCCACGTCCTCCAAAAGGTCTGGACCTCCGACAAAACTTAGCAATGTTTGAGAAGATTTCACTAGGGACCTTAGACAGTCTAAACATTGTTGTCCGTTCACACGAGGTGCAATCTGTACAATTTCACAACCATGCTAAAAATGTGAAAACGGCTGAAGACCAAAACGCGTACGGTATCAAACAATAACACGCCCCTTTCTCTTTCGAATCATTACCATCGGTGTTTAGCAACGGTGTTGTTTTTCTGAGACTCAGTTGTGACTTAGAATGCAATTAAAACATCAATTTGTGAGTGACAGTATTTGTCCTTCAGATCACTGCTACAATCTAACACAAATCTGTGCAGATTGTCAAGCTATTCTTTCGCTTTGTTGCGTGATATGTACTCAGCTTTCCAAATCTTTATCACATTGACTACGTTAGTGCAAGCGCTCAAGGACCAGCCATTCGAGATCCGCTAATGGAATATTGTGTAATCAGTGCCAACACGGCCGAATTATACCTGAAAACGAAAACAGGTTCCATTTGTTATTCTTCAATAATTGAAAAGGCAGACCTTGCGAATGACGGTAGGCCTATTTTTAAGCAAGGCTGTCACAGCTAGCAGAGAAACGGTCGTTAGGGGAGTATACAACCATATTTTGATTAGTTTTCAGAGTTGAACAAGCGATTAACTGTTTTCTTTTGAATCTGCAGCGGCTTCTGTTTTTGTTTTGTTTCTTCAGTCCGAACTCATTTTTGCCGTTCACTGACCTATCTAAACATTCCCCTTTATCTTCTCAAATACAGGTTTCTGATCACTAGAAAAGGCCCCTCTGTGATTTAAAGAATATTCACAACATTGGATGGAAAAGTAAAACATATTCACAGATGTGCACATGACTTACATTGGTATAAAGATGGTCATGGTGAAAACTTCCCTTTGAAATTGTTTTGCCCGAAATGCTAGTTTATGAAAAACGAGTAAAATAATCAGTTTTGCTCTCGAGAGTCCAAAACTCAGTGGTTGAAAACAGCGAAAACATAAGGGTTTTTTCAGTATTTTCTCGTGACTCCGAAGACCAATTTATTGAGCTCAAACTTTCACACATTATTTTGTTATTTCATGTATTTATTATGTTGGGTCACAGAAAAATAAGGATACTGGTCTTTGACAATATTACCAATTTATTAAATCGCATACTCTCGGAGTTTTCAAACAAAGCCAATCAAACCCAGAAGCTTCTTGATCGTCTTACCTTATAAACCAATCAAATAAGTCAGTGCACCTGATAAATGAACGTGACCAAGAGCTGCCTGTTGTTTCCCGTGGTTGATGACTTGATGATTGAATCGTACTGGTCAAAACTGGAGACGAAGGGGGTTCATTTGTCAACTCGAGACAGCTGGATTGCTGGTCCTGAATCGTGTGGGTCACTTTTTATACGATTCTTATAAATGATTGCAAACTGTTTGCAAACTAAATTGTCATTTCGAGAGATCCGTTTTAGTTCTTCAAGTCGAGTGTAAAACTACGATGGAGAATGCTGTTTGTAATGTTTTACCCATACACCGATGTGAGAAGTTAACTTTATCGAATATTGACAGAATCAAGAAACATCAGTATGACTTCAAAGTCTTTCTGTGGCCTGTCCGATGAAGATATGAGCAGTTATTGAGTCTAAAAACAAGTACTTCCTAACACTCGTTCAAAAGGTCCCTCTGGTACTATGATAAGGTCACACTTATGGCTAACTCAAATGATTCGTTTGGCAGTTTCTATGTGTAATATCCATTACTGGCGTTTTTAAGCATCAATCTACCGTTGAGCCACATCCATCTTGAACTGGCTGGAAGATGATGATGCAGAAAAGAGCAGCCCTTTCAATAAAGTGTCCACCAACAGTTCACATTCTCAAAAAAACATCATCCTACTATACACTTATTGTATAAATTAAAGGAAAGAAAGCCATGAATGCTCATTATGCGGATCTGGTTAGTTCGCCGGTTATAATCTCTAACGACGATGGGCTGTTTTCAAGCCAAGAAGCAGAGGGGGAAATTATGACAATAGACCCTCCATCTTCGAGGAGGTCGATCTGTAACAACACAGTTAACCCCGGGAATCTGTTGAGCAAAACATCGCAAAAGAACAGGTTTTTTTTTATAAATCGCTGTACAATATAAACAGCGGGACATCAAGGAGTGTCACTGGGTACATTTGATTGTTCAACCAGTCGAGCGTGCACGGGGGAGAAATACCAAGGGGGATTTGGCTTGAGATCACCGCGGTGTTAACGTCCCGTTTAGGGGACCAATTCTCCGTAAAATCTGGTCGATACCATAAAAGTAGCGCGTATTGCTTGGGAGATCTAGAATGAGGTTTAGAAATTGCCGGATCTTTGTTGTTTGATGTTAGTGAGGGCCGCTGAAGTCTTGGTCGAACCATTATATTTAGGTCACCAAAATAGTTTGTCACTACGGGCCTCGCGTTCGAATCAATAATAATGTGTAATGTGCTTGGATTCCAACTGTGTTTCAATATACATAGAAACCCCACTCCATGGACCATTCAGTTAATTAGGGCATGCAAAATGCAAATGGCCCCCGAACGTCGAAGGGCTCAACCAAACTCATTATAAATAATTGGCCCTTTTGTACGTCATTAGTTAGAAGAAAACATCGTAAAAAGTAAACAATCCGCTCCTGCGCACAACCTGTCTTAATGTTTGTTTTCTCAAATCAATTAAAAGAAGGAAAACACTAACATAAACACATTGACAACATAAGACTTTCAGAACGTTGGGGGCAGCGGACATACCAAGTACGTATAGACCACAGACATAAAGAACCTAAGAAAGGTTCTTTATGTCTGTGGTATAGACCTTGTGCACGTGACGTCATTGACCGCTGGTGATCATTTTGGTGATCACTGGCGCGTATTTCAGTCGCGCGCAACTGTTACAGTTATCTGGCGCGTGACGCAAGATGCAGTATTGAACCAATCACTGCAAAGAAGTATGTTCTGCGTAACCTCCATTTGGCGCGTCAGGCTGGCACGCGTGTTGATACGTTTTGTGCATATTTTACCACATAAAATCTACTTTTTAGACCCCAAATTCAACAATTCTTAATACCAACATAAGTTTTGTGTGAGTAAACACATTAAGTGACATAATAGTTTCAGTTTTCAGACACGATCTCAAAATCCCTGTTTAATTATGTAAATATTTACAATAAACTTCACCCTCCTTAACGTTTTCTATGGAACTGAGGTGATCACCAAAATGGCAAAGTTGAAAGGGATTGTGTGATCTGTGACGTAGTTACACAAGGTCTACAGACCAATCCGTTTACACCACCGCAACTAGGGCCACCGCACGCGCGCGTCGACACACACGCACTTTGAATCCTCTATGCTGATTAGTACATATGCGCGCTGACGCGCGTGTTGTGTCACTTGCGCATGCTGAGGCCATAGCTGCGGTGGTGTAAAGCACCATAAACGAGCGCTGCTCGGATTGGTGTATAGACCTTTCCATTATTGATTAACAAACCACGCGGTCAAATGTAGCAAAACATTCAAGTCTTGTTGACAGACGTTGTGACCAAATTCAACATTTTTGCAACTTTGTATTTAAAAGAAAATACATCCCATTATAGACCTTATGCACTGACGTCATCACGCCGCCATCTTAGAGGTAAATCGATGATGTAACAAAGGAAATGCAGAGATTTGTACGCGCGGCACACAGGATTGGCCAATGAAGAACCTCATTTTGACCTCTAGGCGAGGGCGCTCTACTCAAATGACGTCATGTGCATAAGGTCTATTGATTGGTTTGTTTCCAAAAAGTTTTGAACAATTTTAGAATATTTGTGTAACATTTTTGCAAACTGTGATTATCTGTTTTTGCTTTGCATTGATGGCTCCCCGTAGTTTTTCCATCTAAGTTGGCAAAAACTCGGCCTGTGACGTTGCAAAAGGTCCATGCGTGACCCACTGAACTCTAGCGTGACCCCGGGAAAAGTTCATTTCGCAGCCAAGTTGGATCTACCCGTGTACAAACTGAATGGCTAACGCGTTGTCTGCTGAATGATTGTCCAGCGCCTCCTGGGTAAATCCATCGTTCTCGGGAAAAGTGCGCTTGCTCAGACTAAGTAAACAATGAACAATTTCCTGGAAAGTCTGCTGCCACCCAGCGTTTCAAAAGCTCCGACTGAAGGAGTTGGTAAAGCATTAAGACCGTATTCGAATTGGCGGCTGCGGTCACGGCTACGACTGTTTTGCAAAGGGTGTTGCTGATGAGGACATCCTATGCTTTAACGCAGTGAAAAAGAAACTATTTCCACTCTAATAAGACTTGTCCCCATACCACTCTTTTAAAGGAGCCATATGGAGGACAAAGCTTTTTAGAGTGGAAATATTTTCTTTTTCACTCGATTCAGAGTGAAGCTTACTCAATTTTCACTCTAAAAGAACAAACTAGAGACAATTGCACTCTAAAAAGAGTTAAAATTACACCGCCACTCGGGCAAGAGAGAGATGTTTTCACTCTTTTACATTAAGAGAGTAGCCGTAGCCACCAATTCAGACACGGCCTAAAACAAAACAAAAGGCAAGAAAAGACTATGCAGCCTTGTCAAGCTGGTTGCTGTCAAGAATTCGCGTTCAGAAACAGATTAAACATGCCTTTACGGAAACGGACAAAAGAAAACGCCTATACTACATTAATAAGCACGAAACATGACTCTCCACAAAGGTTTTCACAGTGATTGAATTTAATAATACTGATCAGCGGTGCTGACATTTGAAGGAAAAATAATTTTATACTAATATGTTTTTCTTCGTGCTCTGTTAAAGTTTTCGATTGAAACTTACTCTATTAGATTGAAACTGGGGACAAACTTCAGAAGATTTGTCCCTGGCCTCAATCGAAAAGAGTAAGTTTCAATCGAATTAGAGTGCAATCTAACTTTTAAAGAGACTGAAATGACATACTGGACAAAATAAATATTGACTGCCAATATTTTGAAGCCAACCATTCCCAAGACTGAATGCAGGGAAGATAATTTTGAAAGTTTATTAAACAAGAGATCTGAGACGCGGGATTTCCAACGATGAGTGATGTTTACTCTGTGAGCCAGCATGGGGGTGGGTTCCAAGGCGGATCTTATCGAATCTTCCCTTTAGTCTCTCAGGTGTGCTTAACCGTCTCAGATCGATAGCCCCCACCCCCCCCCCCTTAATCCCATGCAATTTAAAAAGTCCGAGGGCAACACCGTCTGTGGGCTGGCTGCCTGTAAGGGAACAAAGGCTAGGCACCTCCCATGACAGATGTGCTATCGACCCGCACACGGCTCCAAAAAGTCCGGGGGAAAACACCCATCAACGGTGAGCTTCTGGGTATTGTCCATGACTGATCCATCTCGACACCGTTTTCTTTAGTAGAGTAATATTAGGTCATCAAAGTCAAGGAATCCAAATTACTTTTGAAACGTTCTGTTAGAGCAGAGCAGAGCAGAGCAGAGCAGAGCAGAGCAGAGCAGGGCAGGGCAGGGCAGGGCAGGGCAGGGCAGGGCAGGGCAGGGCAGGGCAGAGCAGGGCAGGGCAGGGCAGGGCAGGGCAGGGCAGGGCAGAACAGAGCAGGGCAGGGCAGGGCAGGGCAGGGCAGGGCAGGGCAGGGCAGGGCAGGGCAGAGCAGAGCAGGGCAGGGCAGGGCAGGGCAGGGCAGAACAGAACAGAGCAGGGCAGGGCAGGGCAGGGCAGGGCAGGGCAGAGCAGATCAGGGCAGAGCAGAGCAGGGCAGGGCATGGCAGGGCAGGGCAGAGCAAGGCAGAGCAGGGCAGGGCAGAGCAGGGCAGAGCAGAGCAGAGCGGAGCGGAGCGGACTGGAGCGGAGCGAAGCAATGCAAAGCAAAGAAGGGCAGGGCATGGCAGGGCAGGGCAGAGCAGAGCAGAGCAGAGCAGAGCAGAGCAGAGCAGAGCAGAGCAGAGCGGAGCGGACTGGAGCAGAGCGAAGCAATGCAAAGCAAAGAAGTGCAAAGCAAAGAACTAAATATATATAAATGGATCTGTAATCCTTCATCGGAAACTGTAAGTAGAATATCAATGGACGTGTTTTACCCAGAGAGGTTTATAAAATAAAAGACGTTATGGGCCGACTCCCTCCACAGACCCAGTTCTGCACATCGTTAAAAAATTGTACACATTCGCAGTACAAACGTATACTTATGTGAATGTCCAATATCAAAATAGAAAGCAGACATTCGCTGTACAAACGTATGTGAATGTCCAATGTCCAATATCAAAATAGAAAGTAGACATTCGTTGTACAAACGTATGTGAATGTCCAATGTCCAATATCAAAATAGAAAGCAGACATTCGCTGTACAAACGTATGTGAATGTCCAATGTCCAATATCAAAATAGAAAGTAGACATTGGTTGTACAAACGTATGTGAATGTCCAATGTCCAATATCAAAATAGAAAGTAGACATTCGTTGTACAAACGTATGTGAATATGTGAATGTCCAATGCCCAATATCAAAATAGAAAGCAGACATTCGCTGTACAAACGTATGTGAATGTCCAATGTCCAATATCAAAATAGAAAGTAGACATTGGTTGTACAAACGTATGTGAATGTCCAATGTCCAATATCAAAATAGAAAGTAGACATTCGTTGTACAAACGTATGTGAATGTCCAATGTCCAATATCAAAATAGAAAGTAGACATTCGTTGTACAAACGTATGTGAATATGTGAATGTCCAATGTCCAATATCAAAATAGAAAGCAGACATTCGCTTTACAAACGTATGTGAATGTCCAATGTCCAATATCAAAATAGAAAGCAGATATTCGCAGTACAAACGTATGTGTATTTCCAATGGACCATCCTTTGTTCAACTCTTTGTCCTGACAATCGTGGACCCCATTGTTTTCCTTTGTGATAGCAATCGTGGACCTATTGTCCCTTCTGTTATTAAGTGCACACAAGTACACACACCCTCACACACACACACACACACACTACACTTTTTGGACCGGGATGGCCTGTATGATCATGTATATCCCCTTCAGATTTTATCAAGTGTTAAAAAACAATTTTTGACTAATACACTGTATTTGACTAACATTTGAAAGTAAACAATAAATAATAAAAAAAAAAACATAAAAGACTGAGTTTACTCACTATGTGAACAACATGTTCATGTATTGTTAATCAAATGTTTTGTTAAAAACAAAATCTCTTTATTGCCTCTGAAAAGAACAGATGGCGTATGGCACGGTCGAATAAATTGCCTGGTGGGGTGTGTTTATACCACCCCAACTTTTGGATGGCCCTTTTTTATTTCTAGGATTACGAACCCCCCACCCCCACCCCGAGATTGTATCAAGTGGTTAAAAACAATTTGTCATAATTCAAAACATTTGAAAGTTCACATTCAAGTAAACAAAAATAACAATAGTGACAATAATACTAATATATACTGGAAACATGATATAACACGCACAGTGCACATTTGTTTGTGTGTTTTTTATATAAATGTTGATCAAATAAACATATTGTGCCGTGCAGACACGATTGAACTGTGCTGACAAAGGGTGGATTAAGAAGATGCTCACAAAAAGAGAACAAAAGTAGGCACTAAAAACACACACAGATCAAAACTTTGCCTCGAAAGATAATCCAGAAATGCTGAGAATGCATCTAATGGTATTTTAACCCTCAAAACTTTCCCGGTGCCCTTCGGTGGAACACGGACTCCAAGCCCTTGTTAGCCGCTCAAGGTGTGTGTGGGTGTGTGTGTGTGTGTGTGTGTGTGTGTGTGTGTTTTTATGCGGTTCCCTAATTTTCACCCAGTTGTTTAATCCCCCCAAAAAGTAGCAAAAGTACAGACTACTGAGGCAACACACCCATCAGTCAGTTCGAGCTAATCCTGCCCAAAAGATAACCCAGAAAGACCGAGCTAGATTTACCAAAAATTCTCACAATTTTCCCGGGGCCGTGGTGGGCTTTGTAATTGTGTGCTGGGCTTGCACTCTTCTGTAATAAAAAAAATGTTAAAATCAATGTACAAAAGAGCACCAGCACCTTCATCTTTACTTTTTCCTCCTTTGCAACGCTGTAGCAGGGTCGCTCTATACGCTCTTCTCATTGAGTATCCGCCCCTTACTCTAAATCCTCACTGACAAAAAGCAAAAAAAAAATGACTGCTTGCGTACTTATTTCATGCTTGTAAATTTCATCGAAATTTCATACCGTACACGAATTCATACCGAATTTATACACGAATTCATACACGAAGTCACACCGTACACGAATTTACGCCGCTGGCATACAATAAAGATTTTTTTTTTTTTTTTTGTAACTGTCATCTCCTCGAGAAAAACAAGCATTATATGTTATACTGGTCACCTTTCACAATTCTTGAAGAATGAAATGAAAAAAAAAAAAAAAAATTAAATGTCACTGTCTTGAAGCCACATTTCGTAGTAGAATTGGAGGTTTCATGAGTCACTATTTAACTGATGATTGCACGGTGAGAATTTGTTCACACAAAGCTAATTACTTTTTATCAAACGGCCCACGCTTCTAATTTTCAGAGTTGTTGTATGAAAGTGGCTTTGTTGGCAAACTCTTTTCAATGATGTCGAATGTGACTTGATTCAGTTGAGCGAGAGTTTAATTCCATTAAAAGGCACCCTTGTGGTTACGTACGTAACCCACAGTGTTTTTTCAACTTTCACATCTCAACTTGAGGTTAATGTCCTAGAAGACAGTGGTACGGTTGCTACTTAAAAAAACAAATGCATTTTATCCTTGGATGATTGGGTTTACAGTCCCCTGATGAGTGGGTTTTCCCTTTTTTTGAGGTTTTCCTCCCACCACATATAAAACTGACATTTTCGTCATCATCTTATTTACATGGGTATTTTCAGACGTATACGTGTTACAGTGCTCTGGTCACTTTTGAGGGTCCGGTGCTTTCACTGCCAGAATTAGACAGATATAAGTGCAATAATTCCTAGTTACATTTACACCGAAGCAGATTCAGCATGGCCCGACGGTAGGTCTTGCTCCCGGCAGCGTAGCACAGTGGATTGAGGGCGCTGTTCAGGTAGACCCAAAATATGCCAGTCTTGTGATTAAATTGAAAGAGGGAGAAAATTGTGAGTTTTTTTAACGAGGCTCTGGAAGTGCCATCCGACTTGTTGAGATCCTGAGAAAATGTATCGCAGGATACATAATCATTATCGACATAATAAACGCAAAATGATGAAATCCGGACATAATTTATCTCGGGATGAAAACATCCTAAGAGTAGGATGTCAACTTCCCAAC
The DNA here is from genome assembly GCA_911728455.2 of Marthasterias glacialis. NCBI lineage: Eukaryota > Metazoa > Echinodermata > Asteroidea > Forcipulatida > Asteriidae > Marthasterias > Marthasterias glacialis. Next base: position 12,459,712 of record OU452226.1, read on the forward strand.
ACAATTTACTCCGCCGGTTGACGAGATATATTATGTCAGGAAGTCGTCTTCCTACTTTTAGGATGTCGTCATTCCGGAAGACGACATCCTACTTTCAGGATGTCATCATCCCGACATAAATTATGTCAGGATGTCGTCATTTTGCGTTTAATATGTCGGCACCCTGCGATAAATTATCTCGGGATCTCAACAAGTCGGATGGCACTTCCAGAGCTCCGTAGTTTTTATACCTCCAAGCATAATGAAAGATACACCCACAAGACAGAGCAGTGTAAATACCATTGCTTGAAGACTACTGAATGTCCCACCACTCACCTTAAAATACCATCTCTACTGCATGCAATGGAGAGGAAAATAGTTATAGACTTGAGAATAATTTTGCATACAGCCCTCATTTTTTAGTAGCTGGGTCTTTTTGGTTGGGCATGCTTGGTCGTAGGCGCGTTAACTGGGTAATTGGCCTCCAACCCATTTAAGAACAGTGATGTTATGCCCTCCATGGTAGCAAATGTATCATGCCAATGTGTCACCCTTTCTCACTGATAATTACTCATTCTGGAGAAGCCTACGTAACGGACTTTGGCCCTAAGTATGAAGTATTACATTTGACGGCCTGCTGAGATCAATTTAGGAAACTGAAATCAAAACAATGTGTTCATCCGTCTTATTGCCAACTTTTCTTTTTATAAGTTGGGATGAGCCAAGAAAATTTGGCTGATGCCGAACTCGAATACCGTACGAGCGCTCTGACCAACTGAGCTAACCATCCCGATTTTGGTGGGCGGCTCTGTGCATAAATGAAACTAGTTGGGGTGATGGCCTTAGCTTTCGACCCAAACCGGACCTTCGTCAGAGGCATAGACAAGCACTGACATAAAAACAGATCCATTCATAGAAAAAAGGGAGGGAATATCGTTATAATATCGTATACATGTATATTGTTTTCACCCTCGGGTGCACCACTGAAACAGCACAAACTTCCTTATTTCCAAGTTGCTATATTATTTTTTGTTGATCTAAATGTCCGAAAAAATTCATGTAAAATATTTGCCAAAACTTGTTTGAAGAAAGCTTCACTTTTTAAATTTCTTTATATTTAGTCGATGAACTGTTTTTTTCTGTAAACAATTTCTCTGACTGTTTGACTCTGGACATTTTAATAATCGTGGTTTGGCAGTCAGCGAAAAAAAAAACGTAAAGAAAGCAAGATGAAAAAGTTCATACCTCGACAAAGACTGGTGGAACAGTTCCAGGGCTAACATTCTCGAGTACATTGATGACAGCCCAGGGTGTCCAACTGATTAGCAGGGCTAGTGCGATGAAACTCATGGTACGGATCGCCTTAGTGTTACCCCTAGACACGGTAGCTCCAGACTGTTGGCGGGGTCTCTTTTGGGCGTTGGGCATGCGGTCTTTCTGTACCGGGATTTTATCTTGAACAGTAGGAGAGATTTTGAAAACAGGTGACTTTTCAACCCTGACCTCTCTTTTGATATTGCCGTCAGTGATCGACTTGTCTTCTGTGGCGTTGATCGCTGGCAATCCTGAAGGGACATCGGTGTGGGCACTTTTGACATCAACTTCAACTGCATCTGGTTGGGCGTCTGCTGTCCCCTCAGCCACACGGGCAGTCAGAAGTGCGTCATCCCGGCTTGCACTAGGGGAACTACTGGATCTTCTCGGGGGAGTCAGGGAGGCCCCGTCATGGATGGCAGAATTGACTGGTGTAACCTCATCAGACGGGGAACTAAATAGTGTCATAGGAATCGCAGAATCTAAGTGCTTCTCGTCTTCTCTCTCTGATGATTGACTTGGAAGATGCACAGTGGCTGCATCTCGGCTCGGGGAGACCTGTTTGGCAGGTAAAACATCTCCAGAACAACCCTCAGTATCTAGAACTGGACGATCAAACTTTTGCAGGGCATTCTTTACCCCGGGGCAAGTTGGGTGTGCAGCAGGAGGAACTATAGCTGCTGTGTTGTTACACGACGGGATCTGGTTTTCGTCATCTGAAATGTTGATACCCAAGCGATTGTTCTCTTTTTGCTGGCTCTCGTTCGTATCTCCGGAAATTCTCCCGGTAGCAGAAGCTTTCTCACCCGTCATTTGGCGAGTTTTACCTTGGTCGTTGACTTGTGGTGGCTGGGAAGTTGTTGGAGTCTCCCGACGTTCCAGGTTCTTCTGCCTTCGTCGGATTGCGATGATCACACGGCTATAAAAGATGACCAAGAGGAAACATGGCAACCAGAAAAGAGCAACCTCAAAAGAAATCCGGTACACCAAGTCTTGAGCCAATGGAATAAAGCATTGTTGATCAGTGGGTCTCTCTCCTTCGCTGGACACCAACCACAGAGTGGTCACCGTGGTTCCCCAGCCAGCAATTGCGGCCCCGTACGCGGGCAGAATCAGCTTGAGAGCCCGGCCCAGGCTTCGCGAGCGGAGGTGTTTCAAGGGTTCTACCACGGAGTAATGTCGGTCCAGACAGATCACCAAAACCGACAGCACGGACCAGTGGATGAGGACGTTATCTAAGATGGCGAAGAGAGCACAGGCTACTTTACCAAACGGCCAGTATCCCAACAACGCCCACACCACAGTCAGAGGCATGTCGATCACCCCGACGGCCAGATCGGCAACAGCCATACTCAAGAGGAAATAATTGAAGTACATACGCAGAGACCTATTGAAACAAAAAGCGAGAATAACCAACGCATTTTCAAAGACAGTGACCAGCGTTAAGACCAAGAAAATGATGATGGGGACAAAGGATCCAGCCGCGGGCGGCAGACTGCTGGGGTGTGGCGGCTGATGATCAAACCCGGGTGAAGGAATGATGATATCCTCCTGCAGAATTGAAGAGGAACTGTTTTGAAAGACTTCACTCGCCATATTTTTCTACTTATTCTGTGGTTATTCTCACAATAGTGTTGAGATCGAGACAGCCAGAGAGACTTTCGTCAGCGTGAGACTCTCCCGGTAACTGTATTGCACGCGAAGTGATGAAGACAATGATTGCGGCCCTCTAGACTAATGGTGCCCGAGCTTAATTACCGAAGTCAGTTAGTCGTTAGTCAACGGTTCACCCTGGGAGTTGCGTGGATCGTCTTTTGTGAGATGTAATACCGGTACGTGTAGAACTGATGTGGGACATCACACAAACTCCCGAATGACGAATACGTCAGGGTTTCTTTTCTTAGAAGTTTGATGATGATTTAGATACCCAAATTATTTTGCTATCAATATCAACTCCTTCCTAGTTATTAAGAACTTTTTAAAATTTAGTAAGGTTTAAAGATCATCAAGACTACTCAGTCTACGAAGATTAATAACATTGTCAAGATAAAAACGATTGTCTAACCAACATGTCGTTATTGATAAGAAACTTGGGCAATTTTGTTTCAATCCCATCGCTGTGCGTGCATTAAACAATAGACCCATACATTAAGCCCCGCCTTTGCTGCATTGACCAATTACGGAGGTGATTGCCCAACAAGGCCAACAAACGCGTTACTGCGTGTGGCGCGCGTGCGCAATGGGCGGGCTTAATGGTTCGGTCTATTATTATAACTAGCGGGAAACCCGTGCGGGGTCCCGCTAGTTTAGTGAAACGGGGGTGGTTTGTACACTGAATAATTTACACCTGTTTTACATTAAGCACTGTCGACAGCCTCTTGAAGATTTATACAATGACAACAGTAAAGTCAACAACATGAAATAATATTCTGCGCTCCCCCCTTCTCGCGATCCCCTATCTCCCATTTCCTTGTGCTCCCGTCCCGTGTTCCTGCCCCGACCCCGTTTTTTTAGTTTAAAAAAAAATAAAAAAAATCTTACTAAGAGTTGTCGGTTCTTTAAAACAAAATGTTTTTATTTTTTTCTGTATAATAAATTTAACATGTTATAGTAACAGTCACATTTTATTGGCGTCTGTTTAATGCTTTTTTCCTTTTTTGTTTGACCTCTATTTAACTATAAAAAAATGGAGAACAACCAATATAGTAATATTTCTGTATTGTATTGGGTTTTTTTAAGGAGGTCTTCTTGGTAAATTTCGGCAAAAGTGTATTCAATTTCTTTTTCATGGGTTCGAATTAAAGTGTTTTTGCCAGATCAGTTGTTCCTGTCTCAAATTCAGATTTCATGCATTATATTTCGTTTAGTGTCATCCTTTAGCCATGGGTTCATTTTAGCATACCATTCAATTTAGCCAACCTGGTTCGCCTGGAAAAGCTCATGCGAATTTGAATGCTGTTTTGTTGAATGTTATTTACCAAGAAAACCTAAAACAAATGAAAATGAGAGTGGGGAAAAAAGAAGACTGTCAATTCATGGTTGTTTTTCTTAACATTTTGAAAGTTTGTGTTATTAAACAGCAAATCTCACCATTTTAGTTTGTATTATACATACATACACCCTGACCGACGACCTACAGACAGACAGACAGACAGATATACAAATAAACAAACAAACAAACAAACAAACAAACAAACCAACGAAATTCCTTTTTTACATCCCTGTGGAGACATATTTTGTTCTTTCGTCCCTGTATTAGCATCCTCCCATAGACTTTGTACATAAAATCTCCTGTGGAGCATCCCTCTCTTTGTGGAGAACAATTATTCTTGCCTTTCCCTTTTGTTCTAAGACTCCACAAGGCAGTGACTATGTGTGCACACCCCACACAACATAAAGCAGCATAAGAGCAGCGTATAATAAAAACAAATACGTGCCGGGGTATCCTACCTAAGTTTGTGCAGAGATGTTTTTTTAACATAATTTTACGCACGTCTCGAAAGTCCCGAGAGGGACCTGCGAAATCGCAACAGTAGTGAACCCCAATAACGCAACGCGCGACCCTTAGTGAACACTGACGTCACACAGCAACGCGCGGCCTTTACACAGCAACGCGCCGCCCATAACAGAGGGAAAAAAACATGAAAACACTTTTTTAAATCTTTTTTCCCATATATTTGGCAACTCTTGGCGGATGTTGTTCATTTATAGTTTATTAGTTTAGTACTAGCGCCCCAGCTTGAAACATGTAGTAACTGCAACGGTCAGGTGGATTTAAAACACCTCTGTTAAACACTTGGAGAAGACAGTAGGCGATTTTGAGCAATTCTGTTGCGTCTAAGGCCTTTTTCTTTAAGGTGAAATAAAATGCATTTATTTGTACTCACGATCATTTTCTGTCCTCCAAATGAATGATTTTTAGGGCCTTTGACAACCCTGCCGTTACAATTGCCGTTATTATTACTAATGTCACGACTGTTTCCTTTTCTTAAAAAAAAACCGCATTAACGCTGCGGGGATTGCCTGTTCGCTGATGCGCCCGGACTTGCATATTGTTTTGCGCAGTCAAACACAGGATACCAGCTCTGTAGCGTCAACGACCCCCACAATGGCAACATTGTACCAGGGTGCGCTCTGCCAATCATGACCAATGGGACTTTGTGGGGGTCGTTGACTGGTATCCTGTGTTGACTGCGCAAAACAATATGCAAGTCCGGGCATCAGCGAACACACAATCCCCGCAGCGTTAACACGACTGTTTTCAAGTAAGGAAACAGTCGTAACATAAGTAATAAAAATGGCAATTGTAACGGCAGGGTTGTCAGAGGCCCTAAAAAAAATCGATTTGGAGGACAGAAAATGATCATGAGTACAATTAAATATATTTTATTTCATCTTAAATACTTGGAGAAGCCAAAAGGCGATTTTCAAGCAATTCTATTGAGTCCGAGATCGTTTTTTTAACAGAGGTGTTTTAAATCCACCTGACCGTTGCAGTTACTACATGTTTCAAGGATCTTGGTGGACTGAAATGACGAGAGACTGATACATATATGGCACAAAGACCTTTTGTAAGTGCAGCTTTTTCACTGAAAAGTCTACAAGATGGGGATAGTTTTTATCAATTGGCTTGAAGGCAAAAAGTGCAAGAAATTGTGTCTTGAAGAATTGAGTTGACAAGTAAATTACAGCAGGATGGTAGTGCAGAAGATTCGACTTTGGTTTCAGTCATTTCAACTGGTCGTTGTCCCACGTTTTTCACGAAAACAACACACAATGCAAATATGCACATAGTGATTAAAAATTGATTAAATGCTGACACATGAATTGGTCCCAATTTATAGACAGTGGAACTCAAGGATCAAGCAAGTTGTCATCACAACTACTACAGCTCATTGAAGGTGATCAGCTGACCAGTTCTCAAGTATTCTGTGGTATCTTTACATTGAACACTCCAACATGAACATATTTCAAGAGATTGAAACTGCTTGATGCAAGGCTCATGCGATTTGGTTCCATGAAGGTAAATTTAGTTTCTTTACCTTTGTACGATGCAATTCATGTGACAATTTTCATTTCATTTCACTACACAAGATAGTTGTGGTGTAAAACACCTCATACATTCAGCTATTTTTTCACCGATGTCTTTGACAAAAAATTTGATACAAGTTGTTTCCCAAGAAAAAAATGACATCATAACTAAAAGTTCAAGCATAAAGGGTTTTAAGCAAACTTTTACTGGACTGGCATTATTTTACAACCCAAATAAAGCAGACATCTTTAATCACACTGAATCGTTTTTAATTATTATTAAATCTTAAGTTGTCACTTTAGTCACTTGTTGAAAAAGACAAAAGACTCTGTGTGCAGAGTGATTTACACGTACTCCTTCAGTATTTGAATAAGTTGGTCGCCGCAGAAGTCTTCAAGAAAGCTGAGTACAAGGGAAATAAGCAGAAAAAGAGAAAGTTGAATTCTAGCACCTTGAAATTTAAAAGCAAATTTGAATAAAAGCGTCTGTTTTTAAAAGCAAAATGTTTCAGTATCTTAGCACGTTAGTACGTTTCAGCACGTTACACCTACAAGGAATAAGGGCAATTTGTATTGTTTTTTTGCCTAGATTTTGAAAGGTGCATCATCAATTATGCATAGAAAAATTTTTTTGAGTGATGATTGATTTTGTTATCGTTTTGTAATAATGATTATAATCATGAACATATATTCGCATTTAGGCAAAATGAGTTAAATTTTCTTTGTGAAAATAAAGGATAAGAAAAGAAATGGGTTAAAATCAAGAAATCGATGATGGCTTAAAACTTTCCATCCAAGAAAAAAAATGATACCATCTCTAGCACATTGGGAAAGGGTCCTCACCAGTTTTTAATCACCCCAACCAGGGATTGGGCACATTTGCATGTTGGCTTTCATTCAATTTCTTATTTGTAAATTTAACCTTTCAGAGCCAGAGATGCAGCTAATTGTTACCTGAAATCAAGAGCAGAAGGAATCACCTCTACTGACATATTGAGGGTAGGCCTATAAAGGGAGAGCAACGCGCTGACATCTTGAAAGCTACATGGTGTTAAAGAGAGCAAAATGTATGAAAACATTAGTGCCACCCTAGCTATTAATTAGGGATCACGAATGAACAACTAAGTTATTATTTGTTATCTTCAATTCTGTAAGATAATCTAGATGCGTTATTTTGATGTCTTGATGTTTTCTGTTATCGTCGTATAGTGGGCTGTTTTTTGCAGCACTATACACAGTTAATGTCTTGTAAATAAGTACACCATTGCAAGCAAGCACATAGGCGTTTTTTTTTAACTTTGCAATTTGAGAGTTTATTGGAGCCTTGGTAGTGTGAAGATTCAATTGGTGGTGCGGAGAATCGAGATTTATTCGGTGGGGTCATTAGATTTGTAATCGCTGGTTAATTACATGAACACGGAAAATTTCAAAATATGTAAACGGACCTGGACACTTGCACGTGGCATGTGGGGTCCTACTGCTGGCTAGGGTTACAGCTGGATGTTGATCTTAAAGGTGCATCAGGTCAAATGGCAGAATTTGAATGTTGAACTTATTGATAATTATAAATGTTTTTCAACAGTAAGTTTGAGTGTTAAACTTGTTTCTAAACAGTTGTAATAAATAACGTTGTTGTGTTGTGATTTCTTAATCAGAATCATTAGAAATAAAGAAACAGAAGTTGAAATGAACCAATGGTAATAGAGAGTTGTTCAGTGAGTCCATAATTTTAAATAGAGTAAGAAAAACCTTTATGAATTATCTAAAAAGTGAGAGAAACATTTTATAGGATTCAAAGGTCAAAGTTCAAGGTCAGGTCAGAGGTGAAAGGTCCATACACTGCACAAGCAATGGGGCACATGAAAATCCCAAAACCCCTCCATGGTGATAATCCTTTTTAGACCCAGGATACAGGCTTATTTCCTATGCAGATAGCTATATAACCGTCATATAGCTAAATAAACATTATTTATAAATAAGCATATTATTTAATTATTTATAAATAAACATATTTTGAATATATAATCATTATTTAGCTATCATTATTTATTAATAGCATTATTTAATTATATAACCGTTATTTAGCTATATAACCGTTATTTGGTTATATAACCATTAATTAAATATAAAACCATTATTTAGCTATATAACCATTATTTATAATTATTTATAAATTGAATTTAAATTCTTCAATTGTGTGCCGACGTTCAGCATCAACAATTTACAGGGAACCACCAAAAAACTTCCTTTTTTTATTTAAAAAATTGCAATTTATGAGATATGAGGTCTAATGTAATTGTAAAACCTCTGGAAAATAAGATTACTGCAAGTTTTGAACAAAAAAAACCCTATTTAAACAAAAACTGAATTATGAGAAAAAAACCTCCATGGTGAAAATCCCCTTTTGACCCAGGATATGGGCGGTATCCTATGCAGATATTTTGTACATGGCCTATGGAGTGATGTGAACCCGTTATATGGGCATATTCTTAGTCTCGGAGTCCCTATACACTGTACACAAGCAATGGGCACAGGAATATAGCTATATCCCGGGTCCACCAAGGTCCATACACTGTGCACAAACAATGTGTACAGGAATATAGCTATATAACGGGTCCACAAAGTCACTTACGCTGTGCACAAGCAATTGGCACAGGAATATAAGTCTATAACGGATCCACCATGCTCCGTAGGCCGTGTACAAAATAACTGTACAGGAAATTGCCCATATCCAGGGTCAAAACGGCAATTTCTCATGGAGGGGTTTTGTGATTATTGGAATTTGTGATTAAATTAAATGTTTTGAGGGGAAATATACAGCGAAAAGTCGTTTTTAAGGCTTTTAAAGGTTCAATAGACTTATTACGAACTCTCAAGAAAATTGTAGTTTTTATAATTTATATCCATCATTTAAATATTATAACCATTATATATTTTCTCATGCTGGTCATGCCAAAATTGACTTGAATTGAAATTCTTTAATGTTGTGTGTTTTTGATTTGTCTTGTCTTTTTGCTTTTGTTCTGTATTTTCTACTTTGTCTTTTTGGAATTACTGGAAAATGTTGAACTTAAAAATTAGCCCTCAAACTTTGCTGCCCCTCCTATAATTGTTCCACATTGCATTTGTAATTATATTATGTATTTATTACTATACCATGTTACTGTTTTTTATCCTGTGAAATTAATAAAGGAAACGAATGAAATCAGAAATGACATTTTAATGAAACCCACGGGATTCTCAAAAAAGCGACTTACTTTAACCCCTAGGCCTGAAGCTACATGTGTGTACTGAGTACAGGAGAAGCCAAAGTTCGCGATACTTTCAAAGTTTTCGACAATTTGTTATGAAACTTGCCACAAAATGTTAATTTCATCAACTTCTAAATGATGACGTAAACAAACAAAATTCAGGAAAATTTGCCATTGGAGGGCCTCTTTGGTTGTTATTTTTCCTATAACTGATCAAAACCGTATTTTTACCCATGTACTTTCGGTATTAAGTTCGTGTCTGAATGCTATACAACTTTACAAACTTATCTATTTTGACATAATCAATAACATGAAGTTGTATTTTCTTATTACTGGGGTCAAATAGGCGAAAAATCGTGTGCCAAAAACTGATTATCATAATTTTGTAAGCCCACGACGTTTTTTTAAACAATAATATCTGGGGGTCATGCAATTAATAATGCTAATAGTTATCACAACCTGGGGATTCCTTAATTCAAGTTTTGAGTAGACTCGATACATTTTGGCTTTAAAGATGGTCCTATTTGGCCTTGGAAGTGGAGGGATGCTTCATGAAGAGTGGCAGCAAGTCGGTTTTGGAAAAAAAATACTTTTTTTTACGGGGTTTTTTTTTCTTGGGGGCAATTAGCAACAACAATTCTCAACGGCTAACCTACTAAAAAATGTAAAGAAAAATGATGTTCAGTGGTCGGAAATCATATTTGATTTGTTTTATAGAGGCTGAGAGTCTTTAAAATATTTTTTAAAGTATTTTTTAATATTTAGCATTGGTTGCTATGAGAGCCGTGGTGCACCCGTAGTACTTGCGCCGATAATTGAAGAAAACGCCCTCAAGAGGTATAAGGCTCACGTGACAAGTAACGGCGCCATAAATGATCAAAAGATACCACGACCACCAGCAGCTAGCACTAACAGTACGTGGATTGAATTGAATACACGTCTCTTTTCATTCGAGGTACATGTAAGTATTTAATCTAATTTAAACTCCTTCTAACTTGTTAACATATCTCTTAAATGTGAGCCTCAATTTTAGTATAGTTTTCTGATACTGGGCGGTATGATACTGAGTGATATAGTGGACAGACAGTCAGTGCTAAAAGGTAAGCACTGTATCATAATAAGGCGCAGGGTTGAACTTAACGTAACCGAATTATTTAACATAACCGATGCCAACGTCACCAGCTATGCAGACACAGCAACTGTTTGGGCTGTTCATGTGTCGTGTCAGGCCACCACGGGCGGCCTATTTTTTTCCCCGCCAGGAAAGATGAGGTCACTTGGCATAAATGGGTGTGTTTTCTGCCCAACTCGGTGTTTGCACGTGTGCACGTAGTTGCGATAATCGTAACCCTCCATCCTCCCGACGGTCGAAGACCGGAGGGTTACGACACAAGACTGATATTATCGACGTTATGGGCAGTTTTGACCAGTTTTTGCCAGACTCGTGATCAGATTCGTCCTTTTTTTCCACTTTCCAAAATCATGACAGACATTCTAAACACATGGAGTTGATCTTTATTGTATGACAACGTCATCTGGAACCCTTAAAACAACATCATGAAAATATTTGGCAGAAAAAACGACAAAAACTTACCAAAAGACTGACCGAATATATCCATAATCCATAGCGGGGCCAACTAGTGATTTTGAACGTCGCACTTGCTTGGCAACAACCAATCAGCGTGACCAAACCAAACACGCATCTGGACGAGCCATGGCTGTCGTATGCGTATCGGCCATTCCAGCTTGCAAACTCACCGCCTGTGTGTGTAAGCATGGATCCCCGGACCGTGTGCGCAGCATGCAGGTGCGTATGAACATCGTGCGTGCACAAACTACACAGCTCGTAGTACTGCCGTGTTACCACACGGCCACACACTGACTGACTGTGCATGCGTGTAGCATAGTGTACACAATACATTGTGCGTGTACAATGTACAATGTACAATGTACATGAACATGTACAATGTCCAGGGGGATCGATGCTTACACACACAGGCGGTGAGTTTGCAAGTTGGAATGGCCGATATGCTCACGACAGCCATGGCTCGTCCGGATGTGTGTTTGGTTGGGTCACGCTGATTGGTTGTAGTCAAGCAAATGCGACGTTCAAAATCACTAGTTGGCCCCGCTATGGATTATGGATATATACGGTCAGTCTTTTGGTAAGTTTTTGTCGTTTTTTCTGCCAAATATTTTCATGATGTTGTTTTAAGGGTTCCAGATGACGTTGTCATACAATAAAGATCAACTCCATGTGTTTAGAAAGTCTGTCATGATTTTGGAAAGTGGAAAAAAAGGACGAATCTGATCACGAGTCTGGCAAAAACTGGTCAAAACTGCCCATAACGTCGATAATATCAGTCTTGTGTCGTAACCCTCCGGTCTCCGACCGTCGGGAGGATGGAGGGTTACGATTATCGCAACTAGTGTGCACGTCGCAGCCTTGCCAGTACTGGTAGTATGCAGTTGGCCTGTAACTTGAAGTTGGAGTTAACTAACACTAACAGGGAGAAGGAAGTAATTGCATGGTCTGTTCATCAACAACTTAACCAAGTGAATTGTCACTGGAGTCCTACAGGTATTATTTAAAATGACAGCCCAACATTTTTCAAGTCAATGTTTATCAACTTCGCAGATAAACATTGAAACTTGTGTCGATACTTTTTCTGAATTTTCCAATTGTCTCATGTTTGTGTTTTTTTAACTTGGAAACTAGTTCATGACTTTAACGATAAAGTCATAAACTTTCACTGGAACAAATTGGGAAAAGTGAAGCAAAAATTTCTTTTAACAACAGAACCTGAAAATACAATTTTTTTTTTTTTTTTCCGGAAATAGTTCAGGCACAACCAATCACTTTACTGTGTTTACTCTGATTGGTAATACTGTTACTTAACAAAACAACAGCTCCTTCCATAATAATTCAAATCTAAAAGTTACTCGAAAAGTTGGAAGTTTAGAAAAGATGGCTGTGGCAAAACCGCAACCACTATAAAACCACTTTCTCCTATAAAACCAACACAGTGCCAATTGCAAATTACTTAAAAGAACATTCTGGCATTAAACCTGAAAGTTTAAGAAAGGAAGATGCATGCTGTACACATGTATGAAATAAAATAAAACATAATGTCACCAATTATACAATCCTTTAAAAATTGGTCACAAGAGCACTTGCAAGAAACTTAACACTCATGCAAGTACCAGGATACTGCTTGTAACGGAAATAACAGAGAGGATGTGGCAGAGTGTTTAAAAGATCACTTTGAAAACACACGCACTATTCCTGGTACCCAGAGATTGCATTCTTTCAAACCAATATCAAGGAACTGTATTGAAGTGCAAGAATTTTCATCAAGCAAACAACACTAAGTATTCTGCCTATTCAGCAAACAGATGTAATTTCTGCTTTATCAACATAATAAATGATGAATAGTTCTTGCAGTGACCCCCCCCCCCCCACCCCACCCAAGACAAAAATCCAGATGGCACCTAAGAAAAGCATGACACATTTTCTTTTTCTTCTTTATTTTACTTTAAAGTGGTATACATAAACTGTTTTATTTCTCCAATATATGCTCCACTTCATCAAAGTATTTGTTGACTTTTTTCGAAGAGGTAGATTTAGTTCTCATTATCTCAAGTGATCTGGGCCTCTGTACCTTGAGTTCCGGCCAGCGTTTCATGAAGCCATTGAACCACTTTAGTGATTATGGCTTTTCTGACGTCTTTCTCTTTCCAAGGTTGATAGCCAAGTCAGTAGCAAGTGATGTATAACTTCAGCACGGGTGTAACCATAGCCAAAGGAAGCCATCAACTCAATGTGTCTTAATAGTGTTTGTTTCTCTTCCTGACTCATTAGGGGAGCAGGTCCAGATCTGATAGCTTCGAACTTGGTTTTTCCACTAATTCTATCATGTTAAGTATGGGACAAAGAAAGTTCTTGAAGCTACGTTGGGTTTGACAACGCTACTCGCTAAACGCCATTGTAGTCCCTTTGGGGAATGAATGCGCGAAAGTTTTAGCTACCAATTCCTTAAGAGGAATATTAAAAAAAGGGAAATAAAGCCCAACATCCATTAAAAATCAAAAAATTCCCTTAGAAAGTAATGAAAGTGGCAGTCGGATATGGAAACTTTTTCGTTCGGTCGGGAGCATGGAGGATTACGATCATCGCAACCACATCTGACCAACCTTTTATTTTTAACAAGACATTTTTAGTTCATAATCTGGAAGTTGCACATGTGCCTGTTTCCATTGTTTGACCTCAGAATCGTATTTAATTCTTTGTGTGATTTGATATTTTTTGTAGTGAAGGAAACAAAGTAGCAGTAAATGGCATGCAGCTGCATCGTGAACAGACAGGCAAAGGGAACCATCCTGTGTTACTCATCTCTGGGGCACTGGGTAAGATATTTAAAGAACAGTAGGGTTACTGTTGGTTGAGCTTGTAAAATGTCAAAGACTGATAGAGATACAACTTAAAACTTTCGAAAATCTGCTCTGAAATTTATTCTACATTTAAGTGAGCAATTGTTGAACTTTCTTTTTTTAAAGTGTTAATATTCAGTTTACATTTGACGTGCACCGATGTGTGATGTCAACAAATGTAAACTCAACTTGAACACTGAAATTTACGACTGCCACAACACCTAAGATGAGGTTTAAAAATGCTTTTGAGGCCCTGATGTTTTTTTAACATTGAAAAAAATCGTTATTATTATTTATTCAGCCATTTCTCAAAGTACAATACAAACTTACAGTACAATATAGAAAATCATCTCATTGCACAGGATAAAATACTTGGAAGTTGTTTTGAAAAATTAGTAAATGAATATTTTTTGAATATTAAAGACATAAACTGAAACTCTGGAACAAACATTTAAAAAACAAGGACAGCTCATTATCAAGTTGGCCAGGATTAACAAAAGTGTACTCAAACACTACAACTCAAAAGTCTGCCATTCCAAACTTGAAAATGAAAATGGGCATCACCATGGCAGCTAAGAATCTGGATCATGTACAGAAACTACTAGTGTGGGGAGACAATGCATTTTTCACCCATAAAGATATTCAAGGTTATATGAGGGTACATATGTGATTTCTATTTGCCGAGCTGTCTAGTTCCACTGGCTAAGACATTTGGGTATGGGTTCGAATCCCGGTCATGACACTTGTGTCCTTGAGCAAAACACTTAACTGTAATTGCTTATCTTCACCCAGGGGTATAATGGGTACCTGTGAGGGCAGAGATGGTTCATGTGATTGATTAAGCTTGGTGCACTACATACTTGACAGCACAGCCTGCATCCCTAGGGAGCCGAGATGGTTTCAAAGAATGAAATAAATAAAAGCCTGGGCCATTACCTTTGGCATAGGATTGGTACTAAACCCGGAACCATGGCTGGATTCCCGGTTCACTCTGACTTACCTCCATTGAGCCGAAATCAATAAATAAACCACAATGGAAGCCTCTTGATGCCTCATTATCCTCTTCTTGACACAAAAGAACAAAGGTTTGTAATCGGGGATTACACAAAAACCACCTCTCATAATGGCCAGAATAAGGCAAAATATTCAAGACCATATTTTGTCTTGGTGTGGGTGAAACGAAGCGTGTGGGGTCTGTACACACTCATCAGCAGTGGAATGTCTGGGCGACCTTTGCTCTGGTATTCCGATTTTACACCGGTTCACATCTGTCAAGAACAAAGGCCTTAACTTGAGAATCACCACTCAATGATATACCCCTATACTAGTGGACTGGTGTTATATAAGAAAAACATGGGCCATCTCTTTTATTATGCTTATTGTTTAAAACCGCAAAATATAAAGCATGTGGCACCCTCTTATTGTCAAAGCATTTTTTAATTGATGCTGCAATTTTAGGAAAACACCATCACACCCTTTTCACATATTGTTGTTTTTATTTGCTTTGCATTTAGACTAGCTACAGACATGCCATTGTCAGATGAAGTGTATCCGCCAAAAGAAGATGTCTGATGCGCGTGCTGTCCAGTGTCAAGATTCAAGGATGTGTTTTCCATCAACAGGTAAAGTCATGAACAACCATTCATTTGAGATGCATCCACAGATTTTGGACAGTTTGATGACACTATGCTTTAACCAGTTGCTTTAACCGCCAGGATTTAAAAAAAATCCCGTCCCTCTGACGGGATTATTTTGTCTGAATTGCCAGAATCATTTTTCTCTGAGAGTACCGCTGGCTCAAAGAAACCCTGACAAAGCCAAGGGAATAAATTTACATCATGCATTTTGTTTTCTTGACCGTGAATTGCAAAGCACTGGCCGTTACCTATGGCATAGGATTGGTACTCAACTTAAATTCATGGCTTAATTCCCAGTTCACTCTTACCTCCATTGAGCCAAAATCAATGAATAAACAATGATGGAAGCCTCTCGATGTTTCGTAATCCTCTTCTTTGAACAAAAAGACAAAGGTCTGGGCTCAGGGATTACACAAAAACCACCTCTGAATGGCCAAAAAACAGCAAAATATTCAAGACCATGTTTTGTCTTTGTATGCGTGAAATGAAGCATGAGACAGCATGTGTGTGGTCTTTGCACACTCAGCAGTGGAATGTCCGGGTAACCTTTGCTCCGGTACTCCAATTGTACACAATGGCGTCTGTACACCGGTTCCATTTCCAGGCAGGGTAAAGTTTTGCGTGTAATTAGATCATCCAGTGCCAACTGCTTATAAGAGAAGTTAAACAGTCTTGAGTTGTAGAGTTGTGTAATTTTGTTTTCTGTTTGTTGTTGTGATTATTTAATAAAAAATAAAACGGTTGGGGAGAAATGATCCTGTAACTATTGCGAAAAAGGCACCTCCCCCCGGGACAGACTAAGTTATCGGGAGACTGTAACGGTAGCGATGCGCTGCTACTGCCTCAGCAGTCTACAGTCCAGCACCGTCCTGCAGCCACAGCCGGCTGCAGGCGCTGGCAGTTCCTTTGGCCGAGTAGGGGACCCAACACAGTCTTCGTCTCCTGCCAACTTAATGGACCAAATGTGTCAAGAACAAATGGCCTTAAATTGAGAATCCTCTCTCGATAGTATACCCCTAGTGGACAGGTGTGATAAGAAAAACATGGGCCATCTCTTTTATTAAGCTTATTGTTTACACCACAAGATATAAAGCGTATAGCGCCCTCTTGTGGTCAAAGCATTTTTTAATTGATGCTGCGATAGACCGATTGGGCGACCCGCGTCACGTGACCTATTTTTGGTATTAAATGTAAACAAACACGATGTTCTCCATAGCAAAGTGCGGTACGGTACACGATGATTGTTGCATGTGTTTATTCGATCGAGGCTTTTCTTTCTTATAATCTATGAAAAATGTTCCAGAGTTTGTACCAGAGACCTTTGAGTGGCTGAATAAAGCCAGTAAGGACAGTTCCAGCAAGTCTTGAAAATTGTACAAGTAATGTGTAAATGTGCACAATGTTTAATAGTGCACGAAGGAACGTTTGGGCCAGACGACTACAATCACACACTTTTCAACACAAGAATTTCAAAGTTTTGAAGCTGAATCATCCAAAGAAATTGCTTTCCAAAACTGTGATTCCTTTGCGTATTTTAAATTTCGCAAGGCTAGGTACAAAATGCTCACTTTTCCAATGTTCTGTACCTACTTTTGGTGTGACTTTGTCAGTCACAGCATGTATTTGCATGTAGTTTGCCATCAGCTCAGATGACGTATTACCCACAAAAGGTCACGTGATGACATGTAAACATTGGTCGCGCAATCGGTCTATTGAAGGAAAACAACATCACACCCCTTTCACAAATTGTTGTTTTTATTTTCTTTGCATTTAGGCTAGCCACAGACATGTGATTGTCAGATCAAGTCTATCCACCAAAAGAAGATGTCTGATGTGCGTGCTGTCCAGTGTCAAGATTCAAGGATGTGTTCTCCATCAACAGGTAAAGTTAAAAACAACAACCATTCGTTTGAGATGCATCCACAGATTTTGGACTGTTTGATGACACATTGGTTTAACAAGTTACCGCTGGGATTCTGCTTTTTTTCCTGTCTCCCTGGTGGAATTATTTTGTCAGAATTTCTGAAATCATTTTTCTTTGAGAGTACCGCTGGCATAAAGAAACCCAGACTTGACAAAGCCAAGAGAGTAAAGATTCTCTTTATCATGTTTATTGCATCATGCGTTTTGTTTTCTTGACCGTGGCTTGATTTCCAGTTCACTCTGACTCACCTCCTCAGAGCCAAAAAACAATGAATAAACAATGGTGGAAGCCTCTTTATGTCTGGTAATATTTCTCTTGGAACAAAAGGACAAAGGTCTGGAATAAAAAAACACCTCTCGATGGCCAGAAAATGGCAAAATATTCAAGACCATGGTTTGCCTTTGTGTGGGTGAAACGAAGCATTAGACGGCATCTGCATGATCTTTGCACGCTCAGCAGTAGAATGTCCGGGCGACCTGTGCTCTGGTATTCCGATTTTACCCAATGGCGTCTGTACACTGCTTATATCCAGGCATGGGAAACTTTTGTGTGTAGTTTGGTCATCCATCGCCAACTGTTTAAAAGAGCAACTGGTCCCCTCTCATTATTCTTTGATTTGTGACCTGTCTAACTGTATGCAGTTTATATATGGTGACCACTTAAAAACAAATCATTTGAATTATGATCACGTCAAAATACTTGCATTTTGCAATGCACGAACTCATTTTGATACGCCCGTACCAAGCGCCCTAAGGGCGCTTGGAAGTTTTTAACAAGCGTGCGCGCATAGCTGTCAGTTTTGGGAGCCAATCACCATTGTTTTTTGGTGCTTCCGTTCCAGGGTTAAGAGACAAGAGGTATCCATACGGCGCGCTGCCCATGGTTGCGAGGTTGCCCATCACCAACTGTTAAGAATAGTTTAAGAGTCTTGAGTTGTAGAGTTGTATACTTTTGTTTTCTGTGTGTTGTGGAGATTCTTTAGTGAAAATAGTGATCCTGTCACTAATGGGAAAAAGACACCTACCCTGGAGCAGACCCAGTTGCAGGGAGACTGTACTGGTAGCAATGCGCTACTACCGCCTCAGCAGTCTCCAGTCCAGCACCGTCCTGCAGCCACAGCAGGCTGCGGGTGCTGGCAGTTCCGTTGGCCGAGTAGGGGACCCGTCTCTGGCCAGCTTACACAGACCACATCTGTCAAGAACAAAAAGCCTTAATAACTTGAGAATCCCCACTCGATAGTATATCCCCAGTGGACAGGCGGGATAGGAAAAACATGGGCCATCTCTTTTATTATGCTTATTGTTTAAAACTGCAAAACATAAAGCGTATTGTGCCCCCTTATGGTCAAAGCTCTTTTTAATTGATGCTGATGCTGGAATTGAAGAAAAACAAATTTCACAAATTGTTGTTTTTATTTTCTTTGCATTTAGGCTAGCTACATACATGCCAATCAGATGAAGTCTATCTGCCAAAAGAAGATGCTTGATGCGCATGCTATCCAGCATCAAGATTCAAGGATGTATTCTTCCTCAACAGGTAAAGTTATGAACAACCATTCATTTGAGATGCATTAACAGATTTTGGACAATATGATGACACTTTGCTTTAAGAAAAATGTGTATACATCAAAAAACAATAATTTACAGAGTTCTTGAAAATTCATTGAGACATCAAATCAAGTAATCTGCAATGATAAGCGATTGTTAGGTAAAAGTCTACCGGCAGTGTTTTTTGTGGCTACGCCAGCAACATTTCTGGTGTGCGCTGCAGACTCAGTCATTTGACGGACAGCAATGGTCCCAACCCAGCCATGGTTTCCTGGCGCCTGCCCCCCCCATTGTCCCAGGGGCTGGCTTAAGTGACTTGTCCAGCTTATGGTTGCCTCCCGCCGTCATACCCGTGGGAGACTGCCTTTGAGACTTTTGGGGGTCCTAGTTTAGCTCGACCGGTGGGTGCTCGATATAATCAGTCATGGCACTGGAGTTCTCAAGCACCCTCCTGTTGGGCATGCTCGGTTTGCCTTTCTAGCTGGGGGGGGGCCACTCTACACACAAGTCAAGTGGTGGGTATGTGGGGCCTCGAGCAACGCTCAAGTCCCATAAATTTACTCGAAATGTCGGCAGTCTCTTACGCATTCCAGTGTTTTTGGGTCTCAATTACATCAGTCACCAGAGGGGCACATGGTGGAGTCAACTGTGTGTGTTCACATGGGAACTCTTCTATTGGTGCATTTGCCACATGGTCACGCTCTCAGCAGTCCATGTCTAGGGCGAGGAAAACGTCAGCACCGGCGCCCTCTCCAGGGGGTGGATCCTCCAGATAGACTGAGTGCTGCGCCTGCCGGTCACTAAGTCACTTTTTCTGCTGATCGGCCGGCCACATGTCAATTTGTTTGCCTCAAAGGCTGATTGCCAAGCACCAGTCTACTGCATGAGGGACTTTGACCCCTACACATGGCAGATGGATGCACTGACTGGCAATACGGTGGGATGGGCTGCTTGCCTATGCCTACCCTCCGTTCTCCCTCATCCCTTGGAAACTAACCAAGCTGGAGCAGGAGGACTGCAAAGGCCTCCTCATCTTCTGGCTCCGCCAGTCTTGGTTCCTGAGGCTGGCCAGACTCTTGGTTCGCCAGTCAGTGGTGCTTCCACAGAGAGCAGACATCCTGTTCCAGCCAAGCTCGGGTTTCCTCCACCGGCTTTGCAGGAACTTCACCTGACAGGCTGGGTGCTGTCACGCGATCTCTCCACAGGCCTTTCACAATGAACTGTGTCGATTGCAGTAAGTTTTTTATGACAGTAGATTACTTCATTTTATTTGAATCACTAATCTTTTCTAAAAACCACAAAAAGGACTGTTTTTCCATTTTAATTATAACATTGAACCATTTGTTAATTTTCTTAATTTTGCTTTGACAGAGCTAATCAAGCTGAAGTGAGTTCCACCAATCAACAAAGCGGATATCTGTGCACTGGACATCAACCTTCATATGGTAAGTTTATGAACACATGTACATTTATAAAGTTATATCAAACTAAAATAGTGGTTGGAAAGAACTTCTTCTCATAAGATGCATTTAAGGTGACTTCTTTTGTGCAGGATGCAAAAAAAATCATTTCAGTTACTTGTGTAGGTCTTTTAAAAGACCAAATCATCTTTTGTTAGTTTTTAATGACAACCCTTTGCTGGTTTGATCAACATTTTGATCCGCTGAAATAATTTCAAATTCTTTCTACCATCCCTTTAAAATTGTGTTATAGAAATAGTTTCTAAACAGACCTCGTCATCGAGAGTGATTGTTGTTTCTAAATATTTACATCTCATAGTAGTACTTGAAATCTTTGAATGTTTCCTTTGAATACTTGAAAAAAACTAAAATGGCAATTTTAAAGGTCACATTCAAACTATACCTTGTTAAATCAAATGTTTGTCTTAATTAAAAATTTATTTTGTGTGTTTGTATTTTGAAGGTGCGCCATCTGTAGATGATATTTACCTGTCACAAAATGAAGATTCCTGAGACTTGCTAGTGCCTATCATCAGCTCAATGTCTACCCGTCACAATTTTGATATGTGAGGATTACAACAGAGGTATGTAAAATCCCTATGAATTACATTACGTTTGTTACACTAACATCAAAAAGTGGGCTGTTTTTGCAGCACTGTACAGACGGCACCCCTACATCACATGCCACAACACGCTGGGGACTCCATGCTGGCACCAGCCTAACCCAGATGAGTGGTTATCCCTACAGATTGATTACAGATTAAAAAAATAATAACATGTTTTTACTAACAAAATCCCTTCCCACGACCCTGCCGATTTTAAACGGCCGTTTAAGACCTCGGTCACCACTCTTTTATTCCCTTAATAAATATTCATCAATCAATAAGCTTCCAAGTACAAACCAACATTATTCCTCCTCAAGACTGTTATTACCTCACATTAAACCTAGGAATAGAATGTTTTTTACATCATTGAAATGATATGCTGAAGGACCAGAGAGTTTGCTGAACTTCTCACATCTTTTTTGACTAAACACACTCAATCAATTTCAGTTTGGATATTACCATCCAGGCAAATCGGACTTGATACAAATTAAGGCGGATGTATCTTGTCAAATTTGAATTACAAAAATGAAACCCTTTAAAAACCAAGTCAACATGGATGGCTCATAAGATTTCATTGTCAAGGGCAAATTGATACCACTGGGGGGGCAGTACATTTGACCTTCCCTTTTTCATGCACCCTAATGTGTTACCTCTATACATTTGTTTTCAGAGTTTGAGAAGAGCAACTCGTATTGCAAACATCAAATGTCTTCAAGGCATTCTAAACATCAAGGTATCGTGGATAAACCAACAAGCAGCTTGCATTAACTTCATTTGTAAGATTATAGACATGTTAGCTAATTATGTCAAGTACATCCCCGGTGCAATTATTACATCTACATAATTGTTCTTGTAAAAAGTAGGTGTACCAATTGCTAGCAAGCACACTGCATACTTTGAACTCACGAAGTTGGAGATCTGGGCAATGATAGTTTGACTGGTTCTTGGATGAGCACCTGTGGTGCCTCCCTGCTCAGAACCCTTGCCCCACCCCAAGTGAGATCCAAAAAATGCACAAATTAATCGTTCAATACATTAAATAGACCCCCAAAATTAAACCTTAATTAATTAAAACTTGTCCCCCCAAATAAAATTGTCTTGTAATGCCACTGTTTCAAATTAATGATGTAAATTTAATTTCCATGGCTTAGAGTTGTACATTTATTTATATGATAATGGGAGACTTTTGAGACGTTAGCGGGCGCCCCAGTAACCGGTCCTTTACTATTATGAGAGCAATAGAAAAGGACTGGTTACTGGGGTGCCTGCTAACGTCTCAAAAGGCTCCCATTAAATGTAAAGTTCAAAAGTTTCAAATTGATCTCTTTATAAATTGAATTCAATTGCAGAAAACGATTGTTCTTATGCTGATAATTTAAAAAAAATATACATTGTTTATATTATATTATTTGGCATTGTCAAATAAAATGATTCTATAAATGAAGCAAGAAAACTGTTAATTCCTTTCATTTTTGTGCTATTGGTGCTATTGGTGTACATGTAATGTGTTAAGGTTACAAGAATCAAGCAAAACAGAGCATAGTTACATATAATTCTTTCAACTTGCTGTATTTTTGAGGGAGTGTGTGATCCAAATTTACGTGATGTAAAACAAGCAACAATTTTTTTTTAATTGTTGCTATTATTAGTATTATTTATTTGGTCATTAATACAAGAAAACAATATACAGACAGTCAAAATAAGAAAAAACTGTAATTGTGATACATGGAAATCGTCGTTGAAAGCGCCCTCATGCGGTCAAAAATATGGCAAATTGACACAAAACCCACTTGGGCTTGAACCTGCCGAACGTCATTTGACCCTACCCCACACTAAAATTCATGTGATGAAATCCAACCTTGTGCAAAAAAATAGACTGGTCCCATTCAGTAAACAAGTACATGTTATCCAATGATTTATGAGTAGACGGGAAAGCCAACAAAGATGGCTGCAACAAAATAGTTTTATATCCTCTCAATTATTTTTCAGAAAAGTGCTGTAAATAAGTATACAAATTTGAAAATACCTTAACTCCTTTAATCCATAAAGTACCATACCTTTAAAATCCTTCTAAACCACCCAGTTCATACATTCATTAAAAAAATGTACCACACCTTTAAATGTATTTGTACGCCACTGTGACCCCACCAAAACAACAAGTTTCATACTTTTCCATACTTTACAACAGCATGGTCACCACTTTAATGTGAAATGTAATATATCTTAAATTCACAAAGGAACTAGGCCTACCTTTACAATTGAGAGATTAAATAAAGAGTCAAAACCAATTTATCCATCAACGCAATTGGAGCTGTTCCTTTAAATCAGTTCCGCCCTATGATGAGGTCCCATAAACCTATATCCACCTAACAGTAACAAGACCTTTTTTTACACAGCATAAACTATTTTTTAAACAGACACCAAAAAATAATGTTATCAAAAATACTAAACAGGGGATGGGTCCCTTATTTTAACAGTTAAATTCCCCTTGACATTAGTTACTTGTTTTCCCTATCAAAAGTATCTCCAGCACAATCACTACTAGTCCTTTTCCCCAACCTTCAAATCCAACCAGCTCAGCCCAACTGCTGACTGACTGCCAAGCAACTTCCCAGCCCCTGGCCCCAGTCCTCTACCCAGCTTGAATATGCCCATGTCCCACCAGCCACTCCCCAGCATGACTACTAGTCCATCTCCCTACCCACACCCCCAAGCCTTCAGTCCAACCATCACAGCCCACTGACTGACCGACTGTCTTCATCCCAGCAACTTCCCAGCCCCTGGCCCCAGTCCTCTACCCAGCTTGATTTTGCCCATGTCCCACCAGCCACTCCCCAGCATGACTACTAGTCCATCTCCCTACCCTCACCCCCAAGCCTTCAGTCCAACCATCACAGCCCACTGACTGACCGACTGTCTTCATCCCAGCAACTTCCCAGCCCCTGGCCCCAGTCCTCTACCCAGCTTGATTTTGCCCATGTCCCACCAGCCACTCCCCAGCATGACTACTAGTCCATCTCCCTACCCTCACCCCCAAGCCTTCAGTCCAACCATCACAGCCCACTGACTGACCGACTGTCTTCATCCCAGCAACTTCCCAGCCCCTGGCCCCAGTCCTCTACCCAGCTTGATTTTGCCCATGTCCCACCAGCCACTCCCCAGCATGACTACTAGTCCATCTCCCTACCCACACCCCCAAGCCTTCAGTCCAACCATCACAGCCCACTGACTGACCGACTGTCTTCATCCCAGCAACTTCCCAGCCCCTGGCCCAAGTCCTCTACCCAGCACGGTCATGCCTATAGTCCAACCAGCTGAACCCACTGCCCAGCAACCTCCTAGCCCCTGGCCCAGTGAGTCTCAGAGCTGAGGCAACCCCTCAGCCCTTGGAAATTTTACTCCCCAATCTTAGCTCCAAGGCCCTTGGTCAACCCTCAGATCTGCCAAAAATCCAAGGGTATAGCCAGGGAAAAATTTTTCTGAAAATTTTTCTAAGTCCAGCCATTCTAATATTCATCAGGTCAAAAACCGTTAAGATTTTCATGAAAGCTCAGTAGCAGAGTGGTGAGAGACAGAGGTTACAGGGCTGAATGTACCGGGTTCAAGCCCTACCCTATTTTACAAGAATTGATAAAAAAGTTATTTTTTACCAGTAAAAAAGGGGTCCACCAGGATTTGAACCCCCGAGCTCACAGCCCCAGAATTCCGGGAGCTGTGAGCTAGCCCACTGGGCTAAATCGCCGCTTGAAAAAAATCGCTCGGACGTTATATATAAACCTTAGGATGGATAGGTCAAAAAAAAAATTAATGAGATGCGCCCTATGACCTACGACCTTAGCATGAGAGAGGAAAAGAAAAAGAAGAAATGTATGCTGTTATCTGTATAAAAATAGTTTATTTGTAGAAACAAAAACACCATTACATAATACAAAATGTGTTTAACAAGTAAAAGTAAAGACTATTAAAGACTACAAACATTATTAGGTACTTTTATTGAAAATTTAAATATTATTTAAAAAATATTTAAGAGGTATGGGTCCTTTATTTTAATTAAGTAATAATTAAATGGCTCATAACATTAGTTACTTGTATCAATATTTTTTACGCAAAAATAATATCCACATTGTCTAAAACCAAACAAAATAAACTATTTATTACAGTATTTTTACAGTATTACCACTTTGGTAAAAGTTAGCCCCTTTTGATTTAACTTTATCTGCAGAGATTGAAATACACTCTTTCAATTCGTAAAATGAGAACCCTTGAAGACTACACAGTGCCTACATCGAAAATGCTATATTAACTATTCCGTTATTCAATATTCATAGCAAAAATGTCAATTTCTCTTGGTCACTGCTAGAGGGCGCTACCACTATCTACCCTCCCCTAATATTACCATCCTTGATAAAATCATACTCCCAGCGGCATAGCTGTGCCGCCCCCCCCCCCCCCCACCCTTCCAGTGTGCACCTCGTGAAAAAATCCTGGCTATGCCACTACACACTCCTAAACACGCATCTTTCATACATTTTTTTAAATTATTATTTTTTATTTACGATAAAAGTGGTTCTACATCACCATTACCTCTATTTGGATCACGTGAGATTGTTTTGTTCAGTAGCTAAAAGATATGCCTCGACCATAATCAAAGAAAAGAAGAACATTCCTGCCAGTAGACCCCTATGTAAGATCTTTTCTCATGATTTTTTTTTTTTTTACTTTTAAGGTATTTTTTTACATTAAGTTTAGTTTTTTACTTGCCTTTAATTATACTTGCTTTTTAGTTTAGTTTGCTTACATGTTTACGTACTTGGCTTGTTCTCTGTACACTTTAAGTATCTTCAATATTATTGCTATTATTGCCTAGGTTTTATGGTTTTATTGTGAGGAACTTTGTAGTATTTTTCATAAAGTGCCACATAAATGCCTTTTTTACTATTATCATTATCATTATCCCCATCATTATCATTACCCTTAGCATTATCATTACCCCCATCATTATCATTATCATTATAGTTATCATTACCCTTACCCTTATCATTATTACCATCATTATCATTATCCCCACCCTTAGCATTACTATTCTTACTGTTAGCGTTAGAATTGTCATTATCATTTTCAGTATCATTACCCCTACCCTTATCAATATTATCATTATCTCCATCTGTAATCCCATCACTATCATTATCATTATCATTACCCCTACCATTACCCCCATTATTATCAATATCATTACCCTTACCCTTATCGTAATCGTTATAGTTATCGTCATCGTTATCATTATCATTATCATCACCCTTACCATTACCCCAATCATTATCATTACCATTATCATTACCCTTACCCCTATCTTATACTATCATTATCATTATCAGTATCATTATCATTGTCCTTATCCTTATCATTGTCCTTATCATTACCCTTACCCCTATCTTATTATCATTATCATTATCAGTATCCTTATCCTTATCCTTATCATTATCCTTATCATTACCCTTACCCCTATCTTATTATCATTATCATTATCAGTATCATTATCCTTATCATTACCCTTATCATTATCATTATCATTACCCTTACCCCTATCTGATTATCATTATCCCCATCATTACCCTTATCCTTTAACCTTATCATTATCATTACCCTTACCCCTATCTTATCATCATTATCATTATCATTACCCTTATCATTATCATTACCCTTACCCCTATCTTATCATCATTATCATTATCAGTATCCCCATCATTATCATTATCATTACCATTACCCTTACCCCTATCTTATTCTTATTATCATTATCAGTATCATTACCCTTATCCTTAATATCATTACCCTTATCCTTATCCTTACCCTTACCCCTACCTTATTCTTATTATCATTATCATTATCATTATCATTACCATTACCATTATCATTACCCTTACCCCTATCTTACTATCATTATCATAATATCAGTATCATTATCATTATCCTTACCCCTATCTTATTATCATTATCATTATCAGTATCAGTATCATTATCATTATCCTTATCCTTATCCTTATCATTACCCTTACCCCTATCTTATCATCATTATCAGTATCAGTATTCCCATCATTATCATTATCATTACCATTACCCTTACCCCTATCTTATTCTTATTATCATTATCAGTATCATTACCCTTATCCTTATCATTACCCTTACCCCTACCTTATTCTCATTATCATTATCATTATCATTACCCTTATCATTATCATTATCATTACCCTTACCCCTATCTTATTATCATTATCAGTGTCAGTATCATTATCGCTAGCATTACCATTACCCTTACCCTTACCCTTACCCCTACCCTTACCCTTACCCTTACCCCTACCCTTACCCTTTTTGTTATCATTATCCTTATCCTTATTATTATTACTATTATAAAGGCACCCTTGGGGGATACTCGTCAGTGATTTAAAGCAATATTTACACTGGCCTAATGAGAAACAATGGGTTGGACTTCTCTGTACATATACTCATTTATACTGTGTCCAACTTTGGGAGGGTGTCACGTGATTCTTCATTTCAGTAATGGATCGGTAGAATCCTAATCAAACTTTACTTTATTGGTTTAATTTGGAGATTTTTATATACAGTTACTTCAATGTGGTTTATTTATCGTCAAGTAAAATGTGGGACTGATCTTTAAAGACACTGCTTAAATTATATTCACTGCAACTGAGATAATCATTTCTTTATCACATTTCAAGTGTCAAACAATACGTTTCTGAAGCGAGGCTGCTTTTTTGCACGGCTGAATAGATGCATCCGATCATGTATAAAATGCAAGTTAGCATTCAATCTCTGCAGCGCCCGTTTTATAAAAAATCAAAACACAATTTTTCACATCACCGACATTACTCAAGATTTTAACAACTTGTGATTAGAGTTGTGTGTTTTACTTCTTTAAATAAAATAAATTAATTCTTAATAATATTTTATTATTACCTCATGAATTTCTTAATACAACTAAATGTGGTACATAAATTGGATGAAATAATGTACAAACTCAGCCTAGTTAAGTATGTTAACATAGAAAACGAATCAAATTCTGATCAAAATATTGATTGGTAAATTTCCAATGTTTAACGTTCAAAGACGTTCAAAAGTTGTCATAATAATTGCATTGAAATAATTATATCATATTATGTTTTTCGTTTATTTTTGTAATAATTTAAATACCACTTGAGGTTTGAGTTTGACCCTCAAGCTGCAAATAATGTAACTTCAAGTTATTAATTTCTCATAATTTCTATAATAACAATAAATTTTTCTTGTTATAAACATTTCAAGAGAATAATATTTTGGATAATTTGAATTGGTGAGAGTCATTTGTTTCACTAAGATTAAAAGTTTGAATTGTTAGAAGTTTGAAAGCAAAGTAATCCAATGGTGATAGTTTTATTAGCTTTAATAATTATAATTAACAACGATGAAAAAATCTACTTGGATGTAGGTCTAATTTATTCCACAGAACTGGATCTAAGAGCCACCAGCATTTAGTGCTACAACTCATTTCATAGGGCTAAAGGTACCGGGTTCAAGCCCTTCCCTATTCTACAAGGGGTCCACCAGGATTTGAACCCTGAGCTCGCAGCCCCAGAATTCCAGGAGCTGTGAGCTAGCCCACAATAATATAAATCTACATGAAGGCTGATGTCTGCTCACAAGTTCATACTAGTATTAATGTTAGTAGTCATTATTTGTCAGCAAAGTGTTCATCTACTTGTAGGCCTGACGTATTGTCACTTATTATAAAGTTCATACTAGTATTAATAATAGTAATCATTATTCATCAACAAAGTGTAAATCTACGTGGAGGCCTGACTTATTTAAGAACCCACAAGAGCCATCCACCCTAGTGATATCCTCTTTTCCATTAATATCAATATTAACAGTTAATTTTGTTATTCTTTACTGTCATTGTATGTTATGAAAAAAGATACATATCTTTAAAAACGGTCAGCTCTAAATTTCATGTAATATATCTCACAATGATCTCACACTAAATCTTGAACAGGTTCTAGATTTTTAAGTATTGAGTTTTTAACCTTTAACAAATCCTATCATTGTTACTTCAGTTAAATGCATTGTGTAATGAATTTAAATAGCATTTATTTAATTCAAAACCCAATTTAATTATGGAATGTTAGTAGGAGACACTACATTACCTTTATCACAAATTTTTTCTTTCAAACTACTATAAACAAACATTTACATACATACAAACTATTTTTTAAGGTAAAATTGTGACACATTTGTATTTATAAGAGCATAATCTGTAATAGATGAAGGTGTAAATGAAATCATTGTTATAGCAAATAATCAGTGCATTGACAATATTTTATCATGTTTTATCATTAATTTTCAA
The DNA here is from genome assembly GCA_911728455.2 of Marthasterias glacialis. NCBI lineage: Eukaryota > Metazoa > Echinodermata > Asteroidea > Forcipulatida > Asteriidae > Marthasterias > Marthasterias glacialis. The sequence continues at coordinate 12,489,289 of OU452226.1, forward strand.
TTCAGAGGATGGAATTTGTTTTCTGATTAAAATACCAACATGCTACTTGTAATGTGGTCTTATGTTTTAGTCATTTTAAACAAAGAAGTTCATTCTTTTCAGATGTTAGTGGTTAAAATTAATGGAATTTTAATAATCAAATCTGAATATGTTGTTTTGTATTGAAAACAAACTTTGTCAACAAAGCTGGAAATCACTTAATATTTCTTTTAATAATATCAACAATTTATTAGTATTTATTCATTGTTTGATAATGGCTGCAATATTTTCAACACGCGATGACTTTATGTTTGATATTGGCCGCAATATTTCCAACGCACGATGACTTTATGTCCGCCCGACTCGCACTCCAACCCGTCAGCAGCAGCCTCGTTTCTGTATGTTGCACAATTGCGCTTATTGCAAAAAATGTTAAAAATGTATACTATTTGGGGGCAAAAACCACATCAAAGTTACTGTATGTACCACTAATAAAGTTTAACAAGGTGATTGGTAAACAGTCTCATAACCTTATAATTAAAAATAAAATATATTTTATAAGTACACCATTGCAAGCATTTTAATTCAGGTTCTAAATTTTGCCAATATCATCCTGGTCAGGTTAGTCTAAAGCAGGGCCACCACGAGCAGGTCCCAGGATACCAGCCCCACACGCTTTCTAGCATCGTCAGAGCCATTACACCCACCTTTCGGCAGGGTCCGGTCCGCCACCCCAAGGCGAACCCCAAGGCAGTCCCCTAGCTGTAGTAACGCGGTCCCAAAGCCCCACGGCCAAGACTCGGGACTACTGCCGTTTGCCAACCATTTGTGATCACACCAGTACCATGCTCTTTCCGATAGAGCAGCCTGATGCATCTTTAAGATCAACATCCAGCTGTCACCCTGGCCGGCAGTAGGACCCCAAATGCCACGTGCAAATGTCCAGGTCCCTTTAATATTTCGGAATTTCCCGTGTTGTACCACCATCGATTCCGAATCGCATCTCCGCACCACCAATCGAACGTCCGCACCACCAATCGTATCTCCGCACAACCAATCGTATCTCCGCACAACCAATCGTATCTCCGCACAACCAATCGTATCTCCGCACAACCAATCGTATCTCTGCACAACCAATCATATCGCCGCACAACCAATCGTATCTCCGCACCACCAATCGTATCTCCGCACCACCAAGTCTCTAAGATTTCCAATTTTATAGCTCAAAAAACGCATATGTGCTTGCTTGCAATGGTGTACTTATTTACAAGATGTAAACTGTATAGTGCTGCTAAAACAGCCCACTATACGACGATTACAGAAAACATCAAAACATTACACAAACCTACAAACTAAAAGTGCTTGGTTGTTCATTCATGATTGCTAGATGAACTGCTAGGATGTCTTGATGATCATACGCGTTGCTCTCCTTTATACCCTGTAGCCTTCAAGATGTCAGTACAGGTGATTCTCTTTGCACTTGACCTCAGAGAACTATTAGCTACATCTCTGGCTCTGAAAGGTCAAGTTTGAAGATAAGAAATTGTATGCAAGCCAAAAATTGCAATGTGCAAAATCCTTTGCAGAGGTGATTAAAAACTGGTGAGGACCCCTCCCCCAGTGATGGATGGTATCAGGTTTATTTTTAACCACTTTTTTCTCATCCTTTGTTTTTGTTAGAAGTAGACCACAGTACTCTGTGAGAAGTTTAACAAATTATTTGTTTCATGAAGAGGACATTCTGCAGTTACAAAATGTATATAAACAAGAAAATATCGAGCACGCGTATTAGGTTTTAACTTTAAAAGGTCAAATGATTTCCCAATAATTAGGATTACATAACTTGCATTATTTTTCAAACATGATACATACAACAAAGGAGAGTGCAGCTCCTATATCTTTTGCTAGTCTTATACACCTACTTGTCGACGGGTAGATTTCTTTGGAGATACTTAGCCTTTCTGCAACACAAACAAAATGCAAATTTTGCAACAATAATATATTTTTTCAATATTTTCAATCAAAAATTAAGTGAAGAATACGAACATTGAAACAACAAAATGTTCAGAGGACCCCATGCATTTTAGGAATTCTTTTGATTGTTGCAATCAAAATAAGCAACAGTGATTTTGTCAACTCTGAAATGATTGCCAAACAACATAAAAATCTTTTTGAATGAATTGTAATGCTACAAGAAAACAAAACGATAATCTGCACAATTATTACAGAGCTCCATTTGGGACAAGGGGTAAATATTGAAAGTATACTTTTTTGGGGAATTCACCTTTCACTAGAGAGTGCAGCTCCTTTATTATAGGCTGGTCTTGGACATCTACTTGTTGACGGGTAGATGCCTTTGGAGATGCTATATGCCTTGCCTGACTGCCATGCAAACAAATTGCACAATTAGTGTTTTGTTCAAATTACCTGCTTTCACCTCCGCCGTTTTGTCATACTTTCAATCAAAAATAAGTGAAGAAAACCAAAACCCAGTCTGTCAACTCAGAAACGATTGCCAAAAAACATACGAATATCTTTCAATGAGTTTTAACGCTAAAAGAAAATGAACTATATTTATGTCTGTTTAAACAAGAGCAGCAATGCATTCTGCACAATTATTACAGAGCTCTATTAGGGACCAGGGGTAAATACTGAAAGTATACTTTTGGGAATTTACATTTTACTGGAGAGTGCAGCTCCTTTATCATAGGTTGGTCTTGGACATCTACTTGTTGACGGGTAGATGTCTTTGGAGATGCTAAGCCTGACTGCAACACAAACAAAATGCATAATTTGTGACTTTTAGTGTTTATAAGAACATTACCCATAATTAAAACAGTTATAACAGAGATAACTTGGGTTACTTTCAGATTTTTTTTTATTTCAATCAAAAATAAGTGAAGAAAACCAACAATGTAATCAGCAAAAAAACTGTTAGAAGGAATTCATGTATTTCAGGATTATATTGATTGTTGCAGCAAAAATAAGCCATAACTTTATCATCAGTGAGCTCTCTCTCAGAATGAAACTTATCTGGCAAACAACATGCACAAATGTAACTCTCCAAAAGCTAAGAAATCGTATTGATATTTGTTAATTGTAATGCTGCAAGAAAATCACCAATATTAACTTCTGTTAAAACAAGAGCAACACCATATATTCTTCACAATTAATGTGGCAAATCACAAACCATCGTGATAGTGTCTCCAACTGCAACATCTATCAGGCTCTACATGGTTTCAAAGGCATCATGAAATTAGACGATGACACTACAGACTGCTTTCTTCCAGTCAGTCTGCCCATTTAAAGCACAAATCCTGAATAAAGTTGGCTGCCACAGGCATGAACAAACAGAGCTCCATGTGGGACCAGGGATTAATATCAAACGTATACTTTACTGGAGAGTGCAGCTCCTTTATCATAGGCTGGTCTTGGACATGCATCTACTTGTTGACAGCGTAGATGTCTTTGGAAATGCTAAGCCTGACTGCAACACAAACAAAATGTACAATTTGCGACAGTTAGTGTTTAAGAACATTACCCACCATTAAAACAGTTAGGATGAGATAATCTGATTTTTCCTTTGTTTTTTTTTATATATTTTTTCAAAAAATAAGTGAAGAAACCAACATTGTAATCAACAAAAAAACTGTTTGGAGGAATTCATGCATTTTAGAATTATTTTGATTGTTGCAATCAAAATAAGGAACAGTGATTTTGGGGGAAGTCAAATGCCAAAACAGTTCTCCTGAGGATTGGTGCTGGAATGAACTTTGCCGTCATCAGTGAACTCTCAGAATTAAACTTACCTAGCAAAAATTAATTACCAAAAGGTAAGAATTTCTCTTCATATTTGTGACTAACATGAAGCATCTTTGAAACTTTCCCAAAATAATTCAAACCTCTACAGAAAACAAAACCACAACCTTGTCTGTCAACTCTGAAATGATTGCCAAACAACATACACATATCTTTGATTAAAATGTAATACTACAAGAAAATGACTGATATTAACTTCTGCTTAACCAAAAGCAACAACATGCCTTCCTCAAAACTGTTACAGAGCTGTATTTGGGACCAGGGGTAATATTAAAAGTATACTCTTTGAGAAATCACCTTTTACTGGAGAGTGCAGCTCCTTCATCATAGGCTGGTCTTGGACATCTACTTGTTGACGGGTAGATGTCTGTGGAGAGGCTAAGCCTGACTGCAACACAAACAAAATGCACAATTTGTGACATTTCGTGTTTAAGAACATTACCCATTATTAGTACAGTACAGTTATGATCAGTTATGTTCAGCTTTCACATTTTTTTATACAATCAAAAATAATTAAAGAATAAGAGCAATACGATAAAATGTTATGTTAACTTTTGCTGATTGCTAGCTGACTCACAACATTTTGATAGACTTGCAATTTCATCAAAACAGACTATGTCTACATGTCTGTCATCATTTGTTTGCATTAGTTCCATTTTCATATTGGCAATTATGTTCAAGTTTTATATTAAACTTCTTGGATACTAGAATATTGGCCTGGATATGGATTTAAATACTCACAAGTGCTATTGTAGAAAGTACAGGATTTAAATTATCAGGGATAAAATTGCACTTTTCCTTTAAAACATCTGTAATGTATTTATCTTAAACTCATGATATCACTGGATTAGTGGGTGGGGCCCTCTCATATAAGAAGGCTGCTCATCAACACATCATGTGACATAAGTGCATAAAGGTGATTGGAGATCACTGATAAACTTAAGAAAAGTTACCGTTTAAATCAAGGTACGTCATGTCACATCCCTTCTCTCCAAGCTCTGTCTTCACTTGGGACGGCAGTGCAAAATTTAAGTTGATGACAATCCAATGTTGTATAGAGACTCCACAAAGACTTACATGACCATCAGTTGACTGCAGAAGACTAGAGGTAAAAAGAAAGTTTTCTTTGTATTCAGCTTTTGTGGAATCGGGAATTATATGAAGGGCAAATGAAACATTTAACCTTCCAGTGCAAAATGAAACTAGAATTCTAAGTATCATGGCTGAGCAGTGTAGTAGTGAATTGGACTCTTTTGCAAAATTTTGTTTCTTCCGACTTGCCTCCAGTCAGCTGTACATTTTAACAGGCCTGCATGAATATTGCATATTTGACAACCCGAGTGATTCTTTCTTGATATTTTCATGAGAAATTAAACAGTTTTACACAAACAGGTTCCTTAATACTTTTGATTAGCCTATAGGGCTACCTAATAAACAAGTTTGACTAGCCTGCAGCACTCTTAATGTATGAACACGAGGCTCCTGACTAAACTGAGCCCTCTGGGTATGTTTCCCCAGTGTGGCTGGTCATGTCTCTTTATCTGTAGTTACTTCTCAAGACCTATTGAGGGTTGAAGTTGTTATTACCATTAGCTACAGGGGAGCAATTTGCATCAGCATCCCCTCCCTGTCTCAGACCACATCACCCAGCAAGTGTCTGTATTCAATTATAGTTAAGACATCTTAACTGTGAGGGCTGACTGCCAAGATTATCCCTGTCAGCTGGAAGTAAAATAGAAATTGTATAAAGCATCATTAAGGCAGCTTTCCTTGAGAACTACACAAAAATACTTCCTGAGTGTTGCTACTAAGAGAATAGATAGTAACCACTTGGCACCAGGATTTCCAAATTTTTTCAAGAATACAACAAATAACAGATTTATTTTGTCACAAATTTTGCTTGTACACGCATTACTTTTTTTTTTTACTCCTACAAGCAAAATAAACAGTGATTTCGGAGGTCTACACATGCTACTTTCTCAACTTGTATAACATGATCTGATGGACATATTTCTCCGGAGGATTAAACTAGTGATTTTCTCGAATGAAATTAATCAACTTTGATGATTAACAATCCTGTCATTGCCATTGTTCGTACGGAAATTATATATGGAACAGAGTAAGATTGGTACGTTGGTATTCTCCAGTTACACAATGATGACATCATCAAGGTCCACAAGGCTCTGATGTTTAAGGGGAGAACTGAATAATAGGGCAGGAATTGAAGAGGTGCTGAACTGTTTGTTGCTACATGTAGGTGCCACACTCGCATCTGTCTATAGGCGCCACACTCGCATCTGTCCAAGGGCTCCACATCAATCTTCTGCACAAGGGAATAATTTATTCCCTGCAAAGAACAATCCTGTATTTTCACTTGAAAGGGATGGTACATTTTTGGTTATTAAAAGAATGCATTAATTCAAACCTTCCAAGTTTTCAGTTAAGATTTCCATAAATTTTGATAATGAGCGTTTATATTGTGTCCAGCATCTCATATCTCTGGTATGTCAGATTCAAGATCTCCTTAGCTATAAATGGTTTTAGGCTAATTTTGCACTGTAGTGTTCAGCCAACACCATGGCTTCTTTTATCACGTTTTCCTGTAAAATTACTAATAATATAAATATATATCTTTTTACTACATTGTAGATTATAGTCCAGCCATTAATCCTCACTCCCCAGAGTGATTAACTAGGATCCATCCCCACTCTAACAAATTCCAACACCATATGGGTTACTCAAAACCCAAACTGTGGTACTCTGATTATGGTGGTATGCCTGAACTCATGTAAAGCATGATCAGTTTACTCATGCAGTACCCAGTCCAACACAACCCAACAAAACCTGCTGTTAGAGTTTGATAGAATAGGGACTGTTAGGGTTAAAATTGTTCAAGTAAAATTTGTGCTTGTTTTGTTGTTAGGCAGGAACACTGTTTATGTAATGTGTGCAGTCAGGTAGGTAGATATGGGTTAAAGAAATCTTAAAACTTAGTGAATTTCTTTTGGAAGAGATTTGGTAATTTCTTGTTGTTTATAAATGTCAACCTGGACATTTTTTCTATTGATCTTCATTGTGGCTCTAATAGACTGATTGCGCGACCAATATTATGTCATCACGTGACCTGTAGTGGGTACTACATCATCTGGGCTGATGGCAAACTACGTGCAAATGAATGTTGTGACGGACAGAGTCACATCAACCATCCGCTTTTGGTAATATTAACACAGTTACTAAGCCCTTTTATTAAAGTTGTATGTTGTAACATTGATTTCAATCATATTATTGTTTCATAAACAACAAGTATTCTGTTACAAAAGAGGTTTATTTTGAGTTATGCACTACGGGCGGCGTCGGACAACAATGTAGCAACCCACCTGTTATTTTGTTTGTAATGTATTAAATCACTGTTTAAAAAAAGGGGAAAAAGTAAAGAACGTTGGAAAAGTGAGCATTTATACCTATCCTTGCTGAATTTCAAATAGACAAAGGAATCACACAGTTTTGGAAAGCCTTTTCTTTGAATAATTTAAGCATCAAAACTGTGAAATTCTTGTGTTGAAAAGTGTGTGATCGCGGTTGTCTGGCCCAAACGTTCCATCCGTCATGCAACTAGTACTAACATGTACCACATTCTGAACATTTATATGCTCCCCTGTAGAATTTCCGAAACTTCCCGGCCTGTGCTTACTGGCTTCATTCAACCACTCAAAAGCCTCTGGTACAAACTCTGGAATACGTTTCACAGATATCGAGAAAGAAAAGCCTCGATCGAATAAACAAATGCAACAGTCATCATGTATGGTACCTCACATCCAAAGGAACTCCATCTGGTTCTTGTTTTTGTTGAAACATCCTTTTTTGTGTTGTTATCAATTTTTACTGTTTTGACCAGGTATTTGTATTCTGTGACCCTATTGATCTCTTGGTCCTCCACCATTACTGTATCGTCTGTGTAGAAGTTTGTCATGTATTTTGTCTTTCTTCAACCCAATGTCTTTACTTTTGCTGTTTAGTACATTAGTTGTGCTTCCAAGTCCTTAACCTAAGAGGTGATTAGAGCAACATCTTCTGCAAAGCGCAGGTTTGTCAGCATTTGTCCATCGATGTTGGCCCTCTCTCCTCCAGGGGCATTTCTTGAAATTCTCCTCTATTGCTGCAGTGAATATTGAGGGTGAATAAGGACAGCCTTGCCTAACTCTGCTTTTATTTTAATGTTTATTTCACACAAGACGCCATCGTCAATGCATATTTTTGCTGTTGCATCAGTGTAGCTGCTATCTTAAGATATCGTTCGCTGCTTTCCATTTTTCTCAGAGCTTGAAATAGATCTGTGTTCCACTGAGTCAAGTGCCTTCTCATAGTCGATAAACCCTATGCACAGGTCCAGTTGGAATTCATTAACCTTTTGGATGAGTTGGTTGAGTGCATATAAATTGGTCTGTTATTGAGAACCCTTTTTTGAACCTGGCCTGTTCTCTTGGTTGATGTTTATGTAGAACTGTCTTGATTCTGTTTTGGATAATTTTGGTTCAAATTTTGAAGAGATTTGATAAAAGACTGATGGGTCTGCTATTCCAGATGTCAGTTTTGTCATCTTTTTCTTCGAGGAAGAATACCTTTCGTTTCATTCCAGTGTCTTGGTATCGTTTGTTCCATTAAGATCTTTAAAAGGATGTTAACTGTGATATCACCTCATCACCACCTTCACTGAGTATGTCGCTTGCTATTTCACCCTCACCTTGGGCCTTGTTTCTTTTCATCGATTTCAGAGCATATTCAACTTCTGCTTTCGATACATGTGGTTGTTTCTGTGTTTTCTAATGACACCTCTTCTGTTGCTTTTCTTACAGACTTGGGGAACAAAAAACCTCTTGGTAGAAGTTGGGGCACACCTCATCAAGTACTTCGTCCCCTGATCTTCAGTGAGATTTCCATCCTCTTTTCTCAGTCGTTGTGTTCTTGTCTTTGTGTAACTTCTTTCGACGGTTTCCTTTGGCCCTCTACCTGTCTTCAGAACTCTCTTGATTTGTTCCTCTTTTCTTCATCTCATTCTTTGTTTTCTATTTTTCCTGCTTTTCTTGACTGCCTCAGCATACTCAATTTTCTGCAGAGCTGTTTTGTGTGGTATTTGTCTTGAGCTTCTTTCACCTTGTGAATCAATGGCCTCAACTTCTTTAACCTAACTGGTTTTCTGTTTGCCTGTCCTCAATGATGATGTAGCTTTTATCGCGTCATCACTTATAATTGGGGTTATCTTGTTGCACCTTGTTTCAAGATCCAAGTCTTTGACTTCTAAACCTTCAAATCCGTTCATGTTTGATCTGGACCTCCTCTCTCTGTCCTTGAAGTTTTAAGATATTCACTTTTTGCTTTTTCGTGTTGTTTATAAATGTCAACCTGGACAATTTTCTATTGATCATCAGTGTGGCTCTTTCATCCTTTGATTGCTGGTGATGGCTACTTTTGTAATAACTATTTTGTACCATTCCTTTTTGGATACTCATGATGTTAGTCATTTTTTTTTTACTGCACCATTTGGGCTCTCCTTCGTCCAGTAGCTGTTTTTCTTTTCCTGGAAAGAGGTGTTTGTAATAACTAGCCCATGCTGAGCTGCAAAAGCAGTAAGTGTTTCTCCTCTTGTGTTTCTCTCACCAACTCCATATTTACCAATGATTGCTTCTTCTCCTGGTTTCACTTTGGCATTGAAATCTCCTATGACTATGGTATATTTAGATTTGTGTTAATTTGTGTTAATTGCTTTTTTTTTTAGCCGGGCTATCATTCCACATGGGACTCGGGGTTTTCTACTTATAACCCTGGGTTTGTGACCCTTACCAGGTACTACCAACCGGGTCAGTTGGACCTGGGGCTCGCATGGCAGGGGCAACCACTCCTTGAGATAGTTGAGGTCACAACTACCTGCTACCATGACCCAAGTGGGGGTTTGAAATCCATGAGTTTTCGTTCACCTGAGTAGACTGCCATCCAAGGCTAGAAGCCCCAACAACCCAACTCCAAGGTTGAATACCTCCCACGGTTAACTCCACCCGCCCGGAGCAAACTGGTTTTAAGGCACCAAATGTCATCAAGTGTTTTTTTAAGTTCACCATAGAAATAGCTCAATGACTTATTTTTCTGCTGAAGATGTAGGGGCATAAACCTGTAGTTTGGTTAAGTTTTTAGGTTCGGCTTGTTGACGTTTTGAGATGATCCTATCATTCACTGGGTTGTAACTAATGACATAGACTGCCATCTCCTAATCCAAGATGAAGGCCACGCTGTTCCTTCCTGAGTTAACTTCTCCTTATACTGTGTGATAACTGTCTGTTGTGAAGTGGCCTTTCCAGACAAACTTGTTTCACCTATATTGCATTGTTAACTCTAGTATAGGTGAATACAAGGTTGTGCCCCCCCCCCCCCTTTACTGGGTCTATAAGTAGCACTGTGGACTTCTCTCCTTGAACTTTATGAAGGCATCTTGACAGCTGGGGAACTGAGGGAACCTGCCAGGTTGTTCCAACTGATGGAGAGTGCATCTACCCGCCATGCTTGTGGGTCTGGATGCCCCGACAAAAAGCCAAGGAGTTGTTTGTTCAGTTGTAATGCGAACAGGTCGACTGTTGGCTAAAATTCCAGAGCCTGTACAATGTTTTTGAAAACCTCTCGGAGCAACTGCCATGATTCTGTGCGATCGTTGACATTTTTAGACATTTCGTCTGCCAAGATGTTTTCCACTCCTGGAATAAAGTCTACTGTCAGTTTTATCCCTCTGTGTAGACACCATGTCAAGATCATGACTGCTAGGTTGGACATTTCTTGTGAATGTGTCCCCCCCCCCCCTTTGTGGCTTATGTACGACATGGCTTTCATGTCCATTTGTAAACGGATGTGTAAGTTCTGTCGATGGCTCACTAATGCTTGAAGGGCTTAGTATACCGACAGCAGGTCTGGATGTCTGATGTGAAGATTTTGTTCTGCTTTGGACCATATACCTCCCATCAAAATGTCTGGTGTCATGCAAGCACCCCAACCCTGGAGTGATGCATCTGTTTGTGGGCGTTACGTCTGTATTCAGAATGAGAAGGGTTTGACCTTATCAATTCAAATCCAGGTTTCCAGTTCTTTCTTGGATGACTGAGACAGGAGTACTTGAGACTCGTATGCGTTGTTTTGTCATAGTGCTGCAATCTTGTTCTGTTACAAGTTTCAGTAATACAGAGAGGTGTGGAAACACTGCTTGTATGCTTGACGACAGTCGACTAATGAGCTGAGCCAACTCCCAGACTGTTGAGGTCTGTGATAGTAAAATGTCCTGGCAGTGATTGACTATGTGGTTAATTGACTTTTTGTGCTGGAAGAGACAGGGTCATCATTGAATCGGATTCAATGCAAAACCCCAGGTTAGTTAACCATTGCAGTGGGTGGAGCTGTGATCTTGCCTAATTGATGAGGAAACCTAGTCGCTGTACCAGACTAAACATGAGCTGTACACTTTCTGTACACTCCCTCGATTTGGTACTGCAAAATTTAGCCCCATTCTTGGACTTGTAGGTTGAGTCTTTTCTCCCTCGGTATATGAAGGATCGAGGGGCTGCCACCAAACTTCCGGGTCGTTGCCGAGTAGTAAGGGGAGAATGCGTTCCCTTTATAAGAAGTAGCAAAGGATCCCCCAGTCTTAGTCACTTTTGTAACCAGCTTGCTTGCTTTCTCTGCCTCCTTTATGTCTTTGGTCAAGTATACCTCTGAACAATGCTCCCATTGAAGGGGAATGTCACTTGAGGATGTCAAATCTTCTGTTCAGAAGATCATCAAAAGCTTGTTGTCTTGACAGTGCCAGGCTTTGGCTAGCTGATCCCAGCAGGAAAAGCACCGATGTAATGTGCTGCAAAACTAAACTAGCATCGACTGAATCTGGACTTGATGTATCCATCAAAAGCATCAAAAAGATGTATGAAAGGTAAGGCTACCTTTAGCGGATGATTGTGAGAGTGCTTTCAGCAAAGAAGGAGCTTCTTTGAAGGAGGATTTCACCTGGCTCGGCAGTTCCGGGGCCTTGAAATACTTTTCCTATGCTATTGGAACCTGGTTGGCTTACAGTTCCTCTTTGAAATTTTCATGTGCCAAGTTGTTTGAACAAAGTTGTTCCCACCATGTAAGGATCTTCTCTGTCACTGGAGCGCCCACTGATTTGGCTGGCATGGGTGGTGTGTGCGTAAAGTGCTTGCCTCTCACCAAATGTGTCCCTGGTTCGATTCCCGGCTAGGGCCACATGTGAGTAGAGTTGTGCGTTGGTTCTCTCCTATGCCACAAGGGCTTTTCTCCAGGCCATCCGGTTTTCCTCCCTCCGGAAAACCAATCAGTTTCCATCTCAGGCTGTGCTCCATGGTCATAATGGGTTGATGTGGCTGGCTGCCAGTAAGGATGGTTATTCAATGGGTTACAAATTCACCTGGATTGGCGAGTTGGACCCATCAATTTCAAGGCTTATTTTGATCCCTCTATTTGAGACCGTGTCGCTTGTGGACCCGAAGTCATTTCTACTAACGGGAATAACTTCAAACCCAATCAGACTCACCGATGCTGGTGGTTACTTTGGTGTTGCTGGGCAGCACTAGTTGAAGGGTGTTGTACCAGGAAAGTGGCCAGAGATGCAGTGGCATCATTAGAAATAGAATGGGCGCCGCCATGTTGTATGAATGCTGCCCATTAGCATTTATGCTCGCCTGTGGAACAGTCCATTGTTGTCTGGGGAAGGTATTTGGCCCTCACTTGTTCGAAGACGAGGTTTGTCCACATCTGCCTTGAGCTAAATTAAAAGCTTTCCCTTCTTGGGGAAAATGTATTCTTTACTCCAAACAAGAAGTGTCCATTGCTCATTAACCAGTTAAGGCCAAATGACATACACGCCATTGTTTTCCCTGCCACAAATCGGGTCGCCTGGACATTTTGGAACATCTCCTGCAACATTGGTCATGGGACCAATTATCAACTATGGCTCACAGCCGAGTTTTGCGATTCTTGGTGAATAAATCTGATATTTTCTTGAAAATGAAACAATAAATCCTGCTGCTTCAATGACAACCTTTTGTTTGCTTCTCTTTGCTTTGTTTAGTCAAGGTTTCTTTGTGTTAATGATACTCTCAAAGAAAATTATTTTGGCCAGTCCAAGAAATTAATACCAACAGGATGGCATAGAAATTTTGAGAACTCTGGCGCTCAGTGGATTAAAGTGTACATAATAATACGCAGCTCTTGAATATAAATACACACCCGAGGGTTCAAGACGTTTACTCACCTGACCAACTTCAGGTTGTAGCTGTGATGAGCTGTTCCTTGTCTGTGTCATCCTTCCCCTGCAGGGAGAGACGGCAAACAGATGTGTGGTAAAAAGCATCAATTATGTTGAAGTTGGTTGACGCTGCATGAGAAATAAACAAACGGTAAATACTTGTAGGGCCAACATAATGCAAATAAAACCATATTTCGTAGACATAAGTGGTCTCTTGAAAATTGTTATTTTGTTCATTGTTTCTGGGGTAAAAAACAATAACAAAACACAGATTTTTATTACTTGAATAATACATGTATATAACATGCAACAGTTTATGTTTTTCAACCACCAAAGTTTCTCTGTTAAAGCTTTTGGGGCAGCGTTATGTAAACATCAAATCAAAAAACAAAAAGTAGTAGCACACCCAACAGGGGCACTATAGGCTTTAGGCACACCCAAGAGTGGGCTAGTGCCCTTCACAGGGGCCTGCCGTTTTATTGTATTTTCATTGACAGAGACAAATAAAACGAAAGAGAAATTTGTCTCCAGAGATGTGTTTAAGACACGAGGGAGGAAGGGGGGAGGAATTGTCACACCACAAAAACTTGTGTATGCTCAAAAAGCATCTGAATTTTCCCACAAAATTTGTGACTTTTTCCTACAAATTCCAGTGGCAGAGTAATATGCAATTAGAAAGTTTTTTTTATTAAGGAACTGAGCGGATGTACAGCTACAGCTCACACAAAGTCTGGGTGCATGTGCTGGGCCCTTCCTGTGGCTTCATGATTTCACTGGCTTTTAAACAAACATCTGTGTATGGATGAAGCTCATGATTATTCTTCATCCCCAATGGAAATTTACATTAAAATTGATGTGGTACCAGCTGCTAAAATATAGGATTCAAAATGCCTCGTTACTGGGTAAGCTCAGTAGTCTAGGGGTAAGACATCTGCTCTAAAATGGTAAAACACAAATAATATTCTCGCAGGAGATGTTGCCGGTTATTATGATGGTACAATTGTGTCACGTACCTTTATGAAAAAAATTAAAAATTAATGGACATTGTGCAATTTGCCCAATAAGATCGTGCAAATCAGCTTAAGGCCAAGGGCGTCGATTGGTGGGGGACAGGGGGGACATGTCCCCCCCCCCCCACTTTTTAGAGTGGGGGGATAGCATATCAAATGTCCCCCCCCCCCCCACTTTTTGACCCCCTCAAAAAACAAAACAAAAAAACAACAACAATAGATATGCTTAATAAAAGCAACAATATACAGCATTTTGGGGAAAGTAAACGTGAGTAGTCTCGGGTTTTTCATACATTTTTCTTCAAAGAACTGATAACGTCTGAATGGTAATGGTAATGGGTAATGCGTTCCTGCTTTAAATTGCCTGTGAAAATTAGTGCTAAAATCGCCGAAAATCAAGTTTCTCAGGTTGCATCCGGTTATTATCTACTCTCCAAACTGTTCTGCACTACTTTCTCCGTTGGTGTGGGTGAATATCTTATAACATTTTCCATTCTTATTTGGAATTTTTTGACATTTCGTCTTTTAAAAAGCTGGTCGCCATTGACGTTATTACAAACTACTAGTCCTACTGTATGCATGGATCTACTTTGTGTGATAGTTGTGCACAACATTATGACAGCGAAATTCAACCCGAATAAGAACAATATTCATCAGAAGTCTTCGGATCCTGATAAGATATGCACCATAAATTGTAACGTGAAGGGAAGCTCAAAAGGGAACACAATCAGATGCTGCTTATGTGGACATTGGTTTCATGAATCATGTCTTAAACTTTCCAAAGATGACGTGTCAGGGGTTTGGCCGTGCTACACCTGTAGATTACTATCTTCAGACATTGCTCAGCTTCAAACTACTGTGAGTAACCTTGTAACCATGAATACCACCCTATTTAATCTGCTTGAAAAGCAACAAAAACAATTAGACAAAGTTTGTGAGGACCAAACTAGTCACAGTGATGTACTCAAACATATCGGTGATAGTATCAAAGAGCTTAAAGTCAACATAATACCTGAAATTTGGTTCGCCGGCGATGATGAAAGGTCTGAAAGCTCCGGCAGCGATGCTTCCGAAAACCCTGCCTCAGGGCATTTACTTATCGGTGACTCGCTTCTTCGCAATATGGTACCTGTCTCAGACGACTTGACTGTCAACCCGCATGGTGGAGCCAAGCTTAACAATATTACTACAAGACTCAAACATCTTAAGAAGAAAAAGTACTGCAGCATAACCTTAGCTTGCGGTACGAATGACACTACTACCAAGAAGACGCCTCAAAATATTCATGACGATTGCAAAATTCTCCTTGATCAAGCTAAAGAAAGGGCAGTTACTGTTAAATTATCCAGCATCCCACCTAGAGCAGATGGTAAGGTCAACTCATCTAAAATTGACACAACAAATGAGCTTCTGTGTAATCTTGCCCAGGAGAACGATGTCATCTTTGTAAATAACGATACCAATTTCAGATTCAAAGATGGCAGCATTGATGACTCTGCACCCATATTGGATGGTCTACATTTATCTGATGCAGGTGCAAAACTTCTCCTCCGAAATCTTGGCCTCTGTGATAAGGCTACTTACAATCCTCGTAAGGGACCAATGAAGTGGCCTGATCAACAAACTCATAAAACTACCAGACATGCTGCCTCACCAACGTCTGAACGCTTCCATCTTCGCAGATTATTGAGCCGGCAGAATCAAGGTCAACAATCTACAACCATGTCACACAGGGGGACAACAAATAGTTTCATCCCTCGTAACAAGCCACATCAATGGACTCCATCTGGAAGAGGTTCCTAAGCCAGGGGCCCTCACAATAGACCAAAGTACTTCGCTACTCAGCATAACCAGCCAATATGTGATTGTGGCGAAACCGGACATACCAAGAACTATTGCCGGCGTGAGCAGCCTGCAGAATGCTGGTCCTGCTGCTCCCTTGGACACAAGGCGAAGCATTGTCCGCTCTTCTCCAACTAGAGTCGTGGCAATGAGGACAGTGCCGTGCTACTCGATGCACCCCCAATTAGTGACATACTCAACCAAACGGATTTCAACAGGTATGAGATCCTTGATGTTACCAACACCTCTGGTGATATTGTTGACAAGTCTGATCGATGATTTACTAGATATTGGTAAACCCCAAAATAATGTCAGCAGTAATAAGCCAGGCAATCATATTGAACCAAAATGTAAGCATGATGTTTTTGGTGAGTGCTTTATTTGTAAGGGTGATTACAATATGTGTGCTAAAAAGTTGACTAAGTGTAAAGGCATTAAGATCGTCCATATTAATGTCAGAAGTCTGTCCACCAAAATGGATGAAATTCGATTTCTGACTCAGAAACTTGATATTGATGTTTTATGTATATCCGAAACCTGGCTGTCGGATAAAATAAATAATGTTGAAATCCAGATTGATGGTTACACGGTTCTGAGACATGATAGAATTGATGGTCGGCGGGGTGGAGGAGTATGTGTGTATGTTAGGAGTACCCTATCTTTTAATGAAAGGGTTGACCTAAGTAACGATGCACTTAAAGCATTGTGGCTGGAACTCAAACTGAAAAAGAGTGACTTATTACTGTGTTGCATGTACAGACCTCCCAATACAAACTGTGATTACTTCAATGGGATCCTTGATGTTTTAGATAAAGCTTCTGTTGATGATAAAGAGATTGTTTTATTGGGTGATTTTAATATTGATTATATAATTGATGAATCCTTGAGCAACAATCCAATTCATATGATCGAAAGCTTGTATGTTCTAAATCAACTGGTTACTAAACCGACACGGGTCACAAATGAATCCTCTAAATGTATTGATGTCATTTTAAGCTCGATACCTGAGAAACACACTCTGTGTGATGTGGCTAAGATAACTCTTAGTGACCACTATATGGTGTACACTTGCATTGATTTAGACCTTAAAGTAGCCAAGCACAAAACTGTTAGGTTTAGGGATTACAAGAATTTTAATGAAGATGCTTTTCTAAATGATATTAAGTGTTGTTCTATTTTTAATAAGTGTGAGGGTAGCTACACAGAAGATGAAATGTTGTGGACTACCTGGCGTAATGAGTTTTTGAAGATTTGTAATAATCATGCTCCTATTAAGACGGTCAGAGTTAAGAATAGATATTGTCCTTGGATGACCCCGGACATTGTTAAACTCATGTATAAAAGGGACTTCTTAAAATCTCTCTCTATTTTTAATGATTGTTCTGATACCTTGAATGTGTACAGAAAAGCCAGAAATCTTGTCACCTCATTGACAAGAGAAGCTAAACGTGAGTATTTTGATAATGTGTCTGCCAAGTATAAGAACAATCCTAAAAATCCTCACCTGGGAATCACATGTTAGGAATGTCGTTAAATTGGTCGCTTATAAGGTTTATTCCCTTGGTCGACTAAGACATGTCCTAAACAAGCGTCTTCTTAATACCCTTTAAAAAACAACCATTCAGCCGTGTCTTGACTATGCCAGTTCTGTATGGGGTAACTGTTCAATGACAAGTAGGAAGACTCTTCTTAGACTTCAAAAAAGAGCTGCCAGGATTGTTGCAAATGACTTTGATTATGTTAATTCTCATGGGGATGATAAAATTAGAGCACTTTCTTGGCAGACTTTTGAACAGAGGAGGGATTTTTATTTAGCTTGTAATATATATAAATGTGTTCATGGTTTAGCCCCTGACAGACTTTGTAATAATATTGAGATGTATTTTGATAGACATGGATTCAATACTAGAAATGCTGATTCTCTAAATGTTGTTTTACCTAAACCTAACATGGAATGTTTTAAGCAGTCTCTTAATTATTCTGGTGCTATTTTATGGAACAATTTACCTGCTAAGGCCCAGAATGCATCGTTCATTGGTGGTTGTAAAAACATGTATAAACAAATTAATTTTTAATTTAATTTAAGCCTCTAATTTTGTTCTTATTTTTATTATTATTATTTTTTTTTTCTAAAATGACTTTCACAAAGTTAAACCATGCTTATCTTCTTATTTTTAAAGTATGTTTTTGCTTTTTACTTTCATGAATTCTATGTTTCTTTTCTATTTTAATTGTTCTTACTTTCTTAAGTCACAGGACCATAATGTAAAACAGCTATTAGCTGATATTTGTATCCTGTTTAAAGATTTTGAAATAAATAAATAAATAAATAAATAAATAAATAAATAAATGATTTTGTGTTTATTAATACAGTCCCTATTCCATCAAACTCTTACAGAAGGTTTTGTTGGACTGTGTTGGACTGGGTTCAGGCATACCACCATAATCAGAGTAGGGTTAAACATCAGTTAGGGTTAAACATTGCCCTGTCGGCGGCGCATACTATTTGGGCCTATTTCCGGCCCTAATCAATGCATACAAATGGCGAGTTTTGTTCCAGACATAAACGCGCCTGTTATACATTTTCTGTCTGTATGGCATACGAGCACGACCTGCAGAGCAATTATTACTATTTTGACGAGGGAGCGAAAAATGTCAGGTAGGATTTTTGTTTCTCGTAATGTTTTTCGTCCCCAGCGGCATAGCGACCGGGGGTGTGTGGGGAGGGGGAGGATGTGACACCCCCAATATTTTTCCTAAGTCGGCATTTAGAGCCACAGTCGGCAATTTGAGCACCAAACTTACCCGAGTAAGGGCTCAGATTGAACACAAATCCATTCAGCAAGCCTAGAGATCTGCCGACTGGATTAACCGACTGAAAATTTTAGTTTATTCCTTGGAGTGTGAGTCAAAGTCAAACTTTGAATTACTAAATTTAATATTCTCTGCAACGTGTAGAAATCTACGCTCTGAAAACAGTAAAAGCCTACAGCATCCGGGGGCAAAGCTCTCGGACCCCCGTAAGAAGTGTTGCCCATATAAACTCCAACAGTAGGGATTTGTCCCGAGTCCAAAGTATTCAAAGTTTGAATTCCAAAATTAAACGTCTATTTTCGGCAACTTGACGGTCCTCCTTAACCCAAAAACATTTAAAACCGTAGAATGTCCGGGGGCTTTGCCCCCTGGACCCCCACTAGAAATTATGTCTATTCACTCCAACAGGGGATTCGCAAAAAAGTTAGTTTTCAAAGCTTGCATTTCGAATATGAGTCGATTAATGCTAGGTATCTGAGGGCCATTTTTAACCTTCGAATCACTGAAAAACTTCATGAGCGCTCAGGGGCTATGCCCCCGAACCCCCACATGTTGGTGAGTCCCATGTCATTGTGCTTTTAGTTTCATTTGATAACGTCAGCAAATTTAGGCTTCCACACCCCTGAAAGGAAGTGCCTTCGCTACGCTGCTGTTCGTCCCCCCCCACTTTTCGGTAGCGATCGACGCCCTTGCTCAAGGCGCTCCTCCAGCACCAACGCAAAACGTGCAGTCCATTAGATTTTAGCCGAAATAATCTCTTTTTTCAGAAATCTATCTGACACCATCTCCTGCATACTCTATGTGAGTTTGAACTTTTTTTGACTGACCGATCATTTGGGAAAACATTTTGGCAAAAAAAATGTAAGTCTCGATTTGTAAGTTGATGTCTGAGAGCGGGTCATAGCATTCGTAGGGCCAAGACGCGGATGTAGTCCAGCGTATTGGCACTATTTATGGGGCTAGGGTAACGCTGCACGAAAGATAGCGTTGTAGGCCTAAGTGGATAAGAAGTCAACTGATGTCAAAAATCCTTCGCCACACTAGTGTAGCTGTGCTAGGCTAGTAGTCCCTGCATCAGTGAAAAATTGACAGTCACTAACACTACAGTGACACAGACAGACTGAAAATACATCCGCTCGAAAATTTGGTAGCTAAAATGCTAACCATTGACCTTAAAAAGGAAAATTCAAGAGCAGCCGGCACTTTTGTGCAGTCATGCCCAAAACAACTAAATTGGCATTTAGCGAGTAGCGTTGTCAAGCTCAACGTAGATGTGAAAATGGCTTGTTTTTCATGATTTCGACACTTTGTAATCGTTCACAATGCCTGTTCGTCTCCGTTTACATTCTGTCAACCATTCTGGACAGGTATAACTTAAGGATATCTGGATATACGGACTAATTTGACCTAATTAAGAGAGATAAAGTGGCAGCCGGATACGGCATTTGAGCCTGAATGACCATAACTTATCTGTACTTCCAGCTTTTGAACTGAATTTTGTCCCGGCAGTAACGGTAGTAAACTTGTGGAGTTCCTAAAAAAAACATAAAAAGTGCCGGACTCTCCATCTGTATTTTATGGCGGGCATGGCGGGTAAGTCCGCCATATTCGAAATATTTTCGCGAAACCTAAAACTCATTATGTGTTGATACTCTGAGAAGCTATAGTATGAAAGGGTATCAGTTTTAATTTTCAAACAAGAAATATCTAAATATATGTTATTATTCATTTCAATGAAGGTACAATTGTGGTAAATGAAGACAAAATGGAAATTTACCTTGCCCACTTTCTGTCGCATGTGGTCGCCTTGTCGAAAATCGAATGTGCGTGCGCACATCAATCTCGGTGGTTTACATTTTGTTTTCAAAAGAGGGCGCACTCCAACAATGTGACCACGCCCGTTAAGCGTTTATTTTTCCCAGGAAAGATGAGGCCACCTACTTAGCATAGGCTCTCACACACATTCAATGTTAGGATTTACTACGCCTGATGAGCATCATTGCGCAGGTTTTTAAGTGAGTTTATTGCTGATCCTTGTCCCAATATGTTCCATGGAAAATTTTTGACTTATTCATTAGCTATACCCATTATTTTTATTTGGTGAACCAGTTTCCAAGTTAGAAAAACACGAATATAGGTGACAATCGGAAAATTAAGAAAAGTATAGACACAAATTTCAGTGTTTATCTGCAAAGTTGATAAATATTGAGTTGAAAAATGTTGGGCTGGCATTTTAAATAATACCTATACGACTGAAATTACAATTCACTTTTAAACGCAGGAGCGGAAATGAAAAAAAAAAATCATAATAAAAGTTGCGTAAGCGCAACTTCAAAAACATCCGTGGACAAATAATTGGCGAACGAAGTTGGCTCCTACGCACGAGTGAGGGCGTGCGGCAATCAAGAGGGGCAGAGCCGTATATTGTCCCAATATACGGCTCTGAAGAGGGGATAGCCTCCGATTTCGACTCTAGTGACAATTTGTTTTGCATGCGGCAGAGAGTGAGTGACATTGTCAGTAGTAATGGAAACGGGCTAAGCATTATCACAGGTAAGTAGTGCATGTTACGCCTAGTAAGGCCATATAGTTGGATAATACACAGTAAACAAATTGTTTTGGTTTTGAGATTGCTGGTCAAATGTTAAAATAAATTGGATTGATCAGGTCAGTCAGTGGTCTGATGGATGGTAGACCCTAGAAACTAGACCCAACTGGGGCGCTGTACTCCTTTTTGAGATTTTTGACATCATCTGTCGTACTAGCACTGGAGCAGTACGACAGATAATGTCAAAAATCTCAAAAAAGGAGTACAGCGCCCCAGTTACTGGGTCTAGGGTCTAGGTACTCCTAGAACTATGAGGTTCGTTCCGCTATCGTCTCCACGAGCCTCATAGAGTGACATGTACAAAATCCTATTCGAAACTTTCTGCCCTTCACGTTTACATGGCTACAGTTCTTTTTTGAAATCAGATCTCGCCAAAACTAGGCTCTATGTGTTCTTTCAACTCTGATCGAGCGTTGCACTGGTCCAGAAAATCCACTCCGCAAACTAAAAGTTGTTAAAAAGTGATAAATTCTTACCGTAATTCTGACCCCATTCAAACAGTATTGCAACAAATATGGCGACCGGAGTTGCAAAATTAACTGGTATGCTGCTATGCGGTGCGCTGGTCCTATGGGCTGGTTCCGTGTACCAGTTAATTTTAAATTTTTTTAAATTAACTGGTACGCGGAACCAGCCCATAGGACCAGCGCACCGCATAGCAGCATACCAGTTAATTTTGCAACTCCGGTCGCCATATTTGTTGCAATACTGTTTGAATGGGGTCAGAATTACGGTAAGAATTTATCACTTTTTAACAACTTTTAGTTTGCGGAGTGGATTTTCTGGACCAGTGCAACGCTCGATCAGAGTTGAAAGAACACATAGAGCCTAGTTTTGGCGAGATCTGATTTCAAAAAAGAACTGTAGCCATGTAAACGTGAAGGGCAGAAAGTTTCGAATAGGATTTTGTACATGTCACTCTATGAGGCTCGTGGAGACGATAGCGGAACGAACCTCATAGTTCTAGGAGTAGGGTCTAGGTAGACCCAGTACAGTACAGGCCCAACTGCTGGGGCGCTGTACTCCTTTTTGAGATTGTGACATCACTATAAAGTGTATCTTAGTATTCGGATATTCAGTACGACCGATAAATGTCAAAATCTCAAAAAGGAGTACAGCGCCCCAGTTACTGGGTCTAGTCCAAAATGGATACTTTGAGCCTGGTACGTTAGCCCATAGTTTAGATACTGTAGAAAACCTGCATTGCCTTTTACAATTTGTAATTACAATTTGTAATCTAACAAGAACAAAGTTACGGGTCTAGTTTGGTTGGGGTTATATAGGGCCTAACGTTACATCTGAAAAGCAGACATTTATCTCGGCGGCTGGAACTCTCGCGCACATGTCTCCTATGAAACAAGACCCAGTAACTTGGGCGGAAACTGTACTCCTTTTTTGAGATGTTGACATTATCAGTCATGAGTACAGTGCCCAAGTTACTGGGTCTACCATGTCTACTAAGGAAATTAAAATGACATTCATTGAGTAGCGGTGTCTTTCATTCAAGTACATTTATTTCAGACACGGCCCAATAGTCTTACATTTCATGGAGATTGCACCATTCAAGTGTTTTTTATCGACTTTCGATAATATAATGAAGAAAAAAGCCACAACTCAAAACTTGCTCAGCTTTTATTTTTATGACTCTTGAATTAATGTGGAAATTATTGACACAAAATGTAAAGTTTCCCATATTATGACTAGTGTAGTAGTAAGTATTGTATCTCACCTGCAAGGAAATACCCTGGAATGTACATTGTGTAACATTGTACAAGGTCACTCTTTTTGTAAAAAGTTTACATGGTCGATAGAACGTTGATTTCTTCAATAGCGCTCAAACACGAACGTCCGTGTAATTTGATTCAGTGAAGCGTACATTTGTATAATTGTAACTAGGGCAACTGTCAGCTCTTGTTGAAAACTGCTTTCTCATTTGGAATCAAGGACAAGGACATCGTTTTCCATTATTTGGCTGATAATGGTGATTCAGCAAAAAAAAAATCCCACTAAACTGATAATGGGCTTGAATTATATTTGGTTTAGGCCCTAATACATGTTTGAGTTTAGCAGGACAAGCAGGACAGTTAAGTGTCTGTGCATGTCACGCATACGAGCCAGGAGCAACAGCGTTTACAGAGTGAGTGACTTGTTTATTTTAGCTTGCTGTGATTGTTGACATTGTGATGTAAAGTATTTAAGATTAGAAATTCTCATTCACATTATGGTTTGATAAAGTCAGCGGTTAAGTGGTTAGTCTGTATGTTTTACTGGATGAGAAGTTTTAGTTAAAGCTCTGATTTGAAATTTTGGGGTGTGCTCTCCCTTTTTGCTCATCTGTACAATACTACTGGTTCATATAGGCCTATATTATTTGTGTTTCAACCATAAACCGATGTGTATTAAGCACAGATATTGTATACTCAGTACTTTCCTGAGTTCTGTGAAGAAAAAAATCCACAGGCATATTACTCGGGTGGGATTCAAACCCATGACCTTTGCCATTCTAGAGTAGATGTCTTACCAACTAGAGATTGCCCAGTACAGTAGCTAGAGGCTGTTGGAATTGGTTGGGTGCTGCGAATTTGGAATACTTTTATTTGTTTGCTTGCCAACTCAAATGACCTGTGGCGTGTCGTGGCCGAGCGTGTAAGAGCACCGGACTCAAGCTCTGGTGTTTTTGATCAGCAGAGTATGGGTTTGAGTCTCGGTCGTGACACTTGTGTCCTTGAGCAAGACACTTAAACATTATTGCTATGTCCTTCGGATGGGACGTAAAGCCGTAGGTCCTGTGTGTTGTGTAATGCACGTAAAAGAACCCAGTACACTTATCACAAAGAGAAGGGGTTCGCCCCGGTGTTCCTGGTTTGATCGGCAGTAGATTGCACCACAGCACCTTGTAAACCGTTACATGGTGCTATGTAAAGGAATAGGTCTCTTACTTCAAAAAGTAACTCATCATACCTCGCAGGAAAAAATACTGAGTGCTTTGAGACGCACATTGGGTGTGATAAAGCGCTAGGCTGTATAAGAACTGCGTATTAGGCCTATTTTTAAATTATTAACCAGACACATTTTCATTCCGAGGGGAGCTATTTCACGTATGGAACCATTGATTTATGCATTTTTTTAATGCAATTTAAGGGGAAGCAAGAGGTGGGCAAGGGTTTCGAGTAGGGAACGCAACTTGGCATAATGGATAATTTGCAAAATGTGGTGGTGGCCTCATGCTCTAAGGCCTACCACTTTTTGTGTTTAAAATTAATGCATAGTGTACAGTAGCCTTCACACAGTAGGCCAACTTGACACCTGTATGTCGCCATTACCGTGCTATGCAATTAAATTTAACAGGCACTGTTTGTACATGGTAGCATACAAAGTGTACTTTGTACTGTGTACTGAAGCGCATACATTTTTAATTAAATTGAAAATTAACTTCATGTAGGCTACAGTACAGTACAGTACGGATAGACAGGACAAAGCCATTTTTATTTTGTAAGGGGCGCTTTTGTAGTATCTTCAAGTCTATGGGAAACTTCTGAAGGGACACCAAGGTGGGCCTAATTTCATAGAACTGCTTTAAAAGCACAAAAAGTAGCTAGGTATAACAAAATTATGCTTACCAGAATAAGGTGACCAACCAAATAACCATGTCACATACACATGTACTGTACAATCTGTGACTGGTATCCTGCTTATTTTTGCTTACCAGATTTTGTTCAGCATTATTTTCTACTTTAGCATGATAGATATTTTCGTTTTATCTATTTTCATGTATATATTAAGTGGGAACTGATGTACAGAATATGTACATGTAGGCCTATTCATTGTCATTATTATTATTATTATTATTATTATTATTTATTCGGCCGATGTCAAAATTAACAACATACTACATGTAGTAGTACAAAGGAAAATTAAATTTAACAAAACGGGTAACTAAAATACAAGGTACATGTACATGTAACAAAAACAGGAAGGGGTTAGACAAAGGGGTACTGGACAGGTAAGGGTTGGAAGGGTTGGGAAGGAAGGAGGGGGACATGGACAGGACTCTGGGAGGGGAACAATCCATTCTAAGACGGCCAGGATAAGCAAAAGTGTACAACTACACTATAACTCAAAAGCCTGCTTATCCAAAGTGACATTTTGTTCAGTGTTAGTAGTAAATGGAATTGAAATGAATTAAATTGAATTGAACTGAATTTAATTTCATTGAATTTAATGTACACATGCATGAGAAGTAGAGATTTTATTTTTCCAGAGCCCAGTTTCAAGGTTTTTCTTGACCACAGACTTCTGGCGCCCTGTATGAAGCCATTTGATTCTATGAGCTGTATTTGAGCAGAATACCTGCACTTCAAGCAGTGCCAATAAAACATGTAAAATGCCGGCAGATATGAAGGCCTATGAATCTCTGTGACAGGAAAGTGCGAAATTAAAAACACCTGGAAATGTCAACGTTTACATTTGGGAGCTCTTGTTGACAGTGGCATAACCAGATATTTTTATTTAAAGGGGGGGGGGGGGGCATGCTGGGGCAAAGACATAATTTTGGGGAGGGGCTATTCAATGTATCAAACCATTCATTTAAACATTGTTTCAATCTCATGGGGGGGGGCAAGGCATTCTTCAAACCTTTTCCATTTGAAGTTGTTTGAAAGCAACTTGCAAGTTGTTTTTCTTTTAAATCTCTCTCGGGTGATCATTCTAAACGTTCTACTTATTTCAGTGATGTAGTTAATGTACAGTAAACAAATTACACATGTTTAACTCTGCACGATACAAAATATGCTTCCTTCTCAAGTAAATTTATAGTTTACCTGTACGTGTTTCAACAGCGGCCAATCAACATGAACTAGGTAAAATTTTAGGGGACGCAATGGGGTGCACCATTTTTTCAGGGGGTGGGGGGGGGGGGCACTTTGGGCCGATTAAAACTGTAGTTTCTGTATATATGCATTATTTTTTAAACCAGCCCCTTTTTTAGCACTTTTATGCCATTTATGTTTTTCTTTTATCAAGACATGGTAAGATTATCTGATATACATGTAGAGGTAAAACCAAATACATTGTCTACATGTAAATAAAAAAGTGTGAAACATTTTATTTTGTTAACTTTTAATATGAAAAGTCCAGATTTCAAATGGGGGTGGGGCACCCTAGGGACATCAATGTTACACTGACATCAATGTTACGCCACTGTGTTTAAGTCACAGAACATCTCAAGACTCTGCAATGTGTTGAAATTGTTGAACTCTGGTCAAAACTTGGTACACTGAACACTCATTCAACCTTGTGAGTGTGGTTTATGGGGTACTTTCATTGTTGCTTTTGTTGTTTCCTTTTCTTAAGAATTTTCCTCTGGGGTATAACTTGAACAAAGACAACCTCGTAGAGAAGCATTGTTCCATTTTTTAAGGACCTACTTGTACATGTACTTATTACAAGAGCCTTTGCATCAACCCACACTGTACATCAAGTAGGCCAAAATGTCTTTGACGTGTCAGACACAGCTACCAACTCTCCCTGATTCTGCAGAAAGTTCCCTGAAAATAAATCAATCTTTCCATGTTCAGATGAACAAATTTGAAAATCTCCCTGATTATGGAAACTTGTCCCTATTATGTTGAGTCTCGCTCTAAATACTCCCTCATTGTTCAAAATCTCTGTGATGGTAGTGTTGATGGCAAGTGTTGGCAGCCCCAGGCTCGATTTCACAAAGAGCTAATATTGATCTTAAGTGTGAATCAATCTTAATTGCTGAGCAGAGTATGATGTCACAATACAAATCACTATGGTAATACTGACAACTCGTCTTAAGATGAATTTTAAGTGCTTTGTGAAATCAAGCCCAGGTCAGACAGTTGGAGGTCACTGCAAAATTTCACATTCAGTGATATCACATGTATTCAAAAAGCAAAGTTACTTTTCAAGTTATTTCATAATTTGTCTTTTCTCTGCAGAGTTGACTATAATCGTTCAAAGTTTGAAGAGACAATGTTTCAGATGGGTTGCTGCTTGGAAGACTGATCGGCATTAAACTGAGCTGAACTAGAATCACTCACAAATACACAATGGGAAGCAGTTCATCAAAGAACCATTCAAACTCAGATGGGACAGCAGTTGGTAAGTTACCGTCTCAAGTGCTAATTTATTTTTTAAATAATCCTCTATGGGTGCAATGAACACAAATAACATTTGAGATTCCTACTCCTTATCATTGCCGAGATACATGTGTGAACCCCTAAAAAATGAAGCCCCACCACTTCTAATTGATTTTTGTGTTTTGGGGGATATTTTGAGGTCTGTATCCAAATTGAGTTAAGATGTGTTGCCAATCACTGCACAAGTTTCAAAGCCACTTCCACGTTTCTCATCCAGCTTGACAGAATTATATTCTTGGAATTGCTGAAATCATTATTCTATGAGAGTTCCACTGGCACAAAGAAGCCTTGACTTGACAAGAGAACAAAGATTCTCTTCATTGCACTGTGATTTTTGTTTTCTGTATTGAGAAAATGTCAAACACTATGATTGGTACTAAATCCAGAACCAAAGCTGGTTCCCCAGTTCACTGGCTTACTTCCATTGACCTGAAATATAATAAATGAACAACGGTGGAAGCCTCTCTGTCTCGTAATCCTCTTCTTGGATTGTCTTGGAACAAAAGGACAAAGGTCTGGAAATCGGGGATGACACAACAACGCCTGCACCATAGCCCAAAAATGGCAAGATATTGAGTGCCATCTGTCCTGTTTGTGTGGTTGAAACGAAGCGGTAGCAGTGGAATGACCAGGCAATATTCAATCTGGTAATCTGATTTTGCACAATGGCGTGTTTCAACGCTGCCCATTTGCTGGCTGGAAAAACATTTTTGTGGACACAGAGTGCAGAGTGTATGGCCAAGCGATGTAACCCACCAAACTCAAGTTCTGATGTCAGTAGAATCAGTAGAATGTGGGTTCAAATGGGTACCGATGAGGACATGAGATGATTCTTGTGATTGATTTAACTTGGTGTGCTGCAACAGAGGAGGCAGCACAGGCTTCATAGTCTCCAGGGAACTTGAATGAATTTAGGAATGAAATGACACTTAACCCTCCCATACACTGGTACCACAGACTGCCACAGAGTACCATATGTACCTTCCAGGCTAGCATTGGATGCATGAGTTTCTTGTTAGTACAGCTGGTATAAGTCTCGGGAAACCTCCATGGCTTGTGTAGTGCGTACTTAGTCTCCACAATCTCTTGTGGAATTTTGTGGCAAGGGCCAGTTGGGCAGGAGAGTACAATGATAGTGAAAAATTGTAATAGTTAATTACATAATATGCACATGTACTCTGTACGAAGTGTCCATTTGGCAGATTAACTATAAATGGTTCTCTTCACTTTAGATGTGCCAGATACAGGCAAGAGCCAGGGAACCACTGGAACATCGGCTTCATCCAAGAAATCTCCCAGTAGTAAAGCATCCAAAGCACAGCCCTCGGGGAATGGGGATAGCGTAGTCAAGGTCACAGTCTGTAAGGTTGACGACCTTAAAGATGGAGAGTAAGTTTGGATAATTTTCATGTAGTTCATTTCAGTATTGAGCATGAATAAAGACGAGGTGATTCCTCAAGGCTTAATTCCCATACACACAGACCCCATTTTCCTCAAAATATAACTTGTTTTCAGGATCCTACATTTTGAAACTCCTTAGGTAATGAAATGTATTAAAGATGCAGGCTCGTCACCATTACCCGACGGCTATTTCTGTGGCACAAAACTAACAGGTGCCCCTACCTAGTTTATGTACAACGCGTGTGCCGGTAAAAGGTGATCTTTCGTGGCACGAATTTGTTTGTCGCGCGTTGACGAGCGTGCTTCTTTTATAGTCTCTAGTCCCTCTTTATTTGAAAAAAAGCTGGAGAGCTTTCTTTTGGAAAAATATTATGAAAATGGCTGATTTAAGTTTAACTGATTTCCAAGTTTAATTGATTTCCAGTTAAATTGTTATGTTGAATGATCTCAGGACTCAAGAACACTGAGTATACAGTGCTTATCACACATCGGTGTAAGGCAAATTGAAATTTATATTGAATGATCTCTGTGTAGAATACGAACTGCTGTGCAGTGTGTCCTTGTTCTTTTTGTTTGGGTTCCCTGTTTTGTGTAACTTTATGTAAGTTAAACAAGTGTGCAGTTCAGTATTTCAATTTTTTTCTGTATTATCCTTTTAAAATGTTTTTCATACACATGTCATGGGGTTCTCAACTCCACAAGCTTGCATTTTGGAGATCCCAACCACTTGATGATCACCTTTTTTTGTAACTCGATCACTGCATATTTGTGTGCGACTTATCGAGTGGAAATAAGTGGATTGGTAAAACTGGTAAACTGATTGAAATTAGAAAAGATAAATCCTCGTTGACCGTGTTTTTGGTTTGAAATTGTTCATCAGAATGCGGGAGGTAGATATGGGAAGTGGGAAGGCTCTCCTGGTGAAGCAGCATGGGGTATTCAGTGCTATTGGCCACAAATGTACGCACTATGGAGCACCTCTAATTAAAGGTAAGCACGCTGTGTTGGCAGGTTGTTCTTTTAACCCATTATCTGCCTGGCTGCTGGATTTCCTGTAGATCACACAACTGTTTTAACCAGTTCCCGCTGGGGATCTTCCATTTGTTCCCGTCCACCCTGACAGGATTATTTTGTCAGAATTGCTGAAATCATTTTTCTTTGAGAGTACCGCTGGCACAAAGAAACCCTGACTTGACAAAGCCAAGAGAACAAAGATTCTCTTTATTGCATCATGCATTTTGTTTTCTCAACCAAGAACCGGTACTTCCTATACCGCTCCCTGTAACCGCATTGTTCTTTATGGCATCTCGAAAAGTGTACTCTCGGGAAAACCCGACATTTGCCAAAATCAGATGGTAGAATTTGCCTCCATACTCCTTTTAATTTGTTTTTTTCTTTCTATACCAGAGAGGCATAGGCCTGTGCATGTTGTCTAAATTGTAGTTAAAGGCGTGCTTTTAGCATAGACTTCGTTTCAAGTCTGTGGTCATTTTTTTTTTTTTTAATTTGGAGTTTTGAGTTTTGTGTTGGTTGATGCAGACAAAAAATGACTGCGATCTCAGACTTCAAATCAAGTTTAACTTTAGCATTGATGTGTAGTATTTAAACTGTGACAATCTGTCCAGCATTTTAATACTGTCAGTATTGTTGTACAGGTGTTTTGTGTAATGGAAGGATTCGTTGCCCGTGGCATGGTGCTTGCTTCAATGCAACGACGGGTGACATTGAAGACTTCCCTGGGCTTGATAGTGTCGCCAAGTATGAGGTAAGCCCTACTCCCGTCACGATACACAACCAAACCATACAGATCTACTTAACGTTACTCTGTGGAAGCTCTATCGTTATCATTAAGATTTTTTTTTTGAAAGAACTGTTTGCATTTTCATTGCAGTTGTTTTGAAAGCTGACTTTTACTCTGGCGATCCTGTAAATAATCTACGTCACTTTCAGAGGGTTACGGTTAGGATTAGGGTTAGGAGTAGGGATAGGATTTGGGTTAGGATCACTTATGCACACTGGCAGAATGAATAATATATGACAGAAAATAAACCAAATTCTTTATCACTTGCTCTACAGGTCAGAATTGATGGTGATGATGTCATTGTCCAATCCACAAAGAAGGTAAGTTTTTTTTTTAAGCATGCATTTAGATTTTGATTCCCTGTGTGTTACCATATTGGGCACTTTTAAAGCCGAAGCTCAACATTGGTAAACTGAGTGTAAATGCTTTCATTCTTTGCACTAATCAAGATATTTGTAACAAAACCAACCTGTGAAAATGTCAGCTCACTTCATTGTTTCATTAGCGAGAAAACGGTAAAAATGCATTCAGCATTTTTGTACCCATTCATTACTATAGGCAGAATTTATGATATTATTTAATTTATTATTTAAAAACGATACACTTCAGGCGGAAATATTTCAGGCGGAAATATTTCAAGGAAAGTTGTCTACCATCATTATCTTTATACCATGTAAGGTATATGTTTATGTTTTTCTTCTTACCAATGTTGAGCTGTTAGACGCCCACCATATCTTTATATGCAATTTGATTCCCAAAAGGGCAGACCATGGGCAGAGAGTAACCAAGTGGGAAGTCAGTGCAATGAGTTGATCGATTATTAACTATTGTGTTGATAAAATCTGTGACGTAATTTTGATTTCATGCTTGTAACAGGCTTTAGAATCTTTCAAACGGATCAAAGACATGTCCTGTAAATCCCCTGAAGTTGACAAGACCATCCTTGTAATTGGTGGAGGTAAGAATGTCGCCATTTGAACAGAAGTTGGAAGTTGTGTTAAGTATGTGTACCAGTGTTTTGGGGCCTAAAACAGAAGACCAATACAGTTAGGAGTGTGGTGGCCGAGCGATCTAGATCACCGGACTCAAGTTCTGTTGTTGTCAGGCAGCAGAGTGTGGGTTCGAATCACGGTCGCGGCACTTGAGTAAGATACTTTACCACACAATTGCCTTGTCCTTCGGATTGAACATTAAGCCGTAGATCCCGTGTACTAGGATTGGTAGTGCACGTAAAAGATCTCAGAACACTTATCATGGCAGAGTAGGGGTTTACCCCGGTGTTTTTGGTTCTCATGGCAAGCACCCTTGTCTACAGGTTTTCTTAGCCTTGAGAGCTACAGTGATTAAGTTCACTTATGCGGCATCCTTTGTTTCATTACCAGAAATATATTAATAGGGTAAGGTTTTAGACCTAGCCGTGAAGGTCCGAGACTGCAAAACAAGGTCAAGAAGAGCAATGTTAACAAAGAGCATGCAGTAACCTAAATAAAGCTTACTTGAGAAGAGGACAAGGCCTGTATATCACATGACATGCTGCATGTACATGTACATGTATGATAGGTATACGCCCTTACAGAAATCTAAGTGTGCTTGCTGCAAGCTTGCCAGAAAGTGGTCTGGCAAGCTTGCCGGCACACTTGCTGGGTTCCAAAAATGCAAGATTGTTTCAAGTATACAGAAACATGCAGATCAAGCTTGCATTGCTTTGTGGCAAGCTCGTCGACCGTGCTAAATGGTGGACCTTACCACCGTGCTACTGGCTGCTTGGAATGCACGGCAAGCTATCCAATAAAAGGTGGCAAGCTTACCACTAAGTTTGGAATGTACATGTATTTAACGGATCCGATGACTGATAGTGTTTTTTTTGGGTTTTTTTCCAGGTGGGGCAGCTGCCACATGTGTTGAGACGCTGAGACAAGAAGGGTTTAAAGGTCGACTCATCATAGCAACAAAAGAGAAACACTTGCCATATGATAGAACAAAACTCAGTAAGGTACGCATGGACATTTTCATGTCATAAAATTTCCATACAGGTTGAATAACTATGGTAGAAATAGAGCGGTTAAAGTTATTCAAATGACAAATTGACTTGTCACTTGTAAGCGAGTACAAAAAATATCTACTGTCTACACATATTTATCTATTTACATAGGCCCTGACATCATCCGGAGAGGAGTTGTCCCTACGCAAGCCAGATTTCTACAATGTCTACGACGTCGAAGTCCAGACGGATATGGAAGCCACCGAGGTGGACACTTTGCTGAATTCAGTCACCTTCAAGAATGGCAAGAGTGTCAACTTTGACACCCTTCTCGTTGCTACTGGGGGAACGTAAGAAAACGCTTATCTCAGATGACTTCATTTCCAAATAGACCCCCCCCCTTTGCGTCAACCTTGCTACCATGGGCAGCGCGCCTTATCGATACCTCTCATCTCTAACCCTTGGTAGTGAAGCACTGTAAATCAACCCTGATTGGCTCTCAAATGTTACTGCTTTGTACGCATGCCCTTTAAACATTTTTGAGCCCCTGTAGGGTGTTCAGTATGCTCATGTCAAAATGAATACGCACTCATCAAAGAGCAAGTTTTTGTTTTATGCAATCCTACTTCAAATAAACCTTTTTTACACGGTCACCCTAAATTGTATACAATTGGACAGGTCACAAATCAGAGAAGAATGAGAGGGGACCAGTTGCTCCATAATTTGATGCCTCTTTTGCGGGCTACCATACTTGAGCACACAGGGAGTGGAGCGGCCACAGGCTTGATTGTAATCTCCCCTTTTTTGGTAGATTTTAGTGTCACAATTCCAGGGGTTTTGATCGAGCCAACCTCGGTACCCAAATAATGGCGCCGTGAGATTAATTACCCCTGGGAATGAGGTTGCCCATGCGTAGGCCGCCATCGCTGAAGTCAAACTATAAAAACATGGTCTTCCTTGGACCTCAGTGAGAGCTCTGCTTGAGCGTGTGACATCACAAGCAAGGGGTCTGTTTGCCTCTACCCTAAGTTTGTAATTGCTTGTTATGTGGTAAAATTAAATCTTCAAAAAAGATTCACCCCAAAACTCTGTTTCAGAAGAAAAGGCACTGTCTGGATTACAATTGTATCTCAAGAAGATATGCACTCTATCAGACTACAACATTTTGTAAGAATTCCAAATTGAATCTCCTGTAACATTCTATATCATGATCAGCTACATCATTAATGTTTATTAATCATTAATATTTCACATAATGTGTTATTGGGAAATTATTAGACAACGTTTTTGCTTAACTCAAGTGATAATCTACAGTGTGTTTGTATTCCATTAAGTACAACATACTGTTTATTCAACTTTCAAAGTTATTGCTATTTTTGTTGGGGTGTAATGGAGCCATAATATATTAAATTCTTGTTTCAGGAAATGTTACTTTTATCACTGAAAAACCCCAAAATGTCTTTGTCTGATTTTAAGAATTGCTTACTATCCCACAGCCCAATTAAACTAGATATTCCAGGCAATGACTTGAAGAATGTCTGCGTACTACGAAGTCCTGAAGATGCCAATTACATCGCCGAGCAGGGCAAGGGTAAAAACGTGGTCATCCTCGGTACCTCGTTCATTGGTAAGCATTTCATGTAGGTCAAGTTGTTGAGAAAACTAGGTGGGGGTGGATCTAGAGAGTTGTATGCGTTGGTGGGTTGGGGTGGGACTGCCACGGATTCAGTGTGCCATTATGTAAGCATTTATTTATTGATTTACTTTTGCTAAGAGATGGCGGGGATGGGGGGGGGGGGGTTGGAGGGAGAAGCACATCTACTCCCTCCCCATGTTGGTTTCTTTTGTTTCCATTCCCTCCATCATTCAGTATCATAGTATTTTGCTAGAGGGGATGGGGATGGGGGAGAGGAAGGGGGGGGATGGGAAACATATACCCCCATCTGCACCTCCATGGCCGCCATGGATCCACCACAGTAGGTTTATTAGAATACCTTTCGTTCTTACATGTACACGTTATTTACAACACTGTATAATAATTGTCAATTTATTGCCATAAATGATAACACTAATATTGACCCATTTCACAACATGCAGCGCACTTTACACGCACTATCCAGTCCGCCATTTTGGGAGTCAAAATGTACTCAAAGGAATTGACTCCCAAAATGGAGGACATGGTAGACTCTCACTGTGCGGAGGTGCGTTCCGCATCGTGCAAGGGGTCAATAGCCATGGTATTTTTGTACCTCTTTGTGGACAAGGTATGGAGATGGCTGCTTATTTTGCTGGTAAAGCGTCTAGCGTCTCAATAGTAGGCAGAAGCTCCGCCCCTTACATTGCTTCATTAGGAGAATCCATCGGCAAAGCGCTGCAAAAGGTAGCTTAGCTTAATCTAGTTCCTTGACCATAGTTGAGTATTGCCATTACATTAATCACGGTTTTCAAAAAGCATGCACCAGTTTGTATTTAGAAGAAAAGCTTTGCACATTTTGTAAAAACTTTCAAAACTGGCAAATAAAGCAAGAAGTTTCAAAAATGCTTTCAAAACATCAGACCTGGAATAACACAGAGGACACAGACACCATGGCCTCGGTTGCCCTGGTCTTGTCCTTGGTGCCCCTTCAAAACTTGTCCATAGACTGTAAGATTTTCCAATGGAAGTGCCCTTTGTAAAATGTAAATGGCCTTGCCCTCTCACAGATGCAATTTTAGGCCTGAAACATTTCAGTGAGCATTTTTCTTTTATTTTTTCATATATATTTTTTTAAATTGCTGTCCAATTCAAGATGGCAGAAGCGAAGGGCATAAAGTTTTACCTAAACAGTAACCCTGAGAGATTAAACGGCGACAATGGTCAGTTAACGGAGGTGGTGTTGAAGAATGGTGAGAGGATACCAGCTGACATATGCATCATGGGTGTAGGAGTTAGACCATCCACTGGGTTCCTGAAGGATAGTGGGATCACACTGAATGCCAAGAACGCTGTGATCGTTGACAAGGTAACCGGCATGATATTCTTCCCATCTTGACTAGATTTCCGATTTGTTTTCCCCTCGGAATAGTAAGTAAGTTTATTATTCAATGGCCTAAAAATGCCTCATACCCGATGTTGGTCAGCCAGTTGTTCTCAATCAAGTACTGTGTTCATGGGTCATTTGTCATGTCTGCAATTCACGGAGCATAGTGCTGGTTAAATATTGCTCAGCCTTTTGTTTTTAATTTTTTTATTATTGTTTTTTTTATTCTGACTGTTTTTTTTTCTTCAAATGTATATATAACATTTCATGGTTGTTGAAAAAAGGTTTCCTTGATTATTTATGTATGTCTTGTTTTCCCCGGCTTAAAATGTACTGAGTATATTCTACTTTAAAGCGCATACCAGGAAGATAAATATCACTTTGTGAATTGTGATGAATTAAAATTGAAAAAAATGTGAATCAGATGTCATAGGGTGATCTACACGTACAGGGCTGCATTTCATCACTTTCAGTGGCGCATCCTGAGGTGGGGCAGGGAGGGGTGGAGGCCCCCCTCCCTCACCGCCCCGCTCAAAATGCTTGGCCCTCCCCCCAAAAGCAAAACAGATCGGAAAAAAACCACAAATGGGTATTATGAACTACGTCAATGATGGAAATTTACTTACATGTCTGCTGCCACCTAGTGCCCCAGTGTCTCATGTGGGACTCATCGCTGGCGATCAGGCCTTCTGGTGCAGTAGCCATGCTGATGTGACAATGGTGATGAGTCGTTAACACAGTTGGTATGTGGAAGTCCAGCCTGGACTAAAGACGGAGGTGGCGTATAAGGTATATCATGGAGCCAAAAACTTTCTCCATGGGTGTCGTCTGCGAAATGCTGCAGAGACCATTTGAAGATGGAGACACTGGTAAATTCCTACACGTATGTCCAGCTAAATTTAATAGCATGTCCTTTTGTCTTCTATTATTCATGGTTTTTAGTTCCTGCGGACCAACAAACCCAACGTGTTTGCAGCTGGAGACATTGTTCAGGTACCTCTAGCCATGATGGATGACCTAGAGGTTAATATTGGCCACTGGCAGGTAGCCTCAGGACATGGTAAGTGCAGTTCCAGCATTTTTAAAAAATGAACACAACTCAAGGCAGGTTGCCTAAAATCCCTCCAGCAAGATTTATGGTAGAGATTACGTTAGGTGAATGGGGTGAATAGGCCATATTTTTGACAGCAAGAGGGTGCAATAATAATAATAATACTTTACATTTATAATGCGCTATGTCTGTCATAAATGACACTCCTGGCGCCGAATTATCAAATCTGGTGGAGTGGAGATTGTTATGAATGATTTTATGAGATGAAGCAACCATAATACAACACCTTGAAAGGAATACAAGGTGAGGTGCACATATTGCTGCCAGACCATGCCAGAAACACCGGGGCAAACCCCTTCTCTTTACAATAAGTGTACTGGGTTCTTTTACGTGCATTACACAACACACAGGACCAACGGCTTTACGTCCCATCCGAAGTACGAAGCAATAATGGTTAAGTGTCTTGCTTAAGGACACAAGTGTCAAGACCGGGACTCGAACCCACACTCTGCTGATCAGAAACACCAGAGCTTGAGTCCGGTGCTCTTAACCGCTCGGCCACGACACGCCATAATAATAATTCCATTTTTAAAGTACAAAAATATTTAAAAACATTAAAAATAAACATTTTCAAAGCAAATATTTTACACTGATTACATTGTAAAACTGTCAAGAAAAAAAACCTCAAAAGTTGTATATTAACTGCTTTGTTAGAAGTCTAAATGCATCTGGTTTACCACACTATTTCTATGGTTTGACCCCCAATCTACCCCAAAGGGCGCCCTCTTGCTGTCAAAAATAAGGCCTAGTGGAGAATACGTTCCTGGATCTGTCTCTTTCTGTCTCATAGGTTGCATACTTTGTGCCCCCTTACTTTTTGTTCAGGTCGCATTGCTGCACTGAACATGCTGGATCAAGAAGTGGAGCTTGACAGTGTCCCTTACTTCTGGACAATGCTGTTTGGCAAGAGTGTCAGATATGCAGGTAGGGTACCAGACATCTAAATCAGACCAGACATCAATTCAGACTTTATGAGTTACATCCTACGCACCAACAGGATAGCATGTGTACATAACCTTTGTACTTATGAAAGACGACTTATGATGGCAGTTGCGTGAAAAAGGTGTATTGGATGAGTCAATAATGTATTTACTTCCACACTTTAATCCAGAGGTCGCAGGCTCAAATCCCATTCCAGTAAATTTTTCCTTACTCACCCCGAAATTGAATAAAAATTTACCCAGTCAGATTCCCTTGTGGTTTATTGCTTGATATTTATGATAAAAATTGCACTTAGGGTGATTCCTGTACTGCTGCTTCCCAGGTTGTATCGTATACTTGGTGTGATCCCTGGCTATACGGCAGTTTCAGGTTGTATGGCATCTGATTGGCACACCTAAACAAAGATACTGACAAAATAGGGAGACCGGCAACATTAGGGCTAGATAGCTCAGTGGGTAGAGCGCCCTCACGTTAATCCGGGGGTTGCAGGTTCAGTCAATTTTGTTTTGTTCACCCCAAAATTAAATTCAAATTGACCTAGTCAGTTATCCAATGATCTGTTGCTTGATATTTACCTCCACACTTTCACAAACAATATGTCCAGTGTAGATGTTCCTGAGATTACTTCAATTTGTAGTGACTAATATTTTAACTAAATTTATATTGTAACTGATTCTGTTTTGATATCTTTAATTACAGGCTATAACGCTGGTTATGAAGACGTCGTCATTGTAGGTAATCCAGACGAGTTGAAGTTTGTGGCTTACTACATCAAGTTAGTATTAGTATTTAGGCAGTTGTTACAGTACATACTACTCACTACTATTATAACGTTTTGGTAATGAAACCTAGGCCTGAAGATACATCGTGTGTGCCCTGTAAAAGGGCATAAGGACTTACGCCCTTTTACCAGGCACATAAAGTATTTCATCCCAGTATTAAAAAGACTTAAGCAATAAAATGGCCCCTGACATGAAAAATATGGCATAATTGTTTCATTTTTGTTGCCCAAAGATGTGTTTTCCCATTCACATGCAGAATTTGACCATCATATATTAACTTTTGAATGGCAAACAATCGATCAAACCTTCCCACTCAGTTTTCTTGAAACACAAAATTTCACAAAATTTGCTTACGCCCTTTTATCGGGAACTTGTCATTCATCCTTTTACTGGGCACACGACAACATGTCAAGAGCCGATGATGGAGGAATCACAGTTTCAGATGTGAGAGGAAAACCCAAGCAGATAAGAAGGGACTGAAATGTCGCCTTTAAGGCTCACTGAAGTGAATATTTCTTAGGAACATATTTTGTGCTACATTCTAATCCCCTTTAGTGTATGAAAACTAATTATCATCCCGTTTTGGTTAATTTGATTGAAAAGTGCACTTCTTTAAACATTTGAAATTGTCCATGCTTTTCCGGACAACTGAGGGCACTGTTACCGTGATGTCATTTCAGGGAGACGCTGTGGTTTTCTGTTGAAACTCATAAAATTGTGAACCCACAACTTTGC
Source organism: Marthasterias glacialis (assembly GCA_911728455.2). Classification (NCBI taxonomy): domain Eukaryota; kingdom Metazoa; phylum Echinodermata; class Asteroidea; order Forcipulatida; family Asteriidae; genus Marthasterias; species Marthasterias glacialis. Next base: position 12,528,590 of record OU452226.1, read on the forward strand.
TTATTGAAAGCATTTTTGAGAAAAGTTTGCTCATCGGCTTACTGCCATGAACTGACATGACAACGAATCACTAAAGAAAAGAAAGTTTACACCAGCAAAATATCCTAAATTCTGTCAATTTGTTTTGCATAAACCAATTGCAGCATTGAAGTTTCTGCCTCATATGACATCACACTTTTGCTCATGAATATGGAAATTGGCATTAGCACAAAAACCAAAAAGGCACCAAAATACCCTTGAAAATGGCAAAATGAAAATTGAAAATAAGGTTAAATGGGACACAAAACATGACACAGGTGCATTTCCAAGAATCGCATTACAAAATGTACATTTCAATAGCCGTTTATTGTTAACTTTGCATTGATTGTAATTATGATTGTAAATTAGAGTTGTTCGTAAGATGCAGGGTAAATTGTCTTGAACTTCTCAGTTTGTTTATAACTTTATATTTCATATATTGCATGTTTTATTAATACATGTGACCTTGTTAACTTTTTTCAGGTAATTTGTCAATATACTTATTACTTTTTAAAAATGACTTGCTGGTAAATGTATGTTGGATTCAATAATTTCAGAAACTAGCCCGAATAGCTAGAGTTAAAACATATGAAGGGCAATACCTGATTATGTCATTGATTGCATCACAACTAGTCTGTTTTTTGTGTGTATTTCCAGAGGGGATAAGGTGGTTGCTGTGGCGAGTATGAACTCTGACCCCGTCGTGTCGAGGTTTGCGGAGTTCATTGCATCTGGGAAAGAACTCACGAAGTCTGAAGTAGAGTAAGTGAAATTGAATTCCTGAAATTTCTTGGCCTTAGTAATACTTGTCATGCATTCCAAGTTGTTAAATTATCCCAAACTGCCCCAAACACATCAGAATCTTTCAAACGGTTTTGCTGGATTCTGTTTGATTGAGTTGTGTATGTCACATCCAAAAATGTATCCAGGATTTTGAAGTATGGGGGGAAGACAAGTATTTGTAGATAATCTCATAGACCCTTGCATATGAAGGCCTGTATGCTTCCTTCTTGAAAGGGCAAAGGCACCAAGGCATTTTCTTCTTGATAAAGGGCACCTCTATGAGGAAATTGTAAATTTCTACCAGAACATTTCAAAGGCACCAAGGCAGTGACCAGGGGCATCGGAGGCAATTGCCTCCGTTAAGTATCAGGCCTGCATATGACGTCACAAGCTCAAACAGCGCCCTCACTGATGACTTAGCTGAGACTTGTGTGTGTCGTGTACACGTGAGCACGTTTCCATTGATTTGACGTCGGCATGGGCGTCAATAACTCCCATTGGAGTGTATTGGAACAATTATTTACCGTTACTTTCCTCTCTTTCTTTGGATGGCACAGATCTGGTCCAGAGACCTGGACGTCTAGGATGTGAGTGGTTCAACGAGCAAAGTAACTGCTTCATAACAATCCCGTAACCATGGGAAGGGATCCCAGGGGACTAGCCAGACATGTCCCATGCTTTTACTTTGGTGGGGTGGAAGTTGGACATGTCTACCACAAACACTCTCACCCCCCCCCCCCTCCCCAAATAAATTTAAAAAAAAAGCTTTTAAATAAATTATAAAAACATACTGTCATTGATTTTGGCAAATACATGTAATTGTCATCTACCGGTGTAACCTATTCAGATTTTGGAAGTAACTTTTGGATTTGTGATTTACGAGTACTTCAAATATGACCAGTACTGAAGCATTATTTATGGCCTATTATCAAGCTATTGTATTCTTCGAGGCTACTGGTCAATCTTTTACCATTATTTTATTCAACCAAAATAACAAAACATGTACAGTGAACAAAGGTACAAAGTTTATATGAACCACTTTAAATAAAGCATTATAACAAAGAATTAAAATGATAAAAACAGAAAAAACAAAGCAAGCAATAACAAACCAAAACATAGATAAAAAAAAACACTTTTTTTCTTTTTAATTAATGTTGTCGTGCTTCCTTTTTTTTAAATACACAAGGTTCACAAAGTGATGATATTAGTAACATCTAAATTATTTACGCATTCTGTTCTCAACTCAGGAACAAGGTTGTCGCTCGTAACAATCTGTATTATCTTCAAGCAAACCTGACTCCTCAATTCTGTTTGGTCAACCCATGACAACAAAAGTGTGGTAAATATATGGCATATCGCACGGTCCATAACGCCCCCTGCGTATTGCGCTGTTCTAACTGCACTTGAAGTTTGCTTGAGGATAAATTTGTTATCCCACTTGCACGTGTGGAACACAGAATACCGTAGTGCATCTGTGTCCCACATAACCACCCGGCGTTCAGCCTCGTGGTATGTGGGACTCAGACGTACTACGTTATTCTGTGTACCGCTTGTGCTCGAAGGATAAATACTAGAGTATGTGGTGGTTTTGTTCCAACAAAGCTTTATTTGAATCTAGAGATTAGATATTATTAGTTATCAGACAAAGGCAAGTAGAATACGGAAAAATACAGTGCTTCTGTGGCCCATATCCAACGAGGCCGAAGGGGCACAATATGGGACACAAACGTGCTTTATCGTTCCATATTCCACAAGCGAAAGTGTTATAACGAATTTATCTTCAAGAAAATTTGACGCTCAGCTTTGAAATAGCGCAAAAACGCAGAGTTACATAGTACTATAGCAGCGCAATACACATGGTGTGATATGGACCGTGCAATATGGTATAATAATTATGACACTTGTTGCCATGGATCAACCAATCAGAATGGAGGATTCAAGTTTGCTTGAAGGTAAATATAGATACTGTAATTTTTTAGTTAATATCCTTAGACATTTGTATTTTTATTTTTTCTCAGATATAGAATTTGTTATATTACACAGACACAATACTTTGTGGTGAAATATTTTATACTGTAAATTTAAAACAAGTTTGATGCTTTGCCAAGAAAAAGTATTTGTGAAGGTAAATTTTATAAAGCAGGGAAGCATAAAAATCTGCTTAGCACAAGTTGCTCAGCGGAACAGGGCCCAATTTCATAAAGCCTATAAGCACCAAAACTCGCTAAGCAAAGAAAAAACTTTCTTAGCTGAAACAGGTTACCAGCCGAAATACCATATAGTTTCAACTGGTGCCCTACTAATTTTTTGCTTAACAAAATTATCCACTAAGCAGTATTTTCTGCTTAACAACTTTATGAAATTGGGCCCAGGTTACCATCCGATATGCCGTGTCATTCACACCGTGGCAACTGGTTCCACACCATTATTGCGCTCAGCAAATATATTTCTTGAGTAAGATTTTCCGCTCTACAGCTTCATGAAATTGAGCTCCTTTTGTGAACTAGTTGGTATTGGCATATAATGGGCCAAAAAGGAAGAGAAAAGTTGAAAGTTGGTACATTCAGATTTTACATTTTTTAGTACACTCTATGGAACATTATACTAAATATTGGGTAGCAGTTTACTATAACTTGTTTGCATATTACTGTCTTCCTATTGTATGTATTGTAGTTTATTTTTATAACATGTAACCGAGCTTGGTATTCCATTTTTCAAAAGGATTTTCTTTTAGTATCAATCGATCAACATCATTTCATGGCCATCATTGTCAGTTCCCTGTGTACCCATCAACCATTGTAGATGTAATTCTCATTTCATAACAGAGTACCAGACTATTCTCTCTTCCAGCCTCCTTTCGCTTTACATTGATTAAAAGACACAGGCTTCATCGTGATCATGTAAAAGGTCAATGATATTGATTGTGAACATTTGGAGTTTTTACTTGTTGATTTTAATAACAAATGAACTGCCAAACTGTCAATAAAAAAAAAATCCAGAATGCTTTTGTGATGTTTATTTTGGCTTAAATTTAATCTACCCAGCCAGATGTACAGTTTGTGAAGAAGTAACAATGTTGTAATGTCTTCCGCTAGCAGTCTTAGCAGCTTAGTCTCCACTTGTGGTAGGAGGGCTGATATTTTAAGGTTAACAGAACTAAATCTTAGCTGGTGCTTTAGTGGCAATAACTTGTGCAAAACGCATTTATACGTAATTTTTTTTTTACGGAATTAAAAAGAGTTCAAATTGCAGAAAGAGGTTTTTGTGAGTCTTTTGTTTCCCCGATTGTCCCTGCCCCTTGTAAATAGAAAATTTACAGTGCACCGCGTTACATGACCTTATATGTCATGTTCATTTAAGGACCAACTGTTAATTGTCTGACACTACTGTGGGTTGTCAATCCAGCCATGCCATGCAATTGCATGCTGGGTTAGATTCCTGGCTTGTTTCCTTAGACTGTGACAATGATCGTATTTTTCCTTCCACAGGACGATAAGTTGTACATACAGGTTAAGAAGCCCGAAGACTTTCCTTTGAAGTTAAGATTACTCAAAACTTCTGAGTCAGAGGTTCACCTTCTGTTGTAACTACCAGCTACAATTCTTAAAGTTGATGCTTCCGAAGTTCCGAGGCACAGTTCACAGTTCAATGCTACCATTGTTTGGAACACTCAAGATGGCTAAAATGGTCCTCCAAGTAGCGATGGGGTTTCATGTTTTTGTGGCGCCTGACGTCCTGCAACACCTTGAATTCGCGAGCATTCTGCTCCTTGGCATGGCCATCTTCTTCTGACTGTTGAATAAAATAATGTAAAAAGATACAAGAACATAATTTTCTGACTATTCTCAAAGGGCCATCACAGAATTTTCCACAACTTTTTTTTATGAATGGACATTTTTTTAATTATGTATTGTTTTTTTTAACCTACCATTGTCAGATATGGTTTGCAGATATATGTTTCATTTTCTTTCTCAACTTCCAGTCTTTTTACCATGTTGTAGACCATGTTTGAAGTCACAGGTCGATACTTTCGATGTTTCCTGTGATAAATGACATAATACAAAAGACATTTAATAGTTTAATTTTTTTTTACTAATATTATATCCAATAAATAAATTAACCTGATTCATAAATCATACTCATCTGGGAGGAGCAATGAAATAATTTGTGCATATTTGTGAAATTTATAAATAACCACCTTCACGGTTATATGCAACATCTTGATCAAGGTGCAGATTTGTTTATTTCGAACTCTTGTTGCCGCCTGCGACTCAGTGCTGGAACATCAGGCACCTTCCAGACGTGTGCGTGAAAGTTTGATCGCCGATTCGCAGACAGCAACGTGTACTCAAATAAAACAAATCTGCCCCTTGAAAAAAATAGCATAATAACCGTGGGGGTGTTTATTACTTTTTAGTATTGATGGATTGCACATGACGTCAACAATGGGGAAAATCAGCCGTCTTTGATGACAGTGATTGCAAATTTTTGAGCGCATGTGTGCCTTTAATAAACTCCTTACATGATTGGTTGGAAAGCAACTCAAGCTGCATTGAAACTTACAGAGCTTGACGCGGCTACAGGCCAAAATATAAACTGTCATCAAAGATGGTGTCTATTTATACAACCCATCTATTACTATTAGTATTACCAAGCGTGTACAGTATATATTCTTTGGCCTTGGAGAATGGAGACTTTGGTTTGCCAAAGAAGTTGTAACTTTTTAATTTAATTTTATAAAGTCCAGAATTCAGAAAGCACTGATTTTGACAATCATAAATGTTGTATTGTGTCTAACTAAACTTAAAATGTGTATGGCAGCTTCTGTTTTACGCAATCACCATTTTACAAAATGCAATGTTTTGCGTACTGTTGCGGCCGGCTGGCTATCCTGATTAGCCAAGTGTCTGAAATACACGTTGCAACGATGCTTTTTGTACGTAATTCGACAGCATATACCTACCCACTAAACTGACGACCAGGGGTGTATTTGGAGGAACGGCGTATGGCCATCACAGCTAGTGTCAGCCACATCCTTAAAATAGTCCTTGCGTTGAAAACAGAACTTGCTAAAACATCTCATAAAACAGTTGTGAAAACTTTCCTTGGAAAGTGGGAGCATGCAAGACACTCACACAAAACGTTTGTTTCCAATTTCGACAGGGCGACCTCTATTGGTAATTTTGATTGTGAGCCTTTTCTAAATTTTAGCTTACTTCGGCTCTGTCATTGGCTCCGCCTTTCTTTCTGATGAAGCCCTGTGTCAAATGCGAACGACTTCCGAACTAGCTGGCGGAGAATAAGCCAAAGCCTAAAGTTAAAACTGTCATTTCGAAAAGGCTATAATCGCAATTTAATGCTGTTGAACGGGCGACCTCTGTAGAGTTGGCTCTGAACGTAAACAACATGGCTCCTCCACGTGGGAAAAAACGTGTGGTCGAGACTGCGGGAAACTCGGAAAATGACGGAGGGCAGTCAACTAAAACTGAAGTGACGACCGCCAAAAAATCGAAGAAGGAAAAAGTGGAGTCTTCGAAATTACCTTCTGGTAAAATGCGAGTTGTCATTGAGCACTGGTAAGTCGTTAAACTTTTACAGTCACAGAGCAAGGACCCACAGGCTGACAGGGATCGGGAGTAGACACAGTCACACAGGTAGTTAGTTGTGCATGCAAATATTAGTTTATTGCAATGACGGTATGACATCTCATCAGAGGTTGCCAACTCTCCCTGATTCTGCAGACAGTGCCCTGAAAATAAACCAATCTTTCCAACTTAAGCAAGATCTGATGTTAAAAGTCCCAGCTAGCACTAGCAGCAGGTTTTGTACACTGGGTCCAAACTTATTTTTTTTAGACCTGCACTGTTCTTCGTCACAACCCGACTACATACATTTGGAGAATTTGTACATATTGAGAGCGCACTTTACTTTTCCCACTACACTGCAAAATTTTTCTTTCCTTATTTGAACGACATAATATTTATGGTTTTGAGGTGAAATACATTTCATATGTTCTTTCAAGGGATCCAGACACAAGTACCAGTATTTCAAAATTGGCAAAAATATTTTACTCAATCTACATCTCATTGTGTGGGTTAAATGAAGCATATCACGGTACGTGCATGCTCTGTAAGCACTCTGATTTCCAGGCAATCTTTGTTCCGTGCGTCGAAGTCTACATGAATTGAAAGTACACTTGCTAATTAATTGCATCAGCACACATATCATAATCACTGGACCCATTTGCATTGATTTACAGTCGTTCCTGACGAGTGTACGGACGCAATGCTGATCAGATCATTGAGGCATTGCAGTCCGAGTTCCCTGATCTCAGTGCAGAGAAGAACCCAACAAAGCCTCGCTCCAAGAGCTTTGAGATATCTCTCTTTAAAGAGGATGGGTCTGGTAAGTAGAATGTGCAATGGGAAACTTTTAAATGCTTTTAAATGGTGCGCACACCATTGGATTGAAAATATCAATGTTTACAGATTTGAAATAGTTTTGCTTGAAATGCTATAGTTTTTTGAGAAATGAGTAAAACAATTAGTTTTGATTTTGTAACTCCGATGATAGATTGAGCTTAAACTTTCACAGGTTTGTTCTTCTATAGTCAGTGGGTCACATAAAGTGCAGTTACTGGTCTTTTGACAGTTACCAATGTTGGCAAGACACATGAGGTAAATTTCCATTGATGGCTTCGGACACGCACATTGTTTTCAAGAACATTGGATTTTTACCTGGTACCTCTACGTCTCCCAATGCTTTTTTTTTTTAATTCGCAGTAATGAAAGCCACGGCCTGGTTGAAGGCGACATATTCTTCACCATATTATGATAATTTTTCTACTGGTAGGGTAGCCTATAATTAACTGTGATGATATTGTTACTCCGTAGAAGTTCTTCTCTGGACTGGTGTCAAGAAGGGACCCCCACGTAAATTGAAGTTTCCAGATGCTTCTGTTGTGATTGAAGCGTTCAAGAAAGCCTTGTAAAGTTTGTTCGCATAACACAGGTAAGAATATAGGCCTACTGTGATACTAATTAATTAATTCAACCTTTGCCAATTCTGTAGCTAAGCTTCATAACAAATTACAAGTTCCTATGTTCAGTCAAGATCGGAATGGAAAGTTTATCTGCTGTCAAGATTATTATGGTACAAATTAATGAGGTTGACACTGAAAGGACATGGAGTAAAGCTGGTCACCTTATTGGGATGGGGAAATGCTGCTTAATATTGTACGCTGCACAGGGAGCTTTGAGGCCATGCTGGCCAGTGGTAGAGAGAAAACCATGGGATGGGGGCAGTTGAGGATTGAGGCAAAGTCGGATCAGATCCAGATTGTTCACCTATAATACTTACATGTAAATGACAGATCAAGTCAGATGTCCAATTAAACAGGGATGAGAAATGTCAGACTTTTAAATGAATTCAGACCTTTTTATGTCTGCCTGGTGAAGAAAATTCCCTGTTCTTTCCTTCAGATATAAAGAATACAAGCTCTCTGATCTAATTCGACTTTTGCCAATTCTGTAGCTAAGCTTCGTAACAAATTACAAGTCTTATATTCAGTCAAGATCGGAATCAACTTCTCTTTTGTTCAAGATACTGTTCCCAAAAGCTCATTGGGGGATCAGTCTACAACTCCAGGGGTCGATTTCACGAAGCACTAAGATTCATCTTAAGATGAGTTTTCAGTATTACCATAGCGATTTGTATTGTGACATCACACTTTTCTTAGCAACTAAGAGTGATTCGCAGTTAAGATCAATCTTAGCTCTTTGTGAATTCGACCCCAGGGGTTTACCGAAAAGTGGAAATGGCATCATTTGAACATAACTCCCAGACTTTGGATTCTAGTTTCAGACCTTTTTGTCAGCAATGACTCTCATCCTTGATTAAAAACAAGGTGACCATTAGACACATGGAGTCGTCACTGGTTAACACCATGGATGTCTACCCACTTGCACCTCTCTAAAGTCTTGCTTTCCTTCTTGTGTCCCCAACAGTCACCTCTCAGCCACTAGAGAGTAAGATTAGATGTACCAGCAGAGGACCCTGATAAGCGCTAATGACAGATGGTAACTCAAGAAGCTTGAGGCTTAGGTTATCATCTCGAGAAAAGAAAAAAGCTTTTGAGTGCTCTGGTGGGACGTCATAAAGACAGGATGTGGTTGTGAACAAATAGCAGCATTTTTGTATTTTTCAAATGTAAACCTACAACCTCGAACAATGCATAGTATTCAGCAGGCATGCATACATGTATAACTGTAATAACTAACGATTTAATTTTCAGTGACTTGCTATTATTGACAGTTTGTGGCAAGTGGAGAAAGTAACCGGATCAACTACAGCATTCACAGCCTACTGTAATAACTTTTGACATTGATGTATCTTTAAAAACATTGTTTCATGAAGCAAAATTGTTTTCCTCAAAGGAAAAGAATTTGACCAGCTTAAATGTCTCTTCAAAGACAGTTTAGTTTTCATACACTTTTGATACAAGTCTGAAAATGTGTAGCATTATTATAACAATTATGTTAATATTTGTTGACTATTTTGTATTAGCATTTCCTTATCACACACATACTCTGATCATTGATACTATTCTTGTCTGTGAACAAGGGGGTATTCAGTAATAAAACAGCTCATTGTTTTTTGAAGATGAGTCTTGTTATTAATCTTTGATTTAAAAAAAGGGTTGGATTACTTGTACATATTAAAATATGTTTAGCGTTAAACGGTTGATGTCATGAACCATTCCTCAAAAATATTTTTGTCGGACACTCTGTCATCAAACACTTTCAAATATATTTCTAACAACCTCATTTGTCCCTTGCCTACGTTTCAAGTAACTGTGTTGAAAGAAATTATGTGAATGCAACTTGTAAAATGTAATAAAACCTTTGTTGAAAGAATATTAGAGCACAGGCTATCTTTTTTTTTTTAATCAAACAATCCGTGGATAGATTTGAATAGGATTTGTCACTTTTCTTATTGTTCTATCTTTGGTTCTAGGACTTGATAAAGTAATTAATTTCCAGCTGAAATTGGGTGGATCTCGAGCTTGCAAGAGAGGATGGCATTAGCTAAGGTCTTATAATTGCTTTCATATTGCATCCTCAATTTTGTAACTTTTCCAGCCATTGTACGTCTACCATTCCTCGGTCTTCGATGCAATGTTCTAAGAGGAAGTAAAAACAGCCTTGCTGCATGTTATTATTAAACATTATGCCTACTCTCAAAGGTTTAGACCAGATGCAAAACATGACTACCCACATCTCCCATTTATAATAAATAAACCCATCATCTTGTGCTTCCTTAAACTAGACAGCAATTGCCTCGCTGAGTATGGGAAGGTTCTTCTGTAGTTGATCAAGGAGCTCACTTGTTCGCACCTCCGGCTCTGGTTTCCGCAGGATGCTGTTCAGTAAATTCCTCCTCGCCAGAATACGCATCTTGGCATTGTACTTACTATTGCCACAATTTGCTGAACCAGACGCAGTGACCGGGCTGGCCCTCGGGCTGGGAGATGCCGATCGCATGTCGTTTTTCTTGCTGGCTTCTTTCTGGAGAGTGCCACGGAGAGCCCTCTTCCACAGCTCCGTCTTCCCGTGAACATGGATAAAGTTGGTCTCCCCCGGCTTCGCTGTCTTCCAACTGGCAGGCTCGCTTGCCGAGTACTTCTTCCTGTCGGTGTGGGTGACCTTTGCATCTGCCTGTCCTGTTGGAGTTGGTGTTGGAGATAGTCCCAGGCGATAGCGTATACGGGTGATAGATTCCCGCTCTCCCGGAGACCCATCTCTGCTTGGTCGCATGTAGATTTTTTCTCTCACATCCACTGGTATCAAGGTGGTTGTATAACCAGCGAGGCTGTCATCCGTGGTATCAGACATGGTCTTGGTCGGGACGTATGTCCTGGTCAGCCTAGGTGAGGGTGATGATGCTTCTTGGTGAGGTGAAGCTCCTGGAATGACTTTTTGGATCTTCTTCCTGGTGTCCAAGATCCGGCGAGGGGTCTTGGGAGGAGGGCTTTTGCCCCACGCATTAATCCGTAGCCTCTTCTCAATCAGTCGCTCCTGCTCCTGCTCATTCTCGACAACTTCAAATACGTACTCGGTGCCCAAGGACGGCTTGAGGATTCGGCGATACAGGTTTTTGATGCGGGTGCTATCAGCCGTCTTACTTGTTGTGGATACTTTCTTGGTTGAATTACAACTTGGGGTTGTATCAGGCTTTGGACTCTTCTGATGTGGACAAGTGGGTGATGGCACAAAGAGGACTTTCTGGTCGTGGGCAGCTGGCTTACTGGTCTCTTTCTCTTTATTAATCTTTGTGTCTGTTGGGGAAAATGTGTATAACATGAAAAATCGTTTTGCCTGTATTCTGGGTCGTCTATCTAAAACAAATCACATTTATTCTTTAGTGTAATCTTCTTATATCAAGCCCACGTCACAATAAACTAGATTTTGTTTCTAGCCAAAACTGAACCCATTTCTCTCAAATTCTTTGCACTCATTGTTCGTTGCAAGATCAGAAATGCAATGCACGTAAGGATCTTGGGCTCGACTATACTTGGCAGTGGGCTTACCTGCTTTGGGATCTAGTCGAACTGTTTTCCCGTTAGATTTGAGAACAAGTGTTGGTTCTTTGAGACTGTCATACTTGTCTGCTTTACTATGCAAAGTGTCGTCAGAACTTTCCTGTATAACTTTTAGGAAGGCCTGTAAAACAGGAAAGATGGAATTTTGTCACTAATTGTGTCTCCGACAGATTGTTTTACGCTTACTTTCAATATTTAACATCGAAAGCATAAACAAAAGTATAGCCTGCTGTATGCAAGAACGTGTTATAATCTTGTAAATTGACAGGAATTGAACCAAGACACTTCGTCCTTGTGCGCCTTGTCTTCCCGAAATATTGTACTAAACTTGTATCAACAAAAAGTGTTGTAACAAACTTGTTTTGCCGATCTTCGTTTAAAAATTGCTTCAGGGCTATTTTTCAGGACCTTTAGACTTGTATTGAGGGCATCGTAAAACACGACCCCACTATATGCCATAACATGATATCGGGCAGTTCTAAGAATTTGACATTGGAATAATGCTTTTATTTTTGTATAGCAACATGAAATTTAAGGAAACTCAAAGACAAAATGCAATTTTATCTCCTAGTCTCAAATTTGTGTGGTCAGTTCTGTCTCACCTGGCTGGAAGGGAAAGCTGTCAGATTCTTAATGTTCAAGTTTTTGCGAACCCATGGGTGTGCGATGATCTCATGCATACGGAGTCTTGTCAACGGACGGGTCCGTAAGAGCTTACGGATCAGATCGGCACAGTCTAAGAAAGGGTCAGAAAGAACGTGCAGATTCAAGACATTTTTGTGGGTATGTATTCTTTTATGTAAAGGAGAGGTATCACTGAATCTCTTAAAACTAAAGTGGTGATGAAGCTGACGAGTCTTACCGGCAGATACCCAAGGTTGGAAGTTCAGTTTTCGGCGAGTTTGCTCCAATAGTGTGTTTAAGTTCTGATCATTGAAAGGCAGACGCCCATTCACCATGGCGTATAGAACAACTCCTCTGTAAAAAAAAAAACAACAGAGCAAACGGCTCATATTATATAATGGTCTTTTTTGTGTGCCCATTTCGGTCACATCACAGTTTGACACAGACGGCACCATTGATCTCCATTAATACTGTATTAATGGAGATCAATGGACGGCGCCCTTTTTGAATTGGCTGCAAGCGCGCGCGTGTGCAGTATCTGGGTGAGAGTTCATCTTTCCATGCATGCCACAGGCCTACTAAATCATGACAACACAGCCCCTTCAAGGTGAAACTGCACAAGCTAAAAACGTTTTACCAAAAAGGTGACAAGACTTAGACTATTCTAAGGAGAACAACAATTAACCCTTTAATCTAATAGGAAGCCTTCCTTACAATTATTATGAAAAGGTTTTAAAAAGTGCTGACGCATTTTGTTAGGACAAATTTATTTTGTCCAATCGAACGGTTAATTTAAAAAAATTAGGAATAAAGACGCAAAGAAGTTTCAGTGCTTCGACCGACTCTTCAGATAATATAATGAATCATAGATCAATTTGTCACATGCAAAACTAGAAAAATCATCCGCTTGTTTTCAAATAAAAGTACACTTAATGCCTCAAAAGGTACATTTATCATTGCAATTACAACAAATGGTGATGCCACTGCTGTAAGCCTATGCTAATTCGTAAAAACAGGTAACTTACAAACTCCAAATATCTGCGAGTTTGCCGTCGTAGTTTCTAGCCGAAAGAATTTCAGGTGCCGCGTAGGCATACGACCCGCAGAATGTCGACAGCATGTTACAGCGATTGGTTGGGAAGCGACAAGCAAATCCAAAATCTGCCCCCGAGTGGAATGAACAAGGAAAAGATTAGGCCTGTGAGTATTCAACGAGTATATGAATATTCAAAGTTATATGAATATTCTAAGATTATATGAATATTCAAAGTTATATGAATAATCAAAGTTATATGAATAATCAAAAATTATATGAATATTCATTGACATAAAACGTCCAATCGTTGGTCTTCAAAGTAATTTAAGTGTAGTTCAACGCCTACCTTACTTTTTACAACATAAATGCCCCATCATATTCTGAAAAGATAATTACGGAACAGCAGAAGTAAACAAAATTTGATTGTAATATTTCCAGCCTACCTGAGATTTTCACATTGTCGTTCTCATCAAGCAGTATGTTTTCGCATTTCAGATCTCTGCGAGAGAATTGAAAAAATTGTATGAGGCAAAACTGGTCTAAGAATAGGCATTATTGGCCTCGAATTTTCATCCGAAAGTTGAAGGTGTTGACTTACGTTTCAGTTTGTTGGTCCATAATTTAGGCTGAACCCATTATATGGACAATCTGGCAGCTACTTTTTAACTTTACACAGTACAACAATAAATTAGTCTACTCTCTCTTAAAGTTTTCGATTGAAATTTACTCTATTTGATTGAAACTAGGGACAAACTGCACAAGATTTGTCCCTGGCCTCAATCGAAAAGAGTGATTTTCAATCTAATTAGAGTGATTTTCAATCTAATTTTAAGAGAGTTATATTCTGTTCGTTATTACCTTGTACAGATTGTATCACTTATGATGACAGTATGGGAAAAAATATAAACTGAAACTGAAACTATAGGCCTACATGTGTTTTATAATACCTGTGCACAACATTGAGTTGATGGCAGTGCGCCACCCCGCTAATAATGTGCTTAAACAGCCGTCGGGCCGTCTCCTCCTTGACGGCACATCCCGTCTCCAGCACACATTCGTTGATGTAGGAGAGGATGTCCCCGTTGGGGGCGTAGTCCATCACTAAGTAAATGCGTGTCTCGGAGCGAAAGACTTCGTAAAGTTGAATCTGTTATACATAGGTGAAATCATAACATTCAATAGGAATGAGACTGTCTTTGCGGTCATTGTATTTGTAAGATTCTGGGGTGGAGACCTAACCCTGATCCTAAATTTGTAAGATTGAATTAAGAGGTCCATAAATGTTTTTCGGCAACCGAAAATCCAACAATGTTCAAATTTACTGGGAATCTACGTACCAGATGTGGATGCTTGTATGTAACCTTCAATGCATCAATCTCACGAGGCATAAACTTGTGGATGTATTCACTAGGTGCGTGCTTCTTTGAGATCACTTTGATTGCAACCTGTATGGAGAGTCAAGACAAGAGCTTTAGTTAATGTCAATTCCAATGGACCTTTATAGTGCTGACACTATCTTTGTAAAGTTCCCTGTGTGCAATATTAATAGTGCATCTGATTCAAATCCGTATCAAAAGTGTACCAGACTATTTGGCCTTCCGGCCTCACTTTAGTTACACTGATTTAAATGGGAGAAATGCAAGATGGATGCCCCATACATGCCTATGTGGGTGAAACAACTAGACTGGCAAACCGTCTGTGCATGGCAATTAGACCCCATTTGTATCTTGCAAAGGTAAACAAGTAATCTCCAAGTTTGTTTAATAAATAGGCCTACGTTTGCGTGCAAAAATGAAACTTTGTGTAATTTGAACCAACAATTTTCAACTTTTTGTTTCCATTTATTGAATTCGGCGCCCTAGTCGCAGCTTACCTACTACCAATATATTGTGATTGTTTTAATTGTTAACAACTGTTTAAAGTACTTTTTATTTTGTTTTATTCCCAAATGACTTAACATTTTAAATTGTATGTATATTCTCCTCACCATGTCATGTCCCTTTTCGTTGAGATCCTCCTTGAGTTTGGCACATCTCTCAAGTTTCTTCTCCCCGACCCTAGCCAGTCTGACCTTAGCATAGGCCCCGGTCCCAAGGGTTTTGTCCGTCATGGTGTACCCGTGCCGCCGGCATTCGGCGCTTTCTTGGGCGGCTTCTCTGGCCTTCTTGCCGCTAGTGCTAGCTCTATGTTTGAGCTGATCGTTCGGGTATGTCATAGTAACCATCTGTACCGATGTCCCTTTTTAGGCTAATAGTATAATTTTACCATTTTAAAAAGACTTTGTTCGTGAGATTTGTTCTTCCAAAACCAAAAATGACAAAAGCTCACACTTTTGACTGAAAAAGTTATTAGTGTTACTCGAGTTGTGTGTTAAAAGTGTGCATGCTTCGTTTTGTTTTCACCCCATGACATTAACGTTATTTACTGAATCTCCAATGAGGTTGCATCATAATGGTTGTTTATTTGTTCGGAGATTATGACGTTTCATTTGTTTCAATGAAAATCCGCGCGCGTTTGTCCCATGTGTTGAGCCCACAGAGAATAAAAAAGACGCGCCCGGCCCATCACCTTGGTTGGAAAACATTGGACGTATGTGCACGTGTAAACACGTGCCCGGCTCAATTATTGTATACGTTCCACAGCCTTGTGCGTGGGCAACGCGCTAAGCCCAAAGGTTTGTGAAGTATTCTGTACCAAATTCAAATAGACTGAAATTTCGAAATTGTTCATGAAAGAAATTCACCGGAAAGTGCTGCGAAAGACGAACGACTCCTGGCTTGCGCGTTTGTACACACATCCGATCTAGTCTTTCTTTTACAACCGCCCAAACCCCAACCAACCTTTACTCGTTTTCCGAACGCATAGGCCCTAAACATAGAATTCAATGGTTAATAAAACCTACGGGGGGAGTGCAAATCCAGAAAAAACAAACTGTTTACAAACTTTCAAAACATTGTTTAATATGAGTTCCAAGAATTTAATTCTTGTACATTTTATTCTTTAAATCATTCGTTAACTTGTAAAAAATCAGTGACAAAATATGATTTATCATCATGCTAATATATAATAACAGTAGTAATGAATGAATAAGCCACTTTTTATAAGTGAGTGACCCAGGCTTATACGATCTGGGCAGTGTGAAGCTAGGAAAGGGTCCACGCATTCCAATCCTTTGTAGTTTCAAAGAAAACATTCACCGACATCCAGACCTGTGAAAATACCATCAGTCGAGAGCGTTCTGCTCGATTTTTTGAAGTTTTTTTAACGGTTTTTGTAAAGAATAGGCCTACTTTAAGATAAGGAGGCAGATTCAATCACAAAGTCCTCCTTGATAAAAGCCTATCGGCCGAAAATATTTTGCCTCCAAAAGCAATACTTTCTAACAAACAAATCTTACAATGTCATAGCACCCTAACTGGCCAATCACACTGTTGTAAAGAATCGATTTTTTTTGTCCTCCAACATCTGTCTTTGTCTCCTTTGAAATTCATGAAGTTCAAATATTGAAATAAAGGTCGAAAGCCTGTGAAATGATTACTTATTTATTGCACTAGACCGTGCGTTAGTTACACCACGTGATTTTGATACAGCCAGTGAGAATAAGACCACTACGATCTGACGTTTTAACTTGATCAAAAGATAATTGTGAAAGAAACAGAATAAAACCCTTTATTTTACCTACACATAACTTTGACCAAAATGTGATATCCATGTAGAATTTCAGATCAGATTTCAAAAACTATTACTCTAAAATGGTCGACACTTTGTCAGGAAGAATTCTTTGCGTGTCCCTCTACAAATACAGTTAAAGCCATCACCAACTACAATATGTTGTCTTAAGCCCCCTTTCCCTTGGACTCTTTAACTAGGCACTGTTTCAATCAATCTAGACTAAACTCAACACCCAAAAGTATTGAATCGGACAACAGACAAGCAACTTTATGATGATTTCAGAGGACACTGCATAGCACACACAACTCGATTGTCTCAAGCAGTTTCTGTGGTTCTACTTAATGCTATACGGGGAAAACTGCCGATCTGCTTAAAAATTGCCTGCCTATGACAGAATGGGAGACTTTTGAACGGTCCTTTTTCACGGTTCTTACCAGTAGTACGCATGCTCAGAACTAACTACACACGCAGCACTGAGCATGTGCGCGCATGCTCAGAACTGTTAAAAAAGACCGTCATGTCTGCTGCCGCCAGCATCTCGAAAGTCTCCCATTGGTCAGCCTAGCCCCATGAAAAGATATTTTTGTTCATCTGTATGTGCACTATCAGTTTCAAACTCCATCCCATTAAAGCAAGATTATGGCATGGGTCATTCGGGATCTGAGGCCGTGTCCAATAAATGGCTTGGGCAGTGGACATGGCCGGTAGCCGAAGTCGCTTGATGCGGACCCAGTTTGCCATCCTTTATGACTGTACTGAATACAATGCTTGATAAAGGTCTACCACATGACCAATTGGATAGCACATTTGCTCCTTCTGATCAAACTTGCGATACATGCAATTTGAGCTTTGATGCAACACTTTCATGCAGTTGATTGCTTGACCTCAGTTTACCGAAGCCTGGATTTCAAATAACGGCTCAAGTCGGTGTGGTTCATTGTTAAAAACTTTACCCGCAGCAGTAACCTTTAGTTTACTTAAGGTCAGGGGACAAGACTTACAAGACGTTATCACTTTCAATGAGACAGCAAACTGTTCCCATTAAATTCTCTCATCTTGAAATAGTTTCGTCCGAGAGACAAAAATCCCACAGGAGCCTAATATTCTGAGGAGTATAAACGTCCTCATTTTATCATAATTTAGGCAAGACTCTGTGCTGAAATTTGTTCCCCCTGCCTCATTCTAATTTTTCATCTCCTTCTTCGACGTCTTTCAGGTCGAGGACTTCGATGATACCCTGCCCCTTGGTGGATGAGCGTATCAGATCCTCCATCTCTCTGTAACATCCAGGATCCACCAGACACACCTGCAAACAAACAGAGGTGTCTTTAACTCATTGGCAAGACTTAAACTAAAAATGTACATGGCACTTCTTGAGTTGAAAGACAATGTATAATTTGGCCCTTTTCAAAACCACTGCTTCAATATCGTCTCAGGCTGTACGCCTGTTTGCAGGCCAGTACCGCTTATTTTGCCAAATAACTGATGGAGCCCAAGCTGCAGTGGCATAGCCAAAGGGGGGGGGGGGTAAGCTGCCCCATGTGGAACATCTTGCCCCCCTGCTCCCCGCCTCCACCCGTCAGCCTCTGGACACTGTGAAATGACCTCAACTGAAATTCCTTGCCCCCTGCAAAAAAGATGCCGGCTGAGCCACTGCTAAGCTGGGAGCTGAAGCCGGGTTTTGGAAAAAGGTCCTCAGCCTCTGTAACTTCAGACTCCAGAGGTGATTCTGAAGTTCAAGTTAAAATACATGATGGGAATTTGGGAGAATAATTTCATTCCCATCTCATTTCCACTAAACACACCCAGCAGATAACCAGTGAAAATTTCAGCAATTTAGGTAGTCATGTTTTCCAGAAACTGTAAGTAATTAGCTTTTTTTTGAGATATGGTGGACACATTATGAGGGCACTATTTGGATTGGGAAAATCTGTTAGTCTACACCCAAATCGAACAGTGTACTCATATAGTGTCCACCATATCTTAAAAAAGACTAATGGTTTATGTTCTTTGTGAGATTTTGTGGCCTTTATTCACCACTAGTTGTAAATTGCCTGCACACTTCTGACAATCAGATTGGTCAAGACAAGCTCACATGGGGGAGAATACTGATAAATAATTAGACTGGTTGTAAAATCTTGACCACTATCAGTGTGTGTTATACATGCACGCTGTTGTTAGCATCACACCACTCCAAATGCTTGTGTTGCTGCTGATTAGCACAACAACCACCCATAGAATGACTTACCATCTCAAGCTGCTCTCCAAACTCTTCTCGTTCCATTGTTTTTATCATCGTCTTCAATTTGGTCTTGACCTTCTTGCCCTCTTTGATGGGGAGCGAGATCTTCAGTCTCATCTGGGCGCGGTCAATAGGCATCGTTTCTGTCTCCTTGAACTTCTTGATGACATCAAGCGCCTGTAGGACAAAGGCAAAGGTCACACATGAATCAGTTGAACAAAAGAGCCTGCACGATCTGGCATTTTGTAAAATTGCACGAGTCCTTTCGAAACGCTACCATAGTAAGTCAACATTACAGATGGCAAACTCAAAGACATTTAAGGTTGCCATAGGATTTTGAAAGATGCTGTCACCTCAAGATACATAATTACACATGTTACACATACACACCAGCCCTTACACATGCTCCAGTGTTTATCATTCAGTGGAGTGTGTACAGCTTGAGTCAATTACACCACCCTCCAGAACCTGCCAGCTGGCAGGCTTTGGGAGGGTACTGTTACTGGCATTACTGAGGGTCGATATAAACTGTTTCTAGGCCAGACGTGGAACGCACCTGCTGTTTTGTTCCTCTATTAGGCTTGACAGATATATGAATATCCTTCATAGCTCGCTCGATCATTCCCACAGTGTATGGCCTCTTGGTCTCAGGGTTAACACACTTCTCTGCGACGATGGTGGCGATATCTCGAAACATTGACTCCAGCTGTTGCTGTCTCTCCTTCTCCGAGACTTGCAGCTCACCCTTGGCTAAGATCTGCAAAATAAAAGGGAGCAAATTAACCATTTAACATAAGATTTTACAATACTGAACAAACACCTTGTATTCATGCAACACGGCCAGTTGATAAGAAATCCGAGAACCATTTACAGATTGAGGACTTTTGCTCACATTGTTAACTTCCAGACAAGTTGGCATATTCAACGATTCACCCATCTGAGGCCATGTCCGAATGAATGGCTTCGGCAGTGGCTACGGCCGGAACGCCGAGGATTCCTATTCTTCAATGTTGTCATTGCAGCCAGCGGCCATAGCCGTAGCCGAAGTCGCTTGATTCGGATACGGCCTGACATAACTTCACATGGCCAAGACAAAGGATCGGCTGGTACCTTTGTCTAGGGTCTGTCATGAAGCTGCAAAGAGGACAATTGTATAGAATTACCTGTTTACATATTTCCGTCTGGTCTTCAGTGCTGAAGGCTTTGACAAGGTCCTCTCGTTTAGCACCCTGTCCTTTTGATACATTGGTGAATACGGTGTGGGTCTGCAGAACCTCATCAATGTCTTTTTCTCTGTTGGTGATAGGAAATTATTATTGAAGGAATTATACTTAGGCCAAGATGGGATTTCTCAGGAGTTTTTGATGAATTCAAAATTTTTTATGATGCCCTTTTCCTTAAAGCCCCAGCTCAACATTGGTAAAAAGAAAACATAAATGTTCACAGATTTACGTATACCTTACATGGTATAAAGATAATGATGGTGGAAAACTTTCCTTGAAATATTTAATACATAAAATAACATCCAAAATTAGTTTTCGTCTCAGCGAGACAAAACATTGAAGGCATTTTTACAGTTTTCTCGCAAATGAAACAATGAAATGAGCCGACATTTTTACAGGTTGGTTTTATAATAAATATCTTGATCTGTGCAAAGAAAGGAAGTATTTACAGTCAGTTTACCAATGTTGAGCTCGGGCTTTAAAGCTTTTCGAATGGCATGAAATAACCATCAATGGAAGTTAGATATGTAGCCCATATTGCGTTCAAACCCCTAAACCAGTTGTCTATGACAGTAAGTGGTGATGGGGTCTGTATCTTCTCTAAATGTAGCCCTTGAAGTTTGGGGTTTCATCTGGTGACAAACATGACATAGTCAGAGAAGAAGTTTGACACATTAACATATTTTCAGGATTTGTTTATCCCTTTATATACAGACACTACATACGTCCTAGTTGCGATAATCGTAACCCTCCATCCTCCCTACGCCCCGGTCAGAGACCAACAGGGAGGATGGAGGTAGGCCTAATGGAGGGTTACGATTATCGCACATGCAAATGTGTGTATAAAAACAGGATCTACAACAAAATGTCTTTTATTTTCAAAATTTCTACAAATTGTTGTCTGATCATGAAGGTCGAAATATGATCTGATCTACTCTGTACACTACAAACTACAATGTTTGTGTATTGGGTGATAGTTGCGCAACAGAACATAACGTCCAATTTAAGTTAACTTACACCTTATTTCGCCACGACATAACCTTATTTTTGTAGCAGGCTATTTCAAACCTTTTGCCGGCCTTTTTCATCCTCACAATTGCCACATTTGTAAGTCTGATCTGATTTGTTGGCGTGAAAATTGCTGCCATCTTGATCGGTGAAAGCAATTCGTGAAAATATATCGGTGAATTCTGCAATGGTGATTACCTATAGTTTATACCGTGATTCCCAGTCGATGAAGTTACATGCCTAGCCTGTCAGGTTGTGACCCTGCGCAGCCAAAACAACCAATCACTTCCGGGTTATGTTGGTTAATCCTTAACGCGGTTGATTTTCCAGAGAAAATTTATTCAGATTTGTTCTATACGTCAAAGTAGAAAAAGTCTCTTTATGTAACCACTTATCAAGATCAAAGACACAAGTTTTACTTCAACTATCTCGAATGGTATGTTAATATCATTTTGTTTGAAACTGATTTTATTTTTTGGAAGTCTTTTTGTAACCCTCCGGAAAAACAAAAGCAAAGGTCATGAGCAAAAAACATCATTATCGTGTTTGGTTATCGTGTGTGCATGCGTGCAGGGTTCTGAGAAATTTTGGAGCTTAATTGGGGACTTCCTTCGTTTACTCATGATTTTTCCTCGAGTCACCACTACCTCCTACGTCTGCATAATGATAACGTAAGCCAGACAAGAAGCTGTGGAAAAATGGCCGAGAGAGAAGAGGGTCCGCTCGTTGTTGTTCAGCAAGTTTTCCAGGTAAATATCTGCCGCCTCTAATCTTGTTTTGTTGTGACTTGTGCTTTTTTCACGGATGAGGACAACTCGACACTTCGACTGGTTGACAACTTGACGTGTGCGTTTTATCATTTTAACGACAAGTCGTCCTACATGCCTGTTGACCTTTGATTTAGAGACAAAGTTCAGTATGAGTTTTATGTAAAGATACTACCTCCATGATAAAACTAAAAGAAAGTTCTGTCCTATTTATGTTATTCCAAACTTGTTCTCGTAAAGATATTTCACAATTTAAAATTTGTCCTGAATAAAATTGATATTTAACTTTAGACCCAGTAACTGGGGCGCTGTACTCCTTTTTTGAGATTTTTGACATTATCTGTCGTACTAGCGCCCCAGTCCGTGGTATATTTGGAAAGTGCTCCGAAGCGTTTTTTTTTCTGAATCAGTTACAAAATTGTCAAAATTGCGACAAAGACTCGACAGAAATGCTTGAAAATCGCCTAGGATACCAGGCTACACGGCTGTCAATATGCATGTCAGGGCATGAGCGAACATTGGCACTACACAGCCTGGTATCCTGCGTTGACTGCACGGAAAACAATATGAAAGTATTTGCCTCAGCGAACACGCAATCCTTCCTTGCAGCGTTTATACACGTAAGGAAACGGTCGTTGAGTATCACGTTCAAAATGGCGATCCTAACGGCAAATTTGATATATGCGTGATAGTGGGCTAAAAATCATCGATTTGGAGGACCAAAAATGATCGTGAGTACAATTAACTGCATTTTATTTCACCGTAAATACTTGGAGAAGCCAGTAGGCGATTTTCAAGCATTGATTTGGGTCTAATTTAACTTTAGACCCAGTTAAACTGGGGTGCTGTTCAATATGTAGTAAGCCTACTCCTTTTTAAAAGCACCCCAGAAAAGTGTATGTAACTGTAAGTTCGCTTCAAAAGCTCTTATGACGAAGCAGATTTAAAACACATCTAAAAATGTGGCCAAAATAACGACAAAGACTCAACAGAATTGCTGGAAAATCGGCTACTGGGAGTACTGGAATAGAATGCATTTAATTGTACTCACGATCACTCTCTGTCCTCCAAATCGATGATTTTTTATCCCACTAAAACCACTAAAAATGCAGCCGTTACAATCGCCATTTTACTACTGATACTTGATAGTCACGTGATACTCAACGCCTGTTTCTTTATGTGCAACCCACGCTGAAAGTTCCATTGGTCATAATTGGCCGAGCGCGCACGCTGTGCACAGTAGCCATAGTATCCTGCGTTGACTGCGCAAGACAATGTGCAAGTCAGGGCATCAGCGAACACGCAATCCTCGTAGTGTTAATACAACTTTTTACACATAAGGAAACAGTCATTGAGTATGACCACTCGGCCATCAGGCCATGCGGCAGTGCTTACACTTCTCAAAATTTAGTTTCCTTAGATTGGCACAATTTTTTCCTAAGTAGATTTTCAAAAATTTCCTTAGATTTTTCTTCGAGTGTCCTTAGAATTTCCTCAAATAATTGTAGTCAAAATTACAAATCACACCGTCATACAGTAAATACAACTCCATCGAGTTATAAACACATCTCAAACGTAAGCTTAGCGTAATCAAACAGGCTAATCAAACATCCCTCTGTCCCTCAGACGCCCTGAAATGGCAAGACTTTTCATTTAGACACAAATTTACGGTATTTTAACTTGATTGCCTTGAACATTTTGTAGATTTTGCAATTTCCTTAAAATTTCCTAAGGTTTTGTAATTTTCTTTAACTTTTTCTCTTCCTTAGAAATTTCCTTAAGTCGTTAAAGTTTCCTTAAAATAAGGAAATTTACTTAGTAGTGGAAGCACTGTCCCATTTACTCAACTATTGGCTCAACTATCCTAGGAGAAAAAACAGTCACCATACATGTTTTTATCCTAGGATTATTAAGGAAAATGCCTCAACTATCCTAGGAAAAAACATGTGTAATGCACCTGTTTTAATCCTAGGATAGTAAAGGAAATGCCTCAACTATCCTAGTAAAAAAAACATGGCGAATCTGCCAGTTTTTAATCCTAGGATAGTTTAGGAAATGCCTCAACTACATGTGTTATAGGAGGAAAAAACAGGGACTACAGCTGTTTTTTATCATACATGGCAGTTAAGGAAATGCCTCAACTATTTTAGAAATTACACTGTGGTTACTTAAAGTTTACGGCAGCATATTTTAGGAAAACAAGCTTATTATCGAGAAAGAACAGTGAACACATCTTTTTGTTCAATTCAAGGATAGAAAGTGCCTCATTTATACTGGGAAGATACGGTTATTTTTATCAAAGTGTAACCGTTTCTGAAATGGACAGTTACACATGCAACCGTCCGTTTCAGAAGCAAAATTTAGAGTAAAAAAAAAAACGACTGCACATGTGGTCAAAACATTGCGCCTTCATTGTAGCATTTTGACTTCGAGCAATCACCCACAAAAAAACACACACAAAACAAGAGCAAATAAATCTTACATTATATTGTAAAATAGTCTTTTCGTTCATCCAGGGTATTCTATGTATCATTAAGCAAAATAAAGCCTACATGTTGCTTTTTGTAAACAAGCTGTAATTTCGGAGGAATTTGCTCTGCCAACCATACTTTTGACTGGTTTCGCATGCGCACCAGCGATGACAACGCTGTGTAAATATCTCAAATATATTCACATCTTTTAGATTGGTACAAGTAGATTTTCAAAAATTTCGTTTGATTTTTCTTGGAATTTCCTTAGAATTTCCTTAAATAATTGTAGTCAAAAATACAAATCACACTCTCATATAACAACTACAACTACATGAAGTTATGAACACATCTATATCTCAAACCTAAGCTTAGAACTCTATAGGCTATAAGCTTTCTTTAAAAGTTTTCATCATTGTGTAGTTTTTACACAATCATGATGATGATGTAACTACAGCCAATGTGCCAATGTACCAAGTACATGTAGGCCTACAGTTTGACATTAGTACAATGTATTGTACGTACGTAAATCATTGGGCTGAAAAACCATAGAGAAGTGTGAATTGTGGCTGAGCGGTCTACAGTAGATCTGGTGTTGGTCAAGTTCTGGTGTTGTTGGCAGCAGAATGTCATGGATGTGGGTTCGAATCCCGGTCGCAGCACATGTGTCCTTGAGTAAGATACTTTACCATAATTTCTTTGTCCTTCAGATGAGACAGTAAGCTGTAGGTCCCATGTACATGTATTAGAATTAGTAGTACATGTACATGTGAAGAACCCAGAACATTTATTGTAGAAGAGTAGAGGAATTATTCCTGTGTTCCTGGTTCACATAGCAAACACCCTTGTTTTACAGGTTTCCTCAGGCTTGAGAGCTACAGTGATTTTGTTCACTTATAACATGTACAATGTATAGATGGAATAAAGCATCCTTGGCTTCATTACCAGAAGTAGATAGATCTTTAAACAATGTTAATAAAAAGAGTACATTTTAATTCATGAGGGAAAAAATGAAAAGAATTTCTGAACATCAAGATAAATTCAGTAGTCATTTAATGGAAATGTAGACTCATAGAGCTGGTCCTTGCTCTATGGTGGATATGTGGAATCATTTAAAACAGATTAAAGAAATGATGAGGACTGTTCCACATACATATGAATTAAACTATTACAATTACAACTATTTGAAATGTAGTGTATTGTAATTACTGTAACTTTCAGAATATAGGCCACCAGGAAAATTCCAAAAATTACGTTACAATGGCACACTCGTACAATGGTACACACGTTTTACAACATTTTACAAAGTGCATGTATGTTGTACATGTAGTACTATTACTACATGTACATGTACAACTTTGAGTTGTACATACACGCAGTAGGAACTCCCCCAAATTATTATTTCAGACTTACATACTAGAGTCGGCGAGAGTGATTATTTTACATGTTAGCTTGTTCTCGTATTATGTAAGTTGCAGTATGATTTAAGAATACACATTTGTCACCCTCATTGCCTTTCTATTTATATGAATTGATGTTGTGTGTATTGCCCTATATTTGATCAAACAGCCGGTTCTAACTCCTTTGTCCTTGCACCATGCATTATATTACCAACCCAGGCCTGGATTTACGTGGAGGCCATGGAGCTGTTGCCCTTGTCTTGGCCTTGTTGCTCATTCAAAACTTTCCCATAGACTTTAATAATTTCCTATGGAAGTGCCCTAATTGCAAAAATGAAAATGGCCTTGCCCTTTCAAACATTGGCCAAGATGAAATTCCAGGCCTGGTGACTAAACACTGTATGTAGACGTTGTAATTGTTGATTTGGAACTTCGTCTAACCTGTAGCTAGCCAGTACATTGTAAAACTTGACACTCTTAGACCCTTATTGACTAAAAAGCAGGAAAGATGGTCTTTGAATAATGAAGCATTTGCTGTCAACACCAATGGCTTCCAATCTGGATGCACTGTAAAAAACATACTTATACCATGATGGGTATGTGTACACATTGTATGTTTTGCACTGAACATGCCTGATTTACATTATTTTGAAATCCTGCCTGCTGTGTACTTTTATAGACCCTGAACCCCAAACATCTGAAGAAGTCATTTATCACCAGATTGTCTGTCAGGTCACAACTTGGAATGCGAGATAAGATTTAACCGATAGATGTATCCCCGTGCTGTCAATAAAGAAGAACTGAAGAGTTGAGAAGCTAACGTCATCCCTGTGTGGAATTTCAACTTGTATGACACGTCTAAATTTACTGCTAGGCTTTGCTCGGCAAGAATTTTTCTTCTTTATCTATGTGCCACGGCCTTCGTCGCCATGACAACAACATCTGGAGAGAGGAACTTGATACAATCGTCAAAATAAATTGTGTCTTGTTTTTAGGTGTGTGGAAACATTCCATGGGCTGTACTTGTTCATATCTTGGGTGGTGAATTTTAGAAGTTGCCCTGGCCTACATGTAAGTTTCAGTCACACCCCAACTGACCCAAATCTGAACAAATTCTCCAAGTTGAAGCCCATGTACTGTATACACACCATTTAGTGAAGTGAACATTATGAACAATGTAAGTCAGTACTTTACAAGAGCAAGAAAATGGCAGATCTTTCCTTCACATGCATGTCATTTGCAGATCATGTTTTTTTTTCATGTTTTTTTTTTTTTTATATTTATAAAAGCAACTGTGAACAATAGCCAAATCAGTATTTGACTAAAGGGGTCATTCTGATAGGCCAATCAAATGGTTCACTGCAGTTCAGAGTAAAAAAGGGGGGAAAACAACAGGAGAACAAAATATGTATAAAATAAAGAAAGGAAAAAAAAAAATGTAGCAAGAAGGAGACGGATACAAGGGTTGCTAGCCCCCGTGCCCCAGTAACGCACATGAACAGTGCGGTGAAGGTATGTGCTATACATGACCTGATCTGAAAGCATCATAATATGACTCCTAACAGATCGGATTCAAAGGAGAACCACTTGGTCAAGGATTGGGTGATCAGCACTGATGGAAAATTGTATACCTCCACTGCCCGTCTTGTGGTATGCAAAAGGATTGCAGCCGCCCCCTCCCTCACTTGCAAAACACACAGTGTGCAAATTACAGATGAATTAATACATGCACATCTAGGTAGTTGCTTTCCAATGGGAAACTTCTCTGAGGTTCTGCCCCTGAATGTGTACGATTTAGTTAACGTACATGTATTACACAACATGTGTACAATGTATGTATTGAAATTTGAGGTTTAGAATAGAGTACACCAAGTACATGTATGTGTATGTTACGTATTACAAACGTATTACACTAAACATACACCATGTACATATGTATGTGTACGTATTCATTTCCAGCGATGAATATTTTGGGTCCAGTTAGCAAGTCCACTGCTAGTGTCACACATGTAGGTAAACACATGGCTCACCAGGTTTACTACACCTGCTTTGGTACAATGTACATTTCAGTAATTTATTTCCTGTTGGAAGGAGCAGAGCGGTAAAGTAATCTGACAGACGGAGCTCCTTCAGGCACTCCTTCCCCTTCCCCCCCCCCACTTGATACGTCCTCGTGTGTGTAAGACTAAGTTAATGCATTTCCAGGGTCCACCAATTATTCCGTGGGATTTTTTTTCCCCTTTCTTTCTGCGATGTTGTGATCCATCGACTGTCATGAAATTCAAATGACGGACTTGTGACATCTTCGGCATGGCTGAGAAGGGAGTCTTTCGGTCAGTTTACGTGGTTTACAGCAAAGTCAATTGGAGCCACTTTGAGGTTTGAAGAAGTTTAATTTCCTCAGAGGATTAAACAGACTTGGGAAAGAAGTGAAGGATTTTTCCCTGGATTGTATCCAGCAAAGTGCGACGGAAAGCTTTTGTATCATTGATGTTCAAGATATGACTTTCAAAATCAGCTAGATAGTGCAATATAACAAATATGTACAAGTAAATATTGTATTATGTAACTCATGCATAATGATTATGATTGCGCACACACACAAATGAAAGACAGAATTCAGTACATTGTGCTGGTGTCTTCGGTCTAAGGGCTACAATGAAATGACTGGAAATAATAGAACAATATTTTGGTGTTGTTTATTATGTAAAATGGCCATCCCTTAAACTATTTCAGATTTGAATCATTTATGTTTGATGACTGGTTTGTTCGGTCGAGAAACAGAACGGACGATCCATTAGAGAGAATCTCTGTTCTCTTGGCATTGTCAAGTCAGGGTTTCTTTGTGCCAGCGGTACTCTCAAAGAAAAAAGGTTCCTGCAATTCCGCCAAAAGAATCCCGCCAGTAAGACCTGACAATAATAAACTCGGCGGCAACTGGTTAAAGTATTTTTTTAAATAATGTTTTTTTATTTTAATGATTTTAACTAACCTCTGAATACTGAAACTGCATGTTTTTCATTTTGTGCAAAAGGCTTCATGCCTGACATGCCGGAAGCCTTTCTGTAGTTTCTTAATCATCTATCTATCTATGTATATACCATGTTTACAGTGTAACCAGAGAGGCCCAAGTGGACGGCCTGATACTTGCACATAATCTTCACACAGGCAACAGAGGCAATTGCCTCCCTCCATGCCCCTCGTTGCCTTCATGCCCTTTGAAATGTTCCAGTATAAATATAAATTTTCCCTCAGTCATAGAGGTGCCCTATCAATGAAAAACTGCCTTGCCCTTTCCACATGCAAAGGACAGTGCAGTTTCTATGTACAAGAATACCATAACGTGAGTACCAAATGCTCAAATCAACATTCCTTTAAAATGAACGCCTACTCAGTAAATGCATTAACGTGTCTAATCAGTAACAACATGTCCTGACAAGTGCCTCATTTGATTGATACTGACCGGTTTCGGTGACATTCTCCAGCCCAAAATAGCTGGTCTGCGCATTAAACGTGATTACCATTTCTGGCAATAAATAAAAAACAGACTCTGATTTAGTTTTCCGTCTCCTTTAGTCATGTCACTGGTGCTGTGAACGTGACCGAGAGTTTGAAGCGTGTGAAGTATGTGTGAAGTGCAAGTACATGTACCACGCTGTATGACACCGTATGCAGAACACGCAGTGTTACAAGAGGTACCTCCCACTGGGACGTTGAACCAGCAGAGCACAAGTGCTTTCTCCACTATCGGAATTTCCCTTTCAACTGGCAATTACTGTCTGATTCACTTGACGTTTGGCTGTTTTTATTAAACTCGCATGCATGCTCCCTGGCTAGCAGGCTCTGCATCCAGTATGAGTGTTTGTTTCTACTGTTAACTTTTTCTTTTCTTTTTATCTGTGGGAGGGCGTGGGGGATATGTGTTGTTGTTTTTGTTGTTGTTTTTTGTTTTGTTTTTTACATACAGTGTAAAAGCTTTTGTGAAGTTGCATAATTTTTGAAAATAAATCTGAACATGTTTTACCATTTAAGGGGATAGGATCTATGATATGTAGAGCAACGGTTCAGGGAAATCTTGCACAGTTATGATTTGACAGCACAAATGAATAAATTGAATCTGAAATTCCTTCAAACTAATGTACTTGTTATAAATTTGATACGAGCACCAATTTTCCTGATTTGTTTAAAAAGAATTATCTGGACTGATTTACTTTTTCTGTTTGAAAGCAGGAGATACTTTTGGTAATTACTCCAAAAATAAATTACCCAAAAAACTTACTTGGTAAGGAGCAACAGAGAGCTGTTGTTAGTAAAAAAACATTGTGAGAAACGACTCCCTTTGAAGTAACATAGTTTTTGAGAGGTAGTTTCTTGCTAAAATATTTAAATCTAATAAAGGCTTCACGCATGAAGCCTTTTTTACATAATGAAAAACATGCAGTTTCAACATTTTTGGATCCTTCTGCGTGGAAATAACTGCTCCAGATTTTTGCATCTGAAGAACGCTAACATCTTTTGAAACAAAATTTCCAGAGGTTAGTTTTGAGGTATATATTACAACTATAGGGTTGAAACAAACGTCTGGTTCCAAATACCTTAAAGGTTCCCGAACACGTAGTGTAGTTCTTACTTTCTGGTGTACATTGTACACTATACTGTACATTATCAGGCCTGATTGCTTAGTTCTTGAAAGGGCGAGGGCACCAAGGCATATTCTTCTTGATAAAGGGTTCCTCTATCATGTGTATGAAGAAATATTTAAATTTCTGTTGGAACATTTTAAGGGGCACCAAGGCAATGACCAGGGGCATTGAGGCAATGGCCTCCATTGCCGCCATGAAGTATCAGGCCTAAATAATGAACGTTGGATAATGTATTATGTAGTCAACTATCATGACTAAGGCCGTGTCCGAATTGATGGCTTTGGCAACGGCTACGGCTGGCTATTCTTCAATGTTGTCGTTGCAGCCAACAACCAAGGCCACAGCCAAAGTCGCTTAAATCAGACACGGCCTAACATTCATGAGTAAAAACTTTTCTCCCTGACTCTTGAATGGAGTTATGTTCTTGGAAATCACAACACACTGTGATGTACACTGCATGTACTGCTGGTCGCACACACTTCATTTGATAGTTCTTCCTGGTTTCCCTTTCAGCCTTTCCACGCAAGTTTTTCAGTTTCTTTGATGAATTTCATTAAATACTGTCTGAAATCTGGGAATCGCCAGAAACTGTCAGGAACAAAGAAATGTTCCAACACAGGGATGAGATTTTTTCGACTTTTTATGAAAATCCGACTTAAAATTTCATTTCTGTAATGGATTTTCTGTATTGGATGTTTCATTTTTTAGAACTCTGACTTCCATCATTTTTTTGTCTGAACAATGTAACATCATAGTATAATGTGTTATACATGTAGTTAGAATAAAGGGCCATAAAAACCGAACTATTGCAATCTCAATGTTCACAATGCATACACAGACACTCACAACACACAAACATGGTCACATCATTTCCAATAAGTGGCTTGGTAGTCTTCGTTATCTCGCTACAAGCAAAAGCAAGCACCATCGTAAGCTAGCGGGCACTTTCATAATGCGATAGAATGAGAGCATGGTCCCTGTGTTTCCCTGAGGAAACATGCACTCATCTCACATGTGTACATTATGATTAATCATTGGAAATATTATTATTATTATTTTAATAGCTCTGCAGCTTTGGGGTGAAGCAAGAGCAGGTGAGCTTCCCTCGTGTGACGATGTCTTCCCACCGCTGGATCTGCTGTCGGCACACAGGTCGAAAGCGCCGTAAAGTGGACTGCATTACAGCCATCAACCTAACCCGCAAGACGCCACGGTCACTGACATGGCCGTGCGTGGCCGACTCCGCCATGATGAACCCAAGAAAACCATGGCTTGCTCTCAAAGGTATTGACACTCATCACACTGTGTCTTGTCTCTTTTCTCGGTCAGTTGAAATGATAAGAAGGGCCCCTGCAGGGTTGGAAGCATAATTTTGAAACAGGTTGTCCCAAAAATATCTCTGATGAGAAACACAAATTTTTTTTTCACTGAGCAGTGTATGTCAAAAGGTGTATGCTTTGATGAAAAACAGGGATGTTTTAAGTACAATGTACATTTGTCAAGACTTTTAATTTTGTGCAAAAAATGTGAGTGGAATCTACATATACATGTACCTCATAAAATCCATATATAAAGCATGCTACAGACATCAGAATTTTCCTTTTTGTTTTTTACTGAGTTCCGTTTTGTAAAAGTGAGAATTGTTTTTTTTTTTTACCAGTTTTATCTTTTGGGAATTGCGCGGATAACTTCGGTGTTCATTTAAGAACAACAATGCACATTAAATGTGTCACAAATACACACATTTTGTCATGCTCTGAGTTCTGGTGATAATGTGTCGTTGCCCAATTTTCTAGACGGCAAAGCCTTCTGTTTCATCGCCATGTTCAACCGTAGAACTCTACATGCATGTGATGTCAGCACTGTGTGTGTGTTTGTGCAAACGATGCACCATGCTTGAGCCCCCTGGTAACCCACACAGTCAGCTTAATTTATGCTACAGGTACATGTTGTTGGGTACCAGCCATTGTGGACTGGACCCCTGCGCACAAATAGGAAATACGTTAACGTACTACTGTAAGAGATTTCAAGGTAAAGATTGAACAGACTAAGGTTAGCACAACGGCAGCGCTGTATAGGATTTGCTGTGCTAATATGATTAAATCAGTAATTTTCCCAAATTTAAGAATAGCGATAAGAAAGTTTGTTGAATTTTGGTTTGTTTGCCTTCTTAATTTTAAGACACAGTTTTAAGTTGCAAATGTGTTATTTACAGTATGTTGAATTCTGATATTCTTTTAACGACTTTCGTGAAAGTCTATTCAGTTTTTCCGAATCTGTGTTCAATACTTTTTTCCGCGTTCCCTTCCGTGTTCACCTTGATACGGAAAATTCTGAAGTCTGATGCTAAGACTTGACATGGAGCAATATTAAAGCAAGATAAGACTCTTGATAGCAGCACACACATTACATGTAGGCTAATACGCTTTGACACAGTTGAAAAGCAATGAACATGCTAAGCACACCACTTGGACACACAATTGGCATTCGGCCAGTGGCCCACTGTCGAGGAAGGATGCTGAATACTCTGAAAGGTCGTAAACAAATTGGCAGCTATGGCTATGGCTAAGACCCAGCTTGTGCATTTTCCATTTTAGGAATTTGCATTTGTTGGATCAAACATTAGGTTGAAACTGAAAGTGATTAAGAATTTCATCTAAAATAACGGCAAAAGTGCAAGTGTGTAATCAGTCAACTTAAACAGTCCAGCATCTGTAGTGTGGTGAAGAGTGACATGATATGCCTAGAAAGCTGTGGGGAAATGAATTGTGCATTGTGGCGAAACCAAAAGTGCATTAATACCTTACTTCTGTAGTTTTGCTCTTAAAGTAAAACCGACCTTGTCAATCCCACTCATAATTATAATGAAGGGATTGCACACGACCACTCTCTCAATGTGAAAACTGCTATCAGCTTTCTGTTTGACGGGTTTTGGCTTTCAGTTATGTATAGTCAAGTGAAGGTGATCTTAATGGTGTTCTTTACACTGTATTAACCAAATACTGCATAAAAAATGTATATGTTCATGGTACGATGTATGAAATATGAATAGTACAATGTACACATTATGTAAAGTACAATTAATATACCAGTATCAGCAAGGATCTGGAATTAGGAGGTACGGCAGGGGATCAGGTTGGCTTGGTGGCTTCTTTCCCTGCCTTTCACCCCTGTGTGGACCCTGGTTCGAATCCCACCTCAGACCAGAGCCTTGCATGTGGATTGGGTTTTCAGTCCCTACCTGGGCCCAATTTCATGGCATTTACCAAAGAATTCTGCGCTTTCGGCACCCTGTAAAGCATGTACTTCTATGGGCCGTGGCAGGGCGTAAGCACAGAATTACATGGGCCCCGATTGTGTTGTTTTTTTTTTCATTGGGCATGTTGGGGTTTTCCTCCCACATCTAGAATTTAACATTTCTTCTCGATTTGAATTCATCCTGTTATCGGACCTACATGTACATGTATTTATCCCGTGGACCCGGTTCAAATCCTACCTAAGACCAGAGCCTTGTCTGTAGATTGGGATTTCAGTCCCTACATGATTGCAGGGGATTTTCCCCATTGGGGTTTTCCTCCCACATCTAAAATTTAACGTTTTTTTTCATTTCTTATTCATCCTGTTATTATTATCCTGTGGACCCGGTTCGAATCCTACCTAAGACCAGAGCCTTGCATGTTCATGCTGATTGGGATTTCAGTCCCTACAGTGTACCTGATTGTATTGGGATCTCTCCATGGGGGTTTTCCTCCCACATCTAAAACTGAACATTTCTTCTCATTTCCTATTAATCCTGTTGTTGGCGATAATTGTGCTGTTGGAAATGTCATAAACAAATATATATACATGTAAATAGATCAGTAAATAGATAAGTTTGGGTACCCAAATTTATTGAAAAACAGGGCATCCAAATTGCTCATTAACAACACTTAATGTTATTTAAATGACAGATTAAGTTGGGCGTCTAAATTAAAAACAGTTTGTCAAAATACACATGGACACCCTTCTGGTAAACACCATGTGTGATGAAGTTACACCTATTTGAAGTTATTGTAAGGTACTGTTGGTGTACTATCATAGTCTTGTATGAACATTAGGATTTGAAACTGAGCATGGTGGATACACAGTGAAGTAAGGTTTACGGTAAACACAATGTGCATGAAAATAATCTCTCCATGACTGGTGGTGATTTTAAAAAAAGGACTAGGTAGTGTGCATAACAACTTGATCACTTGATCATGTTTTGATCACTATGCTCTCATCGTCTTGTCTTCTGATCGTCTGATCCGTCTTCGCCTGAAGACGATCAGAGCATACTGACTGAAGTGTTGAGTTGTTACAACACAAGTCATAGAGAGATTGTTTTCATGTGCATGGTGTTACCGCAAACCATACTAGATCAGACAGACCTGTATTAATTAACGCACAGTGCTGTAAAGAACATGGAGGCCTTTTTCTCAGTTTCCTAGGTATTTGCTATGCTTCTCACGGAAAATATTGGCAAAGTTATTTTTATTTTTTCAATTCCTGGATAAAGCATCATGGTAAGATGATTTACAGACTTGACAGTTGTTGTTGTAACATCAAGGCAGCTTTTCCTGAGTAAAGAGCATCTAATCGAGGAAAGTGTAAATTTGTACTGGAGCATTTCAAAGGGCACCAAGGCAATGGCCAGGGGCATAGAGGGGCAATTGCCTTTGTTGCCTTTGTGAATATCCCAGGCCTGAATTTACATGTAGCCTTTGCCTGACTCTGTACACAGAAGTAAAAGCACTGTTTGCAAAACTAAACCGTCTTATTTCAAATTCCCGCTTGCAATAACCACAACAGACAAAGCACAATTTGTATCAATCATTGTTTCTTCAATTCAACTTTCTTCCGCCCTCTCTATCAGTTGGACGTCATTTTCAAGTGTTCAACATCGTAGCAGAAAAGCAGCTGCATCGCTGCACCACAAAAGACGACGTGCAATACTGGACATGGATCAGCGATGACATCATCGGGATGGTCGGAGCTAAGGCTGTATATCACTGGGATCTCTCACCACCAGGTTTGTACAAAACTTTTCTGTCTTCGCTGGTGCACCAAGCATACATGAGTATCAGGTGTGTGGGAAAGGAAAATTAGCACCAGCTGAGTGTCCTGGTTTGCTGGTAGGCTTGTTGATTGGTTAGATTTGCCAGAGGCTGATTGGCTGCTTGGTTGGCAGGGAAGGCTTACTGGTTAAGCTGATTAGTGGGGTTGGTGTTTTGGCTGGTTACTGTTTACTGTTTAGACTCATAGGAGACTTACAAGCTCAACGTGAAAGCAGATATGCCAGCTGAATCACCATTGTTAATGTAGTTCTGCAGCCGATTTCACAACACTTTATGCAACTGCCTAAGTGCACTTGAGCAGCATTTAGTGCGTAAGTTGGACCATTTATGCAATAAAATCTTGTGCAGTTTCGTGAAGTTTTGGGAAATTCGCTGCTGAGCATGCTAACAATTCAGAGAACAATAGATTTACCTGGTACATTTAAGTCTGCTGCCACTCACATGTAGCATCCCCCAAAAGTTTCCATTGACTCATAGATTAGTCAGCTGGTTTAGCAAAAAGCTTACAGACATATTTTTGGGTGCATTAACCAGTTGCCGCGGGGATACTTTTGTTTTTTCCCGTCTCCCAGGCAGGATTATTTTGTCGGAATTGCAGGAATCACTTTTCTTTGAGAGTACCGCTGGCTTAAAAAAAAACCTGACTTGAGAACAAAGATTCTCTTTATTGCATTATTGCATCGTTTTGTTTTCTCTGCTGAGAAAATATCAAATTCTATGATTCGTAATCCTCTTCTTGGAACAAAAGGACAAAGGTCTGGAATCGGGGATTACACAAAAACCTCCTTTCAGTAGCCAGAAAATGGCAAAATATTCAAGACTATGTTTTGTCTTTGTATTGATGAAATGAAGCGTTATACGGTGTGTGCATGGTCTGTGCATGCTCAGCAGTGGATTGTGCAGGCGGCCTCTGTTACGTTATTCCGATTTTACACAATGGCATCTTTACACCACTTCCGTTTCAAGGCAGGGGAAACATTTGCGTGTGTACACCTCATCCAACGGCTACTGGTTGAAGGTCTTATCTGGAAAGCCCTACGTTTCCAAGAAACTAGAAAGTTATACATTGTGTATTTGTAACTAAATACCGAGTAAAGTTGTTTTCTGGTTTGTCTTGTTTCAGCTGACTTGGGGCCCCAGAAGGTCTTCTCCAGACACACTAGACTTAGCGTCTGTCAGATCATCAGCTACAAGGCAGACCCAACCCAGAGATGGCTTGCCCTGGTTGGTCTCTACAGGGACTATGACAGTGAGGTGAGCTCAATTAACACCCAGGGGAAAACGTGGATGTACATGGATCACATGCTTCATCTGGTGTTAATCGTTTGTGCATGTACATGTAAATGTTTCCACATTAAAGCCCCAGCTCAACATTGGTAAGAGGAAAAACATAGATCTATGTTACACCTTACAATATCCTTGAAATATTTCGGCCTGAAGTATTATCATTGTAAATAATAAATGAAATAAGATCAAAAATTAGTTTTCGTTTTAGAAAACTCTGCCTATAAGAATGCGTACAGAAAT
Source organism: Marthasterias glacialis (assembly GCA_911728455.2). Taxonomy (NCBI): domain Eukaryota; kingdom Metazoa; phylum Echinodermata; class Asteroidea; order Forcipulatida; family Asteriidae; genus Marthasterias; species Marthasterias glacialis. Next base: position 12,565,697 of record OU452226.1, read on the forward strand.
GCTGAATGCATTTTTACAGTTTTCTTGCAAATGAAACGACGAAATGAGCTGATATTTTCACACATTTTATTACTCTTGATTTGTGTAAAGACTGGAAGCATTTACAGTCAGTTTACCAATGTTGAGCTGTGGCTTTAAGAACTTCTACATAAAACATCTTGTCTCTATTTATCTAGAGTAGCTCCTTTTTTATCATCCTCTAAAAGATTCTAGTTTTTAATACGTTCAACATGTCATTGGGGATTGGGCTGGCTTGGAGGTTTCTTTCCCTGTCTTTCACCTCTGTGGACCCCGGTTTGATTCCCACCTCAGACCGGAGCCTTGCATGTGGATTGAGTTTTCAGTCCCTACCCGATTGTGTGGGTTTTTTCCCATTAGGGTTTCCTCCAACATCTAAAACTAAACATTTTTTCTTGTTTCCTATTCAACCTGTTATTGGCGATAATTGTGCTGTTGGATGTGTAAAAAAAAAATAAATGAATAGGTCATTTTCGCTTTGTTTGCTTGTTGGTTGTTGGGTTGTTTGTTTGTTTATTTGTCCTATTCCGTCCTCTGTCTGTCCTACATGATCTGTTGTATGTTCTGTTAGTCGTTTTTATTATAAAGGCATTTCTATTCAAGCCTTGGTCTTATGAATACATGTATGCCCCCATAATTGCCTGTTTCATTTGTGTCTAATATAATTATGTATTCGTGTACTTCTTTGATTAAACATCTTTATTAATTTTTATTAAACTGACCTTCTGTACAATTAGTTGGATGTACTGTTTGCATTATTGAAATAAATGTTAAATTGAATTGCTGTCAGCTGTGTATTACATACGTACATGTATGTATTGATCATTCATAAATACCCCACACAGTTTATCCATTCTGATTGATCGAGAGCATGTCACATGGGGGTGTTTAAGCAGCTGATAGAGACATGCCTAAGAGTGTTTAAAACCAATCAGAAATTATACTTACGCGGACACCAACTTACACGTAGCGCAGTCAATACAAATCACCAGTACTCCCAATCTATTAGTACACGGATATTGAAAACTATATAGGATTAAAACAAACATCCGGTTCTGAATACCAAAGGTATACCCTGCCTTTTAGTAGAGCCTATAGGTAAACAAACCTTACATAAAAAAATGTATGTGTGCATGATAAAAATGTAAAAATAGTTTGCCTGCTGTGAATTGTCCTGGTACAAGTACATGATGTATTGACCTCTTGCGCTGATGTCACATGTGGCTACTGTCTGCCCGTGGTCTGCTGTTTTAGAGTCAAATTTCATGTAAAGATCTTGGCATGTAAACGTGAGCGCGAAGCCTAAAATTAAACACGTATTGAAACATTGACTCCCCAAGATCAGGAATGAGACTCTGCAGACTTTTATCTGAACTCAGACTTTTTATGTCTGACTGGTGAAAACAAAAATAGATGTTATTTTCTTCAGGTATGAAGAAATCTTGCTCTTTGCTCTACTTCTCTAGTGCTGAAGATAGTGTTCTGAGAAGTTCATTTCAATCTATATCTCCAGGCGTTACCAAAAGATGATTTGAACATTCCTCCTTAAATTTGGATCCTGTTTTCGGACTTTCTTGTCAGCAGTGACTCTCATCCCTGAAAAATGGAGCAACCACGATTGATTGTGGTGATGACGTCAGGTGAATTGGGTCCATGCAAGTACCCTCATCTTGTGAACTGTTTATAACCAGCTACTTATTATTTGTCTACTTATCCTCTAGTCCAATGAGTTTCATGTAAACAACATATCAGGAATTGCACAAGTGTACTCCCTGGACAATAAGTGGAGCCAGCCCATAGATGCCCAGGCTGTATCGTTTGCAACGTACCGACGCAGCGAAAATGTGCTGCCCTCTTCGTTCCTCTGTGTGGCCAATAGACTACCAGCACAACAAGGAAAGGTATGTAGTTAGGACTGAAGTATTGAGTCCATTCAAAAGTATCAATGCTGGCCTCGATCTTAAGAAAAACGGGGGCAGGCTTTTGCTGGCCAAATCAGAGAAATTGTACAAGGGCATGCTGGCCAAGTTGGTAGTGACAGTGCACTTTTTCTGAAGGGCATGCTGGCCAACTCGACAGGGCATGAGGCCCATGGCCTCGGTGGCCTCGGTTAAGATCAAGGCCTGCAATGAATTTTGCAATTTGCAGCCCAAACTTCCTTCAGATTTGTCTTCTGTGATTTGGTATTTGTGATTTTGTATTTGTGTTGTATTTGTTGACATTTTTACTCACTTCTTTAAAACCCTCAGTGAAACTAAAATTTGCAAACTAACGTTGTATTGGGAAAACTTGCTATGAAAAGAAATATCTTTTGAAATGGTTGTTTCATTAAAGCATTTGTTAAAATAATTTGCATCATATTCTAAAAAATAAACTTGTAGGTACCGCACAGTGACATCTCAGCTTCATGTATAGTTATTAGTGATTGTCAGTTGGGTGTATTCAGCCAGCTTCATAAAGCCTGTAGGCAGATATTTTGTCAGCTTACGGAATGGCTTTTTACGCGGTTTCTACGTGTATTTCATAACTGTATCTAAGCTAAAGCCAAAAGCATACTTAACTTGCCATCAGCAAGCAGATGAGTGACGCAACAGTAGACCTTATGCACATGACGTCAGTTGAGTTGGCCGCCCTCGCCTAGAGGTCATAAGGAGGCTGTTCATTGGCCAATCCTGTGCGCCGCGCGTAAAAATATGTACGTTTCCATTGTTTCATCATCGTTTTAACTCTAAGATGGCGGCTGGATGACGTCAATGCATAAGGTCTATTAAAATGCAAACCCAGTGAACGATTTACTGAAATGTATCATTGTTACTGAAAAATCACCATCTGCTACTCAGTATCAGTAGTAAGTGTGCACAAAACATGCTCAGTCTAAATATTCTGCTATTTTTTTCTATGCAAGTCCCTATCATAAGGCCCATAATGCCACTCGAGGTGTGGGCTACAGAAGGGATAGAAACCTGTCCAATGCGCGAAAACAAGACATGGTGAGATGTAAACACAAATCTCTTCACAGCACAGCTAAGAACAGGGAGGGGCAAATAAATCCGTTGCGAGACAAACATAACTGCCTCTTTCCCTATTTGAAGCAAATATAGTTAAAAGTGTCTTGCTCAAGGACCCAAGTGTCATGACCAGGATTTGAACCCACATCCCATTGTCTTGGCCACCAGTAATTGAGTCTGATACACTAAACATGCTAAAGCGCTTTGACACGACATGCTATGCAAAATTTCGAGATGAAATCGCGCCCTGAAATTAACTGTGAATGTGCACACACTCTATCAAATCTTCTTGATAATTGTTTTTTAAACACTTTGTTTTTAATGTAGACTAGCAGTACATGAATTTGCAAACCAGGAAACAGCTTTGTGATATTTGGCCAAGAAGTGAACACCGCCAGCGGCTAACCTCTCAGATTAATAAATGTAACTTCATCTATTTTCTTGTCGTTATCAGCTCCATGTTATAGAGCTGGGGCCACATAAACCTGGGAATGCTGCCCTCATCAGCTGCACAGAACAAATATTTTTTGATGACAGCGACCACTACGACTTTCCTGTATCTATTCAGGTGAGATTCTTTTATTTCCAGAAGTCAATAATGAACCAGTTTTTCATCTCCTGCCCAACAGCCTCTTGCCACAAACTTTCCACAGCAGACTGTGGAGATTAAGTCCACAGTACACAAGCCATGGGGGTTTTCACTCAATACCAACTGTACAAACAGAAGCAACCCATGCACCCAATGCGAGCCTAGAAGGTATGGTATTTTGTGGAAGTCTGTGGTACCAGAGGGAGGGTTAGGCCGTATCTGAATTGGCGGCTACAGCTGATGCAATGACAGTTGCTAAGGGTGTCGCTAAGGATGTCCTATACTTCAGTGCATAATGACACGGCGATGTAGCTGTGAATTCGGACATGGCCTTCCAGCCATATTCACAGGAAACCAAGGTTAAAGAAACATGTTCAAATACGCGCGGGACTTTCGCGATTTATGCTACTTTGTAGCAATTACATTTTTTGCCATCTTTGTCAACTTGGTAACTTTTTCTTGAAATGTTTTTGCCCATACACCTATGTGTTAAGCACTGTATCTCCGTAGACTAGTTGGTAAGACATCTTCTCTAGAATGGCGGTGGTCGTGGTTTCGAATCCCACCCGAGGAATATGCCTGTGAGTTTTTTTCGCAGGACTTGGGGAAAGTACTAAGTATACAGTGCTTTACACATCGGTGCATGGGCAAAAACACAAAAATTCTTATCCCCGATGCAAAAAATTAACATCTATTATAATGTCATCTTACTTTCTCCTGTTCAATACAGATTTGTTCCAACTATGGCTTAGTATACATCCTGACCAAGTATGGCCATGTCAAAGTGTGTGATATCGAAACGGGTACCTTTCTCTGTAGTGCTAGTGTCTCACCTCTGACTCTCTTCACTGGGGCACCAGACTGTGAAGGCAAAAGAGCCCTCGTTGTCGATCGGTGTGGAAAGGTATGTTTGCGCATTTTATTACTTTCTATGTGTTTTGATTGGAGACTTTTGAAATTGAAAGTAGCAGCAAATATGTCAGGTGGATCAATATTATATGAACGCCTTTGCCGAGAATACTGTAAATACTTTAAAACAATGAAAATTCAGCCAGTATGTCTCCAACCACCTTGCATTCCAAAGTCCATCACTGATTTGTCGTCACTTCAGGCGTGTGTGGTAATTGTGTGATATCTAATAAATACCGTGATTGGCTGGCAGGGGGCTAATGGGAGACGCTTGGTGACAGCCTTGGTGGCAGCCAATTGTGCGCATACTGGGGACTACATTTAAAACAATGGACATTTCCCTGGTAAGTCTGCTGCCACCTAGCATTTCAAAGTCTCCAATTTTATTGAAATGCTGAGAAGTTAGTAGATGACGGTAATTTTTATGTTAAGCAACTATTCAGCGGGGTGCCAGTCACAGACAGTAATGTTAACATGTTTCTTTTTGGCTGGTCACCTGTTTCTGCTTAGTAAAACATTTTAAGCACATTTGTATTTGCCATTGTTTTACATGTTGATCATGTTTATTGTCATGAACAATCTCTCATTGATATTGACACTGTACCAGTATCATTGTTATTTAATTGTCATTTTTTATGGAAAAGTCATGTGTGTTTAGTTTTCAATGTGTCTTTGAGTTAACAAGATACGGTCCATCAAGCAATAAGCAAGTTCGGGTGGGTGACTAGAGTTGACTAGACTTAAAACAATAGTTGATCTAGATGTCAGCTAAATGCAACTTGGTTTGACTAGCTAATCAAACTGAATCAACCTACCCGGGAGCGTTGTTTCTTGTAAATTTTGCGAGTTACTTCACAATTAATGAGTAGTTTTACGATAACGATGGGATTTTGTTCAATATGACAATCATTTGTCTTTGCTGTGAGATAAATAGTTAATTATTGTACCAAAGGAGGGAAAAAATGAAAAATTAACTTGAAAATGTCCTTCTCACAGTTGCTAAATCGTTTCGTCTGCTTCCCCTTTTTTAAAAATATATTTATGACTAGTTTATTGCCTAGACGCGTTCGAGTGAAGAACCGACAACACAAGTCATAAATTGACTAAAAGTCAGCACCTGAACTTGTTCTATAATACATGTATATTGGCTAGAGGGCTAACTGTTGGTTATACATATGCACAAACCTTTTGAAGCCTCATCGACGCAGACATGTTGAGGCTTTTGCTTGACCGAGTGACCCACCCAAAAGTATGTATATTGTGTGCACTAATTATGCATTCAATGTATGGATTTTATACACCATCGACTTTATAACGCACAAAAAAGAATACAAGCATTGATATGCAGATAATATGCAAATAGCTGCACAACAGCCGTGCATGCAACATTTAAAGCTTTCACATACACGAAGGTGTCGATGCTTGAAAAACTTGGGGCGAGTAACACCCGTTTCAGACTGGCACAACAGAGTCGCGCAGAACCAAATTATTGAGTTAAGTACTTGAAAATTTGACATATGAAACAGACGCGCTAGAAGACGAAAGATTGACTGTTGCTGTGGGTCAGAACGAATGTGGAACATCTTGGGTTCAGAGGTCGATCTTGTCATAAGCCGAACCTAATGCAAATTTATGTTATTTAAGTTCGCCTGTCTGAAACCGACGTCTAGAGTCGCTCCTTATCTGTTTGGTTCGGCGCGACTCTGGAGCGCCAGTCTGAAACGGGTGTAAGGGCTCCAGTACACAAACAGCTCTATGGTGCAGATGTACTAAACATGCATTAAATTCAGTGAACATTAAGTTATCACATGGGCAGTTCTAAGACCATAAACCTGACTAATTTGATGTTGTAATTTTTCTTTCTTACATGCAGTTTTCTTCAGTTGGGGTACGCGAACATGCATTAATCGAACACACAAGAACTAACTTGAAAAGACCAGCTATTGCCAGGAGACTGGAGAAGTCCATGTTTCCAGAATGACCCTACGTCTGTACGGAATGTACCTTACAATTGCAAGTGTATGAGAGCTTCAATGCCGAGACCACGAGATCGGAGTAAACAGGTGCTGTTTTTTGGGTGGGGGGGTCGAAGGTCATTACCAAGAATGTATTGATGGCAAAAGCAACTTATTGGCTATATATAGCAGCAGTGTATGGCTGTTGCTGCTGCATTGGCAGTGGAGGATTCAGAGCTGAACAAAGAACTGCTTTTCACCCACTAACAGACTAAGCGATGAGAAGTGGACACGTAAACAGATATGGTACATGTAAAGTGGGGTTGTCAAATCATCACAATACGGCAACTTGTAAGGTGGTTTTATGGATGAATTGGTGCTTCTATGAATTGATCAAGGGGGTATGTATGAGATGGGACGATGGAGAAGCATTGAGGGAAAAGGGACTTCCCTCACCAACTTTTCCTCCATGCTGGTTTTCAGAGCTACGCGTACAGTAAATGTATGAACCAGGCATGTAACTTCTCAGCGGATAAGCGGATTTCTTCTATTTTTCTTTGTTTTCTTTGTTCAACTTGTATTTCTGGGAGGAATTCCTTAGAAACAGGGAACAAAAGAACAACATCTGAAGGACCCCACAAACCTGGTCTGTAAGGTTGTGACACACACACATGAATAATACACATCACTTTGGAGATTTCTTTTGCTCTTTCTTCTGGCCCTGTACTCAACATCCTCCTCGAGACTTTGTAAAACACAAAGTTTCCTTGTGGAGCTTCCCTTACTTCTAGAATTCCCCTGTGGAAACCTTTTGTTCCTACTGTCTGTTTTTTATGTAAGGTAACGAATATACGATGTCAGAGCGCACCGCACCAGTTCTCCATAACAAAATTTACCTTCTTCTCATCTGCATAAGATGAAGAAAAAACTCTCTTTTCAATTTGCTTTTGTTAAAAAAAACTGACGTGGTGTGATGCTATATACCCTAGGTGATTTTTATTTTAACTTGTATCCCACCAGAAAGGAAAGATTACGGCAGACGGTTTTAATTGATAAATTTGCATGGTTGGTAGGCAAGTATGCTTGTTATGTGGTTAGTGATATGAACGACTGTAAATTTATGTATCGCAATCAAATCAGGTCAAATAAAGCTGAGTTTAATATTGAAATGTATATTATGATTATGTAGAAAATCAAAGACAAATTTTAAAACCATTTTTTGGGGTTCTAAGAAGTAAAATATGCTGACATCCTATTGTGACAATGACTAGCTGGGATGTCAGTTTTCTCTTTGCCTAATGAAAGACCGTACAGTGCACCCTTTTCTATTTTCACTCAAATGGAATTCTTGCAGAATCGGCCCATTCATGTATGGCGGAGGTCATACAGAAAGGCATTATTTCTGACGGGTAACTTTTGTGAATTTGACTAGCACATGTATAAGGGCCACGTTCATTCTCATGGTGGCTGACTACAAGTGCAGAAAGTTACATCCTTAGTTGTCAAAATATTTATTTTTGAATGTGGACAGGGTGATTTTAATCTTGCCAGGGTGATGGGCAAATGTATTTGTGACTTGTTATCGAAAAAAAAAAAGAGTTTTTTAATTTATCGGAGGAATACTTGATTCTGCCTAAACAGTTGATGCCGGATGTCCTGGCCAATATTTTCGGAGCCAGCAAACGGGCATCGTGTAAACACGCTATTGCGTAAATTCAGAGCGCTGGTCACAAAGGTCACCCGGACATTTTGTTTCAGAGCATGCACAGAGTATGCACTCACAGTGAAACGCTTCGTTTCACCCACACAAAGAGGAGACATGGTGTTGTATATTACGCTCATTATGCAGGGGTTATTGTGTAATCCCCGATTCCAGACCTTTGTCCTTTTGTTCCAAGAAGAGGATTATGTGACATCGAGAGGATTCCACCGTTGTTCATTCATTGTATTTCGGCTCAATTGAGGTCATTCAGAGTGAACCGAGTATCCATCCATAGATCCGGATTTAGGACCAATTTAGGACCAATGACGGCTTAGATTTTTCAATTCATGGTACCTGAATTTGACAATTTCTCGATAGAGAAACCACAAATCGCAGTGCTTCAAAGATAACCTTTGTCAACCTCTTGGCTTTGTCAAGTAAGAGTTTCTTTGTGCCAACGGTACGTTCATAGAAAAATGATTACGGCTATTCCAATAAAATGGTCTCGTCAGGCAGGACGGGAATAAGTGGAAGAATCCTTGCAGGAACTGGTTAATACTATCCTTTAATGATTGTAATATCAATAATAATTATAGGCATTCATTGGGGTTGGGGGCTCTATAACAGCATTGTAGCAAAGAATCTTACACTATTACTACCCCCTGCTCATTGGGCCTGGTCAGTTCTGAACCCATCAGAGTATGCGGGCTAGTCAACTTGAAATCAAAGTTTTCCTTCTTGGGCCTGAATAATTGAGTCTGACTTGGGCCTGAATAATTGAGTCTGACTTATTTTTAACATCAAGATACACTGTACTACAACTACATGTACATTTTTTTGTCATGAATTTTTCTCCTCCTCAGTATTAGGTGAAGGGTTCCATTTGAAAAGAGGTTGTGTTTTTGCTTTAATCAGTGTTTTTCTGTCTTGTTTTTGAATGGGAAAAACATGATTGGAGCAGGTATTTCTTGTACAATGTTGTGCAGTGCAAACAGATGTATGCACAGACAGTTGCGTAAATACACAATCAAAATAATATATGAGATAAAATGCAAGTGTAACTGTGCATAGTATGTGTACAATTACTTGTATATTGGGTATTTTTGCACCACATTATAAAGCTCATAAGACGTGTACATATGAGACTGCTGTTACGGAGCTTAAGACGATTTTTGGAAGTAATGTAACTTTTCAATGTATGTTTGTACATAGAAATTATTACACTAAGAGCGACAAAATCTATCACGCATCAGTTCCTTTTTTTAATCGCTAACCTTTTCAGCATTTTGGCAAAGACCCGTCCCACATCCAGTGAAACCCTGCTGCATAATATGGTCACTAAGCACCCAAACATTTGAGCTTTGATAAGGTTGGCTTATCTTGTTGCTTCAGTGACCAGGGTCGTAGAGGTAATGACCAGGGTCGTGGAGGCAATGACCAGGGGCATGAAGGCAATTGCCTCTGTTGCCTTTGTGGAGGCAATTGCCTCCTTCGCCTCCTTGAGGATCAGGTTGGCTCAGTGGCTTCTTTCCCTGCCTTTCACATCTGTGGACCCCAGTTCTAAGCCCACCTCAGTCCAGAGCCTTGCACATGGATTGGGTTTTCAGTCCCTACCTGATTGCATGGGTTTTCCCCCATTTGGGTTTTTTTCTCCCACATCTTAAACTGAACATTTCCTCTCATACCCATTTCATCCTGTTATTGGCATTAATTGCACTGTTGGATGTGTAATCAAAAAAAATATATAACTAAATGATGTATCAGGCCAGCCAATCATTTTGTGAAATCCAGTGGGTATTTTGTCCGAGGTTATTCTACATGAGTCATAAAAACCACACCCACTGTGCAAAGACCAGCTCCATTGTTTTTCAGAATCCCACAGGAAATACATTGAGCTAGTTTTCCCTTTAAGGATTTATGCAAGAGAATAAAAAAAAATTGTGATTTGTCTGTCACATGGGATTTACAGACTAACAGTCGCATTGAAAAGGTTTCCTAAGAATTGCCTAAGAACAGTGACAAGAGAGTAGTGTTTTTTTTTGCTTTGTAGTTTTGTTCCCCACCTGTGAACTGCTATCATCCCAGCTTTTCCCTGTTTAATGTCCTGCAACTTGGTTGCCTGCGAGTAATGCTGCAATATTATAAACAAATTTCCTTAAAAAAAATATAATTATATAATTTGTAACATTTATTAAGATGTTGTTGGATGTTGAGACTTACAGTGAAAGTACATCATTGTTTATGGAAGAGAAAATTACTTTCAATTCATAACAGATCCACTAAACAAATGGCTTATAAAAATGTCATCAAATTTCAAAGAAAACAACGAAAAAGGGTTTATTGATGTGTTGACAGGGATTTTATGGTAGAACATATCAGACTTAAGCTACATTGATAAAAAGTATACTAATAATTCTTTTCATGGGGAAGGCCTACAAAATAATAATTCTTTGACTTCGAAAGTATTTCAGATGGAACTATTTTCTCTTCAAGACTGTAACTGGTATGAACTCGATAATCAGTGAGCTTTCAGATTGAAACTTATAAAGTATGAATTGTTTTATATAATTATCAATCTGTATTTTGTCTTGAAGGACAGTAGACGTTCATGAAAATGAAAGGCTAAACTTCCTCTCATTGTGTGCTTTTGTTCCATACAAAAGTGAGTAAAACATTTTTTTTCTTTTTTTTTTTTTCAAGTCACAAGGAGTGTTTATCCATCGATTGGTAATTTAATACGTAGCTGTGTTCATGACGTAAGGTCGGGGAAAAAGAAGGCCCGAGTCTGGTCCTTTGATATTACAAATATTATAACTTTGTTGCGTTAACACTTCCAATCGACTTGACATACAAACAATACGTCAGGGCGGCAGCGCGATCAGGCTATGCACAGGCAACAGAAGCTCCCGACCTTACGTCACAAATTGCTTATGTTTATGCAAATTAATGCTCCCACTGGAGGGGCGCGGTCGGTACTTGAAAATCTTCAACATTAATTTTAGAATATTTATAAGAAACGTTTTTACGAAAAAAAAGGTGTATTTACACTTCAAAAATACATTTCTTAATTTGCAATCAATGTAAACTCCATTTCACATGTCCTTTAAGTCGTGCAGGAAAAAGCATGTTATGCAGTAAATACGTATGTACCACCTACTTGTATATAAAATGTATTCATCACAGCTATGTGAACGTATTTTTTAATTTGTATATTTGTTGTTAATAATGTCAGAGCCGCTATCGAGTGTTTTGTGCCAGCTGAACACAGACTGTTATTGGAGAATTACCTTGTCATTAGTAAGGTTCAGTTGCGTTGAATGAATTGTCCTTGGTACTGACTAAATTCACCTGATGTTATCATCACACTAATGTAGGCTGCGCCATTTTGGAAGTCGATGTCACTGTGTGTTGTAGAGTGTAATTCGCATTTTAGGTGATACAGTGTTTACACTTATACCTATTGACTTCCAAAATGGTGAGCATGGCGCAGTCACCGAGTGTGACGTGCATGCAAGGGGGTCAATTAGGCACAAGTACTTCAATCTAGAGATGTACTTGAGTATTTTTTCATAAGAACCAATATGAAAAGATGAGTTCAGTAGACCGATCCATTTGACGCCCCAGCCCCCTCCTTAATGCAATGACTAATCGCACTACCACTACATAAAACCAAGTGCCTGACACTTCAAGGCAGTTCTTATCAAGTAAAGGTACGGAGCTTTAGAAGTGCCATACAACTTGTTGAGATCTTGAGATAATTCTTGTTGCAACAGCCTTATCATGGGATCTCAATAAGTTGGATAGCACTTCCAGAGCTCCGTATAAAGGGTACCTCTGGGAGGGAGTTTTAAATTTGTAATGGAACATTTCAAGAGTTATCAAGGCAATGACAGAGGGGTAGGAGGGTTGGCGTAGTGGTATCTTTCCTCGCCTTCCACCTCTAGGACCCTGGTTCAAATCCCGCCGGGTGCACTATGTGGATTGAGTTTTCAGTCCCTACCTGATTGCGCGGGTTTTTTCCTGGAATAAAATCTCTGGGGGTTTTCTTTCCCACATCTGCAACTTGTCTTCTCTCCATGGGGTTTTTGGCTGGTATGCTTTTCTGAGAATCCTTTGGCTTTACAACCAGAATTAACAAGTGAAATGGAGAAGAGAAAAAAATGAAAATGAAATGAAAGGGGGGCAATTGCCTTCTTCAACTCTGTACAGTACCAGGCCTGTCACGAGCATGCACCCTAAACTTTAAACGACACGTTAAAATCCCATGACACAAATCTATTTAGTCTCCACCTTCAGCATTGCTGCATCATGTCTGGTGTGTTAAGTGGTAGGCAAAGCAAGACACGTGTGGTACGCACAAACTACATGTCTAGGGGGGGGGGGGGCCATTGATTGACAGTTACTATGTGGGCGGGGCTAAATGGATTGGTCTGCTGAGACCATTCAAGTGAGAATTGAGAGAGTTTTTAAGAACTTGTACCTGTAGTTAAGATTTGTTTTCCCTTCATACATGTAGGTGCATATAAAGGTAGTGAGTTATGAGTAATGAGGGCGCCCTCCGCCCCCACCTTCATGTAGAGTTGTAGTTGAGTACATTCTTATTAGTGCGAGTTTATCTACAAGTAAAGGGTGCAAGGTTATGTTGAAGAAATAGATCATTTTCACTGGTGCTAAGACAAGTTCAGAAAGAGGCATTAAGATAAACGCTACACTCTAAAAAGTGCTGGGTCTAACATGGCTGGGAGAATGGTTCGCAGGGGCCATCCATTCCTGGGTCACTTCCGTGTTTTGATTCAGATGCCGGGTCGCTTACCCCAAAATGGGTTCATGCTAACCTAGAAATGGGTACTTCTTCAAGGTCACTTTTGACTTGACACTTTTTAGGATGTATGGTAACTGCAACCTAGACTCTTTATGAGCACTTTAGGCAAAGTAAGAGCAGCATTGATTGTGCAGTTGAGCACATTCCACTGGCTATGGGTGTGGGATATACTGGGTATGTATTCTACAACTCTGAAGGACAACATGCTAGTGTGAAACCATTGGCTTTACTGATTTCAATTTCAACATCTCATGATCCACACACGCAGAGGTCCATTTGCTAGCAATTATTAAGAAGTGGCCTGTCCATCGTTTTCCAGATATCGATACTAAAAGTTGTGCCAATATTTGCTTGGTTTAGGTATCGATAAGCATAAACAAGCAAAAAAACAAATAATAACAGACAAATTTACACGAATAAGATGTAAACATCTTGGGAAGCTTTTAGGCCTTGACCGATTTGGTGGCTGTGGCTGCGGCTGAGGGTGTGGCTATGAGCATCTTATGCTTCAATGCTTGTTCATATGTCGACCAAGCCTCATCCGCAGCTGCTAATTTGGACACGGCCTTATTACAGGGAATTTTCTTAAAGTAGGGTTTCAACCTGTTTTATTGTTTCTCCTTCATCATTATTTTGTCTTCCACTTTTGTTGGTTTGTTTAAATCGAGTTCAGTTTCATGGAGCTGATTAAGCAGGAAATACTGCTTATCATTTTCTGCTGAGCAAAAAGGAGCAGGACACCAGTCACAAATTGTACACGTGACGTGGTAATTTGGCGGGTAACCTTAATCTGCTGAGCATTACGATTTTATGCTTAGCTACTTTGTGTGCAAGCAGCTCAATGAAATTGGGACCAGTTTTGTTTTTCATTTTCAGGTTTAAGTATCTTTAGAACCATCTTGTTTTCAATTACAAAAGATAATGTGATGCAAATTTTAATTTTCAGTATTATTAGCACCAAAGTAGTTTGTAATAAATGGTAAATCATTATGGACAGAACTATTGTAATGTTTTGTGGGAATTGGGGGGGGGGGGGCTTGGGGTCGCATACAAATTTTACATAAATACTATTAAGGTCACTTCATTGAACAATTTTCAATAAATTATATTATTAACATAGTAAGTTCTTTGGGTAGCACACTTCAATGTTGGCACAAACATCAACCAACATTGGAGAAAACTGGCCATCTCTTATAAGTTTTATAATCAGTTTTGGATGAACATTCGACTGGAAAGCAACTACCATTGTTTTGATATATGCATTCACGATGCGAAATCATGGACTTTGTAATATCTGTAATTAGCTATGAAATAAGGCAGGATGTGCAATCTCAGTTTATTGTGATGGTTTCGTTTGTAAATTATTGCCAGTTTTAATTTATATTTTGAGGTAGTTTCTTTGAGGACAAAATCCGGTAATATTCTATTGATGATTGGGAGAAGTTTTGGTTTTTGTGTTTATTTATTTTTTTATTGTTATTATTATATATTTTGTTGGTTTTTTGTTGATGGGTTGTTTAGTTTAATGCAGTGATTCAAAAAAGTGGAAAACTTTGGGTGAATTTAGTATAAATATTGTTAAAATCAAAGGATGGGTGTTTGTGTGTGTTTAATAATCAATACAAATTTTCCATAAGTTGTGGCTTCTGCCTTTGGACAGTTCAACCTGATTTGATGATTATCTTAGTCATTCCCTTACACCTGTAGTGTGAGGCTAATTCAACAGTGCCAAAACGATTTATTTATTTATTTGCACTTAAATAAATGCTGTTATAGACGAATAATGACAAGTGTATAAATACAAATCATGATTTTTTTTCATCCTGACGTGATCCTTGTGGATGAGCAAAGGATACAATTTCTTCTTCTTTTTCCTTTTTTTTTTTTTTTTTTTTTTTTTTAGATAAAAGCCTAAGTGATTTAGTTTTCTTTTAAATTAGATACAGACTGTTGATGACAACCGAATAATGATTGCAGGAATAAGCAAAATTAGAACATTGTTTGGTGTGGAAATCATATGTTATTTTTCTCCCGCAGTAATTCAATGCACCGTTGTACGGCGGAGCGTGATCGAATACTTAAGTCAAACCGAACACCATGAGTTTGTTCTGTGTTCCTTGCTCTATGGTTCTACAAACTCAATTTATAGTTTCCTTTGTTTTCTTTCTTTTGTTATGTTTTTTTTTTCAGGGGGTGGCTGTTGCTACTCCTCTTTATGAAACCTACTTTTTTTTCAAAAAGAAGTTCATCATGTTTCTTGTCAATTTCTTTATCAAGAAACCACAGTTTTATAAATGGAAAGGGGCGATAAATTAATGATGTTCTCTTGAAACCTAGCCATAATGCTTGACCATTGATGTACATTGATCTGTAAATCAATAAATTGATACAAGGAACAACAGAGATGGGAGTGATTTTGTATCATTACGATTTTCTTGTTTGTTTGCTTGTGTTTTGGATTGTTTGTTTGTTTGTTGGGTTGTTTGTTTGTTTGTTTGTTTGTTTGTTTTTGGGGTTTTTTTTTTTTTTTTGGGGGGGGGGGGCTTGGGGATGCGCCAAATTCTGTATTTTGTATTTTACTCTAGTCGCACCCGCCAGACAGTTTTCATTTCTGAGCTCCCTCCGAAGACATTTTCGTTCAGGGGGGTTGGGGTGAGCTCAAAAAGAATGCCTTCATAATTTGGCAGGCATATACTTTTTTCCTTTGAGCTTCAATTTTCTGAAATGTTGTTTGTGCAACGGATTAAATGTAGGCGCAGCAGGTCTATCCATCTCAATATTTATTACGACTCGGGGAATTGCATTGCAGGCATAGCTGAAATATTTTCCTTTTTATTTCAGGACAGCGCCCTCTGTTGACGTATTAACTTGGCGGTGCTCTTTGAACTTTGTCCAGGTATTTTAGTCAGGACCCCCTTCTGTCGTCTGCGCATAATTGTGTGTTTTCATCGCACTCAAAGCGATATTGTAGTCTGGGAGCTTCTCTTCAAATACACACAATATTTTGTAATGAAACAACATTTTCGGGCCACTGAACAACGTAATTTTTTATCATGAAATCGATAATTATTGTCGTAGTTTTGGCTGTCATTGCATACTTCCTCTTCAAGCCAACAACCTTCACTATAAAAAATGACGTTTTTATGTACAAGTCGCCAGAAGAGGTGTACACTTTCATTTCAGACTTGAAAAGGACAACGGAGAAACATTCAACACTTGGGTAAGCACACTGATTGAGGGCCCTAATTATTTTTAACAAACCACCACGACCTCACCTAGCCTAGAGAAACTAGCACTTGCAGTGCTAGCACTACCGGCAAAAATGCCGTATTTGCCTGCCACTTTATCTCCCTTAATTTAGGTCAAGTTATATCCTAAACCTGTTGAGAAATGTTGACAGATTGACACAGAGAAACACTGTTCCTCTCTCTCTCTGTCGATCTGTTCCGAACAGGCAATTTGAACTAAAATATAGTTCAGGTGAGTTAGTAAATTACATTACAAAGAACACTGAACAGTGTCGAAATCATGAAAAATAAGCCATTTTCGGGTAGACAGGGGGATTGTTCTTGATGACAACGCTACTCCCTAAATAGTTACGATGATCGTAACCCTCAATCCTCCCAACGGTCAGTGACTTAGACTTTTATGCCTATAAATAGATCTGTACACCATCAGTGCTATCACTTATCAGGATGGAGGGTTATGATCATCGCAACTACTCGCTAAGTTTCTTGGCCATCCATGAGTATAAAGTGAGTATTTAGAATTTTTAATGTTTCAAATTCTTGTTATTATTCGGTGAATGATCTAATGTGATAAAATGTTTTAAAAAATTGGTTTGGTTGTATATATTTACTTAATTGAAATCTAGTTTACTGTAAATTTTCAAAAACAAAATTGATGCATCAAACATAACTGTTGTGCATATTGTTTGATTTGTTACAGAGGCAAGTGCACCCTGCTGAAACAGAGAACCAGGAAAAATGGTGTGAAAGAAAAATTGTTTCTGGTGGAACGAATAATCCCGCTCTTCTGGGAGTATGAACTTCCGTTGAATCTGGAGACTCGTCTGTCATTAACAAAGTTAGTATAATTGATCAATTTGGATGTACTCTGGTTTCAATTTGGATAACCAGCATGCCCTGGTCTATCTGTCATTTACTCGTATGTAATAGTGTCACAGGTGACTATTTCTGGTCACCCTATTCCAAGCAAATTTGAACACCCAATTAATTTATTGTAGATATTAATTTCTGTAATAAGCATTTATTATGCGCTTATGAACATTGTGCTTTATACTATTACTACCCTTGTTCTTTTGGCCTTAAGCATTGGTGAAACTCCTTTGGAGTATGCAGCACCGGCAGCCACATTTTGGTTGCTAATCATTTACGTCAACAATCTCTACCCTCGTAGGTACCCATTTAATCTTGGGTGGTGAGAAGCAATTACGGGTAAGTGTCTTGTCCAAGAACACCAAGTGTCACGACTGGGATTCGAACCCACACACTGATGACTCAGCCATCAGAACTTGAGATTGATGCACTAGACTGCTCGGCAATGACCACTACATTGAGTATTAACGTCAAAGTGTCCCACGTAAAGTAGTTGTTTTTGTTCCATTTCTAGGCCAAATGAGGAGTTGGAGTATGAATTTGCTGTTCTCCGCGGCTACTTACTGAAATTGCACAGCAGGTTATCAGTGGAGAAACGTGAGGGACGTGTCATGCCCGGATCGTTGCTAACTGAGGAGTTGACGATAACGTGCCCCTGGCTTGCCACAACATTCGTTGGGAAAGCATTGCAAGATTCGCACAAGGACACCCTGATCAGCATGAGGAATGGCATTGAGCCAATGCACATATCCAAACCTAGAGAGAGGGAGGAGGCACCAAGGAGCAGCAAAAAGGGCGGAGAGAAGAGTGAGAAGAAGAAAGAGACGGCGGATGATAGGATCAAGAAAGAGCGAGGAGGAAAGAAAGATGAGGTCAAGAAGACGAGTGGACAGCAAAACAAACAGGCAAAAGATGGAGCTAAGAAAAACGAGGGGAAAGCCACAACTGAGAAGACAAAGAAGGCAGCACAGAAGGACATGGGACATCAACCCAAAACAAAGAACGAAAAGACAAAGGAGGTCAACAAGGAGCAGGATGGAGTTAAAGCAAAAAGATGAATGGAGAAAGATTAGGAAGGTGGATGAGTCAAAGCAAGGAGGTTTAAATATCCAAGAAATACAAAACCAATACAATAAAAAGGTCACTTAAGGAAGCAACTAAGAGTTGGATTTAAAAAGCCCTATTGTATGTGCCTGAAAAAAAATGTAATTCTACTTTTATACTGCCACAGGCCAACTTGTACTATCTTTCATTGTTAAGACCTGCAATAAAAAGCAATTTACAATCAAAATAACAAATATTTTGAAATTGAACAAGGTTTCCATTGCAACGCAATGCAAACATTTTTACATTTTTTAAAAATGGTGCACAAATTTAGGTACGAACGTGTATCCTGCATGCTATTATATGCAGTTCTTTTTCTTAATTTTCATTATTGAATATTGATAGAGGATTACTTACAGTTCAATCATTTATTAAAATGGTTATATTTTGTGAGTGACTGAAGTTTTCCAGTAATTAAAATATTGCTGTGATTATGTATACTTTCATTAAAATTAATCTCTCTTAAATACACAATGTACTATTTATTGTTATAATTCTAATTGTCGAATTAATCAAATTTATGCAAAATAATCAAATTTTATGCAAAATCAGCAGTTTGTGTAATTGTAAATTGTTAATGTAACCGAGGTATTTTATTGCTTCAAGGTTTTTTTATTGAAAATTTTAGCTAAAATATTGACAAATAGCTCTTGCCAATCAAATTGATAATTGAATGAGTTTAATTGAATAAGTTAAAAGTGATATGCGGTGCTGAAAGTGTAATGATTCATGCAGAAATTTATTACTTCAGTGTTTTTCGTAGTGAAATTTATATTTATTGCATATTTTTTAAAACTATGTATACATGATTATTACAAAATTATGTGCATTATAATTAGGTAATCCAAAATCAAAGCAATGCAACTTTAATTTCGATAAAGATATATTTGATGCTTTAAACTAACATGACAAAAGCAAATGATTATTTTGTCTAAAGTGTAAACTACATTGAAACATTTAGATATTGTAGACTCCTGGAAGACTTTGTGTACAATTTTATGACTGATATTGTTGTTAACCATACAATAGAAACAACAGGCCTGATACTTCGCAGTGGCAAAGGAGGAAATTGCCTCCATGCCCTGGCAATAAACCTTTATCATGCTGCCTCCATCTTGGTCATGTTCCCTGTATCCAACAACAGTAATAGATGCTAATTTTCATTGTATAAAAAGGAACCAGACTATTTACCCTTCCAGCCTCGGTTTGGTTACATTGGTTTGAATTGGAGAAAATCAAGATGGCCGCACCATGATAAAGGTCTATTGCCTCAGTGCCCCTTGAAATGTTCTAGTAGAATGAGTTTCCCTCATTGAGGTGCCATTTTAAAAAGAAAAACTGCCATGTCCTTACATGGGGCCTTGAGAATAATCAATGTTTGAAAGTTGTTTTCTTGAATTGGGGTGGGTTTTTTTTTTAATCTTAACTGATTATTCAGTAATTATACACTACATGTATACACTGAAAAACATGGTAATGCCTCAAATAAAGTAAATATTTTAAATCACTGTTCTCCCAGCTCAGGGTTTTTCAATGGCTTTTCCTTGCTTCTAGCATGTAGTAACTTTGTAGTTGGACAGAAGAGGAAATTGCCAAAAACTGAACAAACTTGTATTTTTTTGTTCTACTATTTTAATTGAAAACTTAATTTCGATTTTTAGTTCTTTCTTTTGACCCACACACACGAGAAAATTCAAAGTATATTCTGAATGTCCCCTTACAGATTCTGACGAAGTATTAGGCCTGGTAAACCACGATGGAAACTGACCAGAACGGGATTTGAACCTGCGACCCTCAGATTAACGTGCCGGCAACTCTACCAGTCGGGCCTGTGACAATAATATACTTGAGATTCGATTTAATACTTGATTTGTCAATCCAAATTTTGTAATTTTATGTGCAGTGCACAGTAGATGTATTCGTTGCAGTGGACAACTGATCTTGCAAGTCAAGAATTAGTAGATACTATTTAATAAAAGTTGTATCAACAAATTATCAATTAAAAACAAAAATATGTAATTCCATACGTTATTCGGATCACAATAAAATTTTGATTCATTGAACAAAAAACAAAAAAACTTTTCTGTTATTTGCAACTTAAGAAAGGAATGGGGAGTAGATTTTATTTGGCAAATTTATCCTTTCTTTTTCCGTCGACCACATTTCTTGTCCCCAGACAAAGTTGAAGCACCTGTGTCCAAAGAGCCGTAACATTTAACCCTAAAAATCATTGGAGTCGTCCATAAAAAAGAGGGATGGTGGAATTTTCTGGATCCATACCGGTGCCTTTTCTTGAAATTGTGATGTCACCGGGGATGAAGTTGGTCTTGACGAAGTTTTTGTTTGTTTTTAACGGGCATGTGATTTGTTAAAATTAATGGCGTGTCCTAAAGTATAAAGATGTAATAGTGCTTTTTAAATGAAGGAAACGTTTTGAGGAAGTGTATTTGTTAAACTTGCGTTAACATTATTTAGAAAGACAATATGGTATTCATTGTTACTTTCATAGGTTGAAAGAAACAGATGACTTTTATGAAATTATGAATAAATTTTGGTTTAAAAGAATTTAATGTTGTTGTGGATATAACAATTTATGGACGTTTAATTAACTTATTTAACATGCTAAATAACTGTTATGCAAAGTTGGCTGAGCTCGAACAGACAGAGGAACATTGTACTGATAATAATGATTTTTATCTTGAGATTGGTTCAGTTAAACTGATGTTTTTAGCAGACTTGCTCCATGGTATCAATAATGAAAACTAAGATTTTGTTGAAGGACTTGCACCCACGGCCACACTGGACTCGAAACAGAGAGTTGGCCAGTATGTCTGTAAACCAATCGGGCCGAACTCTGTCCATGGACTCTGTCCATCATGCTCAGCTCAGACGCGGACAGACTGTCCCTCATGTCAAAACAACTCATCCACTTGTCCTCGAAAACGTTTGTGACATCATCCCCATTCCTCATATACGCAACGCCCCTTTCTGACAACCCAGACGGAGCGCAGGGCCAGGGTGTGTGTGTGTGTGTGGGGGGGGGGGGGGGGGGGGTTGTAGTCGCGTATGCCCTCATGGCTCAAGGTACACTATATAAATTATTATCTTATCAACGATTAGTGTTTACAATGGCGGTCAGCAAAGCACTTGTCGTCTGCGGGATTGTTGCTGGTATACTGGCTTGGTTCGCAACCAGGCGAGACATCTTCACCGTCAAGAATGAGATGTTTGTTGCTAGAGAAGCGAGTGAAGTGTATCAGCTGATTTCAGACCTGAGGAAACACGCCAAGTACCACAGTTATGTGTAAGTACACACACACCACAACACCACATAACTTGAATTCAACCATTGGCATGTTACTAAACGACTGTATACAGTATAGAGGTTGCGCTCCAAACCTATCAATATCATAATAAGCTAAAATGCAGGCGTCTCCTTGAAGTGAACTTTGGTAAAGGGTAGCCATTCAACCGTTGCTCGATGACTGTAGCGAGAGCGTATAGTGGAGCCATTCAACCGCGGAGTCACACCTTCAAATTGAATGGTTTGGGGAAGTCTAATAAATAAACATTGTATTAAATTCCAGAAACATAAAATATACGTGGTTTTGTTTTGTTGTTGTTCTTTGGTCTTGTGTTAAAAAAAAAAAAAAAAAAAAAAAATGGGAGGGGAGGCAGTATACTGCTGTGAATAATTACTTAATTGACCTTTTTAGCTAATTAACTTCGCAAAACTTACAACGGTCGTCGAGCACCCTCTCAAGATATTAAAAGAAAAATACATGTTTATTTTAACAATATAAATTTTATTACGGAAACAATGTCATTCAAAACAGAAGTTATTGAAATAATTCCTTAATGTTTTAATGCAGACCGAAAGAAATTGAATTACTTCACACCAAAATCCACGACAGCGGTTTAGAAGAGCGACTCTACCAGATTAAGGAGTATGTGCCACTTCCCCTTGGGTATAACATGTCGGTGAATTTCGATGCCCTCACGAAACTAACAAAGTAAGTAAGATAATAAATGCTCAAATTGAAATTAGGGCCTATGTAGCCAGGTGCAGAGGTATGGAGGACTTTGTATATTCAGTTTCCTTTGGTACCAGGAGCCAGTGGAGTTCTTTGAAGGTTTGGGGGTGGTGTTCGTGCTTCTTAGGTTGGCCAGGAGTCGAGTGGCATTGTGCATGATTCTCTGAAGTCTGGATAAGGAGGCATTAGGTATAGGCCGGCCAGTACTGCATTACAACAATTAAGTCGTGACGTGCGAGGGCATGGGTAACTTTTTCAGCATTCCATTTGGAGAGATACTTGCGAGTTTCTGTCAATGTTCCACAGGTGACAGAGTTCGCGCACTCTTATTATATACATATGGATGGAATGTGAGCATATAATCTCAACACGCTGTTAAGCTGAACACAACGTAATGTCTGGGATAGGCAGGCCATGACCGCTGCCTACAAATCAAAGGCAGAAAGGGGATGTCGTGAGCGAGAGAGAATTAGAACATCTGTTTTGTCGTTGTTCTGTTTTAGGAAATTGTTTTTCCCCCATCATCCACAGCTGCATCTCAGTTGTATATGCAGTTCCGGATTTGGAGAAAATGACATGATCAGTTGGTGCCTGGCTTGAAGGCGCGATATAAAGTTGCGTGCCATCTGTTTAAAATGTCACGTGAGTTCACACCATGCCGCTAGTGCAATGTCCATAAAGTGGTGTAAAGCGGGTATTAATACTTGGGGAATTGTGCCTTTGATGATACAAGCATGGAATTTTGCTTGTTATTCTAATACCTTTATTTTTTCAAAGGACAAATCTACGATGGCCCTATAGCCATCTTTCTCATGACATACCAGTATACTCGTACTGTGTATACTAAATTACATGGTTGTCATCTAAGGCACAGTCCCATTGCCTATACCTGCATGCCACCATATACTAGTTTGTTAAAAGATACATAATGAGTTGTTGTCAAGACCTGATATAATCTCACTTTATACCAACAGACAAGTACAAACAATTTGCTTGCAAATTATGTAGTTGTTTTGTGCTTTGTGCGTGGCATTAAGTTTTTCCGTTTTGAAACAACATTTGTCAAAATTCGTTCGAAGAAAAAAAACAAAATATTGTTGGTCTTCATACGGCGAAAAATCGGGCGATTACAATTTTAAAGTCGCGATACAATGTGCAGTTGGTATGATCGGAATTATTATTTTGATTAGAAAACTTTCAAAATTGATACCAGTACCAATTGAAGAAAGACGGCAAGAACAACATTCTCAGAATAATTTTCGTCTTCTTATGAATTGTCCAATGGATGTGCTCCGTTATCACATAAACGGTCGTAGGTCTATCCTTACATTGGCCGCCATCGATGAGGTCAACCAATGGTGTGTGCGTGTGTGTGTGCGCACGCACGCAAAACTTTCAGCCAATGATACGTCTTCCTTTGACCTCAGCTTGTGACGTCATGCAAGGGGGCTGTAAAACTCGGATTTGTATTGTATTTTTATTTCGTTTTTATATTTTAAATCTTCAGACATAATTGTATGTTGACAATAAGGCAAAAGTTCTAAAACTGTCACCAAAGCGATGTGCCCTCCCAGACCCTGCCAACACAAATATTAAACCTTAAAACGCTGTATACTTTTGCAGACCGAACGAAGAGCTTGTGATTGACATGCAAGTAGACATGATTGGTGGGATAACTGGGACAGCTTTGTGGACCCTCGTTCCATCATCCACTGGAGGCCTCCGTGGAACCCTGGTCACGGAGGAATTCTCTCTGCACTGTCTAAGGGTAACATGTGGCTTCATTGAACACAAGGCAGCTGTGTCTCACGAAGAACTGTTTCGAAATCTCAAAGAGGATCTGGAAGAGTCCTGGATTGTAAGCGGTTGAAGGGAAATCCTACAAAAGAAATAGCAGCGGCGGCATACAAGAAGAATGTTAATTAAGAACTTTCCATTAGAACTTTTAAATTTGAATATTAAAGCATCAAATTTTATTAACTGTTTTATTTTGTTCGATCAATGACATTTTAGTGTGAAGATATTTTTTTAAGTGACTATGCTAGACAAACTATTAAAGGTTTTCCCAGTCATTTTCGGCAAAAAAAAAGCTGGAGCCAGTTTCACTTTCATACATTTGTATTATAACGGTTTTGCCTCTGCAGTTGAAACCGTAATCCAATTTCATTTTGAGGCATGCGAATTTATATATCATTATGTTCAAATAAACTTATAAAAAATGACGTTCTTTTCAGCTATGCAAAATCAAACCGAAAGCAATTCTTGGATGTCCATTTCGCATAACGGAGGTTTTTTTGGTAGCCGCGCAAACTGTGCATCCACGTTAGCAGAGTATAGGCCCACAGATGTCTGCGGAAAAGCTGCTGCGAATTTGATAGCTGTTCGGATGGATGATGAAATTGAATGGTCATCATTTGTTTTTAATTGCACGACGCAAAAGAAGAATTTATTGTTTTAAAGAGTTTTCAACATAGAATTGAAATAGAATTAGGCGCCACGAAAATTGGCCACGTGCTTGCTGAAAATGACCGGGGAAGACAATTTACCTTTACCGGAAAGTCCTAGTGAGGCATAATGCCCAAAACAGAAACCTCTCCACATTCACATGTGTCAATTTGCCTGTACATATTGTTGTCTTGTCTGATTTGTCCATGTCCTGATGTGCAACTGTATAATATCAAAGATTTCTTGGACCTTTTTAGTATTTTTGTAAAATTTAAGTCTTCAAAAGTAAATCGTCTTTTTTGTTTTTATCTTATTGAAAAAATAACGTTGTAAAATGAACGTAATAAACTAATTATATCTCATCTGAATAGGTGGTTTTATATTGCAGAGTTTCAAAAAAGTGAATAGTTATCTTTTCTGACAAAGCTTTCATTGAAATAGGCCTACTCGCCCAAGGTTAATTTTTAAATCGCCGTTAGACCCAACTAAGTACATCCGTTTAGTTTCGGTATGTGACATCAAACGTGATATCTTCCCAAAATGTTTGCGTAAAGTAGTTCCCATAAGTAGGCCTACTGGTAGTTCCATCTTTGAATTTAGTAGAACTCAAACCTTCAGCCTATTATGCATAGGCCTATTATTTCAATCAGAGAAAGGCACAACATGTTACACAATAATTAAAAACCGAAATCCTTATTTGTGTAAGTTGTGGGACTCCCCTTCAGGCTGTTGATGGTCTCGAGTTTTTAACGATCATCAGCCAATAGATTGGATCCCAATGGGAGATTTTGGAACGCTAGGTGGCAGCAAACTTACAAGGAAAAAGGTTTGAGCTTGAATTTGAGGCTGCTGCTGGCGGGCGGAATGTGTGCATGTGGGAGGGGCCGGCTGACTTCAATCCTCGG
Source organism: Marthasterias glacialis (assembly GCA_911728455.2). Classification (NCBI taxonomy): domain Eukaryota; kingdom Metazoa; phylum Echinodermata; class Asteroidea; order Forcipulatida; family Asteriidae; genus Marthasterias; species Marthasterias glacialis. The sequence goes on from OU452226.1 coordinate 12,591,306, forward strand.
AACGTTTACCGTTAGTATACAGTGCCACTGCCTGAGGCGGGAAATTCAACATGTTCAAAATGTCCGCCTGTTTCTTGCAATCTCTAAACCCCACCAAAGGTGTTGTTCACAATGGAACCAAGACAGTGCAGACGAATCCTATCAGAACGGAAAGATTGAAGCTCATTTGGCAGGCCTATATCGGACATGGGAGTCGGCAAGTGCCATCAGCCTAAACGGCAACCCGCCTGTGTATTCTTTTCAGTCAGTTTTGGCATGTCTGCGAAGGGACCTAGACCTAGAATCAACACACAAGGTTTGTTTGCAATCAAAATTTTGTTTCTTGGTGTTTTCAAATAATTGGCCTACTGTTGGTCAATGCGGGGAGGTATACATAAACACACAGATACAGGTGACGTAGAGCACATCTTTACTTCAGTAAAGGTAATTTATTTCATAGTTTTTGTTATTTCAATTCTTGGGTAAACAAAGAAAATTGACTAGAACGGGAATTGAACCTGCTGAGCTATCTAATCCTATTGAGTTAAATTTACCCCAGTCGGTTTACCTTGTGGTTTATTACTTGCTTTTTGTTATTTCGAAACATTTTATGTCTTTTACTTTAACACTCAAAGGCCAAGGCAAGTTTACAATTGTTACAATTTCAAACAATATTTTTAAAATATTGAAGGTAGGCTTAGACTACATGAATGGTAACTGATGAAAAAAATACATAAATACAAACGAAACATTTTTAATCACAAAGCTTTACTTTTTGTTTTTCTGTCCTATACTGTGGTGTGTCTTTTAAAACAAAACATATAAGGCAGGCCTGATACTTCACAGAGGCACCGGAGGCAATTGCCTTCATGTCCCTGGTCATTGCCATGGCACCCCTTCAAATGTTCCAGTCAGTAGGCCTACAAAATGGCCCTCATAGTGCTGCTTCTCCACCAAGGAAAAACTGCCTTGTCCTTCCAAAACCATATGGGGACTCTTTGGTTAAGGGGGGGGGGGGGCAGAGGGGTTGATTTTTACCGAAATTTGATATGGATAAAAACACCAAGTACCAATTGCTGATAAAAAGGCATTTTTTCCATTTCCCCCCACCCTTGCTTTGCCCGAATTTTCCTCACAGTTTTGCCCGAAATTGGGGGGGCACCCTCGCCTATTTCCCCCTCACAGAGTGAAGTATTAGGTCTTTACCTTGAGGATTGGAATATATTTACTCCTTCAAAAATCAGCTGTGTCTTATACACTGGACGAATTCAGGCCAACATCTCAAATGATCCATAATGGCAGTAACACATAACAACATAACGGCAGTAAAACATCTCCATCAAACGGCCCTTTAGTTATTCATAATGACCGAGAATACAATCTTATTTACCCAGATAATGATTATCTTTTGGGGTCATAATTATGAGTGACATCTTGTTTTTTTTTTTATTTTTTACTTTAACCCCATCCACCATCGGGTGTTTTCTAGGTACCCTGCTAAATGCATCAGAGTGCTATACAGTTGAAATGAAAACCCCGCTAATCTGCAGCAAATGCAACATAGGATTCTGTTAGATTGTGATGTGAACTGGTTTCCACCGGCCTTGCTGTTTGGAAAATACCCTGCTAAATGCAACCGATATGCATTGAAGTTTGCTGCCGCCAGAGTTTTATTTTTACTAGAAAGCCGCCCGAGCGTGGCCCACTATACCCATTACAGCGAATGTACTTTACCCATTGCAACGAATGTACTTTACCCATAGCAACCAGTGTACTATATCCGTAGCAACAGCAGCTTCTTGGTACCTAAACGACTACGTTAGTGTATCGTATGGGGTGTTGTAAAACAAATATTGACTGCTTAAGTATTACTTGAGCTATGGTTAAACTTACGACTCCCTTGTTGATCCCCTGACTGTTTTATTACCCCTTGGCTTTGCCTTGGGAGGATAGAATGCTCCAGGGTCACCTCATGAGCCGTAGTTTTAACCATGGCACTCGAAGCAGTCAATATTTGTGTAGTAGTTCTGGAGTGTTTATTTGGCATTTGGCTGGCAAAACATATTTAGTGGAGAACACTGGAATTCCATTTCATGTCCACTTTATTAGTGAATATAATTCTGGCTGAATTTCAGAAGTAAACGGAATCACTGAATCATTTAACGGCACTGTAGCAAAATGCCAAATGTGCTAAAAAAGATCAGAGCTTGGACAAAATGTTTCTATTCAAGTTGCATCGTTTTGAAACTCATGCTTGGCATCCCATGCATTAACGTCATTTCCTTAGGGTTTGAAGGTAGCCGTATCGAGGCTTGCTACACTGGGCACTGGTGAGTTGATTGATGGAAACAGTAAGGGTTCCCTGTCACTTAACATGGGGTTAGTGGCAGAGTCGTCCTCCGTTATGGAGCTCTCTATCACTTCCATGCGCCGTTTGCGTTCTCTCCTACTTTGATTGAGTACCCGGCCCTGAGAAGAAAAACACCCCAGTAATGTTGGAAATAGCACTTAACTTGTTTATGTGTTGGTCATACACTAATCAGGGCAGCTCGTCAGTGGTGGTTTGCACCACCGCAGCTATGGCCACCGCACACACGCGTCAACACGCACGCACTGTGAATCCTCCATGTTGATTGCACACATGTGCAGCCGATGCCCTATTGTTGCGTCACGCTGTGTGCAGCCGCCATAGCTTCGGTGGTGTAAACCACCATGAACGTGCTGCCCGGAAAGTGTATATGGTTACCACCATTGGTGGAAAAGGTGGCCCCATCACCAGTTGCTTTATAGCTTAATAGTTTTCTAACAAGGAATTGGATCGGCCTCAAAGCCGTGTTCTCAGATAAACGCATCAAATCATTACAAACTAATATAAAGATGATGTTTCTGTTGAAGATCTTTCTCTGATTACTGATTGTTTTCAAAGATTACATTGAATTTTAAATTACATAGATCTTCTTTTTAGAAACCAGCAGCGTAGCCAGGAATTTTTCACTAGCATGGCGCAAGGAGGGTATTGCTTTTCAGTGGGGGGGGGGGGGGGCCAGGGGCCATGTTTTTTAATGAATTACATGTATCTGGATTTTTTTCATGGGGGGCACCGGGCACTGGAAATTGGGAGGGAGGGGCATTCCAAGGCCCCCTGTGGCTACGCCACTTTTACAAACAAATTCACATTCGTTAATTAGCTCATTGTCAATTTCAAATGATAAATACAATACCTGTCTCTTATCTGTGATGTTAAGAAGCAGAGCAGTGACTACACATGCTAGTGTATTAGCAAACAGGAATATCATTACGTACTTCCAGCGTTTCAATGTCTCTTCATGGGGAAGTCTGTGAAGGTTTTAAAAACAATATACAATAGAGTAGTAAACAACAGGTCGTTTTACCCACGCAGGGAGTCAAATTGCAATTCTACAGTACGAAACATGTACACTCACATAATATGTGGACCTTGAGCCAATATGGCAATGCGGCATTCCAAGGTCGTATTCAAGTATTCAACTTAACCAGTTGAAACCGGATGACATGAATACACGCAAATGTTTCCTTGCCTGGAAACGGATGCCGTGTAAAGATGCCATTATGTAATTTCGGACCATCGGAGCAAAGGTCGCCCAGTCATTCAACTGCAGAGTGTGCGCAGACCACACACACACTATCGGACACTTCGATTCATCCACACAAGGACGAAAAGGTCTTGAATATATTCGCATTTTGTGGCCATTGAGAGGCATTTTTGTGTAATCCCCGATTACAGACCTTTGTCATTTCTTTTAAAAGAAGGGGATTACGAGGCATCATGAGGCTTCCACCATTGTTCATTCATAGTATTTGGGCTCAATGGAGGTAAGTCAGAGTGTGCCACTCCTATGCTGTAGGTACTGGCCGATGTTTTGCAATTCACGCTGTGTGAATTTGACATTTTTCTCGGTCGAGAAACAAAAGGGAAGATCCAATAAAGAGAATCTTTGTTCTCTAGGCATTGTCAAGTCAGGGTTTCTTTGTACCAGCGATACCCTCAAAGAAAAAAGATTCCTGCATCCGCAAAAAGAATCACGTCAGGGGGATGGGACAACAACAAAAAAGAGTCCCGGCAGCAATTTGTTAACATGTACTTGTTTAAAACTGTTCACAACGAGTTGACAAAAACCTTCGCACTTAGTGGAACTGATTAATGTGAGCACAAAACTGACATCATGACCAATGTAATGGCGGCCCACAGTCATGCCATTTTCTTAAGAGTTCATAGTTTGTACTTAAATTCCCATACAAAAAGAAAACTTCACCCAACTACTGTGTAGTTATGTGGAATCCTGCTGTACATATGAAGTTGCTAGGTTAAAGGTCATATAGACCATGCAACCTGTGACATTAAATGTATACAAACGAGCCACAGAGCCTGGACTTCCTGCCCTAAATATATATTCAGGCACGATTTGTACACAGCCCAACGGAGAAAGAAAACTTACATTTTATGGTGATTGCACCGATTTTGTAAAACTTTTGATTTGAAGAAAGGGGGCACAACTCAAACTTGTTCAGCCGTTTATATTTTTATAACTCTTGAATTTATGTGGAAATTATGACACAAAATGTAAGATTTCCCAGACAGTATCTCACCTGCCAGAAAGGCACTGGAATCTATATACAGGGTCACTCTTTTTGTAATGAAAGGTTACACAGGTACTATAGGCTTTCACTTGTATAACATTATTTTCTTACAAAAGAACCATATGTATTCAATCACTGTACATGTACTCACTGTTTGTTTGAATCTCCTAATATGGCGCCTATCACCTGATTGCAAATACCAATCCCAATCATCTGAATGGAGGTTGCAAAACCCATCGCTGTGCCAACGGTTGCCTGGGTAACCACTAGAGGGATGGATGGCCATAAACTTGCCTGTCAAATAATAATATTTCAATACACTATCAATGACAGGCCTTTGATATTAGAGATTGTTTAGCGTATCAGTATTAACTCATGGTGCCTTTTTCAAATCAGTTGATGCACCATTTGAAGCCGTGAATTAGTTCGGTGATAGGACTTCCAACCTTTGAACCTTTGGAGGTAGACATAATTTTTTCTTATGGGGGACCATGTACTTATATTTTAGGACCATTGTCATATATGGCTGTTTGATGCCTTTCAATCACGTGTGTAAAACTCAAGTTACACTTGTCAAACTTTGAAGGCGGTTGCGGGCGGTTTGTGGAGTAATAGCAATAATACTATGAGTGCTGAAGGGTTAATGCAAGTTGGACATAGCCTAATTAACTGAATGATAATTATACTGTAGGTATTGCATGGCAGAAATGAGGGCAAAATTCATGCTCATTAAAGACGCAGGCTTGTCACCATTACCCAACGACTATTTCTGTGGCACAAAACGATCATGTACCCAAACCTAGTTTATGTACAACGCGTGCGCTGGTCAAAGGTGATCTTTCATGGCACGAATTTGTTTGTCCTGCGTTGATGAATGTGCGTCTTTAAAAAACAACAAAAATGATCAGCAGAATTGTTTGCTTTTTGTTCATGGTAAGAACGTGTGCTCTTGTTACATCCACTCATGACTCAAACACTTGGACTCATACTCAAATAATATCAGAGAACAAACTCACAGCAGCGAAGGAATATGTAATGCCTAGCCAGAGGGTTGAGACAAGGGGAAAGACGGTGGTGAATGCTAGCAGACCAAACACTGGAATAGTTGCCAGTGCACATGTTAGAGCCAGCAGACCTCGCATACCTATGATGTCCTGCATGGAGGAGACAGAAAGTGTGATAACAAAGAATTTAAAATACATCGGTACATATGCATGACATGTATGCAAAACTTTTAATGATGTCATTATCTTACACCTGGTACTAGGCTCCAGACCTGTTTTAACTGAGCACCACTCGGCCAAGAGCTGAAAAAAACTGCCACTTTAAGTTGTCATTGCTTCTTTTTACACCTCATGTCATAATGTGCCATTTTTGATTAACTTTGTATTACCACAGTTAAGGTTTCAAGGTCGTGGCCTGTCTGGGCTTTTAGGTTTCCAGCTTAGTTGGGACTCATATTTAATGTTAACCCTTACCTTGCCCTACACAACAAGATCCAACAGTTCTAAATCTGTGTTGTACTATGTTGCACAGGGAATTCTGTGGCTTCCTCTCATGTTTGTGTGTGTGTTGTTGCATAACACAACAGTATCCACTTATGGATCTTGTTGCTTGGGGCAAGCCACTCACATTGAAAAGTGTTGTATGGTGTTGGACTGGGCATATAACACTGTGTGGTATGGGTTAGGGTTAGTGTTAATGGTCTACTTACAATGAGTGCACCGAGAAATGGTGACAAGACCAGCGAGACGTCATAAACTGCTCCGGCCAAGTAGCCTGGTATTGGTGAATCCTCAGAGTAACCATACTTGTCTCGAATAAACTTACTATGAACAGAAGAAAACGGGGGGAGAATGGGAAACAAGAGGACCTAGACTTTAGTCAATAGTCTCTACACAAACCTATTTCAGTATTTAAGTTTGTAAAGCTTCTTCCACATTTAGTAACATTCCTGAAGGCAAATACTGTGCTGAACCCAGCCAGTTTCTTCCCGTGGACTGCCACATTTTGAAATTTCACACCTAATGCATTTCTAGCTTCCCTGCTACCTACAATCTATCCCACTTTAATCCTGAAAAGTGTATATATGTAGTAACATTTCTTCAATGTGAATCTATCTTTCCCTTTGCTACCTTTTCTCCCCTCCACGTTCTTTGGTGCCCCCAAAAAAGCTTCTATAAGGACTAAAGACAGGGGACAAGTCTAACTTCGTAATAGACTTCCATTAAGCCTTGCCTTTGCTATATTGACCAATCACAGACATGATTGCACAACAGAAAGTCTGACAAAAGTCCGACAAATGCGCATATGCTGCGCGTGCTCAGTGGACGGGGCTTAATGGATTGGTCTATTTTACATGTACCTTGCATCAGCCACAAATGGGAAGACACCATTGTAGAAAAACATTATGGTGAGAGTTACCAGCCAGTAGGATAAGGTGAAGTATCGGATGTCACTAAAGCGAAGTTGTCTGGAGCTTTGCTTTACATTGGCTTCCTGAGGTCAAACAAGAATCAACAGAAGCTGTAAAACCAGTGGCATAAATCTGTCTTAGACTGGAGGGATGGTTTCAAGTTTTCAACCTATGGATGTGACTCTGACATCACAACACAACCAAAACATTAACTTTCTGCTTGACAGTGTCATCATGCACTATGTTTTGCCAGCGGCGTAACTAGGGTAACATTTTAGGAGGGCACAAGGGGGTGCACCGTTTTGACTAGTGGGGGGCACTTTTGGCCAATTAAAACTGTTGTTTCTGTTTGTATTTCTCCTAAAAAAGCTCCTTTCAGGGCTCTTGTCATGCCATTTACTGTTTTTTTATAAAATAATTGACTAAGAACAAATACATTGTCTGCGTGTAAAAAAAACATAAAGTTAAAAAAAAAATTTGAAACTACTACATAAAAGCTTAAGAAAAGTGACATTTTGTTCTGATAATTTTTAACCTAAAAAGTCATGATTTCAAAAGGGGGGGGGGGGGCGGCAAAGACATCAGTTGGGGGGAGGGGGGCAATTCCCCCGTGCCATCCCCCCCTTTAGTTCTGCCACTGTGTTTTGCATAAATTTTCATTAGGAGTGACATCAAGGGTCAGATCTCCTTTGAATTATGTGACCTTTGACACCTCTCCTTAACCTATTTTATGCAAAACATGATGCGTAGGCACACCAGTGTGCAGATTTCAATAGAGGGCGGTTTAGATGTATAAACAAAGTACACAAGGTCTTTGAAGGGGTTACAAAGTTTTAAAAAACACCCTTAAACCTAAATGTAATGTGCCCAACTATAAAATCTGTCAATTAAAGGGTCGCAGATTAAAATTAATGCCAGGAAAGAGTCCATAAAAACTAATTTTCCAGTCATGACAGTACAAAGATAACATTAACAATTTGGGGAAAATTTATCCTTGCTACCACCCACTTCACCATTCGATGTTTATGAAGCAACTTCACAGAAGCACTATTCGTTAACAGCTATATTATGAATTTCTTTGCGTATTTACCTGCCCTTGTTTCCGCACTCCGTATGTGTCCAGGCAGCTCGTTATAATGGCTGCAAAGAATCCCAAAAGGCAGAGGAAAGCTCCACCCCACAACACCCACGTCAGACCAATCTTCTCCTCAATAGATTTTGTTAAGAAGAAATTCAATACACTTCCCTGAATGAGAAAAAAACAGACACAATTTCTCAACCAACGAGTACACGTACACATGTGCTGCAAGCCTTTGTTTTTGCTTTGTGTATATGTTGTAGGGGAAAGGTCACTTTGATAACATTAGAAAAATTAGATTGTCACCAGGAAAATTTTTAAACAGGAGACCAGAGAAAGAACAGGCTAAGAGGGACCACCTTGTCCTCCTTGTAATAGTACTGTTCAGTTCACTAACAATTTTTGGTTAACCAGTTCAGTGCCGGGAATCTTCCACTTTTTCCAGTCCAGCCTGATAGGATTATTTTTCTCGGAATTGCCGGAATCATTTTTCTTTGAGAGTACCACTGTCACAAAGAAACTCTGACGTGAGAAAGCAAAGAGAACAAAGATTCTCTTTGAAGCACTAGGTTTATTGTTTTCTCTATCAAGAAAATGTCAAATACATGCACCACATATCCTCCACCATGAGCTACGGCCGAGGACTGGTCCTAAATCCGGAACCAAGGCTGGATACCCGGTTCACTCAAAACTTACTGCCATTGAGCCGAAATACAATGGTGAAAGCCTCTTGAAGTCCAGTAATCCTCATCTTGGAACAAAAGGAGAAATATCTGGAATTGGGAATTACACAATAGCCGAAAATCTGCAACATATTCAGCACCATTTGTCCTCTTTGTTTGGGTGGAACAAAGCATTGCACGGTGAGTGCATACTCTGTGCACACTCCGAAACAAAATGTCCGGGCGACCTTTGTTCCTGTATTTCGATTGTACACAAATGGCGAGTTTACACGTCGCCCGTTTGCTGGCTCGGAAAATAATGGCATGTATACAGGTCATCCGGTGTCAACTGGTTAAAGAAAAAATATGTACCACAGTAATGGCAAGTACAGTTTGTGACGTCACATGTATTCAGCAACGCTCCTTTTTCCGGCTCTTTTGCATGTTTAAATGTAGTATCACCATGACAAATAAGAGGGCAGATTTTGTGGGTTAAGTTGAGGCCTGATATGTATATACACTGATACAGTTCCGTAACTGGATGCTTACCAGTCTTGAGAAAGTTAAGGTAATTCCAAAGGCAAGGGCAAGCTCTTTGTCTCGGAACCAGTAGGCTGTGATGCGGTTCTGTACAACTACATTAATAGAACAGAATAGAAGAAATGGCTCAGAGTTTTAGACTCTTTCATATGACTGTACATCCTTGTTTCTCCCCTGCATGTAAGTTGTTCCCTTCCCAACTTTACACTTGTACTGTAACTATTAATGATCACGGAATCTCCCTGCCTACACCAGTGGGTAGGTATACACACCCTTGGTGGGGACATTTATACAATGGAACAAAGGTCCACAGAACGTTTTTCTTTGTCAAACCCTGTCCCCACAAGGCTATTCAATAGAAAAGGGGAATAATAGAACAACAATAAGGAGTCCCCACAATTAGGTGTTGTACCTATGCATATTATACATCGCATGAATGTGTGTTTCTCCCAACGACTGTACATTCCACTGCTCATCAGAGTTTCCCTCTACCCATTGACTTTGTGCAAGTTCATGTACCCTTCAGTTTTCTGCTAGCCATTTTCCATTTACTCTAACCACCCCAAACCCATCACAATCCAACTGCATGTTACATGTATGTTTGATTATGTTGGACTGAGGACTGCACTAGTACACTGATCATGCCTGGAATTTCATTTTTGAGAAGGCAAGGCCACTTTCAATATGCAAATAGCACTTCCATTAGAAAAACATAAAGTCTACGGTGAACTTTTGAAGGGGTACCAAGAAGCCATGGCCTTTGTGGCCTTTGTGTAATTCAAGGTCCGTTTGCATAGAATCAGGTATACCACCATAACGAGAGTCCAACAGTTTGGGTGTTGAGTTACAACAGCGGCGTTGGATTTTGTTAGAGTGAGGAAGGACCCTAGTAAATCACTTCTGGGAGATAGGGTTACCGGAGTCTCCACTGCCCACTGAAAGGAGGGGCGTTTTAAACCCACAGTACAGAAACAAATGAAATGAAAAGTTAGCACACAAGTATTCTAAATGTATCACAAAACATGGTTGCAATCTGACCAATAACAAACCTCCGCTTTTAATAAACGGGTAAATAATAGAAGCATGGCTACTGCAATTACTTGTCAAGGATCCGTTTCCTGATCCAAATATTAAACGTCCAACAAGCATGACAGGAAACATGGCACTGGTTCCTTTCAACATTGCTCCGCCAGCAAATGTGCTAGATCCGATCAAACACAGACCAGAAAACAGGAACAGTCCAACTGAAAAAAAAGAACAAAAAGAAAACCAAAATATTTATTACCAAGCCTCCTTGGTCACCAGGAAAACTCCAACATGTCTACTGGCAAATATCTGTATTTTTGTTCTTCTTTTATTCACTTTTGCTCAAATTGTATGCCCTAAAAAAATACCACAACTATGTAACAATCAGTAACAGGGCCCAATTTCATACAGCTGCTTTAAGCAGAAAATAGTGCTTAAAAGTTTTCTGCTGAGCAAAAATAAGCAGGATACCAGTCACAGAATGTACATGTGACATGCTATTTGGGCTGGTAACCTTATTCTGGTAAGCATTAATTTGTTTGTGCTTAGCTACTTTTTGTGCTGAAGCAGCTCTATGAAATTGGACCCAGGTTTGTATGGTGCATTTAATTTGTATGCATGCGTTGCACATAACTCTTGCAATCTGAAAATGTGATGAGCCGAAAAAGCCGAGAATAAACTACTCTGCTCTTTTCAGTTCTTCCAGAAAGGGATTGTTGTAATCCAATACATCGGTGTGTACACCATGCAAAATCTTCAGACAGCTAATAACTAATCTGCTGGTTAATAAAATGAGTCTGGCCCGGTAATGTAGTAATTTTAGGGGGATTTAATGCGACTCACCTGGATTGCCAAATTTGTCAATCAGGTACCCTGCGCCAATTACCACCACTGCATTCCTGCTCAAAATAGAGGGACAAGAAAGGTAAAATATTTGATTGTTTGTGATTGTTTAACATTATCATAATGATTACATACTGTAGGCATTTTTAGGCGCTTTTAAACTTTGCTTTTAACAATGTTTAAAATGCCTTACACTATTACTACCCCTGTTCACTGGGCCTTAATCATTCCTGAAACCATCTCAACTCTTTTGGAGTATGCAGCACCGGCAGCCATATGGGCACAGAGCTTGCTCATCATTCACATCAATCTCTATCGTTGCAGGTACCCATTTACTCCTGGGTGATGAGAAGCAGTTATAGTTAAGTGCCTTGCCCAAGGACACAAGTGTCACGAGCAGAATTCAAACCCACGTGATGATGACTCAGAGCTTGAGTACGATGCTGTAGACTGCTTGCCCATGACACGCAAATGGCCTGCACCATCGGAAACTTGAAATGTTTACAATCAACTTACGTCCATGCATAGATGGCATACAGTAGATTGTACTGGTCTGGGTTCATGCCAAGTCCCTCCACGCAATCACTAGCATTGGGGTCGGTTGTGTTCAAACATGTGATATTCTGCGAAGAGGGAAAGAAAATCAGATCAACCTGGCAAAGTTGCATGTTAGCACTGTTTGTTTGTTTGTTTTGTTTCCATCTGCACAACAAACTTGTAAATACAGCAACCATTGAAATAAAAAAAAAATAATACATTGTAATAAAGTAACTATTCTTGTTGAGTTAAACATTTAAAGAGTAAACAACGGGCCTGACATATATACTTTGTTCTTGTAAGGGGCAAGGTACTTTTGCCAATTAAAGGGGCACCACCAGGAGGGAAATGTAAATTTGCGCTGGAATGTTTCAAGGATCACCCAAGGCAATGATCGTTGAGCTACTTAAGCAAAAAACATTGCTTAACAATTTTATGCTAAGCAAAAATAAGCAGGATACCAGTCACAGCTCATACTTAAGACATGGTATTATGGCTGGTAACCTTATTCTGGTAAACATAATTTTGTTATGCTTAGCTTCTTTTTGTGCTTTTAAAGTATCTATCAGGCTTGAAACAGTGAAGTATCATTCCTAAAACAATTAGGCCTACTAGTCAGAGACACATCAGAGGCCTCCTTCTTACAGTCTTCCATTAACAGAGTAGAAATGGTGCTACTAACACCTACTTACTCCCTGCAAGACTGCCTGTAAGACACTTGGCATGTCGAAACAGAAGTATGTCCCAAACGTCAGCAGGCAGTTGAAGAACAACACCAAAAAACGGAAATAGGCTACAGGAAATTGCAAACATCAAAAAACAATTTATAGTCAGAGTAAAGCATGTGTCAGTGTACTTTCATTGATTTCATTTAAATATACTGACAACCCCTGCTCCGCATCATCGTCTGGCTGTATGAAATTCATTGAGGTCAAGGAAACCAATCGCAATCTTCAGTCTGGAGAATCTTGCTAAATTAGCAGTAAGCAAGAATACCAACAGTTCAGTACGGACATCAAAGCTTGCCAACAAGCTCTCTGGAGAATCTTGCTTTATTGGCAGTAAGCAAGAATACCAACAGTTCAGTACGGACAACAAAGCTTGCCAACAAGCTCTCATCATGGCTGAATTCCTTCCAACACTCCTTTCAGAGAAATACAAAAACACCTGGCCAAATAAACTCACAAATTAGTACAAAAAAACATGCATAATAGTACTAATAGTAACAGCAAATACTACTTTGATCATCGCGAATGACAAGTAAGACGTGAACAAAGAGGGATTACAGTAAAAACAAAACAAACCCTGTGTAATTAAATCACACACAATTATCAACTTGTGATGTTTAGTGACCTCCATGATCAGGCCACATATGACTGCTTTGGTTTATCATTTATGAAACTCACTTTAGCTGGAGTACCCCGAAAGTTGGCGCAAGCCAGTGTGGCAAGATCCCCATGCCACAGAATAGTTTGACTTGTGCAGTCAATACAATAGCTCAACTCAACATACCTGACTGTGGCTTCCACAGAGTTGCTGGCTGGGTGTTCTCATTCTGTTTGCAAATTTGAGGGGGAAACTACACTATCTTGTATTTTAATAAAATTAATAGTAGGCCCCTCTATTTAGTAATTGTAAATAGGCCCACTATTCTTTTTTTTTTTTTTACATGTTTTAAACTCTTGTTTCACCTTACAATAATGTGCGGCTGATCATGGGGGTAGCTCCCCCTGGACTATTCCAAAACTCACTGTGGATTGCGTTGTTTGTAAATCATAAATGATAATTACTGTGTCAATGATAAGTGATTTTTAACTCAGTGTAGGCCTATTGTTAAGTGTAAAAAACTGTAAAGTAAGTCAATCATCAATCTATATACTAATGTGAGTAACGTGTTTGTTTGTTACGAAAAAAACTCTGAGGTGCAAGCATAGATGTAGCTGGAAATTGTCGTGGGTCGTTCTTTTGGACCCACATTCAGGCTAAAGGCTTTTTTTTTTCTTCCGAAACCATTCAATAAGATTTTGGGGGATAATAAATTCATTGACAGAGGACTTGTCAGACAAAAGAAGCACGCCCAACAATGTTTCGACAACCATAACAACGTTCACTCACACATCATGCAGTGTACGCATGGGTAGGCACACACACCTTTGGGGACAATTAATAGGAACAAAGGTCCCCACAACATTTTTTTTTGTCAAACCCTGTCCCCACAAGGTAATTCAATAGAAAAGGGAATTAATAGAACAACAATAAATAGATGGGTCTTTCCCCTTTCTTTTTTTTCTTTTGACGACAAAATGTGCGGCAAAAGGTTTTAACTGGTATTGGAACCGACAAAGCAGAACCGGGTAACACCAACAAAATTATTATTCTCGCGAGCGAACGGCCGCCGGAGGCAGCCGTTTCGCGAGTTAATCTGTAATCAAGCAAATCAATGAAATTTACATTTTGACACGTCCATAGCTCCCCGCAATCTGATCACTGCAAACCTGAACTGGGACACAGTCGTTCGATGAATGAAAGGAACTTTGAAGAAGGATTTGGGTTGTGTAGTTAAGACTTGAAAGAAACTCAGCTACACCTTACAAAATACCGACGCAACCCTCCCCAGCAGAAGACACAGCCGCAAGGAAGACGGCAAAAAAGGGCTCCCTCTTTGACGACGAGCAACTTACAGCGTTAGATTGCGCTCTCATCTTCTTTGCGCTATACGGTTAAATGATGGCATCCATTCATAGAGTTATATATATAACTCTATGCATCCATTCCATTGCGAGATGTCGCTGCGAGTGCGCAATCTAGATATTGAGCTCGAGCGAGCATTGTGAAAGTGAGAAAAAGGGAAGTACCACTACCATATCCGCCATGATTGGTGGCCAGCACTGCACTGTATCGCTCAGCTAGTCATAGTCACTCATCAATAGCACGTGTGTCTTGACTAGGAGCAGGGTGAGTACTTATTACTACTACTATTAAGTTAGTACACATGGTCATGGCGGTGTGTACTAACTAAAGTGCTAACTAGTACGTGTACTACCCTAGTAGTAGTACTACTACTACTACTAGTTACTCCTAGAACTATGACTTATGAGGTTCGTTCCGCTATCGTCTCCACGAACCTCATATAGAGTGACATGTACAAAATCCTATTCGAAACTTTCTGCCCTTCACGTTTACATGGCTACAGTTCTTTTTTGAAATCAGATCTCGCCAAAACTAGGCTCTATGTGTTCTTTCAACTCTCATCGAGCGTTGCACTGGTCCAGAAAATCCACTCCGCAAACTAAAAGTTGTTAAAAAAAGATAAATTCTCACCGTTACTCAGATCCCATTCAAACAGTATTGCAACAAATATGGCGACCGGAGTTGCAAAATTAACTGGTGCGCGGCACCAGCCCATAGGACCAGCGCACCGCATACCAGCATACCAGTTAATTTTGCAACTACGGTCGCCATATTTGTTGCAATACTGTTTGAATGGGGTCAGAATTACGGTGAGAATTTATCACTTTTTAACAACTTTTAGTTTGCGGAGTGGATTTTCTGGACCAGTGCAACGAATAGGATTTTGTACATGTCACTCTATGAGGTTCGTGGAGACGATAGCGGAACGAACCTCATAGTTCTAGGAGTACCTAGTAGTACTCCTACCCTAGAACTATGAGTATGACGAGGTTCGTTCCGCTATCGTGGAGTGGAGACGATAGCGGAACGAACCTCATCATTCATAGTTCTAGACAGGAGTAATAGTAGTACTAGTACTAGTAGTAGTAGTAGGCAGATGGGCCTATTTTAGTAATAAATGATTGTTGTTTTTTACACTTTTGGTTGTATGTTTATCTGATTGTTTTACTCGAATGGGCTGATTTTTGTTATGCATATATTATGAGTGTATTAGACCCAGTAACTGGGGCGCTGTACTCCTTTTTTTGAGATTTTTGACATTATCTGTCGCTAGTACGACAGATAATGTCAAAAATCTCAAAAAAGGAGTACAGCGCCCCAGTTACTGGGTCTAATGAGTGTATGTTATTGGAATGCGTTTTTGAACATGTTTAGGGTAAAATGTGCACAATAAAATTGGTATTATTATCATTCATTGTTATTGTTGTACTAGTGTAGTAAATGCCTATACCTTGATTTATTTTCCCTTTTCATTTATTTTTGTCAGATTGTCGAATGCGGACATCCACCTCTGGCTCATCATGGCTGCTCAGTCCATGACTAGCACAGATGACATGACACTGCGTCAGTTGTCACAGAATTTGAGTGATGGATGGGAATGCCTGGCAACCTTTCTGAACATTTCGGCAGACGAGGTTATTAATTTAAAGAATGATTACCGATCCGATGGGACAAACGAGCAGATATTTCAAATGCTGATGAAATGGAAGCATGGCTTTGATCAAGAACTGAACGAGGATGGAATGAAGAGAGAGTTAGTAAAAGCTCTCACTGAACTTGGAAGGAGAGACTTGGCATACAAAGTTGAACAAGGTAAATGTATACCAAGTACTGTACAGAAGCAAGAGTACCTACAATCAGGTGTCAAAGTGCCCACTTGACTGTCATGACCATTGGCCAGAGAACAGAAAATGTAGCAGTAGACAACCAGGGTTCACCTTTACACTAGCACAGCGCTCATCCATTTATTCACTCGGCATAGACCCAGTAACTGGTGCGCTGTACTCCTTTTTTGAGATTTTGACATTATCTGTCGTACTAGCGCCCCAGTAAGGAATATGTAGTAACTGCGACGGTCAGGTCACCTCTGTTAAAAAAAATGCCTTAGACTCAACAGAATTGCTCAAAATTGGCCTACTGTCTTCTCCAAGTGTTTATGGTGTAACAAAATGCATTTAATTGTACTCACGATCATTTTCTGTCCTCCAAATCGATGATTTTTAGGGCCTCTGACAACCCTGCCGTTACAATCGCCATTTTGATTACTAATGTTACGACTGTTTCCTGACTTGAAAAAAGTCATATTAACACTGCGGGGATCACGTGTTCGCTGATGCCCGGACTTGAATATTGTTTTGCGCAGGATACCAGCTGTGTCAACGACCCAACAATGGCAACATTGTACAGCACGCGCTCGGCAATCATGACCAATGGAACTTTGTGGTGTTCGTTGACTGGTATCCTGCGTTGACTGCGCAAAACAATATTCAAGTCCGGGCATCAGCGAACACGTGATCCCCGCAGCGTTAATATGACTTTTTTCAAGTCAGAAAACACTTACAGTCGTAACATTAGTAATCAAAATGGCGATTGTAATGGCAGGGTTGTCAGAGGCCCTAAAAATCATCTAATTGGAGGACAGAAAATGATCGTGAGTACAATTAAATGCTTTTTATTACACCATAAACACTTGGAGAAGACAGTAGGCGAATTTTGAGCAATTCTGTTGAGTCTAAGGCATTTTTTTTAACAGAGGTGATTTAAATCCTCCTGACCGTCGCAGTTACTACATATTCCTTACTGGGGCGCTAGTACGACAGATAATGTCTAAATCTCAAAAAAGGAGTACAGCGCCCCAGTTACTGGGTCTACACTCGGCATAAACTTTCGCCCCTGACTGCCTCATCTTTAAATTGTGACTGGGGCGCATTCCTGTGGTCGCCGCCATTCTCAGCTTTTCCACACTTCGGCCACTCTACTTCTTCACATTTTCTATCCAGCACAGCTTACGGCGACCTCCAAAGCCACGACTCGTACCCACAGGCAGACCATCGATAAGTGTGTCAGGTAGACCTCCCTGTCCCTGGTGTACACTGTCTAAATAAAACTGCTGCAGCCAAATAAAAGCCATTTCTTAACTTTTTAGGTTTCCCAGCGGGCTACTAAAGAGTGTGCAGTCTACCTGTTTAAAATGTTCCCTTTTTTTTCTTTTAAAATGTGAATTATGAAGCTAAAGTTTTAATTTTCCTTGGTGTGTGTTATTTTAGATTTATTTTTTCCACCAATACCTGAAAATAACGTTTACGAATGTAAATCTTGACGTCACAAATTTGCAAAAATTTGAATAACTCGCTCAAGGTAAATGCATTCAACTCATGCAAAATCTTTAGAGCTGTGACATCACAGTTCGCTTCGCTTTTGGTTTACATGAAGTGCGAATAATTAATGTACCAATTTACAATTTTTTATATTTTTAGCTTATTTTGGAGGGTAATAAAATTGGCTGTTGCAAACTGCTTATCAACCAAAATGACACACTACTGTATAAAGGCGAAAAAGTTGTTAATGGCCTCACGTTTCATTTTAGCCTTTGAGAAAGACTCGGCTGCAGTCAAAATGTAAGGCTGGTAACAATTTTTTGCTTATTTTATCGGGAAGGGTTTAGGTCCAAGTGATGGTCCTGAAACCTCAGCAGACTGAGAAAAATGAAATGTAACACAAACTTTGCATTATGTTTACTTAATGTAGGTACCTTAATGCCTAGAGAAGAGCCAGTGTGTGCCAAACGTGAAAATGTCGGTAAGTAAAGCACTTGCTCTGAGGCAAAACCTCTAGTGGTTACTTCTTAATGTTCAATATCGAGATGATGCTAACAATGCATATTGTAGTTGGGGATGTTGTCTGGGATAATGGCACATCATGGTCACATCAATGGCATTAGGTCCGTTTGAAGCTGTCAGGCCAAAAACTCAGGGGGTTGGGGGAGGGGTGGAGAGAAACATTTCTTTCAATGTGAGAATATGTTTTCATTGTGGTAAATTGTTTGGATTACTTAATTGCATCAGTAAGTCTATCCTCTAGAATGGGTAACTGTTCTAGCTGAGTGCTGGAAGGTCAATCCATGCTTCAGTGATTAACAATAGTTTCAGGTGCATCCCACCTGTTACTCGAGGAAGGGATTAAAAGCCAGTCTTTGTTTTAAGGGATTATAAAGACCCTTGCTCTATGTTAGACCTCCACGCTCTGTGCAAGGACCATGCACAGACTAAGATAATGCAATTGGTAAACACTAAACATTTTTGATTTTGGACTTTTGATCATTCCCCCAAATTTAATGCGTTTGCTGATAAACCTCTGTTTATTGTGCTGTAAGTATGTGGCATGTTTAGTTTTCCCATCTGTGAGACATTTATTTGTTTATCTATGTAGTTATACATGTAGCATCTCAAAGGCAAGCCCATTGTGGCACAATGTATACTGACCCAATTGCTCCATGATGTTTGCCTACACGTAATCGTACCAACTTCATTACTACTACAATCATCCAATCAATATGTTGTTTTTTCACCCCCAACTGTTCTATTCAAATTTATATTTTTGTGTATAATTTCTTCCTCTGTACGAAAGATTGTCTTACAGACAGAATACTACGGAAGCTTTCTGCAAGTTTGGGAAGAGGGTGGGAGCATCTAGCCATCTTACTCGGAGTGTCCAGTACACAAGTTAAAAACCTTAAGAGAGACCACCGTGAGATAGGGGAGCGGATTTTCCAAATGCTCATAACCTGGAGACAAGCCAATAACGAGGACATGCCGGTAGATGTTCTGAATCAGGCATTAGAAGAAATAGGCAGAAAAGACCTGGCTGTCGAACTTATGGGCATGATAGAAGGTATTAGAAAGAGTTAAAGCTGTGCATGGTGTAAAGACAACAAGAAACACTCAGTTGATTTCTCAGGATTTTTCCTGATTTCAGGATTTTCTCAAAATCTCCTTGAGCCTTTAAACATTTCTTGAAAGAGACTAGCAGGGCTTCTCATGGTGCTGATTCCTTCCTCCATACATGGAGATAAGAAATGATATGCTATAGTGGGGTACATGCTTGTACCAAATTGCCCATGACTACCACAAACAAAGAAAGAATTCACTTGCTCCAAATCCGAACCAAAAAGTTCATAATAAAGCTATGTCCTGGTGAAGTGGCATTTTCAAATGTTTCCTATGTAAACACATTACTCTCCACATTTATAAAACAAAACCAAATTTATGTACTGCGTTATTTTTTTTAGGCATTTTAAAGGAGATACTGTTTCAAAAAATCACCAACATTATTAGGGCTCGAAATTTACACTGGACCGCAGGCAGGAGGCCAGTGATTTTAGTGTTGGGCCACCAGTAATCTCACGACCGGACAAATCCGGCAGTCTTGTGTTTTTCAATTGAATAACATCAATACTTCACTGTGAAATATCTTTAACATACTCTTTTGAGTATTGAAGCATACTAACCCACATGTAAGACAAATGTGAAAACTCTTTTCTCAGTGCTTGTTTGAGTAAAAGGAGTTTAGTTAAACTGTGAATATAGTTTCACCTGCTACTTCACAGAGGCAATTGCCTCCGTTGCCCAGGTTATTGCCTTGGTGCCCTTGAAATTTTCCAATAGAAATGCACACTTTTCTCATCGAGGTGCCCTTTATCAAGAAGAAAACACATTTGTGCCCTTGCACTTTCAGGAACAAAGCAATCGGTCCTGAGTCTCTGTGGTCTTGTGGATTTACTCCAAAAAATTGAGCCCCGTTATTTCTGGGCATGATGATTATACAGAAACAATTGGTTTACAGCCCTTGGACTTCGCTCTTGAAAGGGCAAGGCAATGAAAGAGCAAGGCATATTTCCTCTGGTAAGGGGCACTCCTATGAGGAAAATGTGAACTTGTATTGCAAAGGGCACCACGGCAAAAGAACAGGGCACCACGGCAATTGCTGTGGGTTAAATCGAGGCCTTGGTTAAAAATCCATTTGATATAATGCAGCTGAATATTTTTTGTTTTCCCTGTTGCAGGACCCCAATAATAAACACCGAGTATAACAACTAGACTTGAGAAGGAGTACTTTGACGATGGGATGAGACTTGGAGACACCATTCCATTATAATCACCAGACTTACTAAGGCACAATTTAGCAACTATTTTGGGGCCATTATAGTGTTGACCTTTTGCATCTATGTCGCAGACACAATCATGCATTGGACTTCGGACAGAAGTGCCGTTTAAGTGACGTGGCTTTATACTTCTACAAGAATGTATTGGGCCTGTACTGAGACCAATCTTGAACCATCTTAAGAAGTAATGAAATTGTTTTTAAATAATGTTTTATAAAGTACTATTAATTTAACTTACTTTTAACCAGTTGGTGTCGGATGAGGTATGTACACGCAAATGTTTTCCCTGCCTGGAAATGGAAGCTGTGTACAGACGCCATTGTGTAAAATCGGAGTAACGGAGCAAAGGTCACCTGGACATTCTGATGCTGAGCGTGCACAGCCCATGCATACACCATCTAACACTTTGTTTTACCCACACAAAGACAAATTATGGTCTTGAATATTTCGTCGTTTTCTGGCCATTGAGAAGCGGTTTTGTGTAATTCACAATTCCAGACCTTTGTCCTTTTGTTCCAAGAAGAGCATTATGAGGCATCGAGAGGTTTCCACCATTGTTTATTCATTTTTTTTTGGCTCAAGGGAGGTAAGTCAGAGTGAACTGGGAATCAAGCCATGGTTCTGGATTTATTACCAATCCTACGCCATAGGTAATGGCCGATGTTTTTCAATTATGCGAGTGAATTTGACATTTTCTCGGTCAAGAAAACAAAATGCAAGATGCAATAAAGAGAATCTTTGTTCCCTTGGCTTCGTCAAGTCAGGGTTTCTTTGTGCCAGTGGTAACTGGTTAAAGAACCAATCCTGCCTGCACATGCTTGTTTAATATTTTCCTTTGAAAATGTACTGTGTAAACTGATATGCATACCAACATTGAGCAAAACTAAATACATTTAGTTAGTTTGAGAGATGATTTGCTATTAATTTATCATATTTCTTTTTGTTATTTAATATTTAAAGAAAAAATTGTATCCCCTTATCATGGTGATCCTCTTTCTGCTGCTTCCCAGGTTGTATTGTAATCTGGGTACGATCCCTGGCTATGCATATAATATAGCTCTATTAAATTGGTACTTTAAAGGGATAATTTTAGAATGTTGGCGTGTGTGGGGGTGGTATTGTTCAGATCCCATTTTTAGTGAGAGGCCTTCGTGAAAACTTCACACTGTTGGCTGGTTTAAAATTGTGCTTTTGATGGAGTGCAACGTCATCATATCCTATTTTGTAGTTCATCATGAGTCAGTTTTAGGATACTATGGAAAGTGTTACAAATTGTACCAGAAATTGTCTTTGTCAAGTTATTGTATATATATTTTTGTATAAAAATTAAGAAATTTTGCAACAAAATGGTTAAACTCTCAATTAAGACAAATAAATATACTTCTTAAAACAGATTACAATTTTAACCATCCCTTTTGTGTATGTGTGTGTGTGTGTGTCATGGTTTTGCAGCACGAGTAGAGAAGACGGGGGGGGGGGGGGGGGTTGAGGAGGGAGAGGGCTGGGGGTGCGGGTGCAGAATTTTTTCTCATTCATTTGCCTTCAGAATGACTAAGCTAGAACCAACTAGATTCACAATGGGGGGTGGGGGAGGTAACCTGCCATGTGTCCCTGCCTCCCTTTGTCAACGAGAATAGACTGATCCATTAAGCCCCGCCCTTGCTGTATTGACCAATCACAGATGTGATTGTGCAGCCAAAAGTCCGACAAAAATCTGACAGAAGTCCAACAAACACGTTAGTGCATATAGCGTGCATGCAGGGTGGGCGGGGCTTAATGGATCGGTCTATTCCCCAACAGACCGATCCATTCAGCCCCCCCCCCCCCGCCCCCCTATACATATTGACCAATCACAGCATTGGTTACATCAATTTAAACGTGGGCAGCAGCTCTGCACTAACGCGCATGCTATATAAATATATGCACACATGTTTATATTTTCCATAAGGATTTCATCATGTCGTACCCTTTTGTCGGACTTTTGGTTGCAAAGCCAAGGCTTTGATTGGTCAACACGTAAAGGGGCGGGGCTTAATGGGTCGGTCTATTGTAATATCAAAAATGTAGACAACTCCCCTTTCACCCCTTCGCCTCAAACATTGTCCAGAAACCAACCACTGTGTACCCGCCCCTTTATTTAAAAAGAATATTACAGAAAAATCGTGAACCAGACCGAAGCAATCCCTCCCCCCGCCCCTCCCCCCCCCCCCCCGATTTCAGTAGGTGCACCATAACAAGTATATTACAAATAATTTATTAATTTATTCAAAGGGGGCTAATTAGTTGTATTCATATATATTTTTAAAATGTTTATGTTTTGTTATAATTATGCAACATCGCACGTTCTCTTTCGCTCTAAAAAAAACTAAAACTTTTGTTTTAGGATTTTTCACGCAGTACGTTTTCAAGGGTAATCGACCGCCCTATAAAAAAGTTGGGCGGAGAATGCAGGGTACCAGTTTATTCGCAAGCGCAAGATTTCAAACGAAGTGTCACAGACAGCTATTGATACGTGAATTGTTAGAATCTGAATTAAAACTGTACGATTTTCTCTGCAATCGTGTCTCCAAATGAGGTAAATATGGATAGATATGACATGAGTAGATAACTCGTTAATTTGGGATACTTAAGTTACAACGATTTCGATAAGAAAAGGGGAGGAGAGTTATTCACGAAAGATAAATGAACGGGAAAATAACTGAATGAATTGAACCGTTGGGCGTCTATTTCCGACACTAGACGGCTAGTTAGTTTAGCACTTGTTGGCAGTTGGACCTGTTGGACGCATCTTAAACGTATTTAGGCCTAAGCCATTTACTCACTCACCCGAGCAGTGAAATTTTCACCGGATTTAAATACAATGTCTAGAAATCTTGGTATAACTTTCGTTGTGATTACGTTTTTGTGTTCCAAGTTTGGTTTATTTTGTAGGTTATCTTTCGAATGATGTACACATTTGTTTTTATTTGCTAGTTCTAGGAACCTTGCATGCTTACTAAAGTTTAAATTGAAGCTTTGGATCACCAAAGCTTTGAGCTTCTAATCTAAAATATAATGACACACCATCTGAATTAGCATGATTAGAGAGCCTGTAATATCAATTAGCTTTAGCATTGCACGGAAAGTTGTGCACACAACTTTTTCAACTGTAGAACATCGTTTCAAACCAAAGTCAAAGTGATTGAAATACATGTAAATCAAATCATACCTTTACTTTGGAAATTACCAATAATGTCTTGAATACGTACATATTACTCCTAGAACTATGAGGTTCGTTCCGCTATCGTCTCCACGAGCCTCATAGAGTGACATGTACAAAATCCTATTCGAAACTTTCTGCCCTTCACATTTACATAGCTACAGTTCTTTTTTGTAATCAGATCTCGCCAAAACTAGGCTCTATGTGTTCTTTCAACTCTCATCGAGCGTTGCACGGGTCCAGAAAATCCACTCCGCAAACTAAACGTTGTTAAAAAGGGTTAAATTCTCACCGTAACTCAGATCCCATTCAAACAGTATTGCAACAAATATGGCAACAAAAACTGGTATGCTGCTATGTGGTGCGCTGGTCCTATGGGCTGGTTCCGCGTACCAGTTAATTTTGCTGCTCCGGCCGCCATATTTGTTGCATTACTGTTTGAATGGGATCTGAGTTACGGTGAGAATTTATCCCTTTTTAACAACGTTTAGTTTGCGGAGTGGATTTTCTGGACCCGTGCAACGCTCGATGAGAGTTGAAAGAACACATAGAGCCTAGTTTTGGCGAGATCTGATTACAAAAAAGAACTGTAGCCATGTAAATGTGAAGGGCAGAAAGTTTCGAATAGGATTTTGTACATGTCACTCTATGAGGCTCGTGGAGATGATAGCGGAACGAACCTCATAGTTCTAGGAGTACGTACATATAATAATTAAATTCCATCAGAAAGCAAATTCCTTTCACATGGCGAGAAAGCTCAGCGAAAGTAAGCGCCGTCGCTGTGTATATTATTAATAGTAACATTTTAAAATTATACGTAATGGAAGTAGATTACTCCACTTTTTCCAATGGTGACCATAGGATATTTTTTTATCATCAAATTCAAAGTCTTCAGATCATGCTCTATCTATGGCTGTTTGGTGTGATCCGCTCAATGCGCTAGCATGTGTAAAACCTGAAAAACAAAGTGTTTTGTAATCTTCAGATCTAGGGCGGTTTCGGGCAGTTCAGTTATGGCCGGGCAGTACAGTAACTAGTATTATTAGTAAAGGGTTAAGCCTAAGCATGTAGTATCGTCAGGTATGTTGAACAAAGGAGATATTTATAAATTATGTAAATTGTATACGTACATGTATAATACATGTGTAATAATAATAATTGTTATTATATTGTGACCATTTTATTCCATGAATGTATTAAATTATCTTATTTCTAATAAGGACATTGACTAAAAGCTTGGTTAAAAAGTACATTGTATAGTGTCACTGTACAGTACATGTGTAAGTAATGTTTGTACTGTAGCTGCATTTCAAAGTTGAACCTTTATGTATTTACCTGACTACATTTGTTCAAAAATAACAAATTTACAAATGCACGTACATACTTTGTACTGTTGTGCATAGTGTGCACGCATACTTGAGTATTTTGCCACGGTAATTTTGGAATACATGTTCACACGTACTGTATACATGTACGTGTTTGGTACATGACCGTCTATGCTAGTGTAACCTTACAACAGCATTAAGTTAAAAAGAAACAAACTTTTTTTTGTGTGATTCCAAACTCCTGTCGGCCACAGTTGTTCAAACTGATTCTCACCGTTGCTTCTGTGAAGTATCAGGCCTGAACAGTAAATAACCTGATAAAAAGAATTTTCTTTACAGCTTCAGATTACAAAGTAGCTACACATTGTCTACAAAATGAATATTGATCTAACAACGTCAAATGTCATGTTTACTTTCTCCGCAGGTTGATCAGTCCACACAGTGTTTGCATGTAGTTAACTCTTCTAGCATCTAACTTTCTTCAAAGATGGATCTTACATGTAGTTCTCCAGGTAAGACGTTCAACATGTTCGAGTGAGGGAATAAAAGTGTGGTGAAAAGGTTTTCAACTAGTTGTTTAAACATGGTGAAGCCTGGTTCTTGATAATTTTACCGAGATGAAGTCGAGGTAAAATTATCGAGAACCAGGCCGCACCGTGTTTAAACAACTTGTTGAAAACCGATTCAACACACTTTTATTCCCGTTCATAAATACCTTTCAGTTGAAAAACATCTAGAAACCTTTAAAAGTTGAGAACAAATCTGACAGCTTACCTCGCTCGGGTCTGCATTAAATTTGTATTCATGTTGAGCGCCTTGTGCAAGTTTCGAACTAGCGCAAGAACAATTTGCATGCCATTATCCTCCTCCTCCATGGGGCTACCAATTTAAATTGGGCCGGGCAATTTGGGCCGCGCAAATCTGATAGCGACATCTTTTGGTTCAATTTCCTCAGTCAATGTTTAAATGCTTTGTGGCATGTCCGTATTGCACGTTTAAACATGGCCACGTGATCTCCTCTAGACCAATCAGAATGGATAAACTGTCCCAGGTATTTATGAATAAAGAATTAACGCTAGCAACAGCAACTCATCTGGGATTGAAAAAGCAGCCATCCCCATGTTTTTCACAAGAGGGGTGCAACCACAGTTTCGTGTGGTGGGAGTACATGTACACATGTACATGTGAACTCAGCCCCATCAAAAACCCATCACCAGGAAACAAACTTTCAGTTACAATGAGCTTTTGTTATCATCTAAAAAGTACATGTAGGGAACACTAGACTACTGCACGTGTACATGTACATGTACCTGTAGATTCTACATTATACATGTACACGTACATGTACCTGCATTACTGCAGCGATGATCACAAGTTGGGGAGATAGAGCCTTCTGCTCTACCAGCCAGGCTTCTGATGGATGATACCCAAGCCTACATCCTTACGGACTGTAAAGGGGGTAACCCTGTTTCAGCCCCAGGAGTACAGTAGGTGGCAACGGCCCCTTGAAAAACAGCTGATCAACTGGTTTATTATGGCCAAAGTCAGACAGTTTTTCTTGATTATGTTAAGATTAATCCTGTCCACAGTTGCATGTAGTAGGGCAGTTAATAATAATAATAATAATACAGTTGACACTTAGCTGTCCTGTGGCTGTTCTGCCGATCTAGCCCGAGGCCGTCCAAAGTCCTTCCTCGGCCATCTAGGAAGGCTGGACAGCTTGCCACATGTAAATGAGGCACTGGCTAATTAAATTTAAAATAGTGAAAAGCCTAATGTGTACTTCAATACTATCATGACTATTCGTACATGAACATACCAGTAATGTAATGGAACGTTCCAGCAGTCAACAGACTGATCCATGTTCGCCTGCAGGAACTTAACCGATCAATTATATTCCTCCTGTTCTGACTTTTGGCATCCTTAAAGTAAAAGTAAACCTGTTTATAAAAGATGTTCTCCTCATGAAAATTAACACCCCCAAAAAGAAGAAAAAGAAGAAAAAAGACTAAATAAATAAAGCTAACATAAAATACATATATTATAATGTTTTGCATTTGTTGTATTTTACAGCATGTCGAGGAACTAAACTTACAACAACAGCTCTCATTCACAGTTCTTCCCCACCAGGGTTCATAGCCAATCAAAAGGTAAGAGACATGCTCTGAAAAGGGAACAACATGTTATCAATAGTTCAAAAATCACGAACACAAAAACAGAAATACATCGTGCATGTGTGCATGTAAACATTTGAAGTGACTTTTGTACATTACTTTTAGAAACTGTTGTGGACGTAATTTGTAATGTTTGATTTCTTGAAGGAGTTATCAACCAGAGGAAAAGTGAAAGCGCATAATGGCTGCGTTGTGACGGAAAACGACAAGATCATCCTCCTGAAGCGTGTCTACACCTCCCCAGTGAGACGGTCATCCAGGGTCCGTCGGAAAGGCTGTCTTGTCGCATCAACCCCAATGCCTAAACGGAGGCACTCTGTACCAGCCCATACAGTAATTGTAAACTCACAACAGACTAGGCCCAGATGCTGCCCCAAGTCTGCTGACTTGGCCCCACTGAACACTGTTAATGGAGAGACTAGACATGCTAGAGAAGCACCCGGTGTGTCACTGTCAAATTTGACCAGCCCCTCTACCGCAGTAAAGGAAGGTTTCCAATGGTTGGATGAAACACCGAGACGTCGCTTGTCGGTTAGAATCACCGAGACAGCAGAGATCAGGAAAAAACTGGCAGAGGCTGGCATGCCCCGTCTTTCATTGTGCGCAGACCCGGAGGCAGTGACGCCAGGACAATACCCAGTGTCGCAGAACAATTTGTCACAAGATGACAATTGTGCATTACCTTGTGGGTACGGAGACGAGCCCTGTGAGACGAGAGGTTATGAGGATCAGCCCACATTGTCAAAGTGTGATACCAAATCCATGTTTGATCCCAGTGGTTATCTGGGATCTGTGTTCCCTGACTTGCAGTGTACAAATAGCAGTTTAGGATCTGATGAGATTGACTTGGGGTCAAAGAATGTAGTTGGGGGTGAACTGTTACCTTCATCAAAAACCTCCCTGAAAAGTAAACGTGTAAATAGTGAAGATTTCATGAACGGCTTCTTTCATGCAAGCAGTGAATCCTCCATGGAAATGGAATCAGTCGACAGCAGTGATGAGCTTTCAAGAGATGCCGGAGATGAAGTGTTGTGCATCAGCCCCCTTCCTTTTGAAAATTCAGAGATGAACTTAAGCTTTACACCGATCCAAACTGAACAGAGCAGACACTTGCGTCTTGGGCTTACAAATTGTTTGCTGTCGGAGCATGAACAGCCTACGGGTAATGTCGATATGGATGACTTTCTTGCAACTCCCTTGGAAATGTCCTGCAGGACTTCTCCAGTGAACAGCATTTCAGTGGATGCAACTGTGAACTGTTCCCCGTCTTCCAGAAGCCGGGGATCCATCCTCCGGGTGGATCTTGGCAAGAACAATCCATTAAGTCCACTGGCCTCTCCCTCAGGAAGCCAGTCCAAATACAGGGATGTTGAGTATCCATCTCCTCGAAAGAATGGGATGAGGCCAAGGGGGTTATTGAAGCTAACAATGTCTTCTCCAACCTCAGCCTCAACCTCAACAGACACAAGCAATATCAAGTCCCTGGATTACCAAGACCAACTGACAGATGATGTCTGCATTGTGAATCTCACTCCAAACAACAGGGTTTATAATAGTTTGAAAGATAAGGAGCCCTCACCAACCTACGCCTCACAGGCTAACACTGAATCCCCTTCCTCTCCGAGGAATACAAGCATTGTCGGTGAGAAAAATGAGTGGAAGCAAAATACTCCAGACGCTTTGTCCACACAGCTTCGCCTGAAGCAAAACTCTCCGTTTGTCCAACTCAAGTCGCCAGAAAGTGGCCTTTCCCCTGTCCTCTGCACAAATGAAGATAATGATTTTCAGGATTTCTCAGAGTTTGACTTTCTAGCATCAGATGAGAGCAACCTCCTTGCTCAAGCCACAAGACAGACTGAGGTTTTCTCGCAGCCAGTTGGTACTGAGAAGGTATTAAACTGTTCATTCAACCACCTTGCCCAATCATCAGATGATGGAAGTTATCCGCAATGTCACACTGATCATCACCACTGTGTGCAGCCTGCCAAAGAATCTGTGGAGTTAAGGTCATTGCCACATGAGGTACATGTACATGTGTGTGACAATCATCAGCAGATAGAAAGTAATGGGAATCATGCATCCGCTTCTCATAATCCATCAATATCAAATACCATTAGTGTAAAGGATTCAGATGAAGTGTGGACCCCGGCTCCAGATTTCCTATTGGACGGCTTTGAAGTACCTTCCAAAAAGAAAAATACTTTTGCTCGAAGGAGTTCAATGAGAATTGCTAAAAGGATGTCACTGCTGACAGCAGAAGTGGAAACTAAGACAGATGAAGACAAAGATTCAGGTAAAATTATGCAACTAAAGACCACAGAGGCTTCAAAGTTGGGGACAATGGTAGATGTTAAGAGAAAGCGAGGACGACCAAAGAAAAAACGTCAAATTATCAACAATCATTGTCTCGAACAGCAAAATGCTGCAAATCCTATTCCTTCCACTCTAAGTATGGAGCCACAGTCCACAAAGTTGATTTCAAACCTATACATGTCTAATGTTCTTAATACCTTGCCAGTGCCAGAGGAGCAACTGAAGTGCCAGTTTGACGATGATCCGAAGCCAGACCTTATGAAAAGTTTTCGTAGGAAATCAAGGCGATACTCAGCAAGACTCCATCCAAATTTCCTTCCTTCAGCTGGTGAAGACTCCTGTAGCAATACCTCTAATTTGAAAGCTAACGGTGAAGTTAAAAGGAATAATGAAAAAGACCCAATGCTTCACTCGGCTTCTCCATCGAAACTCGTAAATTCTTGTCGTACTGTCAACGAATCAGCGACCACACAACTGAATACACATGACCAAGAGGTGAGTCAAGAGTTACCTGAAACTGAGTTGCATGTACCTCCTGGGAGAGCTTCTAATAAAAAATCAGGTGGAACAAGGAAACGGAGGCGATCAATTCGACTCCTCAAAGTGTCTTTAAACCAGGAAGAGGATGCCTCTGCTCCCTCTGGCCAAATACCACAGGAGAAGGAAGCAAAGGCACAGAATCTTCACATCTCACCAAACCAGGATATAGAAAACCTGAAGAACAATTTGGAAACTGATTCTGCTGTTCAATGCAATTCGGTACCGTGTCACGGGACAGGAAATGCAGGCCTCCACTCGGAAAATGTTACCATCGAGATTGAAAAGGAGAATGAAATTTGTACCTCAATTCGTGTTAGTCATTTGCCTGAAACCTTTTCCCCGTCACCAAACAATGGGTTCGTAGATATTAGTCATCCCTTTTGTGCAGACTTGGCAGCTTCAAGTTCGATGGACAAAGCCAGTTCGGACATCAAACCTGAGGAAAACGCTACCAGCAGTAGGCCCAGAAGGCGGCGGTCTGGTGTCGTTTTATCTTCAGTACGAAAAAGAGAGGTGAAATGTAAGAAGCCCTGCGAGAGGAGCGATGAAGAAGCTGTGAAAGAGTTGTACTTGAAAAGAGGAGAGAGCAAGGCCCTTAAACAAAGCAATCTGGAGACCGTCTTTGAAGAGGTGCATATTGGGAAGAGGGGCAGCCCTGTATACACAGGATCTAGAAAATGCAAAAGAGCCATGACATTCCTTGAGCACCCCTGGCTACCTCGAAAGAGAAAGAAGCATCAAAAGAACAAAATTTGTCAAGTGAAGCGTAAGAAAAATGCACCAAAAGATCCAAACATTGACAAAAAGCTTGAGGCACTTTTAGCCGATTTAACACTCTCACCGTCCCTATCTTTTACATCACTCTGATGTTGAATGTCGGAAAAACTCTTTGAGATTTTCACCACCAGGAAAACAGTGTTCCTGTGAAGAGATGCAAATATGGAATGGCAATTTTAACTCTTTAGAGACCGAGATATTCTGAATAATTACTACCATACACCCAGGCTTGGCTAATGCTGTTGTGTTTCTGACAAATTAAGTAATATTTCTGAAAAATGACTACAAACACAAATTTGGTTTTGTTTTAGAAAATCATTTCACCTTTTTGGTTGAGTGGCAGTAAATAGAAGTAACATGTATGTGGCTGCTATGTGCATTTTCGGTATGAGCCATTTTGTAGCCGCATTGGTCTCTAAAGGTTTATGGCTGTATCGGAATTTGCGGCTACAGCCACGGCTGTTGCTAAGACTGTTGCTATACATGTACATGTAGATGTTCTATACTTCAACGTATGATATGTGGTGATCCAGCCGTAGCTGTAGCCGCAATCGCCAATTCAACCTAACATCCCTGTCCGTCCCTTGTTTGACATCACCCTGACACATAACACGGAAGTTACTCTCAAAGACCAACCTCTTGTTTGACAACACCATGGCCTGCCTGTTGTCTGGAGAAGTCCTCTACAATTAGACAATCCAGAAAAAAACCCACCAATGGTTCCAAATAATTAACAAGAAACCAGAATCACTTCCAGCTGACTTAACTGTCTTACCTCTCACTAAAGTGTAGAAAGATGTGTTTGTGTGTTCTAAGGGTTCAACCATATCAATGGATGCAACTGCTGAAACAGGGTCCTCCGACATCCAACTAAGACTGTAAGTAGAAGATAATCATTGTGTTTCAACAGAATGCTTTACAAAACTGGCCCCGTCCTTTTTTCCTTTCTTTGGAGTTTGAAGTTGTTTTGCAAGTCGCTTTGACCCAAAAGTTGGTCTCTTACGTGGAACAAGATATAATCCCTTCTCATCATCCTTCAACATGGTGTTGAATGAAAGTCAAGTCCTGAAATACCATTGTTTATAATGGATAGTTCATTTACATTATAATTTGACACAATGGCCTAATGGCTCCCTCACCCCAAACTCCTTGGATGCACCGCTGTTTCGGAGAAAGTTATAGCTGTCTCCTTGAAGTTTAGAAATTTAGGGCAGTATTACTTCTGACAGGAAACACAGTAAAGAGGACCACTTATCTACTTTCAGATTAGCAGTTTTTCCAATGGTTGTAACTTTTTGTTAAGTACCTGAAATCACCCAAAAATGTTTCAACATGTGAAGGGACATGCAGGCTTATATGGAAACAAAAATTTGAGTTGAATAGGATTATTAATTTTGTAGTTACTCTCAAATTTCATTTAAAAAAAAGGACAGAAAATGCAGGTAGATTTTTCCGTCCAATTTGGATGAAATTTTGAGGGTGACTTAAAAAAAATAAAAACATTGAATGAACCAACTCAAATTATGTTAAGCATAAGCCTGCATGTCCTTTCACAAAAACACTTTTGGCTGGGTTCAGCTACTTACAAAAGTTACAACCATTGGAAAAGCTGATAACGTAACGGATGCAAAGTGCCTCCCCCCACCCCCACAGTGTTTTCTGTCATTTGTGTTCATACAGTCATGCCAAAAGTTAGAGGAAAACAAATTAAGATTAGGTGAAAAAGGTAATCACAATTCAAAAAAATACATGGGTAAAAACATGGTTTTCTCTTTAAATCTGTGCAGTATTTATAACCGATTCCCACCCTTCACAATGTTAAGTGTAAAATTTAAATTATATTTGTCCATAATATTCTAGGTATTTAAGAAAGACAAGTTGAAAACCTAAATATATCTAAGTTTAACCTAATAAATAGCATTGTTACAGACGAAGTAGCAAGAATCAATTTGTGTTTTTAAAAGATTACTTGAAAGTTTACTATAATACTTGAGAATGATTCTGAAAAAAGTTTTTGATGTTGAGTGTTGTCGATAATGAATGTGCGTGGAAATCACAATTTCTTGTTCAATACACTTAAAAAACCCAAAACCCAACAATTGCAAGAAATGATGTTTTTTTATGATACTATCTACCTGAAAGTTTACCACAACACTTTTGATGTGGAATGTTGTCACTATTGAATGTACATGTACCATACGGGAAAATCAAATTTATCTACGATTACACATTAAGTCACCCATCACATGTTTCTCTTCTCTTCTTCATTGAAAAGTGCAGGTTATAGACTTCTCAGGTTTTTTTTTTATGGGGGTTCAGAATTTTCTGCCCTGAATAATTTGTAGTGACTACTGATCAAGAAAGGTCTGTATTGTGTCTCAACCTTTAGTTTTGTGTTTGCCAAGATGTTAGGCCTGATACATTATGGAAGCAGATGCCTTGATGCCCCTGGTTATCAATTGCCTTGACGCCCCCTGGTCATCAATTGCCTTGATGCCCCATGTCATCGATTGCTTCGATGCCCCTGGTCATCAGTTGCCTTGATGCCCCCTGGTCATCAATTGCCTTGATGCCCCTGGTCATCAGTTGCATTGATGCCCCTGGTCATCAGTTGCATTGATGCCCCTGGTCATCAATTGCCTTGATGCCCTTTGAGATGTTCAAGTACAACTTTTCATTTCCTTCAAAGAGGTGCCCTTTACCAATGAAAAAGTGTCTTGCCTTTGACAAGAATGAAGCATCAGTCCTGTGTATGGAAGTAGAAAGTACATGCATTTTAATCCTCTCATTGTGTCACATTGGGAGGTTAAATGGGCTTCGTCCTCTATACCAAGGAGGGGGTAGACTGAGGCCTGCTTACAAATTTCAAGGTTTGTTTTTACTCTTGTGTAGTAATTGAACCCCCGAATTTGTGTATGTATGTCTCTTCTGTAATTCTGCAAGTGCTTACTTTGTATTTTGACATGTCAAAACAGTCTTGATTGGAGGAATTCAAAATCGAGTGCGAGATCAAGACATTTTTTGTACCAGACATTTCCGTTTATGTGCAGGGTCTACTTTCAAAGAGCTGCTAAGACGGAAAAAGTAACTTGGCACAAACTAAATCATGCTTGCCAGAATAAGGTTACCGACGAAAATACCATGTCACTTAACTTGAAGTATTTAAACTCACTCCGAGGCAATGAAGTTATCCAAAAAGTCCCCTCGATCCACTAAGCCAAATTGTACATGTCTTTTGTAGTAGTAGTCCCGGCCAATTTCCTACCTCTCCAGGTAGTACTTAATAAGGAGGACAGTTCTTTTCAGAACTAAATTGGCCCCCCGAATTCCAAAATCTACTCTGCGGTAGTAGCATAATAACAGGACAAATTCTGAGAAGAACAATCTACTGTATATAGCAAAGTAGATATAATCACATGGTGTTACCGTTATTTTCTTGTTTCTCCCTCGTGAATAAAGCACAATTTCATAAAACTACTTGGCCAAAATAAACGCATGTGATAACAAATGTATCTGCTAAGAAAAGAATGTGCAGACAAACTCTCTCACACACACACACAAGTGTGTATTTACCTCCAATCGGGGACCTCCTATTGTCCCTCTTTTGTTTGTACTTTAACTTTTTAGCAACAGCTCCCATTGGTTTTGAACACGATTTCCAACTGGGGACCTTTTCTAACCGGGGACCCTATTGTCCTCTTTTGTTATAAGTCCCCGGTTTGAATGCCTAAACAAACTCACACACACACACACACACACACACATAATGTGGTAGTTTAGCTGGTAACTTTGCGTTTAGCAAAAATAATAAATAATTCTAACACATTTTTGTGCTTTGCAGCTGTTTGGAATTGGCCCCAGGTCTATTGTACAATGTTTAAAAATCTTTCTCAGCATTATTCAAGATATTTATTAAAGCAATACGAATCTGTTACCAAATCAGATACACAAGTTAATTGTCACAAAGGCTTCAACCTCAAGGCCATTAGACTTAAGTTATATGGAAAGAAGTGTAGTAACTGCATGATACACAGGAGTTGGTTAATTTTATTGTAAATCACGACTATTTGAACATTTTACCAATCTTAAAGAAAAACAATTATGCATTTACTGTAAATTGTGTAAAATGTGTGCTTCAGGTTAATTTTACAATTAAACATAAAATCATTGAACTTTATCAAATGAGTTTGTGTTTGATATGTCTCAGTCTGGACTGGATTTTCAATCAAGTAATAAATTACCAGAGAGACTGACTGGGTACATATAAATCAATTTTGGGGTTCAAAGAAAAATGACCAGCACTTAGCTTGAACCTGTAACCTTTAGATTTATGTGCAAGTGCTCTACCAACTGAACTATCCTAGCCCTATGTTGGCGGTTCCCTATTTTGATTTTGATTTTGATTAATTTTTTTAGTGTTTTGGTTTTTTGATGGGGGGGGGGGGCGGGTGTTGGATTCAATGATGACTGATCAGATACATTGTGGTCGTTTTGAGGCTTTGGGTACAAAGTCAGTTTACAACCTGTATCAATAGACCGTTCCGGCTTTGGCAACAAGCCCTGCCCACACACCTTAGTTTGTGTCATTTACGCTGCACGTGTGACTGAGTTTGACCGAGGTCACATGACCAAAAGGCATGATCCAATTGGTCAATGCGCACGGTTTGATTGACAGGCTGGAACAGCGGTCTATATTATGGCCCAGGTAGCCTCTTTGAAATTCTGGGCCTTTATAACTCAGTTTCCTTTACTGGTTTAAATTTTGTTTTGGAGGTAATGTTAAATGCCTCAACTTGATTGGCTCTACAGCTCAAATTGGATCAGAGAGTCCAGAGTTTTGTTGTGATATGACAGGCCCTTGGTTAATTCATGTTTGCAACCCTCTGCATAAAACATTGGTTCAAAAACCCATCTCATGTTAAGTGAACTTAGGTTCATTTACTTAAAAGAACTGTGCATAAAAACATTAGTACCGTAGCTTAGTATTTTTCTGAGTTTGGTGGTTTCCCCTTTTTCAAAAGTTCTTCAAACAAGTGTCAGCTTAGTTTACAAAAACACCATCAGACGTTGCCTGTTAAAACCATTTAAGTCAAACATTACTTTTCACGATTTTGAAAATTCTGCCTGAGACCGCCCCTTTAAGTTTTTTTTAACAACATCCAAAATCCTATTTAATAGTTATAGCGCCCTCAATCTATGCATAATTTCTGCTATGGCCAGTTTCCAAGATGGCTGCGCCCATGAGAGGCCGTGTGCTCATGTTGTTGAAATTTCCCACGTTCAAAAAAACATGTTTTCAGACTCAAAATCTGATATGCAAGTCAACAGTCAGACGTTTAGCAACCACGACGCATAATCTGGCGAGGGAGGTTCGTAGAAGACAGACAAACAGTGCAGAAACGAAGACAAACGTGTCAACAAAGATAGCCAACAAGAAAAAGACCGAGTCCGAGACGTCAGGCGGCGGGGGAGGCCGGTTTCATGAGGGGGAGTCTAGAGCTCATCGGAAGCTGTCAGGAAGGTCAGACCGTGGAGGAAGGTCGGATGATAATGAGCAATTGCAGAGACCTTTTGATTTTGATTATGAAGCTGAAGAAAGTACATGTAAAGAAGTGGGAAACAAGATCAATTATGAAAAGGCAAGAGCAGATGATAAACGAATCGGGTAAGTTAAGTATTTATAATTTATTTAGTAAGAGTAAGACTTCAATTCATTATCATTCTTTTTGTTATATATTTCATTTGCATTGTATGTTGGCCTAATTATTGTGTATCTTACTGATAAAAGAGACATTAAAATGTTTCTGCTCTAAAGCTTATTAAAAGTTAAATCAGATCAAGATTAAGAATAGGAAAAAGAAAAAATGTGAAGATGTTTTGGAGTTCTTCCACTGGTCAAGGTCAACATATTTATGGAGTTTGTAAATGTAAATAGTTACTTATTATCATCATTGAGTATTTATTGGGAATTTATGATGAAATTATGGTAACTCTGACCAGATAGAGTTACAATCATTGCAAAAATCATCTATGTGTGGCCTAGTTGCGATAATCGTAACCCTCCATCCTCCCGACGGTCGGAGACCGGAGGGTTACGACACTGATATTATATTATCTGATATTATCGACGTTATGGGCAGTTTTGACCAGTTTTTGCCAGACTCGTGATCAGATTCGTCCTTTTTTTCCACTTTCCAAAATCATGACAGACATTCTAAACACATGGAGTTGATCTTTATTGTAAGACAACGTCATCTGGAACCCTTAAAACAACATCATGAAAATATTTGGCTGAAAAAACGACAAAAAGTTACCAAAAGACTGACCGTATATATCCATAATCCATAGCGGGGCCAACTAGTGATTTTGAACGTCGCATTTGCTTGACTACAACCAATCAGCGTGACCCAACCAAACACGCATCCGGACGAGCCATGGCTGTCGTGAGTGTATCGGCCATTCCAGCTTGAAAACTCACCGCCTGTGTGTGTAAGCATCGATCCCCCTGGACATTGTACATGTTCATGTACATTGTACATTGTACACGCACAATGTATTGTGTACACTATGCTACACGCATGCACAGTCAGTCAGTGTGTGGCCGTGTGGGGTGTGGAATCACCACACGGCAGTACTACGAGCTGTGTAGTTTGTGCACGCACGATGTTCATACGCACCTGCATGCTGCGCACACGGTCCGGGGATCCATGCTTACACACACAGGCGGTGAGTTTGCAAGCTGGAATGGCCGATACGCATACGACAGCCATGGCTCGTCCAGATGCGTGTTTGGTTTGGTCACGCTGATTGGTTGTTGCCAAGCAAGTGCGACGTTCAAAATCACTAGTTGGCCCCGCTATGGATTATGGATATATCGGTCAGTCTTTTGGTAAGTTTTTGTCGTTTTTTCTGCCAAATATTTTCATGATGTTGTTTTAAGGGTTCCAGATGACGTTGTTTTAAGGGTTCCAGATTACGTTGTCATACAATAAAGATCAACTCCATGTGTTTAGAATGTCTGTCATGATTTTGGAAAGTGGAAAAAAAGGACGAATCTGATCACGAGTCTGGCAAAAACTGGTCAAAACTGCCCATAACGTCGATAATATCAGTCTTGTGTCGTAACCCTCCGGTCTTCGACCGTCGGGAGGATGGAGGGTTACGATTATCGCAACTATGTGTGGCCTGGCATACATTACCTGGTACCTTGATTGCATGATTGCTTGTATAATCGCTTGTATGCCTAATTTCCCACAAAGCAAAACAAAGAGCAATGAAAAGTGATCTAAAGATTTTGAAATTGTGTTAGCGATAAATATCAATTTGTTAACCCTTTTGTTTTAATCTCGTAAATACAATTTTTACTCCAAATGCTACCACAGGCGGCTGATGATGTTCGTCAAGTCTCGCAAATACAGAGAGCAGTCAGGCAAAGTAATGATTGAAGGGCGTCGTCTGATCAGTGATGCCATAGACTCGGGGGTCCAAGCCCACACTCTGTTCTTCAGCCAGCTCCAGAGCTTGGAGGGTATCCCTTTGCACAAGACGAAGGCTGCTCTCGTCAAAGTCCCATACAGAGAGATCACCATGTGGTCGGATGTTGTAACGCCACAGGGGGTTATAGGTAAGAATGATTTTAAGGTTTGCATGGTGAAGGTGCAATATGCGGTAACTCCATGTAGGCCTATGAAATCTGAGTGTTTGATTCTGAGAAGAACCAGAGGTATACTCTACGTTTTGATTAGTATGCTCTATTCGTCATCGAGAGAATGCGATATTCCGAATGGGAGTGGAGTTTAAGTAGACTGAAGTAGGACCATACATGGGTGTGAGAATTCAGCTTTCAAGCTGGTTTCAGCTTTTTTCATTTTGATTTTTACTCTGAATTTTAGCTTTTTCGTACACTTGCTGTGTACAAAACTATATGAACTTTTGAAATTCAGCTTTTTGCTGGATGTTTTCAGCTTTTTTTTTTGTAAGTGGCCACTCACACCCCTAATCATAATGTAGGATGAGGTAGTCCAGTAGCCCTGGTAGGTTGTCAGTCTCCATTGCACTGCCACAGAGATTGACGTCCTACCAGAGCTAGGCAGTACAGGTTCATGCATGTTGCCGTAAGAAGCGGTAAGTGCTGTGAATTTCATTAAAGCCTGCACTTTGATCTTGATTTCAATACATGTTGTTCTTAGTGCAATTTCCCCATTTGAAAATATACCATTGGTATACATGTTTTATATTTTTTCCGCCACTCTGACACAAAGAACCAGCGCTTTGTCTTGCAGATTGCATTCCAGATCCTTTAAGTCAGCGGATTTTCAGTGAGCTTTTTTTTTCATATTATAGATTAAATCATTCACACCTTTCTTTTCTCTTGAAACAAGGTGTCTTCAAGAAGCCAACTTATGAGAACACACTCCATTCACCGTCATCAGTGCTGCCTCTGACCCTGATCTGTGATAACATCAGGGAACCTGGCAACCTTGGGACCATCCTGCGTTCAGCTGTGGCCGCCCAGTGCCAGAAGATTCTCCTCACAAAAGGTTCGTCATTGTGAATTGCAATTAAAAACAGGATACCAGCATGTCTCTTCCCCTGCCTATTTGAACATGACTGCAGTGAGGTGGCCCAACTCACATACATGTACAGGGTATGGCCTTTTTAGTCCCCCAAAACGGCAATTCTACTGGAAAATCTCAAAGTCTAAAAGTCTGTGGGAATGTTTTGAAGGTGTACCATGGCCTCTGTGTAATTCCAGGCCTGTGATTAATCACTGGTATTAGTTTTCTTTAAGATCATCAAATAAGCCTTTGAAAAATCTCTTTGTACCACTTGGCCCCACTCACAAACTATAGCTACATGTAAATGAACGTGCTTTCAAGACAACTGTTTAATCAGTTTACTTTTTTGACTGTCTTCAGTTTGCTCCTGATAGCAATCAGAGTATACTAATTAAAACACTGATTTTTTTATTTGTTGTTGAAGAAAAATGATTGTTTTCACTCCACAGTAACTCATTTGAGAGATTATTCCCAGGGTGTTACTGCAATCCTGACTTGATGAATTCTTACTGTGAAAGGTTTCAAATCCTGCAAAGTATAAAACAAGACGGATGGTTGATCTTTTTTGAATTCTCTAAATTGATATTGTTTCTTCTCATGATATCACTCTCAGGATGTGTTGACCTTTGGGAGCCAAAGGTTCTGCGATCCGGGGCAGGTGCTCATT
The DNA here is from genome assembly GCA_911728455.2 of Marthasterias glacialis. Lineage (NCBI taxonomy): Eukaryota > Metazoa > Echinodermata > Asteroidea > Forcipulatida > Asteriidae > Marthasterias > Marthasterias glacialis. The sequence goes on from OU452226.1 coordinate 12,631,408, forward strand.
TTCATATGCCAATCATTGCAAACGTCCCATGGAAGGAAATGGCCAACTACCTGGATGAAGACGTCACAGTGCATGTTGCAGACAATAACACCTCGGCAAGCATCAATCATTCAGGGATAGTTCCTTCAAACAGAAAGCAGAACCATGATGGACCGTTTCAAAGGAAACTGATGGAGGAAAGTCAAGGTGAATTTATGGACTTGCCTGTTTTAGAATCTGTAGTCTACCACGACATTAACTGGCGAACCAAGTCAGCGCTGGTCATCGGTGGCGAAACCGAAGGGTTGAGCTGCCAAGCCCTGGAGACCTGTGATCAGACGTCAGGCTGCAGAGTTCACATACCCATTGCAGAGGCAGTTGATAGCTTAAATGCTGCAGTCTCGGCTAGTGTCATACTGTTCGAGGCACTACGGCAGAATTTAACTCAACAGAGGACTTGAAAACTTTTTAAACGCTCTATGTACTAGCAGAATTACTTAAAGCCCCCGCTCAACACTGGCATACTGACTGGAAATGCTTCCATTCTTTGCACAATTTAAGATATATGGCATAAAACCAACCTGTGAAAATTTCAGCTCATTTCGGTGTTTCATTTGCGAGAAAACAGTGAAAATGCATGGGCCTTGTGATGGGGAATGGCATGAAAAAAGATGGAAAAAAAGCAATTAATAATAACATTCATTGTACAAACTGAAACCAGACTATTTCTCCTTCCCACCTAAGTTTGGTCACATTGATTTGAATGTGAGAAAATCAAGAAGGCTGCACAGTGATAAAGGTTTATTGTGGCTTGTCATGGCCGAGTAGACTAGCACATCAAACTCAAGTTCTCGTGGCTGTGTCATTGGAATACAAAAGTGAAAACGTAGAAATGTAGGTTCGAAGCTGGTCTTGACACTTGCGTCCTGTAGCAAGAAATGCTTTTCATCATCCAGTCGTAAATGGTACCTGTGGGGGCATAGATTGTTGATGTGAATGGTAAGCCACCTGTGCGCCCATTTGGCTGTTGGGCATCATACTCCTAATGAGTTGAGATGGTTTCGATGAACGGGGGGTAATAATATTGTAAGGGGCTTAACTTTGAGGGGCAACTTTGGCTTAAAAAGGTGGATAATACTTATTATTGTTCCTCAAAAACAAACTTATATTATGTACATCCATACATGTACTTAGAGTTACCATTGTGTGACACTATCTCTTTATGTGTGCTTGTACCAGTGATGAACAAAATAAAAACACATTTATTAAAAATGAGACAACGGTAGATGTGGTCATTTTGTATTTCTCGCTTCTCTTGGTTATACATGTACATGTATTTAATAAGCCTCTTGAGTTTACATTATGAGCTGCGGGCGCTTTAACAGCAGAAAAAAAGTTCATACTACCTTTCAGTCAGGTAGCTACACAGTACACAGATTCACAGCTGTGAGGTTGAATGTTGTAATTGTTTGGTTAACTCACTGGGAAACAAACTATCCATAAGTAGGAGGCGGGGTTCATTATGCACACCGTTTCATTGTCGATCTATTTTTCTGACTTGGTATAAACTCAAAATAGTTCTAAAGTTGTAACTTTCTCAAATTTATTGCAAGTATTCACTTCCATTTCTTGTGCTTCTGATTTGTTTTGTTCAATATACTTGTTATTATTATTGATATTTGTTTATTTGTGTTTTGTGGGTGGTAGTGGAAGGTGCTCCTTTTTAAAGAGTTCATTCATTTTTATAGCTACCATGAAACTAACCTGTGAAACTTTTATTTGAATTTGATGGACACTTTTTCTCTACAAAATAGTGAATACATTTGTATGTCAGGGAACATGTACTAAGACTTAATTCAATGTAGCAATTTCAAGTAAGTAAGAGTACTGAGTGCTGTGTGGTAATTTGCATTAATCCTACAGAATTTCAGATTAAAGTTGGGACATTGGTTGAACTCCTGGGCCCTATATATATGAATTTAAATTTAAATGTGATAAGTGGTAGTGTATTAAACCTAACTTTACCTAACTTTACCTAACTTTACCTCCCCCCTGATACTGAACACTTGCCCGCTTGCGGTCAAATCACAAAGGGTTGCCGTCTTTGTCAAACTGATGAGACCGCCGGCTTGCGTGCGCGCATAGTAACTGGGTTATTCCATTTACTGCTATAGTCATGACGGCCCAGCCTCTTTAATGTCGGGACACCATTGTCTGCATTTTCAAAATAGTATAGTAAAACTGATGTATGTGGACGAAAAATTTACCTTCTTATTTTTCACTGTCATTACAAAATGTTGCTGTGTTTTGAGGCATTGACTTAAACATGTATTACATTAATTATCTTCATGTAGACCATTCTAATTATTAAAATTGAAGAGAGAAAGAATCATGCCAAAAAATCAGAGAAAGGAAACAAAATAAGAAGCCAAACATATTGTCCATTTTTTAACCCCTTCAATAATACAAACAAATTACTATACTAAAACTAAATATGTCATGATGGCATAAAATGATTTTGTATGATTTTGAAGAGAGTTTGTGCTTGGTATTTTACACTGGGTTGCGCCTGTCATCGTTGCATAATTATTTTTAAAGCTTTGGTTAGAATACAAAGGTTACTTCCTCATGAGGTTAACCAACGCCATTCCTTTAATATTTTAGCGTTATCTGAGCTGCAATGTTGTTTTATAATATTGTGAATGCCATTATAATACCGAACCAGGGAGTAGGGAGTGTTGCAGTTTCTTGGGAGCGGAGTAGAACACCTTGAAGCCTGATGTCAGATCTCTCCACCTGTGCAGGAGTCTATTGCACACGGGCGAAGAGGAGACTATTCGCAAAGTAAGCTGTCGTCGAGCATTCCCACATCACCGACCACAAAGTTGATTGGGAAGCAGCAGTTAATCATCGCTCCCATCCAGACATGGCACTTAAGACGCATCAGAGAGACCATCGACATCTACAAGCACGACACCGTTCCTCAAGGCATCGGCTTCCACATTGGTGACATCTGGCTGCCACTCCTCCCTACCCCCTTATTAGACTGCATTGGGTCTTCTCTACCCGCAGTATTAGGTTAGGCTCCTTTGGGTCTTCTCTACCCACAGTCCCCCTCCCCCTTCGGCTCCCCACCTCCCTGACCTTGCTTGTTAGCAACTGACTTAACTCAGTGATGAGCACACACTTTCCATCCACTCCAAGAAGGATCAAGGACAAGATCAAGTTTTGTCGTGCATCATCGAATCCAGTTCCCGCTTCGTGCTTCATCAACTTTCCGCAACCACCTTACTTTAAGCAGCAGGTAGCATCAGAGACAGCATTCTTCTGAAGACGATCAGAGTACTGATCGAAACGTCGAGTTTTTAAACCATTGGTTCTTTAACCACACCAACTCATTAGAAATGATTACATGGTGTCTCTACAAAACTTACTAGATAGTTTACTTTTAATTATCACTTGCAAGAAGTTTCAGTGCAATAAGAAATATTTGCATCCCTCTGTTTAATGGTTATAAATAAATAAATAAAAGTTATACCTTTGAAAATATATATAAACTATAGATATACTATAGATATATAAAATAAATAAACCTCCAATTTATAAAAAAATAGTTTAAAAATGTAATTTGTCATGTTACATCCATTCGAGCTAACAAACGTTAAGATTCAGTGAGTCAGTTATAAATATTTATCAAATGAAAACTGATTCTTTTTTCTCCTTTTCTCGAAACTTGTTCACTTATCACCCTCACACCCTTAACTATTCCACTGCATTCTTGGGTTGTCTCCTGATCCTACTGATCCCATTATTCACAAGCCTTTTGGGGGCAATGGAAAAAAATTACGAAAAATAAACTAACGTTATATCATGTGCCATTTATATATTATCATATCATGGCGTTTTACTCAAACTACTGAACAACGCTCACCAAAAAACAAAACCAAAAAAAAAAAAAAAAAAAAATAGCTCAAAGTGGTTTCTGTTGCCAGGAACATCGATGTTCAAGCTAAATATTATCAATCAAAATATCTCGGAGTCCCATCTTTCGCCTTACCCTTTTTTTCTTAACAACAAAGACAAAGGGAAGGAAAGGAAAGGAAAAGAAACAAACCAAAACAAAACTTCTTGAATATGATACCTTTTCCTTAGGATTATTGGCACAATTTATGGCCGAACACCAGATTTTCGATCTGCCGTGACCTTTTATAATATAGTAGGTGGAATCATTGGCCTAAGTTTGTCGATAGCAGTTTTGGCCCCACTTATTATTGGGCGTTTAATTACCTACCTGACAAAAGCGGGCGCACTTCCACGCGCCTCAGCCCCTTTGCGTTTCATGTTTCTACACATCAGAGTGTCCTATCTTGCCTTTATTGTATCTTTGGTGACACAGACGGTGCCAACTGCTCCTTGTGTCATGTGATCAAGCAACACTTGGGCCAGCAGAAACTTCTTTGGATAACAAAACAAAGTCCTCTTCACAGTTTTGTTATTTGAAGTAACAGTAACCCTATAATTAAAAAAGAAAAGCAATCAAAAAAGGTACGATGGATGGAAGTATTTTAAAGAAAGTAAAAAAAAAAAAAAAAAAAAAAAAGAGCTTTAAGAGCTCCAAATAGCGGTTCAATTATTTTTACTGGCAATCTTTATGAAAATAATAATGTGTCAATCAACACAATGTTAGTCTCCAGAAAAACGCGGTGTGTGAAAAGTGTGCACTCAATTTGGAAACTTGACGGAATCAAATTCAAAACAAAGCTGAATGACCGCAAGCCCTTCCAGACTAAAAGAGATGATGTACAGCAGACTTGCTGGAACAGAAAGTTATTTGATCACGACGCTACTTTTCGAGAAATTGATGGATTTTGCTGAAGAGGTTGAGCTGGGGTTTTAACTTTTTCAAATGGTGCAAACATTTCATTTTAGATATATTCTGATAATTCGTATCAACTTCAAAAATCTTAAGCCATATACCACAAGGGAAACTGACTGGATACATTTATAATTTGATTTGGGGGTGAACAAAGAAAAAAAATTACTATAGTGGGATTTCTTTAGAAATGTTGTAAGAAACACTTACTCGATTTTCCTTTCCTTTTTCCATTTATATGCTTTACTTTTAATTTTGGAAAATTGATTCTTGGACAGTGTACGAACATTTTGTTAAATAAAATTAATTGCTGAGATACTATTAAAATTGTTTCAGTTGTTACTTTGTAAGGAAAGACCTCAAGATTTAATTATGGGTATGTAATTTTGTTCTCATTTCCCTTCATAACGGGCTCATTAGGGCATTTTGGGGAGAGGCACTCCGTATTTTAAGTTTTCAAGCGATTTTTATTAATCTTGTCACAAATTTTCATTTAACCTTAAAAATTGTAATTAGAGGCCATTTTTAAAAGTTTTTTGGAGTCAAAAATCATATCTTTTCCTTCAATTATTCCCGTATTTCTCATCAAAATGCTATCAAACTTTAAAAATCGTTAAAATTGATTTTGTCAAAAAATTGCATACTGGGATCGCCGTTGGGGCGCTATTATCCCATTTGAAGGAAAATCATATTTTTTCACTTAATATTCTATATTACTGCCAGCTCTTGGTGCCCAGGCTGCAAAGGATGAGGCCTGGTTAGTGATCTCATAATATTTATTGCCCTGATAATTTTGAAATTAGCATGTTAAAAATATTTCATTGATAAACAAAAATAGTATAGTTTGAAACCGTAAACACCGGCTAAAAACACCAACTCCAATAGGATTCTGATAGGGTTAACAAACAAGTCACACTGGTTCAGGGTTTTGCTGATTCGCTAGTTCTGAGTTTGTGATACTGAAGCATTTTAACAGTTAAGTTGAAAAGTAAAAAGTGTTGTTGCCTTTTATACCTTTCCCGTGGGATTAAAATAATTGTATTGGTCAGTTTTTGTTTAAACACACCTATTGCAAAAAAGTAAATCATGAATTAACTCTGTCTATCGATTGTATTATTAATTTAATATTTTGTCATCCATGATTTAAAAAAAGTTGTTTTCTTGTGAACGGCGCCCTCTTGTGATTTTCTTTATTGTTCATTATGTGTTAATGCGCGCTCGAATTTAAAGACGAAATGGCCGGCGTCAAAACGTCTTCGCAGTGCCTTATTCTCCAACAAAAATTCAAGGTTTTGCTGAGTTCCAAGGACACAACTATCACAAAGCGTGACGGTGAGTTACTAATTTGATTGTCATAATGATGATTTTGGTATGATATGAAGCAAGTGAAGGATTTTCACAGAAAGAATTGGAAGAAACCTGGGGGTATTTTCGCGGCACAAAGTAAAGTTGGACCATCACTCTCTCCGTCACCATTTCACTGCGACGGAGTCCACGGTAAAGTTCCTCCATGGTTAAACCAAGCCCATTATTTCACGCACACACAAAACCGAGGGAAATTTAGCCGAAACAAGTACTGTTATTTTTCTTTACAGCTGTGAACAAAATAAAACCCCAACAACTTATGTACAGTTGGAATAGGCCTATAATTGATCATGTTTCATACTCATGTAGGCTAATGCAGGAAAAGAGTGGTAAAACTAAAAAAAAAATTTGTTTCATGACATAATTGCACATTTGGAAAAGTTTCCATATCCGGCTGGCCCTTTCTTAGGGATTTTTTAGACTTTTTAATGGATGTTGGGCTTTATTTCCCTTTTATAGTTTTCCTCTTAAGGAATTGGTATCAAAAACGGTAATTATTGACCTTAAAAAAAGAAAAATCAAGCGGACATTTCAACACGCGGCTGGAACTTTCGCGCATTCATGCCCAAACGAATTAAAATGGCGTTTAGTGAGTAGTGTTGTCAAGCCCAATGTAGACGTGAAATTGGCTTATTTTTCATGATTTCGACACTTTGTAATTGTTCAAAGTGCCTGTTCCTAGCTGGATATATTCTTCAACCCTTCTAAATAGGGAAGGATCAAAGTTTACTTAAATTCCATGGATATAAAGTGACAGCTGGATACCGCAGCCCAAAAAATAATAGATTGACAAATGCTGTTACAACAGAATTATACTGAGATAGTTCATTTCATAAGCTTCAAAATGGTGTATAATTTGTATTGTTTGTATTATGAAGCAGCTTTATACTGATATGAGACCTTTTTACAAAAAATGGAGAAATTTGAGCTAACGTCCACAATGGACCACATGTGACTTCTGTTGTGCGTCGATTTTTGGTGCGCTGCTACCACATCAGAAGTCTACAGTCCAGCACTGTACTGCAGCCACAGACAACTGTTGGTGCTGACAGTTCATTCGCTGAGTAGGGGACCTGACACAGTCTCTGTCTCCAGCCAGCTTACACGGACCATGCTGTCAAGAACAAATAAACTTGAGAATCCCCACTCAATAGTGGACAGACGAGATGCTGAAATGGAAAAGGCTATCTCAAACTACCCTTGTTTTTCACTACATGTTAATATTTTAAAGCTAACTGAAGTATTTTTGTTGTTGTTTGTTTTCAGGATACAGCTAGGGCTGTCATCTCCAAAGAGATCTCTCATCAGCTAAGTAGATGTCTGATACCTGCAGTTGATAAGCTTCCTTCACAATGTACGATGAGTCTGGTAAATGAACTGCTGTCTCCTTTGTAAAAAGGTAAGGGAAACCCGTGTACGTTAACACAGTGGTCAAGTAAATATATCTAGCATAATTTCTTTCGATAAAAATTATTATCGATTATCACTTTCCATTGTATAGTTCCACCTATTGGCAGTGGCTTTGCCCCAGATAAGAAAACTTGTTTTATTTATTCAGATTTTGTTTTTCTTTTTTTTTAAATCAAGGTATTTTCACTAATAATTTTATGCAATAGCGCCCTCTGCAGTCCTACCCACAGTGCCCCTGCGGCATGTATGCCTCTTGAGCCTCCTCTTTTCTCTAAGCAGCAGGTCGGGTGGGATCTATTTATAACAGCTCCATATTATAACACGTTTTATTTACCCGTTATTGCTAGAGAAATTTGTTAAAAGACAATTTAATACAGTCTTGAGTTGTAGAGTTGTGTACTTTTGTTTTCTGTTGTTGAGATTATTGAATGAAAATGGAACTGTTGAGAAAAAGACACTTCCCCCGGGACAGACCAAGTTATCTGGAGACTGTACCGGTAGCGATGCGCTGCTACTGCCTCAGCAGTCTACAGTCCAGCACCGTCCTGCAGCCACAGCCGGCTGCGGGCGCTGGCAGTTCTGTTGGCAGAGTAGGGGACCTGATACAGTCTCTGTCTCCGGCCAGCTTACACGGACCACATCTGTCAAGAACATAATGGCCTTAACTTGAGAATCCCCACTCAATAGTATACCCCTAATGGACAGATGTGAGAAGAAAAACATGGGCCATCTGTTTTATTATGCTTATTATTTGTACCGCAAGATATAAAGCGTATAGCGCCCTCTTATGGTCAAAGAATTTTTTAATTGATGCTGCAATTGAAGGATCGGAAAACAACACCACACTCCTTTCACAAATTGTTGTTTTTATTTTCTTTGCATTTAGGCTAGCTACAGACATCCATTGTCAGATCAAGTCTATCCGCCAAAAGAAGATGCCTGATGCACGTGCTGTCCAGAATCAAGATTCAAGGATGTATTCTCCATCAACAGGTAAAGTATGAACAACCTTTCATTTTAGGTGCATCACAGATTTTTGACAGTTTGATGACACTATGCTTTAAGAAAAACGTGTAAACATTAAAAAGCAATGATTTCCAGAGTTCAGGAAAATTCATTGTTGGGTGAAAGTCTACCCGCAGTGTTTTTTGTGGCAACGTCAGCAACATTTCATGCGTGCGCGGCAGACTCTTTCAGTCGCCGGAGAGCACATTCCCAACCCGGCCATGGTTTCCTGGAGCCTACCCCCCACTACTCCAGGGACTGGCATAAGTGACTTGTCCAACTCTTGGTTCCCTCCCGCCGTCAGACCCATGGGAAGCTGCCTTTGACATTTTTGGGGGTGTTAGTTACGCCCGACTGGTGGGTGCTCGATATAATCAGTCACTGACCGTCATGACAGATGTCTCTCTCTCTAGCTGGGGGGCCACTCTACACCCTAGCCAGGTGGTGGGTATGTTGGGCCTCGAGCACCGCTCAAGTCCCATAAATGTGCTTGAAATGCTGGCAGTCTCTAACGCATTCCAATGTTTTGGGGTCTCACTTGTGAGCTGTGCAGTCCTGGTTTGATGCGACAATGCCACGGTAGTGGAATCAACTGTGTGTGCTCACATGGAAACTCTTCTATTGGTGCATTCACCATAAGGTCATGCTCTCAGCAGTCCACCTCTAGTGTGAGGAAAACGTCAGCACCGGCGCCCTCTCCAGGGGGTGGATCCTCCAGACAAACTGGGTGCTGCGCCCGCAGGTCACTAAGTCACTTTTTCTGCTGATCAGCCGACCACATTTCAATTTGTTTGCCTCAAAGGCTGATCACCAAGCACCAGTCTACTGCATGAGGGGCCTCGACCCCTACACACGGCAGACGGATGCACTGACAATACAGTGGGATGGGCTGCATGCCTAAGCCTACCCTCCTTTCTCCCTCATCCCTTGGAAACTAACCAAGCTGGAGCAGGAGGACTGCAAAAGCCTCCTCATGGCTCCCTTCTGGCTCTGCCAGGCTTGGTTCCTGAGGCTAGCCAGACTCTCGGTTCGGTGGTCAGTGGTGCTTCCACAGAGAGCAGACATCCTGTTCCAGCCAAGCTTGGGTTTCCTACACCGGCTTTGCAGGAACTTCACCTGACAGGCTGGGTGCTGATATGCGATCCCTCCACAGGCCTTTCACAATGAGCTGCGACAATTGCAGTCGAAAAATAAATGAAAGTAGATTACACCATTTTTACAAGTGAATTTATTTGAATCACTGAATCATTTCTAAAAACCACAAAAAGGACTTTGTTATTTCATTTTAATTACAACATTAAATCATTGGTTAACTTTTCTTTTACAGAGCTAGTGAAGCTGAAGTGAGATCCACCAATCAACGAAGCAGATATCTGTGCACTGTACATCAACCTTCAGATGGTAAATTTATTAACACGTGTACATTTATCAAGTAATATCAAACATAAAACAGTGGTTGGAAAGAACTTCCTCTCATAAGATGTATTTTAGATGGACTTCTTTTGTGCAGGATGCAAAAGATATTCATGTAAATTACTTTGTTTTTTAAAAAGACCAAATAATCTTTTGTTAGTTTTTCATGACAACTCTTTTCTGGTTTGATCAACATTTTGATCCGCTAAAATAATTTCAAATTCTTTTTCGGAAGAAAGCTTCTTGTACAATTTTAAAATTTTATCTAAAGTACCATCCCTTTAAAATAAGGTTGAAGAATTGGTTTCAACACAGACCTCCACATAGAGAATGATAATTGTTTTCAAAGGTTTACATCTCATAGCAATACTTCAATCATCTTTAAATATATCCTTCGAATACTTGAGAAAATTAAAATGGCAATTTTAAAGGTCGCATTCAAACTATATGTTTGTTCGGTCTTAATGTAGAAAAGACTTTGATTGTTTGTAATTTGTAGGCGTGCCGTCTGTAGATGATATTTACCTGTGACCAAAAGGAGATTCCTGAGACCTGCTAGTGCCTATCATCAGCCCAATGTCTACCCATCACAATTTTTGATATGTGAGGGTTACAACAGAGGTATGTATAATGTGGGTTACATTATTTTTTGTATACTAACATTAAAAAGTGGGCTGTTTTTGCAGCACTGTACAGACAGCACCCCTACATCACATGCCACAACACTCAGGGGACTCCATGCTGGCACCAGCCTAACCCAGATGAGTGGTTATCCCTACAGATTGAATACAGATTTGAAGTAAAAAATGTAAACATGTTTTTATTAACACAACCCTTCGTATGATTCTTCAAAAACCAATGATCTAATTGGATAAAGTTATAATCTAAATCCACTTTGCTATTAATAATTCTGTTTTTCATTTATAAGTTTTATTTAAGCTGAATAGGCACTAGTATTTTTACAAACCAAAGCAATTACTATTTACATTTCCTTCATTCAACTTGGCAGAGTATAATTTGCAATAAATATTAATAAATCAACAAGCTTTCAAGTACAAAACAACATTATTAACTCAAGTTAAACCTTAAGTAGAATGTTGTTTGCATCATTGAGATGATATGTTGAAGAACCAGAGTTTGCTAAACTTTACACATTCTTCTCGTTAAAAAACACTCATCATTTTCAGTTTAGATTTTGCCATTCAGGCAAATCAGATTCATTGCAAATTAAAGGTAGATGTACTTGATCAAATTTAGATTGGAAAAACTGAAGACAACATTGATGGCTTATAAGATTTCTTTGATACTCAGGAGGTGGGGGGGGGGGTCAAATTTGACCTTTCCCCTTTTCAATGCGCCCTAATGTGTTACTTCTATACATTTTTTTTAACTGTTTCACAGCATGGGAAAGGTGATGTTTATAATCTTGAAGGCTTTGGAGTTTGAGGAGAGCAACTCATACTGGAAACATCAAATGTCTTCAAGGCATTCTCCACATCAAGGAATCATGGATGAACAACCGAGCAGCTTGTTAACTTTATTTGTAAGATTGTAGACATGTCAATGACGTCAAGTACATCCCCAATGCAATTATTACACCTACGTAAATGTTCTTGTAAAACGTAAGTGCACCATTTGCAAGGAAGCAAACAATATGCGTATTTTGCATGAAGTTGGAGATCAAGGCAATGTTTTTCGAACTGGTTAATTTTTGTTAAACAGGTTCCAGGGTTGGCGGATCGGACCCTTCCAAACGGGAGGTGCAATGGCCCTTCAAATCTCAGAAAACGCATGGGGCTGATATCCTGGGACCTACACGTGGTGGCCCTGCTTTAGACTTGCCTTACCAGGATGATAAAATATACCTCAAAATTAAACTGCTTGCAAGGTGCACTTATTTTACTCCAAAAGCTTAATTTTAAAAGAGATATATTTAATGTCGAGTACTCATCTTTCTTTACATTTAGTGTTGTAGATTTCAGAGGTTATAAACATGATGAACAAAAAAAGCAAAAGTAAATGAATATGTGTTTTTAAATCAAAAGTTTACACTTTGTGAAAAAGATCTCCTTTACAAGTTAGGTAGTATTTGTGAGTAGCTTTGGCAAAACCTTTAACTTTTACTCAGTTTTTAAAAGGTGTGATTTTGGTATTTATCTTGAAATTAATTATGTTCCCAACACTCCTTTTTTATCAGAATCTAGAGAAAATGCTCTCGATGGTGACATGGAAATCTTAAATTAGGGACTAGTCCATAGGGTCAATTGTTGACAATGACATTTTTATGGCTGTTACACATGGTAAATGCAAACAAGTTCTGGGTTTTGCTAGATATCATTTTGATTCAAAATCAAAACCATGAATGTGCACAGAATTTCTGAAAAAAGATGTCTTTATGAATACCTAATGTGATAACAATTTAACAGGTCGAGTTGACTGAATTTACTTTTGCAAAAAGCAATAATTTGTTTCCTTTAAAATACCTTGAATATTGCATACTTTTTAAAACCATTACACCAGAATCTATAGTCCTGAAAAATCACTGAAATGTCCAGATATAAAAAATTTCACATCTTCAAAAGATTCAAAGTTTTTCTCTTTTTCAGACTAGTTCAATTTCAGTAAATTTATTGTTCTTACGCTAATAATGTTAAAAAGTTTATTATTTGAAGTTGTCAAATAAAATGATTCTATAAATGTAGCAAGAAATTTGTTTCATTCTCTTACTTTATGTGCTGTTATTATCTGTTATGGTTACATGTTAAGCAGACATATAGCATAATTAAAATCCAAGATAATTAAAAATGAGCAAAGTTTGAACAATAGATTTTGTAATATTAACAAAACCCACTTGGGCCCCCCACACAAAATTTAAATGTATGCAATGAAATCCAACCTCACATCAAATAAAATAGACTGGTCCCATTCAGTAAAACAGTAATGTAATCCAGTGATGTATGAGTAGACGGGGAATCCAACAATGATGGCATAGGCCTAATTAAAAATGAGCAAAGTTTGAACAACATATTTGTTAATATAAAAAATCCACTTATGCCCAACAAAAATTTATGCGACGTAATCCAACCTTGCGCAAATAACATAGACTTCAGTGATATATGATGGCTCCAATAAAACAGTTTTATACCCTCTCAATCCTTTTCCTTTTCCTTTGCAGAAAATTAGAGTCTACAGCATAAAGTATAACCCCTTTATATAAATTTGTAAATACAACTCCTTTAATCCAAAAAGTACCGTACCTTTAAAATCATCTCTACCACCCAGTCATACTTTCAATACAAAATGTACCACTCCTTTAAATTTATTTTAACCCCTCAAAAACAAAAAAGTTCCATACCTGTAAGAACCTAAACCACCCAGTAATACCTACAACACAAAATTTGCACTCCTTCAAATTTGTTTGCAAAGCATTCCCCTCCAAACAAAAAAGTTCTCCACCTTTACATTTAAGAGTTGCTTCAAAATAAAAAAGTTCCATGACAATTAATACTTGTATACTTTTAAACCAATATTGCAAGACGGTTATTCCTTTAGTACAATTTGAACTGTTTCTTTAAATCAATTCCAGCCTACAGTGAATTCCCGTGACCCAATACACAACTAACACCCCTCCCAACCAGGCCCAGTCCTATACCTATCCTGATCATGCCCATTCCCAGCTAGCCATTTCCCCAATGATGACTAGTCCATCACCCCTACCCTCAAAGCCAAACACCCATCGACCTCCCAGCCCCTGGCCTCTACCCAACTTGATCATGCCCATGTCCAGCCGGGCCACACCCTAGCATAGCCCGCTCCTCAAATCCAACCAGCTCATCAGCCCAATTGCCAACTGACTGCCCAGCGACTCCCAGCCCCTGGCCCAAGTCCTCTACCCAGTGCCACCCTCAAGAACATGTCCAGCACATACCCCCACCATCACCCAAGCCCTCAGTCCAACCAGCCCAACCCATACCACTGGCTGACTGACTGCCCAGCAACCTCCCAGCCCATGGCCCCTCAGCCCTTAGAAATTTTACTCCCCAATCTTAGCTCCAAGGCCCTTGGTCAACCCTCAGATCTGCCAAAAATCCAAGGGTATAGCCAGGGAGAAATTTTTCTGAAAATTTTTCTAAGTCCAGCCATTCTAATATTCATCAGGTCAAAAACTGTTAGGATTTTCATGAAAGCTCAGTAGCAGAGTGGTGAGAGACAGAGGTTACAGGGCTGAAGGTACCAGGTTCAAGCCCTACCCTATTTTACAAGAATTGATAAAAAAGTTATTTTTTACCAGTAAAAAAGGGGTCCACCAGGATTTGAACCCCCGAGCTCACAGCCCCAGAAATCCAGGAGCTGTGAGCTAGCCCACTGGGCTAAATCGCCGCTTGAAAAAAATCGCTCGGACGTTATATATAAACCTTAGGATGGATAGGTCATAAAAAAAATTAATGAGATGCACCCTATGACCTACGACCTTTGCATGAGAGAGGAAAATAAAATAAATGTATGCTGTTATCTGTATAAAAATAGTTTATTTGTAGAAACAAAAACCCTATTACATAATACAAAATTAATAAGTAGTTTTACATTGAAAATTACAATATAATCAAAAAAATTAAACAGAGGGTCCTTCATTTTAATAGATAAATTGCTCATAACATTAGTTACTTGTTTTCCTTATCAAAAGTATCAATCTTTTGTTACGCAAAAGTATATCAACACTGTCTAAAAACAAACAAAATAAACTATTACAATAATTTTACAGTAATACCACTTTTGTATAAAAACACTCACTATTCCCTGTACAAGATTGCATTCTCTTAAGTAAAAGTCAGCCCCTCTTGATTTCACTTTATTGGCAGAGATTGAAATACACTCTTTCAATTCGTGAAATGTGAACCCTTACAGACTAGACTACACAGTGCCTGCGTCACAAATGCTATATCGTCAACTGTTCCGTTACTCAATATTCATAGCAATAGTGTTCATTTCTTTTGGTCACTGCTAGAGGGCGCTACCACTATCTACTCTCCCCTCATTTTAACATCCTTGATAAAATCATACTCCCAGCAGCGTACCCTGAGGGGCACATGCCCCCCCCCCCAAGGAACCCCCATGAAAACAAGCCAGATACATGTAATTCATTGAAAAACATGCCCCCCCCCCACCCCTGAGAAGCAATGCCCACCTCCAGTGTGCACCCAGTGAAAAAATCCTGGCTACAATGCTGCATACTCCTACACATCCATCTTTAATACATTATACATTTTAAAATTAAAATTTTTCATTTACGATAAAAGTGGTTCTACCTCACCATTACCTCAACTCGGATCACGTGAGATTGTTTTATTCAGTAGCTAAAAGGTATGCCTCAACCATAATCAAAGAAAAGAAGGACATTCCTGCCAGTAAGCCCCTATATAGTCTTTTCTCATGCTTTGTTTTGGGCTTTTTAAGTTATTTTCTATATTATGTTTTGTTTTCTTGTTTTATTTACACTATTTAGTTTAGTTTACTTGCGTGTTTACATACTTGGCTTGTTCTCTGTACACTTCAAGTATCTTTAATATTATTTTTAGGTACTATTTTTAGGTACTATACTTTTTTATTACAATTATCCACATCATTATCATTATCGTTACCCTTACCCTTATCATTAATTATCACCATCATCATCTTTAACCTTATCCTTACCCTTATCATTATCATTAGCTTTGCCATTATCCACATCATTGTCATTATCCCCATCATTATCGTTACCCTTACCCTTATCATTATCATTATCATTATCATTATCATTACCATTACCATTATCGTTATCATTACCCTTACCATTATCCACATCATTATCATTATCGTTACCCTTACCCTCACCCTTACCCTCACCCTTACCCTTATCATTCATTATCATTATCATTATCATTATCATTATCATTATCATCATTATCCTTACCCTTACCCTTACCCACATCATTATCGTTATCATTATCATTATCATTATCATTATCATTATCATTATCTTTATCTTTATCTTTATCTTTATCATTATCATTATCATTATCTTTATCTTTATCTTTATCATTATCATTATCATTATCATTATCATTATCATTATCATTATCATTATCATCATTATCCTTACCCTTACCCACATCATTATCGTTATCATTGTAGGTATCGTTATCATTACCCTTACCATTATCCACATCATTATCATTATCCTATTATCCTTATCCTTATCCTTATCCTTATCATTACCCTTACCCTTACCCTTACCCTTATCATTCATTATCATTATCATTATCATTATCATTATCATTATCATTATCATTATCATTATCATTATCATTATCATTATCATTATCATTATCATTATCATTATCTTTATCTTTATCTTTATCTTTATCTTTATCTTTATCTTTATCTTTATCATTATCATTATCATTATCATTATCTTTATCTTTATCTTTATCTTTATCTTTATCATTATCATTATCATTATCATTATCATTATCATTATCATTATCATTATCATTATCATTATCTTTATCTTTATCTTTATCTTTATCTTTATCATTATCTTTATCATTATCATTATCATTATCATTATCATTATCATTATCATTATCATTATCTTTATCTTTATCTTTATCTTTATCTTTATCTTTATCTTTATCATTATCATTATCATTATCATTATCATTATCATTATCATTATCCTTATCCTTATCCTTACCCTTACCCACATCATTATCGTTATCATTATAGGTATCGTTATCATTACCCAAACCCTTATCATTATCCTCATCATTATCGTTAACCTTATCCTTACCCTTACCCTTACCATTATCATTATCATTACCGTTATCATTATCATTACCCGTACCCTTATCATTATCCCCATCATTATCGTTATCCTTACCTTTCCCCTTCCCCATACCCTTACCATTATCATTATCTTTTTCATTATCCTTATTCTTATCCTTACTACTATTATATAAAGGCATCCTTGGGGGATACTCGCTCGTCAGTGATTTAAAGCAATATTTACACTGGCCTAATGAGAAACAATGGGTTGGACTTCTCTGTACATAATCATTTATGCTGTGTCCAACTTTGGGAGGGTGTCACGTGATTCTTCATTTCAGTAATGGATCGGTAGAATCCTAATCAAACTTCACTTTGTTGGTTTAATTCAGAGATTTATACAATACATATATATACAGGTACTTCAATGTGGGTTTATTTATTGCAAGTATCGTCAATGTGGATCTATTCTGATCTTTAAAAACACTGCTTTAACTATATTCACAGAAATTGAGATAATCATTTCTTTATTTTCTTATCATACTTCAAGTGTCAAACAATACATTTCTGAAGCGAGGCTGCTTTTTTGCACGGCTCAACAGATGCATCCGATCGTGTATAAAATGCAAGTTAGCGTTCAATCTCCGCACCATCCGTTTATAAGCACCAAAGCGTGATATTTCGCGCCATCGACATTACTCAAGATTTTTTACGCTTGTGATAACCTAATTTAGAGTTACCGGTAAATTGTTTTACTTCATTAAATAAAATAAATTAATTCTTAATAATAGTTTATTATGATCGCATGAATTTCTTAATACAATTAAATGCGGTGCATAAATTGGAAGATCTAATGTACAAACTCAGCTCAGTTAAGTCTGTTAACAGAGAAAAAGTGTCAAATTATCAAATTATTGATCAGTTAATTTCCATCAATTAACATCCAAAGACAGAAAAAAGTTAGAGTAATGATTGCATTGAAATAAATATTTTGTTTTCATTTATTTTTGTAAAATTAAAATACCACTTGAGGTTTGAGTTTGAAACTCAAGCTGCAAATAATATAATTTATTTCAAGTTATTAATTTCTATAATTTTTGTAACAATTCAACAGTACACTATCTTGTTAAAAAAAGAAATGAGAGAATAAGACAAATTGAACTGTTTAAGTTTTTGTTTCACTGAGACTAACATTGTGAATTGTTAGAAAGTAATCCATTGGTTGTAGTATCATTAGTTTGTTTTATTATTTTAAATCATATTCAACAAAAAAGAGTACATTTACATGTAGGTCCCATTCCTATCGGACTAGCCACCCATCTTTGCCACAACAACTTGTTTCACATAGGCCTACAATAAAACATAATATTTTAACATACATGTAGGCCTAGCACATGCTCACTGATTATAAAGTTCATACCAGTGATAGTTTTTATTAAAGTTAGTCAGTTAGAAAGTGTTAGTTTATATGTAGGCCTGACTTGTGTTAAAGGGTTTGAACCCAAAAGAAACCACCCACCTTAATAATATAACATTTTTTAATAACTATAAACAAAAAAAAACCCCATTAATATTACTCTACTAATTTGTTACTGTCCATGTATGTAACAAAATTAGGAAGTCTCCTTAGGCCTTAAAGTGGACCCAAATTTAGTTTGTCTTACAGGTGTAACCCCTACCATTTCATTCAATAGATGATCATTGAGTTTATGTGAAATAGAAAAACAATTTTCAAAAGTGAAAATCTTGACTACAAATTATCGTTGTTATTTTTAACATCGTTATGTTAGTTCTTGAAACTCATTCCATGTAACTTACTACATGTACATTTAAATACACATACATTAGCATGTACCAGATAGTTTTGTAAAATGTGCAGTTATTTAAATTTGAAACATATGCTGTTAGATAGATTAATGTTGATATAATTGATATTTTATGTAAATTTTGTCATATAATTAATGGTAATCAATTTATCTTTTTTTTCTCTTTTTTTTTTTACAATGTCATCATTAGAATCCAACTGAAGTACCACAAGGATAGGATTTGTTAAAGGTTATAGAACTTGTCATAAAAAAATCATCATAGGATATGATAAATGATTATTTCATGTACCGTAACTAAAATTGACGGATTTTAATTCAAATCCTAATCTGATTTTGGAATGTTAGTAGGAGACACTACAGAAACTTCATCACGTATTTAAAAATCATGAACTATTATTAGACAAACGGCGCAAATTATCAATTGTAATTTTCTCTACTGATTTAAATACCAACATGCTACTTTTTAAGAAGGTCCTTTGTTTTAAGAAGGTCCTTTGTATGTAAAAACATCTGGAAATTATTTTTTTAAATACAATACCAACGGTTTATATATATTTATAAATATTTATTACTATTCATTCCTTGTTTGATATTGGCCGCAATATTTCCAACGCGCGACGATTTTATGTCCGCCCGACTCGCACTCCAACCCGTCAGCAGCAGCCTCGTTTCTGTATGTTGCACAATTGCGCTTATTGCAAAAAATTTAAAAAATGTATACTATTTGGGGGCAAAAACCACATCAAAGTTACTGTATGTACCACTAATAAAGTTTAACAAGGTGATTATAACAACAGTCTTATAACCTTATATTTAAAAATATTTTATAAGTACACCATTGCAAGCATTTTAATTCAGGTTTTAAATTTTGCCAATATCATCCTGGTCAGGTTAGTCTAAAGCAGGGCCACCACGAGCAGGTCCCAGGATACCAGCCCCACACGCTTTCTAGCATCGTCAGAGCCATTACACCCACCTTTCGGCAGGGTCCGGTCCGCCACCCCAAGGCGAACCCCAAGGCAGTCCCCTAGCTGTAGTAACGCGGTCCCAAAGCCCCACGGCCAAGACTCGGGACTACTGCCGTTTGCCAACCATTTGTGATCACACCAGTACCATGCTCCTTCCGATGGAGCAGCCTGATGCATCTTTAAGATCAACATCCAGCTGTCACCCTGGCCGGCAGTAGGACCCCAAATGCCACGTGCAAATGTCCAGGTCCCTTTAATATTTCGGAATTTCCCGTGTTGTACCACCATCGATTCCGAATCGCATCTCCGCACCACCAATCGAACGTCCGCACCACCAATCGTATCTCCGCACAACCAATCGTATCTCCGCACCACCAATCGTATCTCCGCACAACCAATCGTATCTCCGCACCACCAATCGTACCTCCGCACCACCAATCGAATCTCCGCACCACCAATCGAATCTCCGCACCACCAATCGTATCTCCGCACCACCAATCGTACCTCCGCACCACCAAGGCTCTAAGATTTCCTATTTTATAGCTAAAAAAACGCATATGTGCTTGCTTGCAATGGTGTACTTATTTACAAGATGTAAACTGTATAGTGCTGCTAAAACAGCCCACTATACGACGATTACAGAAAACATCAAAACATTAAACAAACCTACAAACTCAAAGTGCTTGGTTGTTCATTCATGATTGCTAGATGAATTGCTAGGATGTCTTGATGATCATACGCGTTGCTCTGCTTTATACCCTGTAGCCTTCAAGATGTCAGTACAGGTGATTCTCTTTGCACTTGACTTATGGAACTATTAGGTACATCTCTGGCTCTGAAAAGTCAAGTTTACAGATAAAAAATTGTATGCAAGCCAAAAATTGCAATGTGCAAAATCCCTTGCAGGGCTGATTAAAAACTTTTGAGGACCCCTCCCCCAGTGATGGATAGCATAATTCTCTTTTTAACAGTGTGATAAGTCATCATTATTTTTATACTTGATTTTTTTTTTTTTTTATACTTTCAATCAAAAATGAGTGAAGAAAACCAACAATGAAAGGACCACAAAACTGTATGGAGAAACATTTTAGGTCTATTTTAATTGTTGTAATCCAAATAAGCAACAGTGACGTCAAAAGCCAAAAACAGAGGATTGGTGCTGGTATGAACTTGATCATCAGTGAACTCTCTCTCAGAATGAAACTTATCTACAAAATTTAAATTATCAAAAGCTAAGAATTTGTCAAGCTATTTGTATTTAACATGAAGCACCTTTAGGGACTTTCCCAAAACTTTTCAAACCTCTACAGAAAAAACATAACCCAGCATGTCAACTCTGAAATGATTGCCAAACAACATCCAAACATCTTTGAATGAATTGTAATGCTACAAAAAATGACGGCATTAACTTCTGTTTAAATGAGAGCAACAACATGCATTCTGCACAATTATTACAGAGCTCCATTTGGGAACAGGGGTAAATATCAAAAGTATACTTTTTAGATATTCCCCTTTTACTGGGGAGTGAAGCTCATTTATCACTGGCTGGTCTTGGACATCTACTTGTTGACGAGTAGATGTCTTTGGAGTTGCTAAGCCTGACTGCAATGCAAACAAAATGCAAAATTTGCAACATCTATTGACCTGTTTGGAGGAACTTGTGCATGTCAGGGTTATTTTGATTCTTGAAAACGAAACAAGCAACAGTGATTTTGGGGGACGTCAGATGAAAAAGCAGTTCTCTTGAGGACTGGTACTAGCATGAACTTGATCATCATTGAGTTCTTTCTCAGAATAAAATTCATCTGGCAAATGACATACCTTACTAAAGTTTAAATTACCAAAAGCTAAGAAATTGTTTTGATATTTGTGTTAAACATGAAGCATCCTAAAGGACTTTCCCCAAATCTTTCAAACCCCTACAGAAAAAAAACACAACCCAGCCTTTCACTTCTGAGATGATCGCCTAACAACACACAAATATCTTTGAATGAGTTGTAATGCTACATGAAAATGACTGATATTAACTTCTGTTGAAACATATATGCAACAACATGCATTCTGCACAATTATTACAGAGCTCCATTTGGGACCAGGGGTAAATATTGAAAGTATACTTTTTTTGGAATTCACCTTTTACTGGAGAGTGCAGCTCCTTCATCATAGGCTGTTCTTGGACATCTACTTGTTGACGGGTAGATGTCTTTGGAGATTCTGAGCCTCACTGCAACACAAACAAAATTCACAATTTGCAACTTTTAGTGATTGCAAACACTGCCCATCATTAAAACAGTCAGGTTCAGATAACTTGCTTTTACCTTTGTGCTTTTTTTTTTTTTTTTTTTTTAACTTTCAATCAAAAACAAGTGAAGAAAACCAATATTGTAAGCAGCAAAAAATAATTTGGAGGAACTTGTGCATTTGAGTTATTTTGATTGTTACCATCCAAATCAGCAACAGTGATTTTCGGGGACGTCAAATGCCAATAACATGCATTCTGCACAATTATTACAGAGCTCCATTTGGGACCAAGGGTAAAATACTAGAAGTATACTTTTGGGGAATTCACCTTTTACTGGCGAGTGCAGCTCCTTTATCATAGGCTGGTCTTGGACATCTACTTGTTGATAGGGTAGGCATCTTTGGAGATGTAAAGCCTGACTGCAACACAATCAAATTGCACATTCTGCAACATTTAGTGATTAAGAACATAACCCAGCATTAAAACAGTTAGGTTGAGATAATTTGCATTACTTTCAGACTTTTTTATTTCAATCAAAAATAAAGTGAAGAAAACCAACAATGTAATCAGGAAAAAACTGTTTGGTAATGACCGGGTTGGTGGCTGGCCGCTGTTTTATAGTGGACCTCGCCGAAGGCGAGGTCCAATAAAAGGGGCCAGCCAACAACCAAGGTCAGCAACATCGTCTCCCTGTCTCAGACCACATCACCCAAGTGTCTGTTTTCAATTAGTTAAGACATCTTAACTGTGAGGGCTGACTTCCAAGATTATCCCTGTCAGCTGGAAGTGAACAAGAAATTGTATAACGTATCATTAAGGCCGCTTTCCTTGATGAGAAGCAACTATTTAAAAAAAACACCTCATGAGTACTGATAATAAGAAAATAGAGATTAACCACTTGGCACCAGGATTTCCGATGACTTTCCATACTCACGCATGGGGTTAATTTTTCAGAACTTTTGGAATAATTTGTTTTTAAGAGTCGTTGTCACAAGGGAACCCTCACTACATTAAGTGAAGAAAAACGTTCTCATAAAACGCACCGAGAATCTTTGTTCTCTGTCGAGAAAATTTGGAATGTCTTCAACATGAATCGGCCAAACCCTGGCCGCAAGCCACAGCCGATAATTGGCCATGGTACGCCGATTAAAATGATAAACAATGATGGTAGCATACCAATCTCTTGATGGTCTGGAAACGGGAACATACAATAACCCCCAGAAAAAGGGAGATTTCATGCATAAATTCTGGTACCCTTTGTCCCTCTCTGTACAGGGATAACAAAGCATTGCACATGTTGTATGGTGAGTGCATGCGTGTGCACTCTACACAATGGAATGTCTGGGCATGTTAATGCAGGTTTTCCCAATTGTCATGTGTGTCCAAAAAAATTGCAAGTGCATAGATGTCTTCCGGTCATAACTGGTTATTAACAGCAACAATGTCATTCCTATTACCCCATTATTTTACTCACTGACTGTATTCAGGAGATTGAATTACCTGTGAAGACTCCCATACAAAAGGTACAAGTGGGGGGCAGCCATCGTAAATGTCTGGACTCCACAAAGAAGAAGTCAAGATCCCTGTACAATGCCCCTGGTGACCATTTCCATCCTAGTAGGAGGACATCTCAACTGTATGGATGGTTTGTCTACTTTATCTAGCCAAAACAATTATAAGTACCCGGTAGTGGATATCCTGGTCAGCCTTCTGAAAGAGAAAAACTCAAACTGTTCAAATGGAGATTGGTTAATGAAAGAGTACATTCATTCTGATCCTCTGGTTTTTGTTAAACACAACATACAAACAACCTGTGAAAATGTCATTTAATTGGCAGGTTGTATTTTCAGGAATACAACAAATAAAAGTTTATATTTTGTCACAAATTTTGCTTGTACACCTATCACTTTTTTGACTCTTACAAGCAAAATAAACAACAGTGATTTCTGAGGTCTTCAAATGCTATTTTCTCAACTTTGAAAGCATGGTGGACATATTTCTCCATCTAGAATGAAATTAATCAACTTTGATCCTTGATGATTAACAATCCTGCCATCGCCGTTGTTCGTGTGGAAACTATCTTAGGAGCAAAGTCTCATTGGTACGTTGGTTATTCTCCAGTTACACAATGATGTCATCATCAAGGTCCACAAGGCTCTGATGTTTAAGGGGAGAAATGAATATAGGGCAGGAGTTGAAGAGGTGCTAAACTGTTTGTTGCTAGGTGCCACACTCACGTCTGTCCACGGGCGCCACACTCGCATCTGTCCAAGGGCTCCGCATCAATCTTCTGCACGAGGGAATGATTTCTCCTCAGTAAAGAACAATCCTGTATTCTAACTTTCAAGGAATGGTGCATTTTTGGTTATTGAAAGAATGCATTAATTCAAACTTTCCAAGTTTTCAGTTAAGACTTATAAATTTTGATAATGAGCGTTTGTATAGTGTCCAGCATCTCATCTCTCTGGTATGTCAGATTCAGGATCTCCTTGGCTATACAGATGGTTTTAGGCTCATTTTGCACTGTACTGTTCAGCCAACACCCAGGCTTCCCTTATCACATATTTTCCTGTGAAATTACTAACAACATGAGCATCTTTTTACAACATTGTAGGTTATAGTCCACCATTAAAATTGTTCAAAAAAAGTACAATTTGTGCTTGTTTTGTTGTTAGGCAGGAACTCTGTTTTTGTACTGTGGCCAGTCAGGTATATGGGTTAAAGAAATTTAAAAACTGAGTGAATATCCTTTTGGAAGACATTTGGTAAACAAAAAATTGTTTGGACACCAGCTGCAGTGCTGCCATCAATTTTACCATCAAATTTTAAACTTGAAATACTGCCTTTATGTCTTATGTTCATACTTTGTAAAAGTGTAGGGCAGTCAAACTTCTCCACCATCCATCATGAGTCATAATCACCATGGCTTGTTTCCCAACAATGCGATGTTTCTCATCAGTCCTGTGATGATAGCATTGGGGGGAAGGGTACATCTGTTGCTCTGGGGGCATCATCGCAGTCATCACACAATGACTAGCACTGAGTCATGATGCCCGCAAAAGTATCTAACAGAAAAATGTCTTTTAAAGGTAACTGCTGTAAAATAAATGAGTTTTTAACTTTGTCAATAACCTTCCTGAGAAATAAAAAAAAAGGGCTGGGCAATTAGCTTGCTAGTCTAGTGGTTCAGACATCTTCACCCAATTTCATGGCTTTGCTTACTATGGAATTCTGCGCTTACAGTCATCATTCTCTGCTTACAGGGTAAGCACCGTATTTCTGTGCTAGCTGTGTACAAGTGAAGAATCCTTCATAGCATGATGTACGTACATTATGCACACATGGAAACATTTCTTGCTACGTGTGAAACAAGCTTACACTAGGCACAGATTTTTCTGCTTTCATAAACGCTGATTTTTTCACATGCAGTATGTACATGTAGAGCCATAAAATTGGGCCCTATTCTAAAATGAAGAATGTTGAGTATTGACCCCTTGCATGCACGTCACACGGAGTGACTGTGCCATGCTCACCATCTTGGAAGTCAATAGGTATACGTGTAAACACTGCATCGACTCTTCTGTGTTGTGAGTGCCTTTTTCTACTTTGGCGTTAAAGTCTCCCTATAAGAGTATGTCGCTTGTTATTTCACCCTCACCTGGCGCCTTATTGTATTTTCATTGATTTCAGAGCATTTTCTGCTTTTGTTACATGTGGTAGTTTCTGTGTTTTCTAATGACACCTCTTCTGTTTTGTTTTGGAACAAAAACTCTTGGAAGAAGTTGGAGCACATCTGAAGTACTTCACCCCTGATCTTCAGTGAGATTTCCATCCTCTTGTCTCAGTCGTTGTATACTTGTCTTTGTGTAACTTCTTTTGATGGTTTCCTTTGGCCCTCTACCTGTCTCCAGAACTCTCTTGATTTGTTCCTCATTTCTTCGTCTGATTCTTTGTCTTTTTCCCCCCTGCTTTTCATGACTGCCTCAACATACTCAGTTTTCTGCAGAGCTGTTTTGTGTGGTAATTTGTCTGGAGCAATTCTTTCGCCTTGTGAATCATGGCCTCAATTTCTTTGTCCTCAATGGTTTTCTGTTTGCCTGTCCTCATTGATACAACTGTTATTGCTTCATCTCTTATAATTGAAGTTATCTTGTTGCACCTTGCTTTAAGAGCCAAAGTCTTTGACTTCTAAACCTTTAAATCTGTTTATGAGTTTGATCTAGACCTCTCTCTCTCTGTCCTTGAAGTTTTTAGACACTCACTTTTTGCTTTTTCTGTTTAAAAATGTCAACCCAGACAATTTTCTACTGATCTTCAATGTGGCTCTTTCAAATTTCATCCTGTAATCGCTGGTGATGTCCACTTTTGTAATAACTTCACTATGTTGCACTATTTCTTTTCGGCTACTTTACATGTAGTCAATTTGGTTTTAACTGTGCCATTTGGGCTCTCCCACGTCCAGTAGCTGTTTTTCTTTTCCTGGAAACAAGTGTTTGTAATAACTAGCCCATGCTGAGCTGCAAAAGCAGTAAGTGTTCCTCCTCCTGTGTTTCTCTCACCAACTCCATAGTTACCAATAATTGCTTCTTCTCCTAGTTTTACTTCTACTTTGGCATTGAAATCTCCCATGACTATCGTATATTTGGATTTGTGCTCTTGAAGTGCTTTTTTATGTCTTCGTAACTTTTGTTGACTTCTTCATCTGTGTGATCACTCATTGGTGCATACACTTGAATTATGCACAAATTCTCTTTCCCTGACAACTGTACTTTAAATGAGATCACTCTGTCTGAGTGGCTCTTTATCTTACTAACATAATCTTTTATCGTGTCTGAGAAAGCCAATTCCTCTGGCCTTGCTACTTTCTTTTGTTTTTCCTTGGTTGCACAGCCATGCACCACCTGTTATTTCTTCAAGACCTTCCCCTTTCCTCCTTGTCTCTGCTAGACCTATGATGCTCCACTTCAAGTCTTGTAGGTCTTCTATGAGCGGTTGTAATGTTTCATCAGTTCTTAGAGTTTGTATTTTAGTTACATTTATTTATAGTTTAGTGTTCAGTCTTTGTACTCCTTTCTGTCCTGAAGCTTCCTGACGGCTTTGACTTCAGAACTTCATCCTGTAGTTTTACCTCATAGAGCCGTGGCTGTTCTCTTCACTCTCCTCACGCTGCCCATGAGGGGTTTTGCCATATATGGATTTAAATCAATACACCTTTTGATTGCATTTCCTCCATCAAGGGCCCCACCCCCCTGCTCAGGCTTCCTGAGTTAGCCAGGATATCTTTCCACATGAGACTCTGTGTTTTCAACTCATAACCATAACTTTGTGACCCTTACCAGGTACTACCAACCGGGGCTCACATGGCAGGGGCAACCACTGTACTCCTTGAGATAGCTGAGGTCACAACTACTTGCTACCATGACCCAATTGGGAATTTGAAATCAGAGTTTTCCTTCTCCTATAAGTAGGCTGCCATCCAAGGCTACAAGCCCCAACAACCCAACTCTTAGGTTGACTACCTCCCATGGTTAACAAGCTCCACCCGCCTGGAGTTTAAAAGGCGCCAACTGTCATCAAGTGTTTTTGAAGTTCACCACAGAAATTGCACAATGATTATGTTTCTGCTGAAGATGTAGGGGCATAAACCTGTACTATGGCTAAGTTTACAGGTTTGGCTTGTAGACGAATCATTCACTGGATTGTAACTAAATGTCATAGACTGCCATCTTCTAATCCAAGATGAAGGCCACACTGTTCCTTCCTGAGTTAACTGCTCCTGAGTAATATACTGTGTGATAACTGTTGTTGTGAAGAGGCCTTTCCCAGACAAACTTGTTTCACCTATAATCTAACAGGCTTAATTGTTGTCTTTCTATTTCATTTGTAAAAATCCGAAGTTTACCAGTTTGTAACAAAGTCTGTGTTTTCCAAGTCCCTGCTTTAATAGTTTTCCTTAGATTAACATTAGGACACCTTTTTCAAAAAGCCTCTTGTTGACAGCAACTTCCTTATAGCACCCAGGCAGCTAATGGTATCCCATCCTGCATTGGATCAAGTTGATCACTTTTGAGAAGATCTGAACGCTTTGGTAGCAGTAATGGTGTTTGCGTTGTTAACTCTAGCATCAGTGGATATAAGGTTGTATCCTCCACAATGGCTCTAAAGTAGCACTGTGGACTTCTCTACTTGACCTTTCTGAAGGCATCTTGACAGCAGGGAGAATGAAGGGAACATGTATAGTAGCCTGCCAGGTTGTTCCAACTGATGGAAAATGCATCTACCCGCCATGCTTGTGGGTCTGGATGCCATGATTCCAATTTGGGGAGTTGATCAGTTGTGATACGAATAGGTCGACTGTTGGCTAAAATTCCAGACCCTGTACAACCTTTCAGGAAAACCTCTGGGAACAACTGCCATTCTGTGCAATCAATGAAATTTCTTGACATTTTATCTGCCAAGATGTTCTCCACTTCTGGGATAAAATCAGTGTTATCCCTCTGTGTAGACACCATGTCCAGATCTTGATTGCTATGTTGAACAGTTCTTGTGAACGTGTCCCCCCTTTGTGGCTTATGTGCATTCTGTCAATGGCTCACCAATGATTGAAGGGCATAGTACAGACAACATTTCCAGATGACTGATGTGAAGATTTTGTTCTGCTTTGGACTATTTTCCTCCCGTCCGTATATCTGGCAACATGCAAGCATCCCAACCTTGGAGTGATGCATCTGTTTGTAGCATTATGTCTGGATTCAGAATGAGAAGGGTCTGACCATTTCAATTCTTATGCAACTGATCCAGGTTTCCAGTTCTTTTTTAATGACTGAGACTGTTGTTTTGTTGTAGTGCTGCAATCTTGTTCTGTTGCAAGTTTCAGTAATACAGAGAGGTGTGGAAACACTGCTTGTATGCTTGACAACAGTCGTCTGATGAGCTGAGCCAACTCCCGGACTGTTATGGTTTGTGATATCAAAATATCCTGGCAGTGATTGACAATGTGGTTGACTTTTTCTGCTGACAATCGATGTAAAACCCCAGTTAAGTTTACCGTTGCAATGGGTGGAGCTGTGATTTTGCCCAATTGATGAGTAAACCTAGTCGCTGTAGCAGACTGAATATGAGCCGGACGCTTTCTGTACACTCCCTTAATTAAGGATCTGCACAGCATGAGGATGTCGTTCCGATAGAGCAAACACATCAAATTCCTTTTTCATGCAGGTGTGCTAGGACTGGCTTCAAGATTTGTGTAAATGTGCGAGGAGCACTCAACACCCAGAAGAGATAGGCAGGTAAATTGGAACCGATTGTTCTGCCATATGAAATGAAGATATTTCCGATGTTCGTAATGAATGGGAAACATAAAATAAGCATCCTTGAGGTTTTTTTGCCTCGGAATTATCTGATTCCCGATCTGCTTGAATTCACCCTCGATTTGGCACTGAAATTTTTGGGCTGCATACTTATACTTGTAGATTGAGCCTTGTCTCCCTTGGTATTGAAAGGACCAGCTGCCACGAATTCCGGGTCATTGCCGAGTAGTAAGAGAAGATTTTATTCCCTTTATAAAAAGTAGCAATGGATCCCCCAGTCTTAGTCACTTTTGCAGCCAGCTTGCTTGCTTTCTCTGCATTCTCGATGTCTTTGGTCCAGTGTACCTCAGAACAATGAAGGGGAATTTTGCTTGAGACTGTCAAATCGTCTGTTCAGAAGACCATCAAAAGCTTGTTGTCTCGATAGTACCAGGCTTTGGCTAGCTGATCCCAGCCGGAAGAGCACTGATGTAACATGCTGCAAAACTAAACTAGCATCGATTTGACGTATCCACCAAATCATCAAAAAGATGTATGAGAGGTAAGGCTACCTTTAGCGGATGATTGTGGGAGTGCTCAGCAAAGAACGAGCTTCTTTGAAAGAGGATTTTACCTGACTTGGCAGTTTTGGGGCTTTGAAATACTTTTCCAGTGCTACTGAAACCTGGTTGGCTTACAGTTCCTCTAGAAATCTTCATGTGCCAATTTGTTTGAACAAAGTTCTTTCCACCATTGCAAGGACCTTCTCTGTTGCTGTAGTGCTGACTAATTTGTAATGGGTTACAAAATTCACTTGGATATAGCGAGTCGGACCCATCAGTGTCCAGGCTTATTTTGATCCTTCCATCTGAGACCATGTACCTTGTAGGCCCGAAGTCATCTCTACTAATAACGGGAATAAATTCAAACCAAATCGGACTCACCGATGCTGGTGGTTACTTTGGTGTTGCTGGGCAATGTTGGTCAGCACTGTACCAAGAAAGTGGCCTGAGATACAGCGGCATCATCAGCATGCTGTCCGCTAGCATTTATGCCTGTTAGCATTTATGCCCGGAAGATGTTGTCTGGGGAAGGTATTTGACCCTCGCTGGTTTGGAGGGATGACCCAAGGCGAGGTTTGTCCAAATCTGTCTTGCGCTAAATTAAAAGCAATATTGGTGCTGTTGAGACCGGAGGGACCAGCTGATGAGGGGGTTCTGGAGTAGATAAAGACACTCTAGTACCACTGACAGATTTTGGATGAGGCAGTCCGTTTTCTTGATCTTCAATGGTGCTTGCAAGCCCGAGGCGGAGCTGGAGCGTGAGATCATGTTCGTTCAACCTGAGGCGAGGTTTATGAAGTAGGTCTGGCTGTGACATCTTTGAAGTGTTTTTCGTTGAAATTTCTTTTCTTGGAAGACATAACTTTCAGTAAAATCCTCTCCAACACATAGTTGAAGATAAAAACTCAGCTGATGAAAGGCAATGTAGCATGTCGATGAAAAGCATGCAATGTAGCAACTAATATTATTTTAATGTGAAACACTTGTGTGTGCTAAACGGTACAAGACGAGGGAAAAAATGACTGATTTCCATTTTTTATTTTGATGAAGGAATGAACCATTTTCTTTAAAGGAAGGGAGGTACAAACTGTATTTCAAGGAATATTACAGGGTGAGTCAAAGACTCAGAAAAAATATAATACAATGTATGTAGTGTTAATTCGCCTGCAATAAAGACAAACATTCACGGCTCCACAAAAAAAAATCAAAACATACTTATTACTAACATAAAATAAAACCAATTCACTTGTTGGAGTCATAGTTCTTCTGGGTCACATGTATTTCCTTAACCCCTAGTGTCTTTGGCGAGAGGCCCCCCATATCCCCCATAATAATCTTCTCCATGCTGAAAGTTGGAATTTTTGGACTTGGTATGCCTATTTCAATGACAAGTAATTGTTATTTGGGCCTAAATTCCAAAGTTAGACAACTTTGAATGAGATTTTAGAGTTGGGACTAAAACCAACCAATATGCTGAAAATTAATGGGGTCATAGTTTTTTTTTTGGGGGGGGGGGTCAAATGTACCTCCTTAACCTGCAAATGGATTGTACCCATCTATGTCTTGTTATACAATCAAATGAATAATAGAAACTCAAAGCGACAAAACTTTTTGACAAATAATGTTTTGTAAATTTGCCTGCAAGACAAAAATTCCCAGTTGGATAAAACACACATCACAACAATAATAACATTATTTTGATACAGAATAATCAAAAACAATTCACTACTTGGGGTCAGTTAATTTAGGGCAAATGTATTTTTTGGCCATGGCTCACAGCTGAGGTTTTTCTTGGTGAATGAATCTAATATTTTCTTGAAAAAGAAATAATAAATCCTGGTGCTTCAATAAGAACCTTTGTTCTATTGGCTTTGTTTAGTCAAGATTTCTTTGAGCTAATGATACTCACAAAGAACATTTTTTTCTGGCTGTTCCAAAAAATTAATCCCATCAGGATGGCACAACAATTTTTGCGAACCCCCGCGCTCAGTGAATTAAAGTGTACATAATGATAATAATACGCAGTTCTTGAACAGCACTTTATCACATCCGAGGTTCTAGATGTTTACTCACCTGAGCAACTTCAGGTTGTAGCCGTGATGAGCTGTTCCTTGTCTATGTGCTTGCATGCTTCCACAGCAGGGAGGGACGGCAAACAGATGTGTGGTACAAAGCATCATTCATATTGAAGTTTGTTGATGCTGCATAAGAAATAAACAACCAGTAAATACTTGTAGGGCCAACACGATGTAAATAAAACCGTGTAGAATTTAAGTTGTCTGTTGAAAAAATAATCAAACTTATTCATTGTTCATAAAAAAAAAAATAAAAAAAAAAATAAGATTGCTATTACTCGAAGAAGTTATTTAACATGCAAAAGTTAATGTTTTTCTACCACCAAAGTTTCTCTGTTAAAGCTTTTGGGGCAACGTTATGTAAACATCAAATCAAAAAACGAAAAGTAGTGGCACACCCAACAGGGGCACAATAGGCTATAGGCACACCGAAGAGTTGGTCTCTCAGGAGGCTTGTGACCTTCATTAGGGGCCTGTCGTTTATTTGTAGTTTTATTGACAGAGAAAAATAAAGAGGAAGGGAAATTTGTCTCCAGAGGCATGTATAAGACATGTGGGAGGAGGGAGGAATTGTCACACCACAAAAACATGTTATTCTGTTTTTGTGTGCGCGCTCAAAAAGCACCTGAATTTTCCCACAAAATTTGTGCCTTTTTCTAATGAATTCCAGTGGCAGGGTAATATTCATTCAGCAAGTCTTCTGATCGAGATACCGAACGTTTGTAAAGCCACAGCTCATACAAAGTCTGGGTTGCATGTGCTGGGCCCTTCCTGTGGCTGCATGATTTCACTCACTTTGAAACAAACATCGATGTATGGGTGAAAAATTGACGCGGTATATACAAGCTACTCAAATGCCTCTACATGTAGTTATCGGGCAAGCTCAGTGGTCTAGGGGTAAGACATATGCTCTAAAATGGTAAAGGTAAAACACAAATGATTTTCTCGCAGGAGATGCTTCTAAAATCTAAACCGATGTCCAAAATGCACATTGTACAATTTTGCCCAATTAGATCATGCAAATCCATTAAATGCGCTCCTCCAGCACCGACGCAAAACATGCAGTCCATTTTGGACATAGGATTTTAGCTAAATATTTCATCAATATTCATTTTTTTTTTCTGATATAATGTCACCCAAGGACCCCACAGTCTTGGAATTACGAAAAATAAGGAATTTGTGAACGAAGTTTCAGCTTTCTATATCCGGTATAAATATGAAAATATGATGGTTGCTTTTGCGCACGCTCGCTGTACAGTGCTATGACTTGTACTCTAGTCTTTCTCATGGCACTGTGTGTGTACGTAGTCGTTCGTCGTGCTGTCATCGCCAAATGCAACAGATGGTGTCACCCACTCATCTCTCTTGGGGTAAAAAGTGTGAATTTTCTTATTATCTGATCACATGTTCATTTTATTTTAAACAAGGTGTTTCAATTAAAACAGTAGGAAAAACGGCTGTTTATGGATGGTCACAATCAGTCAGCACATCCAAGAACGTTTACCGCTGCTCAGAACCTCGACGTCATCACTTCGAGGTATAAACGTTGCAAGAAGACTGCTGGAATAAAGACTAGAGCAGGAGTAGAGCGACCAGTCACAATGCTGTCAGTGCACATGCACAACAGCAACATCATGGCTTCGACAATGTTTTAATGAGTCTGTATCAGCTCTGAGAGATTTGTCATAAAATGCCACCAAAATAAGTCATTATACCTCGGATCTAATGTACTTGAGACTCTCAGGCAATGATGAAGAGATCGTCGTTGGAAAAATTTTTGCAAAAAAAATTCAAGTTTCGATTCGAAAGATGATCCCTGAATTTGGGCCAGTGTTTGTAGGGCCAAGAAGCGGAGGTAGTCCAGCATATTGGCACTATATTTATGGGGCTAAGCTAGTCCCTGCATATGTGAAAAACTGACACTGAAACTGACAGTGACACAGACTGAAAACGCCTATTAGTTTGAGGGTTTAGGCTAAACGACCATAACTGTAATTCTCTGTAATTCCAGCCATGAGCTGAATGTTGCCCCTGCAGTAATGCCCGTAATGCCTAATGGTAGTAAACATATGGGGTTCCTACTTCCTGAAAAAACATAAAAAGTTGTATTGTATTAATGGCGGGTAAGTCCGCCATATTTGAAATTATTGTAGCAAAACACTAAAAACTCATAATGTGTTAGTACTATATGAGAAGCTAAAGTATGCAAGGGAATCAGTTATAATTTTTTAACAAGAAACATCTAAAGATATGTTATTATGCATTTCAATGAAGATACAATTGTGATAAATGAAGACAAAATGGAAATTTACCTTGCCCACTTTTTGTCGCATGGATGTGCTCGCCTTGTCGAAAATCCAACGTTGCGTGCGCATACCGACTAGTGCTTGCATGCTCGTTCCACTGGTTTACGTTTGTTTTAAAAAGAGGGCGCACTCTGAGAATGTGACCGCGCCCCGCTAACCATCGGCGCCTCGAAATGTTTTGATCAAAACCAAGTTAGGCTATGCATTTCTTACTTTCCAAAGAGTGTCACAGAGACCAACATTAGCAGAACAGTCAATTAAATTATACAAGAGATAATTGAAAGAAATAGTTAATATTTTAAATTGAAATGTCCATGGACGTACTTTTTTTTTGCAATGAGCATGTTTTAAAAAATCGTAGCGATATATTTTAATCCCAAGGGAAAGCATTACGCAAATAAGAACACTTTTTAATTTAAACTTCTTTAAAATGATTGAACAAAATAAGGGCTAGCGAATCAGCAAACCATATCAGAACCCTAATGGATTTTGTTTTTGTCAACCGGTATTTAGGAGTTGAAACTTTATCTTTTTTATCAATGGAATACAGTTAACAGCCTAATTTGCAACTTTTCAGGTCAACAAATATTATTGAATCGCTAACCATGACTCGTCATTGCACCCTGGGTTCCAAAAAGCTGGCTGCAGTATCGATTTTTAAGTGAAAAACACGAGAGAACAAAAATACCTAAAATGGGGGTAAACCAACGATTATAGCGACCCAACGGTGACCCCGGTAATAAAAGATAACTTCATGTTAATGATCACGCCAATCTTACCAAGTTTACAAAGTTTTAAAGAATTTGGACAAAAAAGTATCCACAAAAAAGGGGACAAATTATGTTTCACCGAAAACGGAGGAAAAACAACTACCACAAAATAATGCCCTTTAATGGTAACTAATTCATTTTTTACGTCATCGTGTAGAACTTGGCTAAATGAAAATTTGTGGTAAGTTTCATTAAAACAAACCTGAAAAACTTTGGAAAATACATAGGCCCCCCTTACTGGTAAGTCCCCCAAAAGCCCGGTCATGATAGGGTTTAGGGAAATGACAAGAATTCCATGAAACTAACAAAAAATGGACATGGTTTTGAATCCACTTGGAGATTGGGGGAGGGGGGTCTTAGTGTAGAGGAAAGACCAAGAAGAGAAATACACATTACATGTATATTGGTTAACACTGGTTGCTTATAAAGTATTTTAATGAAATTATTTTTCAATATACATGTAGCAGAAGGAAACATTCCACTCACTCAAATCTACAGGTATTTATTTATTGCATCGAGCTTCTAACACGTCAACAATTATAACCAGGAAGATCATTCAGAAGAATATACCACGCCATCTTGTGTTAATAAAGAAATGAATTTCAAGCTACTGAGGTTTGTGGAACCAACGTGGAGACGTATTTTATGATTTGCATTCACTCGGGTAGTCAGGGACCAATCTCAAAGAGCCCAGGCAAAAACCTTTTGCGTAGAGAAGTTGTCTTGTTAGGAAGAACTAAAAAGGGAAAGTTCCCCAGTGATAGTAATCAAATCTCTCTTTACTAGTTTGGTGTTAACAGTAAGCAAATATCTCATGTGCTTAGCAAATTTGTTAGCAGGTATATAAAACTGGGCCCCCTTGACCGTCTACTTCAAGTTTCACCAAGTACAACAGCTCATCCCCAGCTTTCAAGATAATTCTGTACCACAGTATTTTATAAGCACCTCAGTCTAGGAACTCCTCTGGAGATGATCAGAGCATACTGATAAAAACATTGTGAAAAAACACCAGCTCCCTCATTGTCAAACCTCACTAGGTGCTTCTGCCATGCAAAGCTTCAAATCCTACTCAATGGAAGTAAATTGGTGAAAATTCAACTGCAACCACTTTTGAGATGTTAACTACACTGTGACGAAACTAATTCAAACTTCTGGCAATATTTATATATGATCACAACGAAATAAACATTCTTTTTAATTGGCAGTTCATTTACCCGTCAGTGATTGAAAGAACCCGTTTTATAGTCCATACACTGGATCTTCAAAATTCAAATCCGAGTCCACGACTGTTTCAAGATTGTTTGAAATAAATTTGAATGATGTATATTAGAGGTGGATCTCTCAATATTAATTCCACGTGAAAACATTATTAAATCCTCAAAAACCAACCCTTTGATCAACAATGATTTACAGAACTTTTGAATTTACAGAACTTTTGAATTATTTTGTTTCCATAAAACAAAAACATCTGCGAACAAAACTGAGTTGTGAAAAATTATGAGAGATGTACTTATGCAGCCAAAAATAAAGTTATGTTTTCCATATCAAAGTTGCCTTAAATTTTTATTTTTTTCCAGGTTTGTTTGCAAAAGAAAAGAAAATACATGGGCTGTGAGACATTTTAACAATGCATACCCTGAATGCATCCAACACAGTTTGTCAGACTAGCCCAGTCCTATTCATATCCCACTTGCTCTTTTTAGTAAAAAAAATAAATAAGATTAATAGATATAATCTCCCGCTGAAAAAACATCCATCAAATAAACTTCCAGAGACCTCTGTAATTTTTGCTGAATAACTTTCTCCTGTTGAATTATTTATCAGTGCTTTGTAATGATTTTCTTCAACTAATCGAAATACTTCAAGGTCAAAATTTATAGCTTCTTTTTAATAAACCTTTTCATTCCAAAATTAAAATATCAATCTTCCACCTTCAGTAGAAATACACAATTTCAGCTTAGAGATCTATACAAAATTTATACATTTCTATAATAAATTGTTTATTAGTACTTCTGCCTGCATAATAATGGATGAAACTACAAGTTTAAACATGATATCTTGACATCGAAATTGATTACTTATTACCGATTTTGATTACATCCGACAATAGACCAATCCATTAAGCCCCGCCCACTCTGCATGCGTGCCATATGCACTAACGTGTTTGTCAGACTTTTGGTTACGCAACAACGTCTGTGATTGGTCAATACAGCAAGGGCGGGGCTTAATGGGTCAGTCTATACCAAAGGCTTTCTATTCTGTTCACTGAATGAGTTTCAATTTTTTTCTCTCCAATAATGTCTAACACTTAGGTTGTATTTGATAGAGTCCAACCCTGGGGATACCTTGCACAAAAACAAGTATTTAAAAACAGAAGGGAAAAAATGGCTGAAAAACTTGATAAGTTACAAGGATGCTCACCTTTGTATATTCTTTGACTCACACACACATTTATAATGATAACATGTCCGCTGCACCTTGTGTACATAATGTATATTGTGTATACTTGTGTTAGTTCAGCTGGTGTGGAAGGAGGTTCAGTACCCCCACTCAATGTACTGTGCAGACATTTTGTCTGATAGCGCCCTCTTTTGACTCAACTTCCTTCAGCCTGATTGTATTGCTTTCGGTATTGGTCAAATGGCTTCTTATCAACTGCGGCAATCCAATGTTTCTACATGTTAGATAATGTTCAATGCCCATACAGAAAGCCCCTGGTATACAATACTATGAAGGATACATCATTAGCACCTATTGTACATAATTATATTATAAAGCTCCATTGCAGATTATAAGTTTTCGTTTGTTTCTTTCTGTTACAACTAACACAACACAGCAGTCTTAACTGTAGGGTCAGCTACACGTATAACTAACTTCTTGAATGTATTCTTTTACAAACAGATACGTGCAATGGTACATGTACAACAAAACTAACAGTTTTGGCAGTTCCTTTCATTTTTTTGAAGTTTTTGTCAGATCATCAAAATTGTCATCTTGCTACAAGATATCCATGAGCCTAAACTAACAAAAACTTCCACTAAATATTCCTGACACACCATTTTTAGGGGTTTTACCCTCTAAGCACATCAGGCTCACTTCAAATAAGTAAATCCAGGAGGAACATCTAGTTGTAACACAAAATGCTATGCTGATTGCTACATCAGTCATATTTGACTGTCAGACTCCAGGGGGCAGCAGACTAAACCCATTTTCAATTGTGGTTGGATGCTCTAACTTGACAGCTCAAAAAACGGACTTCAATCACCTTTATAATCTTCACTACGAACTGACTAAGCCAATTGGCTGAAAGTTCACAACAAGAGGGGGTTATCACATAACCATAAACATCTCATTAGAGTAACAGAGCAGTATGATGGGCTATCACAAACTAAACACTTTTGATTGGTTGACGATTTTTGTTGATGCTCACCATGTGAGGGAGCTGTTTAATATTGGTGGTTGGCAACGAACAGCGATGCTTCTGTGGCTGCTCCGGTGGCGCCGCCGCCATACTGTCCCTGGGCAGCCTGACCATTAACCTAATAAAATGAGGAGGGAAACATGAACAACTCAGTTAATTATCTTACTCATATTATTTATCTATACCTGGGGTAACAAAAAAATCACAAAAACATACTACCATAAACCCATTGCATACCCACCAACATTGAAAAGTCAGAAATCACCTTAAGTCGATCCGCAATTCACACCGACCAAAGGCTATCAAAGGCGAAAATGCATCATGTTGACTTGCAACATTTTCCCGTTATGTTTTAAGGACGCTAGGTGGCAGCAGACTTACCAAGTAAATCCATCGCTCTCGGAAATATTTTGCATGCTTCGAACCACAAAACCAATGGAAATTTTTCTGATATGCCAGCTGCCACGTATCATTCCAAAGTCTGCCATTGTAATAATTAGCTGTGGGCAACAGGAACTGTTGTACCTTATATAGCAAACTTTTTAAAATATCTACAAGGAATCTTGTCCCTTACCTTGGCACGTTTGAGGAGCTCCTCCTGAGCAGCCTTGACATTCTCCTTTTTGCCTCCCCATGCCTTGAGCACGCTGGCCTGGAGGGCACGGCCATAAGAGAAGGTCAGAGCCCAGGGCTTCTTGCCAGGGTAAGCATTGATGGCATTCAGATGTACAGATGCCCCTTCCTCGGACTGACCACCAGACAAGAAAGTAACACCTGGAAATACCACATAATCAAAACATGAATTTGTTGTGTCTTTCTGCATGTGATACAAGTAAACACCTTAAGATGTTCTCATCACAAAATGCACTAACTTTTCAAATTGTTTATCAATTTTTTCTGTTTAAAGAAAAATTAAAATACAAACGAATATTAAAAAAAAGTAGCACATAAAAGTCCCAAAAAGAATAAATAAAATAATTTTAATCAGTCAATCAAGTGGGCGCTCATCAATTGATAAAAAAAAAAAAAAAAATGAGGAAACTCAACACAACTGAAATTAAAACAGACACATATTTGTGTAAACAATAAATCAGCATACAACCTAACCTTGGGCGGTTTTTCGGTATTACCGAGTCGTTACGGTATCTGTTCAACACCAAACAACACCGAGAGCTGTTACAGAAATACAGAAATACCGGCGCGCTCGTTTTTCAATTTCAATACCGGGACATAAAAAAAACAGTGACCGCATGTGCAGCAGCCTCTACAAAAAAACAGTGAGCAGATTCAGAACTGCACCTCAATACAATACTTGAAGCTTATCTGTAATGCCATTTACGAGAACAACGCATGCCCAGTCATCCATTCACTCGACGCAAATGTGTGTTTATTTGCGGTCCAGCGTTCATCAGTTGAGCGATTCCCATGTGCATGTTGTGTTACGTGATATGGGTGAGCTAACTGTGTAGAGGGCACTACAGTTTTATAGTGCCCTCTACCGGCAGCTCATATAAATTGTGGCAAAGAGCGTCAATCAGTGGCAAACTTCTGATAAACTCTGCGACATCCTGTTTACGTGTGCAAGTCCAGGGTAATGGCGCGCTGGTTAACAACTACATATCAGCAATGTACAACTGGGTGTGTGGGTACCAAGAAACCGATTGAACACACACACACACCGAGATCGCGAGTGAATCGTGGTATTTTCATCAAGTGTCATTTATGACAATTTCATAGCGCTGATACACGAACAGTAAGCTATGTTGAATACAAGTCAAATTATTTATCCAGTTATTCTTAAAATGTATAGACAAGCTCAATGCTAGCTTCTGGTGCTTAATAACAGTGCCTCAATTCAGCTAATAGACTGCATGTTTTTTAAATATTTTGTTATGTTTTAGCGCCATGAAAAAAGTTCTCGGTAATACCGAATACCGTGGTATTTTGGCGATGGTATTACCGAGTACCCAAAAATTGAAAACCGCCCAAGCTTAATACAACTCCTTTTTAAAATGTTAAACACATTAAACTAAAATGAAGTCATTGAACAAAATCAAGAAATCAATTGCAACAATTTACATGTACTATATATTTTGCAAAGCAATAAAAAGAAGCAGGCAATAGCCACGAAAAAAAAAAACGGTAAGTAAACAAAAATCATTACAATAAATCAACATTGATAAACAAGTCAACTTCAGCTGTGTTGGTTACCTGGCATGGCAGGAGGTACAGTTCTTTGCAATGCAGTCACCGTGGCACAGCCAACCTCCTCTGGGGTGTTCTTAGTGGGACAGCTCTGGCCGGCAGTCACCATGTTTGGCTTGAGCAGGGTACCCTCCAAGAAGACGCGGTTGTCGATCAGGGCCTTGTAGGTGTGTGAAAGAACCTGGGTACAAACGCAAAATATGAGAGTCATACTCTTTACATGAATAGGAATTTGTGCAAATGAAGACGTATGAGGAATTTGTCCAATTCGATTTCGAAAATGAATAAAGAACAGGTTTTGTTTTTACATTTTTCCAGTGATTAGTAGCCTTATCCAAAGAAGAAAATTTGTTAGGGCGATAAGTTCTGGACTACAGAGGTCATGGAGGCAGGTGAGGGCCTCCGTTGCCTCAGCCTGGCCTTGGTGCCTGTTTAGCTATAACGGTTTTCCAATGGGGGTGCCTTACACTATTGGAAAAAAGTAGACTTATCAATACATGAATGAACATCCACGCTTGAAGTATATGTTATCTGTCACAAAGTCAGTTTCCCCTCACCCCTTCAAAAGGTTTTTCAGCCTTTGTTCCAGTCTTAGGATTAATCCATGGCCGTATCTCTTGGCCAAAGTTTTGCAATTCTCGACAAATCACAAATTCCGTTGCTTCAAAGAGAATTGATGTTCTCTTAGCTTTGTCAAGTCAGGGTTTCTTTGTGCCAGCAGTATTCTCAAAGAAAAAATTATTCTGGCAATTCTGAGAAAATAATCCTGTCAAGCTGGGCATGAAAAAACAGAAGATTCCCGACGCTAACTTGTTAAACTTAAAAGGTACCTGATGCCTGAAGCTGTAGACACTGCCTGGTCCTGACACTTGGATGTTCAGTAATAGACCAATCCATTAAACCCCGCCCCCTTACGTGTTGACCAATCAAAGCCTTTGCTACGTCAACGAAAGTCCCACAAAAGTCTGACATGATAAAATCCTATTGAAAAACGTAAACATGCGTGCACATACTTATTGTGCCCACATTCGTCTCATGCAGTGTGGCATTGCAGAGACGCACATTGTGCTGCCCACGTGTACAGTGGTGATGTAGCCAACTGTGATTGGTCAACATGTTTATGGGAGGGGGGCTTAATGGATCAGCCTAATGTCAAACAAAATTAAGTAAACTATTCAGGGTGGGTATTGGGATTTAGCACAGGGTGAACATGATGGTAAATACTTGGGACTCACTGACCTGTTCAGTCACCTCCTGTGCCCTTTCAAGGGTATGTGATCCATCGGAAAGAACCTCAGGCTCAACGATTGGCACCAGACCATTCTACAGAATAAAAACAATAGGAAATCCACTTCAACAAGTCAGCAATACATTCAGTATGAAACAAAGGATTCCTTTAATTAAAGAAGAATTTATGATAAAAAAATAAATGTTTACTATATGCAATTGTCTATTTGTTTTATAAGTTAAAAAGACATCACAATCAGCAGATTAAATTGTGTGTAATTTTTAAAATTAGAAAAATATAAATATTGTAGTATTTTATTGACGATTATCTTAAGTCGTTTTTAATGTTGCATTTGAAACACATCCTTACAACACTAACTTGTTGGGCACCCACATTGTTGTCCAGTCCATTGCTCTACAGAATTCCTTGAGAAGTACATTCAAACAAAGACACATTTATGGATCACCAAAGGAATGGTCTGAAGAGAAACAACTTTCTCCTTCCCACATCCCAATTTACCTGCTGGCAGATGCTTGCGTAGCGGGCCAAAACGTTGGCGTTCTCCCTCATGGCAACATCAGATGGTGTCACGTCTGAGATCTTCAGTACGCATCGCCACTTGGCAAAGCGGGCTCCGTCTTTGTAGTACTGAGCGCAGCGTGTGCCCAGATCGTCCAGGCCCTGGGTGGTGCACTCTGCACAATTGAATCCAGAGAGGGGTACCACACCCTTGTCAACCTGTGGACATCAAATGTAGACAACAGTATGATTTAGTTTTGCCCTGAACTGATGTAAAACATTAATGTGGGTTGATGCGGCTGGCTGCCGAAGGCGCCCTTGAATGCCTGCAGCTCGAACAGGTGTAGCCGCGTCTTTGCAATTCAGGATGATTAGCCTCCCAAATTATTACTATTATTGATTAAAACACTTTATACACTGTGTTTCCGAGTTCTGCAAAAAAAAAATCCACAGGCACTTCAGGTCAGATACAAAACCATGACCTTCAGCATTCTAGAGAAGCAGTCTAAATCCGTAAACCATCGAACTTGCTGGTGACGTAAGAGCAGTTCCAATGCTACATTTGTATTCATTACCACTGTGGGGAATCGGCCTTTAATAATACCCAGTTTTTCATATAGAGTCCCTTTAACGCAACTTTTCGCGGGCTGAGTGCCCGATCACCACAATTAACTGTCTCCATCCGCCACATAAAATTATTGTTTATCTTTGGAACGCTCTCTTTTCTTAATCACCAAACTGGATTACTTTGTATATTAATATGTAAAACTTCATTTGGGTTTGTTGTAACAACAAATAGAAAAGTAATTTTGGATAATTAACCTTTTAAGTATTTTTTTGTAATACGTATTGTTTACGTTTGAAGTGAAGCGGTCTTTGGAACAGGGCCAAATGGACCTCTTGCTTTTTCGACCGAAAGGAAGGTGTTGAGCTGTTCTGAATATAACTCCATCTGTGTTTTGTAATCACAAAAGACAACTTAATTTTGAAACGTTATTTATGCTGTAACAGAGTTCAGAATACGTGGATTCTCTTGGTGAGTCTTATTTTTGAATCCTTTGTACTTTTCAGGATAAACTTGCGGTGATAAAAATGGGCTTCGTTTCACACACGCATGGTACACACATGGTATACAGTAATCCCCGTGTGTGCAACAGCAACATGGTTATTTTTAGAACAACGTGTATAATGTGTAGGCGTGGGAACGGATGCCAATACATGCATAGGGTTTTAACACTGTAGTTAGCGTATGCAATATCTCGTCACTTCTAGATTACTTATGAAGCTATCGTTCTTTTGTCTCATAACTATAGGATCTGGCTGGTGCTTGGGGTTTGTGTTTCCTTTTATTTCTACAAATTTGATTGTTCAACTCTTCAATAACTGTGATCAGTGGTGGTTATTGTAAAGCCAAGTTCATGGAAGAGAACTAGAGTATTAAAAAGAGTTTTAAAGAAAACTGGTGTCTGGAGCGTCCTTATTTTAAGGATAAGGGGACCACAAAGACCCTCATCAATCACTACACCACCAACTACAAAGTACATCAGTTCAAATGGAAATGTAGATACATGTAAATTTGAGATAAAAATGCCCTCGTCAATCTGCTAGCAAACAAGCACTTGGGGTACACTTGAATCAAGGGGTAAAAGTGTATCTCTAGGACTGCGTTTACACTTGATCCAGCAAGGGTGATCAAAGGAGGATCAGATCCTGCAAGGGTGATCACGCTGATTGCTGATGTGTTTACACTTGAGTCTGATCTCCAATTGATCCTCCTTTTTGAAGCGGTGTTAGAACGGAAGTTCTGAACAGCTAGTGTGAAAGGTAAACAAGATCGTTGATAATAAAACTTAATAAAAGGTAAATTTACAAGCATCTAAAATTTTAGCCGCGCGGATCGGAACGTTCGACTTTTCCCCACGGTTGGAGCATAGAGATAGGACCGAGGCATTGCACACAGCCACAGTAGTCTGCCTAACAGCAAAATCAGCCAATGGGAAAATTTGTTACGTCAAATTGCGAGGTCTGATCCTGCTTTGCGTTTACACTTGTTTGTTGATCCACCTTGCGGGATCTGATCCCGCATTGAAGGGGGATCAAAAAGGAGGATCAGATCCTGATTGCTCTTGCGTTTACACTAGCTGTTGATCGCCCTTTGATCACCCTTGCAGGATCTTATGCTTCTTTGATCGCCCTTGCCGGATCAAGTGTAAACGCGGTCAAAATGTTTCAAACCATAAGGAAACTCCCTTCACAGTAGATTCAGAAATGTCTTTGAAAATCGCCTGTCAGTGTCAACAATCAGTCATTTTCATGGGGGTGGGTTACACACCTTGATTCCTGGGACAATGCCCTTCTGTTTGATCAGCTCAA
The DNA here is from genome assembly GCA_911728455.2 of Marthasterias glacialis. Taxonomy (NCBI): domain Eukaryota; kingdom Metazoa; phylum Echinodermata; class Asteroidea; order Forcipulatida; family Asteriidae; genus Marthasterias; species Marthasterias glacialis. The sequence continues at coordinate 12,676,042 of OU452226.1, forward strand.
CAAATGGTGTCCCATCATCGCTCTTCTGATACAGTGTCTCATGGAAGAGGATCACTCCGCTGATGTTGTTGCTGATGGCTGGGTCTGTGGTGAAGAGAAGCTGACGATACAGACGGCGATTCTCCTCGGTGTTCTCAACATTGATGTTGGCAAATCGCTTGCCCATAGTCCCTGTTCGAAAAAACAAAAAAACAAAAACAGATTAATAAAAAGTGTTTCACCCTCCAGCAATTTGCAGAGCAAAACACTTACACTGAAAACATTTTGGGCACACTGAATGATGACAACGAGTGGCAAATGATGATTTTTGAGTGGCAACTGAGGAGGCATTTTGTGTAGCATTTAGCGATACTATAAAAGGGAAATTGTTCACTGGTGTTATAGGGGTAACAATTTGAGTTACATTCACATAGGATACAGACAGTTGTGAACCACCACATGTCCGAGGACATCTATTATCATTCAATCTCCATTGGTTTTGTTCACAAATGACTTTCGAGGTCCCATAAAAGCAAAGAACCGACAAGTGAGGACCTGTTGTCCCTTTTGTAAAAATTTCCCTGAAGGGTATGGTCAAACATGCTCATGTAGCCCTATGCACAAAATTGGGTGTTAAAAACTGTCCAAACTTAAAACACAGTGCCCAAACAGAACGGTATCCATGTACGTGCACCCTCCGAGAAAACGGTAAAAACGCACTCTGCATTTTTGTACGCATTCCTAGAGGCAGAGTTTTTGCCTCACTGAGACGAAAAACTGTCTTTGAATCTTATTTCATTTATTATTAAAAAATGACAACATTTCAGACAGAAATATTTCAGGAAAAGTTTTTTACCATCATTATCTTTATACCATGTAAGGTATATGTAAATCTGTGAACATTTATTTTTTTCTTTCTTACCAATGTTGAGCTTGGGCTTTAACCAATCCAATTAGCATGTTCCTACCATTCGAACTATTGAGATGTCCCCTAACCATATAATTCTCAAAAACACCCAGCATACAGTTTTTATTACAATTATAACATTTAAGGGTAAACCAAAAAAGTTGCAAGAAATGATAAAATAAATGACTCGAGTATTGTACCTGTGCTCTCATCTGCAGCCAAGATGCCCTTTCCTGGTGCTACAATCTTCCGGGCTGTCTGTACAAGCTCCTTCCTGAGCTCTGGGGTGAGTGTTGAAGCGGCGGCCATTGTGATTGAAAGAGATTGATCTAGCTTCCAAGGTTATGATGTGATCTGTGCATGGAATGACAATGTGATTTAATCAGCCCACTGGAGAAAGAACAATCACAGATAACCACACAAATCAACAGAATCCTAATCATGCTTATCCCAGCACTAATCTGTACCAAACAAATCATGTGACTGACCTCAGACAATAGACCGTTGCTTTGACAACCAGCCCCGCCCACACACCTTAGTTTGTGTACATTTACGCTGCATGTGTGACCGAGTTTGACCGAGGTCACATGACCAAAAGGCGTGATCCAATTGGTCAATGTGCATATTTTGAATGACAGGCCGGAATGGTATATTACCCCCCTCACCACCCTAAATTACAGCAACCTCTAGATGTACCTGAAACCTATACAAGTGCACCAAAGACTTGTACAGGCCTTGATCTTAACCGAGGCCACCGAGGCCATTGGCCTCAAGCCCTGTCGAGTTGGCCAGCATGCCCTTCAGAAAAATTGCACTGTCACTACCAGCTTGGCCAGCATGCCCTTGTACAATTTCTCTGATTTGGCCAGCAAAGGCCTGCCCCCTTTTTCTTAAGATCAAGGCCTACTTGTACTTGGGTCATAAAACCCTTAGAAGTCCAAGTTTGAGTTTCCAGTTACATGTACACCATACATGCACATAATACATCGGTACGTGTACATGAAAGTCCAAGTTGGAATTCTCAGTCACAATTTAGGTAGAATCTGGGTAATGAGTCATACCATGGGGTCATACTTAGTCTGATACACTGTATACCCATCTGAAATAAAAACGACAAGTTAACCCTAACCCTCTAGTGTCTATGGCTAGAGACACACATCTGCCAAAATACTCCACTCAATGTTAATTTTAAGTCTATGGAAACTCAACATCCAAATGGTAGGAACTGCACAGTATACATGTACGTGTACATGTACAATGGTATGCCAGTAATATTTGTAAGATAATTCCAATTACAAGCAATTATTATTTGTGCCTGCAGTCCCACCTTACAACTTCCTCAACAGGTTTTTGGACCATTGGGGTTAAATTACAACAGTATTCAATTCAGCACAGTGTACCTGTAAAAAAGTGTACACATTTGTAGATGTGTGCACACACGTCACACACATTACCTACAGTACTTTGACATTATAAGCTTGGCTGCTGCCAATCTTCATAGGTTACAGCATAGACTGATCCAATATCATAATGCAAAGTATGCAGTATAGGAGCAAAGTTCAAGTGCCACCATTCAATTATTTGTGAACCGAGTTTCTGTCACATTGGCTTTTTTTACTCTAAAACATACCAGAACGCTCTATTTAATGATGGCTTGTCAATACTTTTTCAGACCAACTCTTTTATACTGATGGTTTCTCAACCATTTACAATAATGGCTTGTCTACTTTTTTGTATTTTGTTTTGTTTTACATGTGAACTATATTTCAATCTTGTATGACCAATAAACACATTTTATTCACATCTAATAAACAGCAACTAAAGAAAAAAGTAGTTATTGGCGGCCATTTTTAGAAATGGCCGCCATTTTGTTCAAAGGTCACTTCCACGATGGCCCTATAGCCAAAATCTTTCTAAGGGCATGCTCCAACTCTCTGCCAAATTTCATGCTTTTATCATCAAATGCACAATTCTCCAATATATTTCACCTATCTGCTGGACTATTTAGGCTATAGCCTATGCTCATCTTTTTTATTTGCTGTCTTAGTGTATAGGTTTTGGTATTTTAATAATTACTATAATTTGTAGTGTTTTTCTTCAACGGATCTTTTGCTCTTCTGTTACAATTTTGTTGTTTAGTTTAAATTTTACGTTTAGTCTCTACATACATTGTAAGGCGCTCTATAAATTGCACTGTTATTATTATGTAACATACGTTGTTCTAAATTATGTACAATGTACTCATGTTCATGTTCATGATTGGTTCATTATTTAAAATACCATTTTATCATACCACAGCGTGATTAGTCAGAAGAGGCTTATACATATACTGCACATGTATCGCTCCTTATTTACTGTCACGATAAAGTAATGTACTTGTAATTTAACTTCATTTCAAAGTCGGACCTTCCTAAAATACTGTAAGGTGTAGTGAGTCCATATGAAAATACACCAGAGCTCATACACACAACTATCTATTTTATGTATAAAATTACAAGTTTCAACACTGAAAAATGAAAAAACAAAAAAAATAAAACAGGGTTCACCTACAATGTACAGGTATTATTTAACCGGTACAGGAAGTAGGTTGGCTATTACTTTACCACAAAATAAAAAGACAGGTACCAGCAAGGGAGAGGATTGCAATAAACTGCACTGAGTTTTAAGTAGGAATTTTTTTTCTTCAGTAACCATAAATTATTTAAAAACGAGCCAGTCACAACAGCCAGTCTAATTACGTTCAGGTAAGTTCATCAGCATGACTGTCATACAAGGCCCGATTCTACAATTTTAACTTGAATCTAAAACTAACAAAGTGTTGTAAATTGACATTAAAAATGTGTTGTCTTCTTAATAAAGCTTTCCAGCATATCCAAAGAATGGAAATATGGGTTTCTGTACGCCATCACAATTGATTATTTCATCTGAAAGTGCTAAAAATAAAATATAAAATGTACACACTATTTTCAAAATCAGAAAACGACTAAAGTGTGAAACTGACCAAAAATGAAATACCTTGCTGTAATCACACAGTAATGTTTCTTAAAGCCATTCCATCACACAAAACTCTGACAAGTCTTTTTCCAATTTTCTCTTCACTCACAAATTTAAATTAAACAAAAACATGTCAATGCTTATCAGCTATAAACGTTACCAACCAGTTTGCAGTCAAATGAAAAGATAAAAACAAGCAGTTCCAGGAAACAATGACAAGTCATTTCTGCCTGCCATCATGGCCATGTCTGTAACAAAAGAATTCCCTGTTCTTCCTCCACCGTAGATTCCAACACTTCCTGGTGAACACCTGGTACACATGTATTGCAGTGTCATCTTGTGCTAAATCATAAAATCATTCTTATATTTATATAGTGCATCACCGTGAGGTCCATTTGTGCTGTTTACGAACTCAACAACTGGATGTCTTCTTTTTCAAAATCCAGGCCTTGATCTTAACCGAGGCCATTGGCCTCATGCCCTGTCGAGTTGGCCAGCATGCCCTTCAGAAAAATTGCACTGTCACTACCAACTTGGCCAGCATGCCCTTGGGACGATTTTTCTGATTTGGCCAGCAAAGGCCTGCCCCCGTTTTTCTTAAGATCGAGGCCTGTAAATCCTATGCAAGGCTTTGGAACTCGCTACCTGCTTCTACTGTGTTAGCTCCATCTAGCCAATCTTTTAAATCAACCGTTAATAATTTGTTCCTTTAACAAGCCCCTGCTCATAATTTATAAACTTTAGCTGTGAATTTCTACTAGCTTCATATTCAAATTGAACAGATTGGGGAGCCAATGTTTTGACTCGTTTTGAATTGTTCTGATGTTTCGGCTGTGTTTGACAAAATCCGGAAAGTTGTTTCCATAACTGATCTGAAGCAAATTGGTATGTGCAGGAACTATAGAACTTAGTTTTCAAAAACTTCAGAATGAATCTTTTGGATCAAATGTTTTGTAGGCATAAACTGTAGAACAAAATGATCAAAGAAAGAGCCTAATCTGTGTATGCAAGTCCAAGATAATCAACCATTCCTTCCTTGTACAATAAATATATCCATTTGTGTTTAACCAAAGAGGAAGAAAATTACATGTAACTCACTATAAGTGTAATGTTTTACCCAACAGTTTAGGTGATAATTAAACCATTTCCCAGCAGTGTTGAAAACTTAACACATTCAGTATTTCATCATAAACAAATTAATTTACTATAGTTTCAGAGACAAAAAATCTCCTAATGTGACTAGAGCAGGCTAGTTAAAACACTGAGACCAAAGAATAAACTTACTTCACATTAGTGAAGTTATCCGATTCCCCTAAGTCCCCTCGATTCCACTAAGCGAAAGTAGTACATGTAGCAGTCCCGGATGATTTCCTACCTCCCCAGGTAGTACTGTACTTAATAAGCAGGACAGTTCTTTTCAGAACTACAGTAAGTTGTCCCCCCCCCCCCCAAATTCCGAAATCTACTCCGCAGTAGTAGAATAATAACAGGACAAGTTCTTACAAGAACAATTTACACAGCAAAGTCGATATAATCACATGGTGTTACCGCAAACCATACATTGATACATGTACATGTACCTCACCATGCAATGCCTCAAAACCTATGTTTTCGAGATAACAAAAACACTTCTAGCGATCATTACAGTACATACAGTACTTACCAGTGCAGAACTTTTTAAGCAAACTCACTGTACTTTATACGCTCTTAAGGGTATTAAAGGAATTTCCTGCTAATACCTGTTGCAGTGAATAAGGACTATAGCAAACTCTAATGCTTGGTATGTGTGCCACGTTCACAGTTTGATCCTGTATTTACAGTGTACATGTAGGTCCTTGCCATGCATAGTCATGGGTCACTTGGCAAAATGCTTTCAATACACACAACCATCAACAGCTGCGAGAATATACATATTCATGAGTGTCCCAAACCCTGCCACACCTCTGCTCTCGGCCAATCAGATGAAACATTGCTGAATCACACAAGAACATTTATATGTAAAGAGTGGCAGATTTTGCCAACTGGGCATGTTATGGTAAATACTGCAAAGTCACCAATATGCAAACTCTAAATAAACCTTGTGGGAACAATTCCTCACCATGCCCAGTTTCACCCACTGACCATGAGATGGAACACAATCCATGAAAAGGGTTGAATAGTATTGAAAAGCACTGTACTGGACAGAATTATCTAGACACTTCAAAACCGTCAAACTAATTCATTCAACACATTTGCTGAGACTTTGCCTTTAAGCTTGGCATAGTGGAAATGGTCAGTTACTTTTTTGTGTGCGTGAGGTTGCTTTTTTACAAAAAATATGTATCATATATTTTATTCACATGGGGTGGTTTATTTTACTTGTGGATTTGTTGTTTAACTTTAATTCTGATGTACATGTAAATATTACTTTTTAGAATTTTATGACCAGGGGTTTGGGAAAAACACATCTTTTAATGATTTTCTTTTTTTTTTTTTTTTTTTAACTTTTGTATTTCCCTGAACGACTCCTGGTCAGGAGGTTCTCATTGTCCAAAGATTTAAATTAAAAAATAAACGTAAATAAATAATTGAGTGCAATACATTGTGCTTGTGCATACACCAGTCCTGGATGACGGCAACGGGGACCATGGCCTCCGTTACCCCGATATTGGCCTTGGTGCCCCTTCAAAAGTTTCCCATAGACTTTCAGATTTTCCAATGAAAGTGCCCTTTGCAAAAAGAAAATGGTCTTGCCCTCTCAAAGATTAAATTCCAGGCCTGATATACACAAATGTAGGCAATAGGTACACTAATGCAGGCCTTGATCTTAACCGAGGCCACCGAGGCCATGGGCCTCATGCCCTGTCGAGTTGGCCAGCATGCCCTTCAGAAAAATTGCACTGTCACTACCAACTTGGCCAGCATGCCCTTGTAGAATTTCTCTGATTTGGCCAGCAAAGTCCTGCCCCTGTTTTTCTGAACATCGAGGCCTGCTAATGCTATCAGTACATTTCATTGAGTATGACGTACGTAATTTCCTCTTGGAAGAAGAGGTGGATCAGGCTGTCTCTGTAGTGATAAAAAACAAACATTCTTGCACACCAAACATCAACATGCAGTGTAAAAGTACTATTCTCCCATGTGGCTCCTCCTGAAAGGGACCATGTACAGTGTGTTGAGCTCAAATTTCTAATGCCCAAAGTTACACCTCACTTGCAACAGCTGTACAGAGCGTACGTGTACTGTACACCAGCTGCACAGAGCATGAATACATTATATAACTGCCACACAGATCATAGGCATTTGATTGGTGGAACCTACATCACATGACATCCAATATTATTCCCATCAGCGTCGGTGATCCAAAAGTCCTATTTGCCCTGGTATTTACTATTGAACGGTTAGGATCATCCTCGTTCCCAATGATTATGAGCAATAGAGCGCCGCTGCTAAAACAAAGAAGCACCTGTGCAAAAGGTTGTAAAGCTGCGTGCGTCAAGTTTGCTCAAAGATAAATTCGTTGTCACGCGAGCGTGGAGTACGGAAAATAGCACGTCTACGTCTGTGTCTACATGGAGTCGTCCACATTGTTTAGAAGTTGTTTCAAAATTTTCAGAGTGGTGGGTGGTTCAGGAACCGTATTTATTTGATTTTGTTTTTATTGTCAAAAAATCAACTGACAAGGATCTACATATAGTCAGTTTTATAACACACCTCTCCCTGGTTCTTTATCCTGATTGGCTGAAACACGGTCGCGTGGGGTGAACTAATATAGCCTAGTGCATGAAATCTGCACCACACGCACCGCACGCGCTTCATTTGGGGGAAATAGTTCGCAAAGCGGGAAATAGTTTCAAAAACCAAAAAACTATTGACTGGTAAAGAGCGCCCTCAAGAAAACGGCGGCGTCTGCGGATCGAAAAGAATCTCGGGCCAAAAAACCGCGATTTACTCTTCTAACCGACATTTTGGACTGAGGTGTGTTATAAAACACATATGGACTGGCATTATTCGGGCAATAGTGCACGTCTATGCACCCCTTGGGCCTGTGAGTGACCAGGAGAGGGTCCTATTTCCCTTGGCCTTCGGCCTCGGGAAATAGGACCCTCTCCTGGTCACTCACAGGCCCTCGGGTTGCATAGACGTGCACTATTTCCCTCATTGCCAGTCCATATGTGTATAATATAAAACAAATATTGAGTGACTTTAATTCGTGAAATGGGAAGAATATTATTGCTCGGTAAAATTTCGACTGTTCCATTTCAGTCGGCTTCGCCTCGTGAAATGGAACAGTCCAAATTTTACCTCTCAATAATATTCCTCCCATTCCACTCTGAGTCACTCAATATTTGTGTACTATTACATGTATGTGAAGTATGAATAATACACATGACAAAATAAGACAATAAAAATGAATGGAAAAGTTCCATAACCATCCTCTTGGTTAGAATTTACCATGTTCATCAGTAAATTTATACTGCTATGACACAAAAGCAGGCCTCGAAATTACCGACGGCAATTGCCGTCGGTGCCCTGTGCCATTGCCGCGATGCCCTCGAAATCAACCAAAATTCACGGCAATATATTGCCGTGCCCTTTTTGTCCAACTGCCGTCGGTGCCCTTTTGAAAAATTGTAACATGCATATTAAATGCCAAAATACCCGCTCTGAAAGAGACAATCAGGCGAGAAAAATGGTCGTTGAACAACTGAAAAAAGTTACCCCAGCTTTAAATCACGCAAAAGAACGTACAAAATTGACTTACAGCGCTGTGTGTGTGTGTGTGTGTGTGTGTAGAAACTCGTCCTTGCTCTAGCGGTTGGTTCAATGCAACCCACGTTTCGTGTGGGCCGCATTGCAGTCCTAAGGATATGTAGGAAAATCCCCATACGAAACCGCTGGTGTCCATGTGCGATAGTTAGTGTTAAGTAAACTGTCATTGGTACCCGTACAGTAGAAGCATGGCCCCATGTTGCACACGACTGGCGCCCTGTATACTGTATGCGTGTTTGTTAACTGCGCGACGGGAGCGTGCTGGAAAATGGCTCCTGATGTGTGTGTGTGCGGTGTGTGTGTGTGTACGATCGACGACCAGCTATTATGAAGTTTGTCTCGCGTTCACCACAGTTTTAGTACATTTTAGCGTCAGCAAAATAAAAGGCAATGTAGAGTATGCGTAAAGTGAATAAAATAACACTCCTTTTTATTTACGGGCCCAGAATGAATGGTGATGATAATTCGTAAAGGGTAAGAATTCATTAATTATTTTCATCATCGAGACTCAAAAAACTATCGCAGTTTGCATTTTGTTAAATTAAGTTTTTGCCGTGGTGCCCCCCAAATTTCACAAAATTGCCGTGGTGCCCTTGTTACACTCACAAAATTGCTGCAATGCCCTTCAAATTTGAGAAAAATCAAGGCACTTATTGCCGTGCCCTTTTCAACACGAAGTTCGAGGCCTGCAAAAGTCTGTATAATTTTTCTTATAGGCCTACATGTAAAAGAGTATATTTTAAAATTTTTTTAGTTACAAACGAGTGTATTTTTTTAAATAGTTGTGAAGGAGTGTATTTTTTTATAGAACGTAAGCAAGATTGTTATCCAACCATTTTACACCGAGGTTGCAAATAAACGATCATTATAAACATATATTACAATGTACATTTCGCTAAAATACTTCACACCAGTGTGTAAGTTAACATAATTTTGTTTTATCCAAATTATGCTGAAAATACATGAACTTGAAACCAATCAACAATTTGAAAATCTCAGGTTTAAACGTTTTGGATTAATTACATAATTTATTTAAAGTATTTTAATTTTCATTACTTATTTTTTAAAATATCCGGTATGTAATTTTCCGGTAGTGTACACTTGACTGTAGTGTTTACCATGTTCAAATCAGACTCTCAAATTGTTATCATCACCCCAAAGGCATGAAAAGTTGGTTCTCTTTTGCCCTTTTCATGGACATTTTGTAAAAGGTCACCCACTCGTCTGCCTTGTCATCAACGCGTGTAACATTTCACATCAGGTTCAGAATGCTTCACATAAATTCACCTTAAGTACTGTTAATTTATTACAGATAATGTTACATGTCTGACCTACATGATGTACACGATAAAAAATTGAAGCAGAACACAAAATCAGGGCCTAATTGCATCGTTCTTGAAAAGGCAAGGGGCACCAAGTCATTTTCTTCTTGATAAAGAGCACCTCTATGAGGAAACTGTAAATTTCTATTGGAACATTTTTAAGGGCACTAAGGCAAGGACGAGGGGGCAATGGAGGCATTTGACTAAGAAATATCTGGCCTGCAAAATGTTGATCTCTTGGAATCTGAGGCAATAACTGATGAAATATCACGGTATGAAACTCATGTAATGAGAGTTGCAATCTGAAAATTCCTATCATATTAACTATGTCTGTGTGTAGTCTGCAGATAAATGTATGTGTACACAATGTGTATAAACTGAACTCTTGGCAATTAAAAGCACCCAACATGACCATCAAATCAATTAAAGGTCCTATTTGTCATGCTCAAGTAAAAACTTGATGCATCATGCATCAACTTTTTACTAATAATCGTCGAAGCCTACAAATTTGTACGATATGCATTTGGAAACCAACTACGTGTAGATCATCACTTGGGTCAACTACAAATAACAAAATTAATATGAATATATATTAACCATGTAAAACTAAAAGAATACATTTTTTTAGCATTCTTTTCAGTCCACAAAAATACTACATGTGTACAAGACTTTCTCGTACAACTATGATGCTGTAGTGTTTTGCATCTTTTTTTGCTTTTTTGTATTTCAAATTTTACAACACTGAAACAAAACTTTGTATTACAACTTAAAACGTTCATGTTTAACAAGTCTGTGACCAACCAACAATCTAGATGAAACTATTATACTATATGAATAAGCCGAAAACGGAATGGTATAACGCACACACTGCTTTAATATTTACCAAGTATAGAAAAATGACTGAATAAACATTATCCATTCCATGAACATACCATGATTAGGTCCAAAGTTTTAATGAAAACTGCGGTATATTAAATTAGTGTTCATCACTTGAAATCATAGAGCATCCTTGCTCTATGATCGAATTAATAATATTGATTAAAATGTTTGCTACGTGCCTGTTCTACTTGCTATATACTCCTCTTGAGTATTGTGACTTTACATTGTGTTGTCACTGTTGTGTTATTTGTAAAAAAATTTTTTTTAGAATTTTAGAAATTTAAAGTGTTTTTTTTTCTTTTCATATTCGCGTCCACTGCCCGCATGCTCTAAAATGTACTGCTGAAAAATGTCATTACACACTGTATTTATGAAATGTTTCATTATTTACACAAAAAAGGCTCTGCATCACACATTTTCAAGTTCCAAATCATCAGACAGTTGTAAAAGGGACTATTTACACAGTTTATGTTGGCCTATTCCCATACAGTTGTTGCTGGCCCATGGAATGGATATCCACATACAAGTATGACAACATTAACTCCGATTAAGTAACCATTAAGATCATCGAGGGAAAAATTTCGGCAAAAAAATTTAAAAATGTGGTGTGTCATGGCCGAGCGGTCATAGCGCACCAGACTCAACCTCTGGTGTTTCTGATCAGTAGAGTACTGTGGGTTCGAGTCCCAGTCTTGACAATTGTCATGCTTGTGTCCTTAAGCAAGACACTTATTACTTAACCATTATTGCTTCATCCTTCGGATGGGACATAAAGTCTTAAGTCCCGTGTGTTGTGTAATGAACGTCAAAGAACCCAGTGACACTTATTGGTAAGAGAAGGGGTTTGCCCCAGTGTTTCTGGCAGTGGCTGCTGATTGCACCGCAGCACCTTGTATTTGTAAACCCTAATACAGTCATTTGACCAGTTCGGGATCATTGACCAGTTCCGGATCATTTTAACTTTGCATTGCCCCTCGATCATCACTAAATTATTCTATATGTGACCAATTTAATAAATGTAAAGAATAACATCAAATAAGATAACACACCCAAATTCAAGTGCAAAACATCATTGTTATGTAAATTATGGCAAATTTACTGAAGTCAGTGACAATCATTGTTATTTTTGAAACAAAATGTGGGTTCAAAAATGCTGTTGAAACTTCTCACCTTTCATATTTGAAGGTAGGAGCAGATAAAGTTAATTCAAAATGGTTCAGATGCATATAAACAGTGTTTTATGTAAATATATTGAGCAGTCATCTTTTCTCTTTAAGGTGAAAAAATGGCAAAAAATGTTTTTTTTGTGACACCTTTGACCATTTCTGGATCACTCAACATTAAAGCAATGTACATCTGGTTATAACATTTCTTTTAGTGAACTCAATACATACTTTTTAATATGGCGAAAAATGTCAAACTGTTTGATGGAATAGCTGTTGATAATGCTACTTGTATTTTCAAGATGGAGGACTACATGTGCAATGATGCATGACAACTTTATGAATTGGAGTGAGGGTTTGCAATAGAGGGCGCTCTACTGATCCGAAAAAGAAGCAACTGATCCAGAACTGGTCAAACATGTCAATTCTTTTCTCAAAGCCTCTTCCAAGATGTATTTTTGTTATTTGATACTTGGTGACTTTAATGGTGTGTTTTGGTAAACCAATCGACATCCTTTATTTAAAATTGTCGAAAAAGCTGCGATGGCACAGCATGAATTCATAAATTGATCCAGAACTGGTCAAATGACTGTAAAGTGCTACATAAATGGGTGTCATAGTTCAAAAACCTGTACTGTAGTAAAAAAGGACAATAATATAATATTAATAATAAGCGCCTGGAGTTCCTATTGCTGGTACATGGGTAGATACGTGCGCTAAAAAGTGTATAAGACTCAGAATCAGATATATTATTGTTGTTATGATTAAGTCTCGATTCAAAAGTTGGTTTCTGAATCTGGTGCATTTATAGTGTGTTTACTGACCATGCGGACTAAACAACAAGTACAGTAGACTGTAGGTAGGCAAAAGCGGAAACTAAATCAAAATGGCACTAACTAGGCCCTATTTATTTATTTATAATTTATTTATTATTATTATTTATTGGGCTAACAAAAGGAACTATAGCAAACCCATGGAGTCCTCCATGGTCAAGCCATTGAAGTAAAACTGGCTATTTCTAACTCTATGGTCGAGTTAAACATTCAATTTATCACAGAAATGTGCCCCGGCCTGCCGCCGTGCATGCAGCACTGTCTGCTTAGTGACCTTTACCCTTTCCAGCAACAGAGACCTGCGCCGACCGCCTTCTTCCCCGCACGTAGGCACTTTCTCGGTAATGTAACGAGCAAACAAACAAGTTTTGACGAACTAAAATTACACATTTCCCCCGACGTATTCTTATGCATGTGAAGCTTACTGGACTGAAATTATGTAACCAATAATGCAACACTGGTCTGAAACCTTAAAACTTGTTAGAAATTGCTAAAAACGTCACTTACATGGTTGACAAATTTTGCCGGTGCGTGTTGATGCAACTCAGTGGCGAAAGGAGGACGATACCACCCGGCCTATACGACTTATTACACACACACACACACACGGCCTAAAAATTTGTAGACTGGCGTAGTCCCTCTGAGCTAGTCGATGTTGCGCCCTCTGTCAGTGACGACTCTAATACGCACGAGGGCCTTATACCCATTCGAAGTCCATTTTTAGTGACTTTATTTATCGATATCCACGAATTTAAATGTACCGAATTTTCACCGAACCGAAGACGATGTTTTTTGAACTTTTTTTAAAAGTGATTTTCAATAACACTATTTTCATTTCAGTTCCTTGCTACCGTCTTACCATTATTATGACTGTTTTTTTTCTTCAAATTTTAAACAGAAACAGAATTTTAAAACGATATTAAGGTACACGATACTATCGTGTATGCACACGATAGTTATCGTGTACGTACATGATAGCTATCGTGTACGTACATGATAACTATCGTGTACGTACACGATAACTATCGTATACGTACATGATAAGAAACTTAAGTCTCTTATCGTGTACGTACACGACAGTTATCGTGTAAGTACACGTTAGTTTTAGTGTACGTACACGATAGTTATCATGTACGTACGTGATAAGAGTGGGATTTTTTTTATTCATACATGTGGCGGCTATGCTTCCGTATTAGATAGTCCTGCACCCGCAAATCAATATTTTGGGACTGTGCAAAAGGTCCTTCATGACAATGGCCAGCACGTAGCATACCCACCCGAATTGTTTTCAAACATTAGTGTTCAACGGGATTTTTGTCGTGCGCACGAGATAATTTAAAAACAAAATCTTGATGTTTCTTCAGGGGCTCCGTAGTAACCAGATTTTTGTGTGTGTGTGTGTGTGGGGGGGGGGGGGGGGCAACTGGTGTAGAAATTCATTTCTTTATTAACACAAGATGGCGTGGTATATTCTTCTGAATGATCTTCCTGGTTATAATTGTTGACGTGTTAGAAGCTCGATGCGATAAATAAATACCTGTAGATTTGAGTGGAATGTTTCATTCAGGTATATTGACAAATAATTTGAATAAAATACTTTACAAGCAACCAATGTTAACCAATATACATGTAACGTGTATTTCTCTTGGTCTTTCCTCTACACTTAGACCCCACCCACCCCACCCCCATCTCCAAGTGGATTCAAAACTTCACGCCCAGATTAACCAAGTCAATTTGTTTTTTTGGAATAGACCGATTTTGCGATTTACGTCACGTGACCCCTGTTGGGTTAAAAATGTAAACACACACGTAATCCTCCATAGGAAAGGGTGGTACGGTACACGATGATTAGTGCGTTTAGTTAATTCGATCGAGGCTTTTTTGCTCGAAATCTGTGAAACATATTCCAGAGTTTGTGCTAAAGGCCTTCAAGTGGCTGAATAAAGCCAGTAAGGACAGTTCCAGCAAGTCTTGAAAATTGTAAAAGTACCGTATAAAAAAATGTGCACGATGTGTACAGCTCACGACGGAACGTTAGGCCAGACGACCGCGACCACCACACACTTTTCAACACAAAAATTTCAAAGTTTTAAAGCTGAAATCCTCCAAAGCAATTGCTTTCCAAAACTGTGTGATTCCTTTGCCTATTTGAAATTCTGCAAGGCTAGGTATTAATGCTCACTTTTCCAACGTTGTTTATCCTTTTTTTACAGTGATTTAGGCCAACATTACAAACAAAATAACAGACGGGTGGCTACATAATAGTCGTCCGACGCCGGTGGTGCATGGCTTAAAAAACCTCTTTTCAGAAGAATTCTGTTAAATTATGAAACAGATATGTGATTTAAATTAATGCCACACCATACTACTTTAAAAAAAAGGGGGCTGATTAACTAATTCATCGCTTAATGAAAGTATAATCGACTGTTTTCGAACTCACTCTGTGTCACGGCCTATCTCTCTACACGTATTTTTTCTCCAGCTGATGACGTCATACCCGACAGGGGGTCATGTGACCGCATGTAAACATTGTCGCGCAATCGGTATATTCTTGTATTGATGACAGAGATTGAGCCGGTGTCGCATGCAATTATGTCCTCTATGAGATACTATCCGGCGGACATTATTGCATATGCAATACCGTCCGCCGGACGATTTTGCATATGCAATTGTGTCCGCCCGGACGCTGCTGCATAATGCAATTGTGTCCGCCCAGACACATTTGCATATGCAATCGTGTCCGCAACCGTGCAAAACGGTCCTCGAAGCCTATGTTCAAATATTCGGCGAAAACAAGCCCCAGGCACGGCGGGCCCGTGGAAATTTTGCTTGTCCATGACACCCCCGGGTTATGTTTATAAATATGTCAAAAGATTTAAAACAGAAGAAAAACTAAAGCGCTGAAACCGTTGCAGTAAGCTGCAATCATAATACATGAATATTCATGCCGCACATGTGCATACGTACGTTCAGTGCATGCACGCTCGCTGACGCACAATGTACATGTACGTCGGATGGTTTTGCATAGCCCCGGACACGATTGCATATGCAAAAGTGTCCGGAGCGGACAGTATTGCATGGCGGACACAATTGCATCTGACACCGGCTCTGCGGATGGGGATTAAATTGTTGGCCCTTTGTGTTGTGTAATGTGTGTAGAAAAACTAGTACAATTGTCGTCAGAAGAAGGGGCTTGGCCCCGGTGTTTCTGGAATGGTTTGGATGCAGAATGTGCTGCTTCACCTTGTAAACCCTCACAAGGTGCTATATGTAAAAGGTTTTATATTTCAAACATAGCTCATGCATACTAGTCGTAAGACCAATATAGATTATATAAGAGTCATTATCTTTGGGCTGTGTCCAAGACACTTCCTTCCTCCATGGTCCAACGGTTAAAACATCTCATGAATTTAGAGGGTTATTTGGAAATTTTGTTGTTGTTTTTTCGTTCTGTTTGCAGGGCACACATAGTTAAATGTATATACAGTGTATTCGGTTGTACGGACTCGGGATAAATAAAAGCCTATATAAAACTACAACTTCATTTTATATAAATAAATATTCTTTAATATTTAGTATACTTTACCTCTTTTATCTACATTCTTAATACCAGAGTTATTGCAATTAGCAAATTGTGCAGTCAATCTATAAAAAAATAATACTACTGAAGCACTAAATTATTTCCAAGCTATTTGGCTAGATTTGCTTAATTCTCGAAATTCATATTAGACCATAGACCAAAATCATGTAGAGCTATACAATAGTATATTGCTGCGTTTACATTAAAATGACTGTTTAAAGTTTGGTTCTGTATTTTGGAGATTTTAGACTATGAGGACATCTATATCATATATAGTTCGTTTCTTTTTTAAAAGAAGACAAAACCAACCCTAAACTTTCTGTCACGAAACCATAGCATATGGGGTCATGGGAATCAATAATCCAAAAATTAAAAACTAGACCAGAGCGGTTTGAGAAAAAAATAATAATAATAAAACAATTAAATGACAAGCTTTTAAAAACAGCTGTAACTTCCCGTACTGCGGAAGATTTTTCATAACCTACTTACTGCATTTCTTATAAAGCATTTCAGTTCAGTTTGCGAAATTTTGTTGGGACTTAAAATGTCCGTGGAATATAAAGCGATGAATGGGTTTGATTTTACTACAATTATTTCTATTGATGGGTTTAGTTACCACCGGTTTTGTTTCGACGTATGTACTTTAGTCTGTTACAATTCTGTCATCCTACACTTCTCATCATTGGATTGAAAAAAAATTGTTCTTTCATTCAGCAGGAAGATATAGAATTTGACATTGCATTGAATCGTTGCTCGACGTTTGTCTTTATCTCTGGCTGGCAAGCTTTCCGAATATCCCGACATGTGACGCCTCGATTTGATGGAACGACAGGATTATCCTAAGGGGGGAAACGACAAAATAAAATATAAAAATTAAACACAAAATGGTTTGTTTTGAACTTTGTAAATTTTGCAAAAGAAGTAATAATAAAAGAATACAAATTTTGAAAAAAAATAAAAATAAAACAGAAAAAGGAGGAGGGGAAGAAATGATTGCTTGCACTTTCGGACCCTTTCTTGAAAACGGATTTTTTTTCAGAAGAGATTAGTTATTAATAAAGATACGCATCTTGAGTGTTCTTGATTTAGATTTTGTTAGGTTGTGGTGGTGGTGGTGGTCGGAGGATGAGGGGGGGGGGGTCGTGTAGGATATGCCATCCGGGTCACAACGTGCGCTCTGGCAAAAGGCTAGATTTTGTAACTAGTCATTTTATCTACAAAATACACAAACATTTATATAATACTTGACAAGGTTATCATTGAGTTAAATTATCTCAACGATGTTTCATAAGATGATTTTTTTACATGTCATTGTTTGGTAAGTGTCTAATTAATCTCTGTGTTGTATACAACAGCACATACATTTTAATGACAAAACAGTTTTTGATCTGTTTTCTTTATGAAAGAAGCAGTGACGTAAACATATATTTTTTTGGGGAGGGGGCAAGTGGGGAAAGACATAATATGGGGAAAAGACATTATGTGAGAGTGCTACTTGATGTATCGAACCATTCATTAAGTTTTCGATTTCATGGGGGAGGGGTGAGGGTTCTGAGTGGGGGGTACAGCCCCCACCCCCACCCCTGGTTACCCCAACCGAAAGAGAAGTACAAATTGAAGGCATCATTACTTCATTTGTAAGTACGTCTAGGCCATTGTTCATGTTTTTGAGAGAGGAAACGAAATAGTCTAGACAGTGAAGAGCCATTTACCTTCCAAGGTCGGCGATACCCAGTTTCTCGGAAAAGAAAGGCGTCAGTGACGTCACCAAACTTTCTCTGATCTCGTCGGTGAAATAGTTAGGTGTGAATGAGTGAACGGTCAGATGAAGCATCGGGTCCTGGGACCCGGATCTTACCATGATTTGATCCGGGTTGATCTGCAGCGTCACCACCTGTGAAGTCATGAACGAACAAAAGGAATTAAATCATGGATGCCAAGTTCTTCCACTGATCATGTAGCATACCCTTTATAGACCTTTATCATGGTGCAGCCATCTTGATTTTCTCCCGTTCAAATCAATGTAACCAAACCGAGGCTGGAAGGGCAAAAAGTCTGGTTCTTTTTCGTACAATGAATATTAGCACCCATTACTGTTATTGGATACTGGGAATATGACCAAGATAGTGGAAGCATGATAAAGGTCTACTACGACCCACAAGGACTCCCACAGATAAACCACACAAAAAGCAATCTCGTTTCACAAGACAGCTGTCTTGTGCAAATCAAACATTTGTGTGAACTTTGCACAGTCTACCGCGCAGCCTTCTCGGTTTTCACCCATAACTTTTACAACTAAACCAAGACCGAAATGCCAAAATATTCCGAGGCCTTTTTGATATAGTGGAAAGTACAAGACGTCATTGCTAATTTAATGCATGAGACAAAGACTTGTTTCAAAATGCCCGCAGTTTTCTTACAGAAAGCCAATGACGTCAAGCACATGAGGTATTTTTGCATTTTCAGGCATCCTTCCCATGTCAAAGGATGACTGAACTTTCTAAACCCAGTGAGAGTATACATGCTTGAATGTTTTTGATTCTTTTATATATATAATTGTGGGAAGAAAATTGTCATGTTTGAGCATGATCGAATAAATTTGAATCTTGAATCTTATTGTAGAAGGTAAAAATATCTATATAGTGAAGTTTGCGGAGACACATGTACAGCGGCGTAGCAAGGATTTTTTCACTGGGTTGGGGGGGGGGGGGGCAGGCATTGATTTTTAGTGGAGGCCCAGGTACCATGTTTTTAATGAATTATATATATCTACGTAATTTTGGTTCTGCTGGATTATGATGAAATCCTAAGGAAACAGATCATATTGCAATCTAATCTAAAAACAAGATTTCCAACTGACCTTTTCATCCTTGCCGATTGTTTTGGCGACGAATTGAGAGAGTTCATTGGCGAAAGCCTCATCCACTTTGGCCCTTGGAAGATTGGTGTTGAGCTGGCACATAGGCATGATGAGATTTCTTCTTTCGATCGGTTCTTTTCAAGGGGGTAAAAATGATCTAATTCAACAATCTAAATACAATTTCGAACAACGACAAAATGAGATGATTTCACCATCCTCACTGAAATAAGTTTCTTTGTTAAGAAGGAGAACCTGTGTATATCGAAAAGGCGTTGTCTGTAATGGTTTAACTGGAACCGGGGAATAAAAGTTCCCAATTAAAATGCTTATTATTATTTCATGCATACAAAAGTTCAATTGTATAATACATTAACAAAAACAAGTTTCTCGGGTATAGAGTGTGAATACTACTCAAGTAACTTTTTAAAAAGCCAAACCGTTCTTACCTGGAGTATATAGAGGAGGTGTACTGTTAGAGGCTGCTGACAACTGGACTGGCTTTATGGGAAACTTCGAGCCCTTTTATATCTGAGCTATCAGGCCGACCCGGATCTCCACGTCAAAATCAATGTTTGCCGGGTACGTGATGATCCCCCCCCCCCCCCACACACACACACAATCGGCTAGACAATTGTACTGAGCAGGCCATGTATCCGGGTCCACCAGAGGGTGCTTATACTGAGGTTGAGGTCAGGGGAAAAACCTTTTCTTTTACGACAAAAGTTTGTTTGTTTCTCATCATCACAAAAGTATTTTGAGAGTATAATAGTCCCGCAGCTTAAAGGAGTTATGCGTGACCTCTGTTTGAATCAAATATACACCTTGACCAACTACCAACAACCTATATGAAAAGAAATTTTTAGACATTTTCAGGTGGTCACATCAACTTTTTCAGAAAGAAACAACAACAAATGGAACGTAAAATTGTCAGGTTTTTGTACACGGTTTTGTACGGGACTCCTTGGTTTAAGGGGGGGGGGGCGGGGGCAGAGGGGTTGATTTGCCCGACTTTTTCCACAGATTCAACGATTTTACTTTATTATGGTGAAACACTGTACAGGCATCAATTGGACTCACTGAACTTTGGCCACTCTGATCTTACAGTTGTATGAGTAGGCCTACTATCCACTGAGTGAGTCACAACAAACAAAACGCAAGGCCATTGAACTGAACACCACTGACAATTCTGATAATAAAAGTCTTACGTCTGGAACATCCTGTTACAAGTGTACGGGTTCCATGAACCCCGGATTGATTTTTCCGGCAGCGATTTCTACGTATAGTGGGCCCCCAACATCGTTAAAAAAATATCAAGTCGAAGAAAAATCTACGGAGTCCCTAAAGGGACATTAAAAAAGAAAGAAAAAAGCTATGATTGTTTTTATAACACTGTTTAAACTGAGACTGTTTGCAATATGCATAACTAAAACGTATGGTTCAGGTTTCATCAGCTAAAAAAAATTTGTTGGCCTATTTGTTGTACTTCTGCAAATTGTTTCTCGTGGTAAATTGACAGTCCCTGAGTTTGTTTCCTTTTCTATGTCTGCCCCCATCCCAAATGAAAATGTCTAGGTTCCGTCACTGCTTTCAGGTGTTGATTTTTAACTTATCCGTAAGAAGAAAAACAAAATAATGCACTGGAAAATAAAATTTCACCTTGGAATCCTTGCAATTTTTGATAGGGTTAGGTCGTACGAAAACTTTGTCAACTTAAAAACAAATGTAGTTATAAAGCAAGTCGTGTTCAAATACTTCTTGAAGTCACCCATCAATTCCATCCTGAGAAATCAATGACTTTGAAGTTTTATGTCACGCATGTAAAAACTTCTCTGCAATTTTTTTGGGGAAAGCAAGGAAATCCTACGTATCAGGGGGCATTTAGTGTTCGTCTTTGTTGTCGTTTGCATTATGGAGATACAAGATAAATTTGATAAGGTTTGCCTTCTCCCTGAAGACAATCAGAACGTCGAGTTGTTACAATCACCTGGCGTTTTAGAACCACCACAGCTCATAATGTACATTATTAACCGCCGATAATTGTACACTTTGCATACTATCTGGTATCTGAATTCAATTTATCAACGCTTCGGTTGAAAAATTAATGTCAGACAGTTCACATCCCGAAATTATTTGGAAAAGTGCTAAATTTGATACCTACACACAATAGACCGATTGCACGACCCGCGTCACGTGACCCCTCTTGGGTATAAAATGTAAACACGGACGTAATCCTCCATAGGAAAGGGTGGTACGGTACACGATGATTAATGCATTTAGTTTATTCGATCGAGGCTTTTCTTGCTCGAAATCTGTGAATCATATTCCAGAGTTTATACCAGAGACCTTCAAGTGGCTGAATAAGGTCAGTAAGGACAGTTCCGGCACGTCTTGAAAAATGTGAAAGTACCGTATAAATGTGCACGATGTGTACACTTTTCAACGCAAAAATTTCAAAGTTTTGAAGTTGAAATCCTCCAAAGCAATTGCTTTCCAAAACTGTGTGATTTCTCTGCATATTTAAAATTCTGCAAGGCTAGGTATTAATGCTCACTTTTTCAACGCATGTTTGTCCTTTTTTTTTTTTTTTTTACAGTGATTTAGGCCTACAAACAAAATAAAAGACGGGTGGCTACATAATAGTCGTCCGACGCCGGTAGTGCATGGCTAAAAAAACCTCTTTCTAGTAGAATTCTGTTAAATTATGAAACAGAGATGCGATTTAAATTAATGCCACAACATACTTCTTTAAATAAAGGGGCTGATTAACTAATTCGTCGCTTAACGAAAGTAAAATCGACTGTTTTTCGCACTCACTCTGTGTCACGGCCTATCTCTTTACACGTATTTTTTCATCAGCTGTATGACGTCATACCCGATAGGGGGTCACGTGCCCGCGTGTAAACATTGTCGCGCAATCGGTGTATTAGCGAAAAAGGCCAGTCCTTCAGAAAATAAGTGCACCCTCTCTTGGTCAATGAATGGTGCATATCTTTATCTCGGAAAAGGTATTGGACTTGTACAAGTTTAATTCGATAAGCGCGAGCAATTTTTAATAGTCTGGTGACAAGTGACATACATCGTTGAACCAGTGTTGGTGTACGTTTAAGACACAAACATAATGCAGTTGTTTCGCAACTTCCGTACACATTGACACATGTGCCTTCACTTACGTAATGCACATTTAAGGTAAGACTGTTTATTTTAAAGAATATTAAGCTTTTTCTTGATATTTAGCACCATGATAATGATGAATAATTTTACTTGATGTTAATGATAACTGTATTAACTGGTTACTTTGAATGGAATGGAATTTAAAAATTATTTTCACCAACTGGATAAAATGGATAAAATGGTTATAACTTATAATATAATTATTAATGTAGCTTCTCACAAGTACTTGCTCTTAAGCTCACACAAAGGTTGGACTCTTTTAAGTCTTACCTTGGAGGAAGACATTTCCATACGCAGACTAGCCCCACTAGTGTGGCAAGGATTTTTGACATCGGTTAGGGCAAATAATCATTTGAATTTTGCTCAAAATTACTCCACACAAATAGATATCGGCTAGCGATCGGGACCATTTTGATTACCCAGAATGTATCCATCACGAAGTCACGGGTGGCGCGAGAGTGCAAAAACAATTTCAGAGTGGAGTCAGAAAAAGTGCAAGTACCAAACTAAGCGTGCATGCAACCGATGCCATGCACTTTTTCTGACTCCATGCATTTTGTATTCTAAGCTGTTTCATTAGCTGTAGCTGTCACGTGAAACAGCCGCTGAATTGTTTTTGCACTCTCGTGCCACCCGTGACTTCGTGATGGCATTGCATTCTGGGTAATCAAAATGGCCCCGATCGCTAGCCGATATCTATTTGTGTGGAGTAATTTTGAGCAAAATTCTAATGATTATTTGCCCTTAATAAGGTTAGTAACTTCAACAGCCAAAGTACCGGAGGGAAGCTAAGAGGATACGTGGACACATTTAGTTGGTTAAAATCCAGCGCCGCACCCGTTAGGTTTCGGTGCGGTGAGTTGTGGGACGAGCTGCACAAAAGATAGACTTGGACGTGTGGCTAAGGATTCAACCGATGTCAAAAATCCTTACCACACTAGTGGGGCTATACGCAGACTATCTTATCTTAGCTATGGACTTTTAAAGTTTTATGGTATGGGGTATGGTGTATTGTTTTCCTGCAGTAATCGTCATGGAGGTATTTATACACTGTCGCTGCAGCAAGCAGAGAACTTATGCAATTTCTGGTAAAGATTCGCCAAGAACCTATGCAAGTGATGCTAGTAAAGGTAGATATTCAGTTTAATAATAATATAATAATAATAATAATAATAATGTGTATTTATTATGTATTTTTTAAGCCAAGTATGTCGCGCAAAGCGTCTTACAGTACTATTACCCGTGTTCATCAGGCCCTAAACATTCCTAAAGCCTTCTCAACTCCTTTGGAGTATGCAGCACAGGCAGCCAACCAAATCAGCACACAGGTTGCTAATCATTCACATCAACAATCGCTACCCTCACAGGTACTCATTTACTCCTGGGTGATGAGAAACAATTAGAGTAACGTGTCTCGCTCAAGGACACAAGCATCAAAACCGGGATTCGATCGCACACTCCAGTGACCTAGCCACCGAAACTTGAGTTCGATGCGCTAGACCACTCGGACATGACACGCCGTGTTTAATTAAATTAAAATAAGAATATTAAAGCTGGTTGCTTAAAAACAAGAGTATAACATTTTGATTAGACACATAACTAAAAGGCGTTAATTTCAAAGAGTTGCTTCTCCGTACAGCTCAAAATGCCTCTTGGACAAGGCGCATTGGAGTAGGCTTTATTAATTACTGTAAAGCCCTGAAGTGGACACCCATACCTCTAGGAGTGGGATTTGCGTATATCTGCTATTTACAGTATGGACATATCAAGAAGAGAGAGAAACGGAAACAACTCAAGGAGGTCAATCCAGAGGATGGTCTGGCATCACCATGGCAGGTAATTACTTATTTCTTATGGAGAGTTAAACTTAACTCTTTCACTATGGCGCGCTGCTCACAGCGGCTTGGTGAATAGACCGTTCCGGCCTGTCAATCAAACTGTGCGCCTTGACCAATTGGATCACGCTTTTTGGTCATGTGACCTTGGTCACACTCGGTCACACGCGAAGCGTAAACGTACACAAACTAAGGTGTGTGGGTGGGGCTTGTTGCCAAAGCCAGAGTGGTCTATTACTTCATACGCCGAAATAAACAAAATATTAAACAATTTCGTCACAGCTGTACATTATATACCGTAGTGAAAGAGTTCAAGGGAAGGTTCAGGCATGATATTCTTCCTACTTTAATCCAATTTACGATTTTTTGCCCTCAGAAGAACAGTACAAATTTGTTAATGAATAGCTTGAAAAAGGTCTTCAAAAGCCTTTACTAATCTATGTCAGACCTGTAATCGATTAAATTACCCTCCTTTTTTTCTAGGGTCAGTATCATGCCTGGAAGGTACATCTTTGGTTTTTGGAAGAGTAGATTCGTTTCCATTTTCTAGTTTTTAATAAAGACACCATTAACCAACCTCGAAAAGTTCCATCAATTTAGGTGTTCTCATTTGACTGAAAACAACAAAATACAAAGATTTATGTTCAACTTTTTTATGGAACTTTTGCACGTTCCCATAATGCTTATTTCAATTATGTCAATCAAAATAAGCAGTGGTGGTTCTTTCTTCATTGGCAGTGCTGTCTTTAAGACTAAAATAATCTCAAAGGTATTATAATTGGGAGTATGCAGGCAGTGGTGATTTGTTACTGTGGCCTTGGGACAGACCTTTTAGATTACCAACTTAATTTACTATCTATGATTTGTACAAGTGAGTTTCAGAAACAGAAACTAGACAGAGGCCAAATTCATGGAGCTGCTGATGTAGAACATTTTGCTTAAATATTTTCTGCTGAGCAAAACACAAAAAACAAAAACAAAAACCCAGCAACAACAGGGAAACAGTTGCAGATGGTACTTGGTGATTATGTTATTTCGGCTGGTAACCATATTCTTGTAAGCTGAATTGTTTTTTTGTTTTTTTTGCTGAGCTACTTTTTATGCTTTTAAGCAGCTCTATGAAATTGGCTCCAGGTAGACAGTGATACTAATTAACAAAGAAAATTCACCCCTTGTTTCTCACTTGGGCATTTCTTTCCATTTTCCTTAAAGTATTTGGGTTGATTTAATCATTTCACCAGGTATTACAACTGTAGTTTGCATGCGATGGTGATTTGTTTATATTGTGGCCTGGACACAGGGCCCATTTTCATAGAGCTCAACATGGAGCTGGACATTTTTCTGCTAAGCAAAAATGAGCAGAATACCAGCCACAAAATGGTATTTTGGATGGTAAACTTATTCTGTTAAGCATAATTTTGTTGTGCTTAGCAATTTTCTTTGCAAAACAGATCTACAAAATTGGGTCGAGATCTTTTTTATTAATCCAAATCCTATTTATAAAGCAATTGTTATAGGTTGAAAAAAACCTAAAATTTGTTCAGATTTTTCTTTATTACATAATAATCTGGCTAAATAATTTAAATATTTCAAAAAGAGAAAAAAAGAAACACATTTTTTTCATGGAAAAGAAAAATGAATTTGTAACTACTTTACTTGTGATTTTCTGTGTTTTAAAAAATATATTTGTTTTGGGGGATGTCACATAATAAATTTGTGCTCTGTGCTGTCAAGATCACCCCACCTAGTTCCCTTGCTTTCCATTTTTTATCCCCTTTATCCCTTACTCTGCAAAAACCCCCATCAAAACGGTATGAAACCCTATCCCGACCCCACCCCAAACCCCACATCTGCACCTTCCATGCAACGACGTTTCTGATGTCTGGGGATGCTTTTGGAAACGATTGGGACAAGTCTGTGTGTTCGCCGGTCCTTGCTTAAATATTTTTGAACGTGTAGTTAAAACTGATGTGCTAACATTTAGTTTCAACTACGCGTTAGATTTACACACAAAAATATCGCCTGATCGCTGAGGAAACTGGGCACGCGCACTTGCTTGGTTGACGGCATGTGTACTGTTTGTAATTTTGATGGGTTGGTCGTTGTGAATGTCTAATTATTAATGAATGGACCTGGAAATGGATTATTCGAGAGTGTCAAATCATCAAATTAAAGGATGGCGGACGTCACGTCCGAGTGCTGTCTACTCCATGTTTCTGACAGATCAGTAGAACACCGTTGCTTAATACTATACTTTTGCTAGCGAATTAGCAACCGTCACTCCTTGAGGAGACGAGACCCTTGACAGAAGAAGTTACCTCGCTGCAGTCGGTCTCCTTCTTAACTCAAAATGGCCATTGAATCTCTCCTGGTGATAAGCCAGTTTCCTATGCTGTTATCTGTTTTCGTTCTTCTTGAGCTGTGGTACTTCATCTACACGAATCTTTGCCCTTTCCTGGACCGTATCCCGTATTTTCAACGATTAAATCCATGCAATGCCTGTCTGCGGATCGGTTTCCACCTCTTGCCTTTGGCTCGTTTCCTGGCCGTGCCATCGGATGGCGACCCCGCTGCCCTTGGGGAGCGGCTCCCACTTGCTGCTGACAACGACGAGGATTTTAACGTAGACTGGCTGTTCAAAGACGATGAGATCAATACAACAAGTAGTACAGAAACAACATCAGACTTTTTGAAAATCGGAGAGGGAAAGTCGACTATGAGAGTGAGTGCAACCTGCTGTGGGAATTAAGAAAAATCACACTTGGGCTTGGCTGAGCAGATTATAATTTCAAGAAACAAATTAATTAATTTGTCATACCAACATTTTGTCCTGGTTAAAAAATACGCTAACCCTTTAAATAAAAAAAATCCTGATAAGTGTTACCAACTCTAAAGTAAAGATACATGAGATATTTTACTAAAATTTAGCAACAATTTATTTCTGGTTTGGAACATGCCAACCCTAGACCCAGTAACTGGGGCCCTGTACTCCTTTTTTGAGATTTTGACATTATCGGTCGTGTGACAGATAATGTCAAAATCTATAATAAAAAAAAGTACAGCGCCCAAGTTACTGGGTCTAGGTTAATCCAATACATTGTCCTATAGCTGTACAGCTCACATGTAATTTTAAAAATTTTATACACAAGTGCAGTGAGCCGGTTTATTTAAATCGTTGAAAATATTCGCAGAATTAGATACACTAATTGTATAATATTGTCAGCATGCAATGTATACCTAAATAACTATACTGAATAAGACTATAAGTGTTGTTAAGTTAATACATGCTAATAATCCTCTACAGAATTCAGAAACATTTCTATCCAGAAACTAGCATTTGAAGAACCCCCAGGTCATTGTTTATTTTGATTGAAGCAATTGAAATAAGCGTGGTCTGATTAGCATGCACAGAATCGATGACAAATAAACCAGTCTTTTTGTTGTTTGCACTTAATTTGATAACAATTTTAAGAGGTTTGTTCATGTTGGATGGTGTGTTTATTTTGAAGTAGAGTTTGGAAAAAAACAGCAGAAAATCATACTATAATAACGCAGTAATGCCTTTAAGTTTACTAATAAATAGCACTCTTTGCCTTTGTTATGTATTTCCAGATAAATGTCTACAAGGCTTTACCGTTTCGCTTTACATCTCGTCTGTGGGGCCAAGTTAACAGTATGGACGTACCCCATGTGCTTAGGAAGCCTATTTATGGACTTTATGCGCGACTTTTTGGCTGTAATATATCGGAGGCCTTAGTTGAAGATCTGACGTGGTACCAGAACCTAAGTGACTTCTTTCGGCGTGAGCTGAAGCCTGGAGTAAGACCCGTGGAGCAAACAAGATCACTTGTAAGTACATGTCAGGGCTCGATTTAGACACTTGCCCGGCGCACAAACACTAGTCAAGAGTGCCGTGGACTAGTCAAACTTGCTTCTGGGTAGCCCGGCCAGGCTAGTAAAAACTGAGTCAGATGACTCCTCTTTCTAAATGTACCCTGTCAGTTTTCTATGTGGTGTAAATGGTCAGGCTGGTAAAAATTTGTGAGGGCTAGTCAAAACTATATCTGACTAGCCTGGTGGTCTAGTCAGGACAAAAAGTTAGCGCAAGCCCTGCATGTATAGAAAAACATCACCCATAAAAATTCTGTGCAGAAAGCTTGGTTCATACATAAATCTTGTGTTGATAAACTGGGATGATTTTCACCTGACGTGCACCTCGATTCAAGGGCTGGTATAAAAGTTGTAGCTCTGTCAAAATAGAAACTACATGTAAAACTTACATAACTGTCCAGTACTCGGTAGTTGAGTTAGTTTTGTTTGACGGGATTGAAAAGAACCCCATAAATAGTACTAATACTCTAGACGCCCTTAGGGGTAGGGTTGGGGGAGTACCCGGTTGGGTCTAGGGTAAAAAGTTCAAGGAAGGCAAATTTATATTATCACTTGCCTAACGAAGGTACATGTAGGTATCATCGGTAATATAAATTCATGAGTAGGAATGTAGTTTAATCTGACAACACACACTACTACACAAGACTGTGTGACTTGTTTAGTTAGTATAGTTTAAATTACATGTGTGGCACTCAAACTACTGGACACGGTCAAGTGATTCTGTAATGCCTTTGGATAGAAAAGGTCAAGTTATCTTTTGATATTAAACTACATGTAAATAAGGGACAGAAATAGTTGAGTTTTATCTCGTTTCAAAAAGACTTTGTCAAGGTGCTGCTTCAGAATATACATGTAGGAATGGGTTTGCACTTTTTCCCATTCAGCTTAAACTTGTGTAGTAGTATTTCTTATCAGATGATAGATTAGATTCTGATCATCACAACAATACTACGCTATCGTTGTGTTATTTTTTTCTGACTGGACTCGCTTCATTAGTTCAGCTGTCTTTCCATATGAGTCATATTATTTTTTTTTAATCCCTGCTTTATTTTTATTTATTTATTTCGCTTTATATTTATTTATCTAGTGCTAAGGTCCAACTTGATCGTTCAGATTTAGTTGATGTTTGTAGTTTGACCTCGTAGAACGGATGTTTATCATGCAGGTACTTGACTTTTGTTTTGGTCTTGGCACAGTTTCAATAAAAACAAAGGTGCAGGGAAAAAAAAAGTATCAATGTACACACCGATAGTACCTTCACATACACTTCATCATACACTTGATCAGTAAATGTCCTCAATCCTGCAATATCAACTGAGTTTTTAATTTTGAATGGACCTTAGTCCTCCCAAATCCTCCAAAATGCAACTTGTGGAAATTGGACGATTAGAGAGGATAAGGTTGAGGTTCAAGAATGAGCAATACACTTATTTGACAAAGCATTTAAAGGCAGGGTATACTTTTGGTATTTGGAGTCGTACATTTGTTTTATACTATCAACAGCTCTCTGTTGCTCCTTACTGAGTAAGTTTTTATGGTCATTTATTTTTGGAGTAATTACCAAAAGTATCTCCTGCCTTTAACCAAATGACATGAGGTTTATGCTTTGTAATCATTCATACTCACACTGCACTGTCAATCAGTCATGGCAACGAACTGCAGAAGAGGAAAAGTATCAGATGGAATACTAACTGTATTTTTCTTCTGTTATCATCATCATCAGGTGAGTCCGTGCGATGGAAAGGTGCTCCACTTTGGCAAGGTTGAGAAGGGATGGATGGAACAAGTGAAAGGAGTGACGTACACGCTTCAGGCGTTCCTGGGACCCAATATCAAGGGACAGCCACATACAGAAACAACCAATGAGGTACGGGTAAGAGGATTTACATGTATCATATCAATTCCTGAAGAGGGTCTGAACTTTGTTCTAAGACATAGAAAGGGCACAGAATTTTTCACTATGTAAACAGGTAAGGGATGCTGTATACAACAAATTTGGCCATTTAGGTACCTTGGCAAACCCCAACAAAACCAAGGGGCACTCATGGCAGTAAACCATTTGAGAGTTAGATTTCAATGATGTCTGGTACAGTAATTTGCTCAGTCATAAGTGGATGCTCTACTTGAAATGCTTGGACTAAATTCAGTGTTGCTATGGTTAGGGGCAAGCTTTTGCATAGTTACATGATGGACAGCAAACACCCGTACACAATTTCCAATGAAATGTGCGGCACAAACTGCAAAGGATACCCAGTCTTTGCTAATCTTGAAGGCGCTATGCAAAAGCTTGCTCGGAATTATGTGATGTACATGTAGCAACAGTATTTTTAGTCTGAGGAATTCAACACGAGCATTTAATAATGACCAGCCAAGTCACTGTGTCAGACATTATTCACATTTATGTAGCAAATGGCTAATTGCTAGAGATACCATGTACATGTACATGGTAAATTCAAGGCCTGCAAATTTTTATTTAAAAAAATATTTTTAGCTAAAACGACAAAGAAGACGACATTTCCTGGTCCCCGAGCAATCTACCCTCAAAACACGCGGACACCCAACCAAACTCACGGCGTATATGGACATGCACATGACACTTATTTCATTGATACCGGTATTATTTTACGTTTAATTATCCTATATTTCATTGTACTAAATTCCTTTTGTAAACAGACTTATTTGAAACTACTACATGTAGGAGACAATTAGTAATTCTTTTTTTCCTTTAACTGAAGTATCAGCTTGAATCAGTTGTCGCATAATAATTTTATAGTTCGTCTGTTTTATGTGTTGTTCTTCGTAACACCTGAGGAAAATTGCCCTGCCCCTTCAAGAGCAAAGTTCAAGGCCTGGGTCCAGAGGTTGTTTCGAGACCTGGGTTGCAGGGGAGGCAATTCCTCTATGCCCCTGGTCATTGCCTTGGTGCCCGTTTAAATGTGCCAATACAAATTTACATTTCCCTCATTGAAGTACCCTTTACTACTTGAGGAGAAACTGCACTGTCCTAATATAAGAACGAAGTATGGGACCTGCTTTACCATTGTATGCACATGTAGAGTGGTTTGAATTTAGATTTATGCCATTTGACGAAGGTCTCTGATTGTTCATTTTAGATGACCGAGCACGATTATCAGACGTCGTTGAGCATTAGACCGGGAAATAGCCTGTACCAGTGTGTCATCTACCTCGCGCCTGGAGACTATCATCGCTTCCATTCACCTGCTGACTGGACCATCAACCACAGGAGACATTTCCCAGGCTAGTAGTAAACCTTTTTGCTGTAACAGACATGGTGTTTTTGTATTCATTTCAAACCTGATCCTGTTTTAAAAACTTGCAGTTCATAAATGACAATATGAAAATTTGATTTTGTGCATGTATGTCCAGATGTAAATATCTCACACAGCTTACCAACTTTGAAAATGGAAAATGAACCTCTTTCGCCCCAAACACAAATATTTACAAACATGTACCTTCAGTTTAGTTGGCAACACGTGCAGACACTGCACAATGAGGATTTGAATATTTACAGCAGCTTTACTACAAAATTGATACACTTCCATACTTGTTTATGCAGTGAAACGAAAACAAAATCAATTTAATTGGTAAATCGAAGCTCGTTTTGGGGGCCAGTCCAATTGATACTAATATTGTGGTTTTTGTCATTCTGCCCTCACAGGTCTATTGTTCTCAGTCAATCCGGGTGTTGCTCGCTGGATCCGTGGCCTCTTTAACATGAATGAGAGGGTTGTCCTACACGGTGAATGGGAGCATGGCTTCTTCTCAATGACAGCTGTAGGGGCTACCAATGTGGGTTCTATTGGCATTTATTTTGATGAGGTAAGGACTGTACAGAAATTGCTTTTTTTTCAAGATGAAGTTTGTTCCTGTTTGGTTCTCAATGACAGGGATGGCATTGTCTAAATTTGCAAATTTATATTCCAAACTCACTTAGAGGTGTTATCACATGGCACTGTCCCTGTGCATTTAGTCCTTGTCTTTGACCTTTGTTAAGAACACATGCTTAAGTAACGAGTTGAAGATTACATAAAATGTGCAAAATATTACAAATGTGCTCTTCAGTGGCATGAATTTGGCTAATTAAAGTAAAGACACCAAACATGGTGGTCTATGGCACAGTTTTCTCTGAGAAAATTTGCCTGTATGCACTTTTCGTTCAGCGTGACTCGGCTGTTGCCAAGGCCAGAAGCAACCACCGACAAACGTCTACGGCACGCTGGAATCTTGGACTTACCTCCGTGCTAAAAACAATGGAAATTATCAAAATCAGACAAAAGGACAAAGGTCTGGAATATAATTACACAAGTATCCTTGATAAAGATATACACCGTGAGTGTATGCATGATGCACGCTAATGTAACACGCAGAGCCTTCTTCGCGCATGCCTCTTCTAATGCCCACACACACGGGGCAACACGAAGGCAAGGTGTTTAGTTGGCCTCCCGTTCAGAGTCCGTCCTTGAAATCTGTGTGGACTACAAGGCGGGGTCAAGTGGTTGAGGGAGTGAAGTGAATTTAGAAGGGCCTAATTTAATGATGCATTTGTATGTTCTTTTGATGCATTAGGAGCTTCGAACTAACGTGGCAGGCAGGTTCAAGACAGGCGAGTACTATGACCACCACTACAATCAGTATTCTAACAATCACACCAAAGAGAATCCACCATCTGGAGTCCAAGTAGTCAAGGGAGAGGGCGTCGGAGAGTTCAATCTAGGATCAACAATAGTTCTTATCTTTGAGGCACCGAAGGATTTTGAATTTTCATTCCGACCGGGGGAAAAGATTCGTCTGGGAGAGGGTATTAGCTCACTTTGAGGATTAGTTGGCTGTTGGTTTTTAGCACTCCTCTGCTCTGAAGAGTGTACCATCAGTTTGAAAGAAGACTCTGTTTCTTTGGTTAATCTCTTATTTTTTATAATAACACAAGGAACACTGATGTCTTGTTTTCCATCAACTCGGCAAACGATAATCCAATATTAAATGCAATTTTTCATTGAAGTCCACTTTTTTTATTTTAACACTTTTCAGAGAACACGTTTTGTTTGCTTAAAATGAAATTATTTATTTAAAAGAGAACAGATGTTTGGACAAAACACTAAATTTCCAGAAAAATTGTATTTTACATTGATAATTCTTGCTGGTGTTAAGGTCTTTAAAGGACAAAATTGATGGAGATGTTGCCTTGGTCGCCATTGAAATGTTGCAATGGAAAATGACCATTTTCTCTTGTGTAGATAATCCATGTGTTTTCTTTGAACTTTTGAAGCTCAAGGCCCCCATGTGGACCAGTCCTATCCATGGATTACAACCTTTAAATGAGGTTGACAGTTAAGTTCACACTGTGGCTTAGTAATTCTAGTATATTGGTTTTAAGTTCAAGGCCTATTTTCATAGAGCTGCTTAAGCAGAAATACTGCCAAACAATGTTTCTGCTTGGCAAACAGTAGGATACCGGTCATGAATGGTACATGTTACTTAGCCATTTGACTGGTAACCTTATTCTGGTAACCATAATGTTGATTTGCTTAGCTACTTTTTGTGCTTAAGCAGCTCTATGATTGAGGCATTAGATTGTGGGTTTGAATCCCGATCATGCTGGTCATGGTGGTTGTGCCTCTTGGCAAGACCTATTACTATAACTTGACTCTCCTAAGGGTCAAAGGTTGGATTTAGTAGGTGGGTGTAGAGATATTTCACAGTGATTTGTACTGTAACAAAAATGTAAATTCTTAATTATGCTATCTGTAATGTCAGAACACAAGAAGTTACATGTACTTTTGACGAGATTTGTATTCATATTTCTTCACTTCTCAGAGTCTTGAATCTTTAAGAGGGTATGCACAGCTGTTTTCCTTTAGTGAAGTTACGGCCGTTTTGACCTCATTGAGGGCGCTGTTGTACATATCTGTATGGGACTCATGACGTCAAAAGCACAAGGTCTATTAACGATAAAATCCTATAGAGAGGCTGCGTGACCCCGGGAAAAGCTCATTTCGCAGCCATGTTGGGTCCAGCCATGTACAAACTCAATGGCTGACGGGCTGTCTGCTGAATGAGTTCCAGCGTGTTTGTGCACGCAGCATTAGAAAAGGGTCTCGGGTGACATGACGTGAAACCTCTCTATTGGAAAATGTAAACATGCGTGCACATAATTATAACATGCATGTTCATGTGGTGCAGTGTGGCTTGAAGAGACGTACATTGTGCTGCCCATGTGTACAGTGGTGATGTAGCCAATGCTGTGATTGGTCAATACTTTTAGCGGGCGGGGCTTAATGGATCAGCCTATTGAAGTTCAGGAAGGTGTAGCTTTTACCGTAACTTTTTGGGAGTTGCAGTGAAGTTTAGTTTTGTAACAAGTGTGTGACACA
Source organism: Marthasterias glacialis (assembly GCA_911728455.2). Classification (NCBI taxonomy): domain Eukaryota; kingdom Metazoa; phylum Echinodermata; class Asteroidea; order Forcipulatida; family Asteriidae; genus Marthasterias; species Marthasterias glacialis. The sequence continues at coordinate 12,710,600 of OU452226.1, forward strand.
CAAAGACTAATCTTGAAAACCAGCAGTCTTTTTTTCTTCAAAATATTTCAAAATGTTTTATTGAGGAATCAACACTGAAATAAAATAACTAAATGTGATGTAACTTTTTAAATAAACATAATCACTATAACCATGATTGCCGAGGTGCACTATGCTATTGTTATGATGGTTATTTGGTTCATTTCATAAAATTTCCCAAGTTGAGGACAGATGGGAGTGATTTGCAGTAACATCTGCACTAGAATGGCAGGGGTCGTGGGTTCGAATCTCACCTGATGAATATGCCTGTAAGGATTTTTTTTATGGGGGGGGGGGGGGTACCGAGTATTCAGTGCTTAACTCACATCGGTGTATGGGCAAAAAAACACAAATAATATTTGATGCTACTTCTAACAAAACTTAGATTTAATATAATTAGCAAGCAAGCAACTGATTTTCAGCTGATTTCCTCCTCAGCTCTGCCATTGAAAGTTGACAAACAGTACAAAGTACTAAGTATTTGGGGGAGTAAATTCAATCACCATCGTATTTTTCAATAAGCCCCCCATGCAACTAACCTGTAAAAATTTGGTGGAAAAAATTTAATGCGAAAACGGTTGGGCCTACTTATGAAAACCCAACTTCTTTTAATATCCAACGTTATTTAAAATCCCAAATGAAAACAAGTACACATTAATAATGTGTAGTTGAACGGGATAAAATTATATGTCACATAATAAACTAAGAAGGAAAATATATGATTCATCGGTTGTTCTAAATAGTGTATATTATGAAACTATTATGTATTAGGCCCTGAAACTTGGTGAGAAATTAACAATTTTGAGTACATCGATTAACAATTTACACAAAAACCAGCTGCAAAATTTTCAGATTATTTAACACATTTATCACTTCATAAAAATGACGACATGGAAGTTCTTGGAACAGCAAAAATTACATCAACGTGGCCCCAATTTGACCTTGCAACTCCGCTAAAACCGGAAATTGAAATAAAATAATCAAGGGAGCTATCGTATCAGATGTGCAGCCAATGTAAAATCTTTTTTTTTATGTACATGTATATCCTGTTTGAATGAAGTATGGGGTGGGGGGGGGGGGCCTTTGCTCAGCTGCCATTTATTGTACTAATTTTTGAGCTTTATAATCAGTGAACTTTAGATTAAAACTTATCAAATTTGTCCCCTGGATTTTACACATTCTGTACTTTACTTTTAACTATGTAATTTTGTGATTGTATGGAATGCCAATTTGACTACAGTTGACATTGGAATTCTAATGAATCAATGTGTAACATTGATCCCATTCGATCTCAAAACCATTAAAAGAACTTATTTGAAGTATAACAAAGTATTACATGGTGCTGTCATTTTGTGTTTGTCCTGTCAAATAAATTTCACCAAACCGAGGCAAGAAGGAAAAATAGCTTGGCTCCCTGTTAATTTTTAATCAATGGTCATCAAGTAAGTACTACAGTGGGTATGCACAGCCGTATTGACCTAGATGAGGGCGCTGTTGTACATATCTGTAAGGCACTGATGACGTCAGACGCATAAGGTTTATTCCTAATGTACACTAGTACTATACCTAGATGGATACCAGCAAAAATTTAATTCTCCTTTTTAAACTTTTGAAAATTATGGAGTCAGAGGTATCAATTCGATTGTAAAACCCTCACTAGTCCCTGGATCGTCCTACAAGTCATGCAAATGAAATAATTGAGATAAATTCAGAATCATTGTTCAAAGTGAGCATCCAACAAAGTGTAGCGCCCGAGCTTGCTACCTCTATCTCAAATTATTTTTAGTCACTCGTACCCGGCCCCCTTATAAAACACAAATCAAACAACGTGCTAAACGCGCTATTTTTGAATCCTAGTGATTAGTGTACGAGGACCGACCCACAATACAACGTTTTCCATTCGTTGCGAATTTCGAAAGTGCGTGGCTTGAAGTTGCTATTAAATTTCATCTGCAACCATAGATGAAATGATTGAACAACCTGCATTTTCACCAAAAGCAAGATGTTGGGTAAGTTGTGTAGTCAAATATGTGTCACGGATATTTTAAATATCTCCCGGGAAAAATATTTTTCGACTGAAACCCTTTCCATCTGTGTCGACTCAAATGGCATGCATTAGACTAGACCCAGTAACTGGGGCGCTGTACTCCTTTTTTTTTTTAAATTTTGACATTTTCGGTCGTACTAGCGCCCCAGAAAAGTATGTGTAAGTTGGTTTGAAAAGCTGTTATGGCGAAGAGGATTTAAAACACCTCTAAAAAAGTGGCCAAAATTACGACAAAAACTCAACAGAATTGCTGGAAAATCGCCTACTGGCTTCTCAAGATATCAAAGATGAAATAGAATGCATTTAATTGTACTTACGATCACTTTCTGTCCTCCAAATCGATGATTTTTTAGCCCACTAAAACCACTCAAATGCAGCCGTTACAATCGCAATTTTACTACTGATACTGCGATATTCAACGACTGTTTTCTTATACGAGGATTGCGTGTTCGCTGATGCCCTGACTTGCACATTGTCTTGTGCAGTCAACACAGGATACCAGCCATGTAGTGCAACGACCCCCCCCCAGCCGTGGCTACTGAAAGTTCCATTTGGTCATGATTGGCCGAGCACACATGCTGTACAGCTGGTATCCTGCGCTGACTGCACAAGACAATGCGCAATTCAGGGCATCAGCGAACACGCAATCCGCGTAGTGTTAATACGACAAATAAACATGTAAGAAAACAGTCGTTGAGTATCGCATGACTAGCAGTAGTAAAATGGCGATTTTAACGGCTGCATTTTGAGTGGTTTTAGTGGGCTAAAAAATCATCGATTTGGAGGACAAAAAGTGATCGTAAGTACAATTAAATGCATTCTATTTCATCTTTGATATCTTGAGAAGCCAGTAGGCGATTTTCCAGCAATTCTGTTGAGTTTTTGTCGTAATTTTGGCCACTTTTTTAGAGGTGTTTTAAATCCTCTTCGCCATAACAGCTTTTCAAACCAACTTACACATACTTTTCTGGGGCGCTAGTACGACCGACAATGTCAAAATTTAAAAAAAAGGAGTACAGCGCCCCAGTTACTGGGTCTAGCATTAGACATAGACCCAGTAACTGGGGCGCTGTACTCCTTTTTTTTTGAAATTAATTTTGACTTGGACGGATGTACTACTACTTCTAATTTCTACAGTAGGCCTACTAGTGCCCCAGGGAAGCAGAGTGGGTATCTGCTGTGAGGAAGGCGAAATTGCTATGATTGTATGATACCCTGTTTTTAAATATTGCCCAAATTACCACAACGACTCAACAAAATTGCTGGAAAACCCCCTACTACTGCTTACTGGCTTTTCAAGTAGGGATTTCAGTGACGTCACAAATTCATTAGGACAAACTCGCGTTAAAAAGTACTCAATGTTGTTTTGAAAACATTATTTAAAAAACTGATTACCAACATAAAATTTGTAATCCTGATAGTTTTACTAAATATCTTGTCTCAAATCTGTGAAAGTTGCAATCCAATAGGCCTACAACAAGCAGAATTAACGAAGTTGCAGACTGAGAAAGAGCAAAAAAAATCACAGTTTTTGCCAGGCTCAGGTCAGCAACACTCACACTAACGAAGGCGGGCGCATGGGTTGTGAAGGTCGTACCTGGTATGAAAGGGGGATTAGTGGGCTACATTTTGAGGGGTCGAACAAAAAAATTGGCGGAGAATAAAAAAAAATTGCAACAAAATTAACATTTAAGTGGCATTTTTTATCATATAAATCTTTTTATTTTCGCTCGTTTGGGTTTTATCTAGGAAAAGTAATGTTTATACTTAAGTTTTACCTTTGATTTATGGTTATTTTGTGAAAGAAAGTCAAGCGTCCATCCCGTTTTAAAATGGTAGGCTATGTTCCGAGTGGACTGATCAAATTCTGCCATCTGGGAACTTTACACAGATTGATGGTAAAGTTCCCTGTGTTATTTCGCGCTTTCAGAATATGTGTTGAATCGAGGAACTGACTACTGGTATATTGTGTACCGATCGACCTCTCTCACACACACATCACACTCACCTTCATCGCTGCGGTGGGAAGTTTACTACAAAATTGTGCTGTAGCCTTCCATATACCCCAATACAATCGGTCCGAGAAAAGCCGGGTTTCTTAATACTTTATAAGATATTATATCATAAGAACGGATAGTCTGATTTTCTTCAAACAAAGACCAATATACTCCACATGAAGAGCCATTTTAAGGTACGGTGGACACATTCATACGCTTGCGCTATTTGGTTTGGGTAAATGTGTCTGTGTACACCCAAACCAAACAGTGTACTCTGGTGTTCACCATATCTCAAAAAGGTTATTAAATTGGCTGCATACATATATCTAGGTAGTTACATGGGAACCATTCTTTGAGGGTATCTCCTGTGAGTTATATAACCTGTCTCATAACAATGCTCATTTCTAAAGTACTCTACCTCTTACTGATTATTTGTTGTGTTACATTTTTTAGCAAAACTCACTTGGTTTTGCAATTTAGTGTAGGCTGTAATCTTGTGAGATCACCCCCAGTTTCACAGGGCTACATGTGTCTCTGTATTATACTCTTATTATCGATGTCCACTCCTAGGTCCGGTGTCTAGATGGTCTGTCTCGGATATCAAGATTTATGTGTTTTCCAAATAATTGTGTGTCACCCCCACAGACCATCAGTGTTTTAGCTAGCGAGCCGTGCAGCCGTGTTTTGCACGGCCATTTTTCTGAAATCATGGCCTATTTTTTCAAGCACGGCCTTGTGTCTTAAATCAAGCCGTGTACTACTTTTGAATAAAATATGTGCTGTAATAATTATTATCCCAGTTTTATTTTTTATTATTATTCAAATTAACCATAACAAAAAACTAACCAAAAAAGTAAATAAAGAAAGACAGAAAACCGTTGACTCCGATCCCCAAAAGACGCATGTTGCTGCGTGTGAAATTAACGTGGGTACCGTGTGTGTTAAGCACGGTTAAATAGATTTGTAAAACATAATAATAATTGTGGAATGAACACGTGGAACCATACCTGTCCTTCGCAATCGCATGCGTGTATAAAAAATTTGATGGAAAACGGACGAAGAAAGAGAGAAATGAAACCGGAGAGACGAAAAATAACAGATTTCGTCTTGAAGGTAAGGATTGACCCGAGTTTCTGCCCTTCGTTGTTAAAACCCGCCAAAAATTTAGTAAATTCTTCAGTCATTATGACACAAGATTATAGAACATCGGCATTGTCAAGGTTCGACTCTGGCGTAGTCCGCTGATCAAATAACACGATGTCACGACCAGCTGAAACACCTTGCCAAATGGTTAGGCCGGCCAGTCAAAAATATCCGCAACGGCATAATATAGGCCTAGGCATAATATAGGCCTAAACCCCTACGATTTATTTATTTTTTTTCCTGAGGAGGCTACCCTTTTCAATTAAAACTGCAAGCAAATTTAAATGAGCAATATTTATCCAACTATTTCGCCTCGTGACTATTCAAGTTTCCGATCCTACATGGTCGGTTCGAGGCGGCAGTGCACGCTTACTGAATTTATTGCAACCGCTGGCCGTAGGGCGAAATTGGCCAATGGCAAACTTCGTTACACTCGGTGTAGGAATTCAACAGCCAATAGAAACATTCGTTTCACACTATGTAATGTAGACAGTCAAGTCCGTTCATGGATAGATTGCCATGTACTGTGCTGTATGGCCGGCTATGCAGACTTATGTAGGCAAAGCGAACTGGTTTGTAACGTGCAGATTTTGACTCGCACATGCGGATTGTTTACGACTGAGCGACAGTAAGTTGGGGTTTTACAACTAAACTGATGCCTCCAGCTTGCAAAGTAAGATCAAAACAGTACTACATCGTTATTTTTCTGCATGCATGGAAGTCACAGAATTGCAAGAACTTTGTTCTCCTTTTAAATCAAGTGAAGCTACATCGCTACCAAGTCCACCAATAATCATGAGATCTAAAAATAAAATTACTGTTGGGACGATCGTACAAGCCCTCCAACTCCGATAGGCCTATCGAAGGTTCAATAACTAGTTCGTTTCATTCAGTTTAATTTTTATCATGTCAGTTGTAAAGTTACTTGTTTAGTTCTTATATGTGATTACTTCACACATTTTTTTAAACTATCAATAATGTACTTGTACTATGAAAATACTTCGCGCTGTTTTAGGTTTTTGGTTACTTATGTTATTGAAAATGTCCACAAAGATCAGTTAAAACTAACCTCTGACATTGTGTCCCATTTAAAAGGTATTGTTTTTCATTTTCCAATAATAACAAAAATGTTATGCCACCTAAAAAGTCAAGACTCGTGCTCAGCTTAACTGTACTAAAGTAAATATAGTAACATGATGTTTATTGCGATTCTTTTTATTGTGCATTATCATCGAAGAGTTTTGTTTATTGATAATCTGTTTTTAATGGATATTGCAAATAAACTAAAGCCACTTGCTTGCACCTACATGCACTAAACAAATCACTTAAAAGTATTTAAAGGCAAAGTATACCTTTGGTTTTTGGAACCGTACATTTGCCTTTATGCTATAGAATTGTAGATATATGCCATAAAACTAACCTGTGTAAATTTCAGTTCAAAAGGTGGCAGCGTTTTTGAGATATCACCAAAAATCTGGAGCAGTTGCGTTCACGCAGAAGAAGTGTCTGTCATTGGAATACACATTCTGAGAAGCGTTACGGCCATAACGCTTCTCAGATTAACATTTTTGGGGGATAAAAAGTGATGTATTTTTCCATAACTGCAGTACTTCTAAGTGAAACGTTTCTCAAAATGCATTATACTATCCAAAGCTGCTGTACTTCTTACCAAGTGAGTTATTATTGCCATAAATTTTCAGAGTCATTACCAAACGTATACAGACCCTTTAAAGGAGAAACACATTAATTTCTTAAAATAAACTCCACAAAACAAATGTTCATAAGACACAACATTGGAACCCAGATTCAGTGCCAAGAATACACCAGATGTATCTACAAGCAATAAAGAGCTTCCTGTGCCCTTTATCCTGTTTCATTCAAATTAATCAATATAACAAAATTAATTGTTTAAGGGTAATTTGAAAGAGTTAACACGCTGACCGTGCTGTGCTTGTGCATGGTTTGCATTCTAAGTAAATTTTTGATAAAAAAAAGTTGCACACCCTATCAGGCCTCGAAATTACCGACGGCACCGACGGCAATTGCCGTCGGTGCCCTGTGCCATTGCCGCGATGCCCTCGAAATCAACCAAAATTCACGGCAATATATTGCCGTGCCCTTTTTGTCCAACTGCCGTCGGTGCCCTTTTGAAAAATTGTAACATGCATATTAAATGCCAAAATACCCGCTTTGAAAGAGACAATCAGGCGAGAAAAATGATCGTTGAACAACTGAAAAAAGTTACCCCAGCTTTATATCACGCAAAAGAACGTACAAAATTGACTTACAGCGCTGTGTGTGTGTGTGTGTGTGTGTAGAAACTCATCCTTGCTCTAGCGGTTGGTTCAATGCAACCCACGTTTCGTGTGGGCCGCGTTGCAGTCCTAAGGATATGTAGGAAAATCCCCATACGAAACCGCTGGTGTCCATGTGCGATAGTTAGTGTTAAGTAAACTGTCATTGGTACCCGTACAGTAGAAGCATGGCCCCATGTTGCACACGACTGGCGCCCTGTATACTGTATGCGTGTTTGTTAACTGCGCGACGGGAGCATGCTGGAAAATGGCTCCTGATGTGTGTGTGTGCGGTGTGTGTGTGTGTTCGATCGACGACCAGCTATTATGAAGTTTGTGTCGCGTTCACCACAGTTTTAGTACATTTTAGCGTCAGCAAAATAAAAGGCAATGTAGAGTATGCGTAAAGTGAATAAAATAACACTCCTTTTTATTTACGGGCCCAGAATGAATGGTGATGATAATTCGTAAAGGGTAAGAATTCATTAATTATTTTCATCATCGAGACTCAAAAAACTAGCGCAGTTTGCATTTTGTTAAATTAAGTTTTTGCCGTGGTGCCCCCCAAATTTCACAAAATTGCCGTGGTGCCCTTGTTACACTCACAAAATTGCTGCAATGCCCTTCAAATTTGAGAAAAATCAAGGCACTTATTGCCGTGCCCTTTTCAACACGAAGTTCGAGGCCTGCCCTATTTTTCAGTTTGCACTCCCACTTTTCAAATCCTAGCTAAAACACTGCAGACCATCCATGTCAGTGTCTTGCAAGATTTATGTGATTTTTTAATTAAATGTGGATCGCCCCACTGACCATCCAAGTCAGTGACTACTTATATATATGCCCATGTTGAGCTTGCTTGGTCATTCTTCTCTTCTCCTGTCTTTCTACGACACCACACTTCCAGTTCCACTTCTAAATAAAATATACTGTTATATGAGCCCAAAGTTACTTGTTCTAACTGTGTAATCATTGTCAACGTTTCAGCCCACACGTTCCTGTAACACCCTATACCAGAGCAACATTCAGTGTTACATTAGTGTATTTCGAAATTCCATCCTGTCATGAATTTTGCCTGTATAAAACTGTCAAATGTGTTAACCAAATTTGAAATTGTAAATAAACTGTTATTTCAGAACTACAGTGGTTTCAGTGTTTGGTGTTACGTTTGTCCAGTTTCTTTTAAAATAGTTGTAATGACATTTATCACAATTGTGTTTATGTTCTTACTGTGACCTTTGGGGCTACTGTATGTTGTCTGTCTCAGCTAAAAGATTGGTTATCCTGCTGAAGCTCTAAGCATTGAAAGGGTGCTCAATAGATCACCACCTACAAAAGATCACCACCTGGTCTACCAGTGTCATCCAACCATCTTTCCATGTTTCACATCCCAGTGACTGAGTCCAAGCAACTAAGACCAAAGGCTGTTATAAGACCCCATCAGAAGCTACCAACCAACAATAGGGGCTCCTGCCACGAGGACCATGAGGATACCTCAGTTCTACACCTGACTCATACAAATTGATTGAATCTACAGAAAGATGTGATCAACCAGTGTGATGGTTTGGAGCTATCTAAAGCAACGAGGAGGGTGCTGAGGATAGTTTCCTGTAAATGCTGAGCCTATAGTTCATGTGCCTTATTGGACTTGCACAACTTCTTGTAGAAAATATTTATATTATTTGCCTTCGGGAAAAATGTTCATTGCATAGTTCATTGAAATACATGCAATATTGGCAAAGTTTCACTATCGATAAATGAGTGTTATATTATTTTGGCAGTCTAGGGCAGTCAGATCAATTAGTTACTTGCACTTTCACACTCAGTAATATTTCCGATTCCTATTTTAGGTCTTATTATTTATTGTAGCTCAATAGCAGTTTGCTTTTTAAGTGGTCACTAGAGGTCTCCTAAGTGACGTTATTAGTTTATTTCCTGAGCATCAGCGTGGGCTAATTAATGCGTGCGGCAGCATTGGGCCAGACTATGCACGTAAGGTTTAAAGCACGCACGCAGTCCTAGAACAGTCCTAGATTCATTGCAAGCTCTGGCTTTATGCTCCCTGTCTTCATACCGGTAAACTAGACCCCATCATTGTATAGATGGGAGACGGAACTCCGTCACAGGCTCAGATAATAGTGACGTTAAATCAGTAATCAGTAAGAACAAGATACGGGAGGATTATTCTGGGAACTGAGGAATAAGTTGGACGTAACTTCGGCTTTATCATTGTAATTAAACAAGGAAACCACCTATTTAGGTCATGTGATTTATGTGCACCTTCACCTACACCTTTATAGGTGAGGCCTAGGTCTAAGTCAGATTGTACTGTGGCGAGTACCGTTAATAAATAAAGTGTTTAAGTACATGTGTACAGAAGTGAGCCGGTGTCTTCTTAGTAGTACTCCCGCCCCTCCTATGTTCCCCAGTTACTGCTTCCCCCTTCCCCTGAGTTGTAGGCGCTACGAAGCCTGGTGATAGATTGCCCCGCAACGAGCCTGTTCCCCTGGCCTTCGAAGAGTAGACTGCTCGCTGACGTTGGCCTAGGACGACTTAGGATTGCAACCAAAGGATACCGCCACATTATTTATGTGGTTTATTAAACGAACCATCTTAGTGAAAATGTCGCAAACCTGACAAACCGACTAATAAGCCACTCGTTGGTTTGTCGGAAGCTTAATGATGCATCACCTGTGTTTTAGCTGAAACAAAAACAGCATAGAGCTTTTCAAGGGAATTAATTGCAAAATAATTACACAAATTTAACAGAAAATACCTTTGGATCACAAAGTCTGTCTGTAAAGGCACATTGTCAAACTACAGTATCCACTATATGTTATAATTAAAATTTTGTTTAAAAACATCACCTTTGTACTGCAACTTATTATTTGTTTGCTGTTTGTCCAAATTGTTCTGATAAGTTGTAAATAAAAAGTTTGATATTGGAAACATTTAAAGGTCTCTTCCAGCCTTTTTCTTTGCATGCCCTGATGACAGGTGATCGTTTGTGTTCTTTTGTCTCCAGAGTCTTATTAGCACACAGATTGGCTTCATCCTATGATGCTCTGATGACAAGCAGTAACTAGGGTTGGATTAAGAACCATCCTGTAAATGTGCAGTGGTGTCTTCATCACCAACATCAATGCTGCTGGAAGATTAGAACCTACTCTATCAGGAGACAGACTACAAGTGTGATTTCTCCCATCTAGCCATATACATACATCCACAAGACAGTGCCCAAGCATCTAAGGCCCAATAAACAAAGGGCTGCATTAAGAAGTTGTCACATTAACAGGAGAGGAGCATAAGGACACCATGAGTCTATATCTGGTTTCTACAAATTGCTGGAATCTCTACTGATGCGGATTAATGACCCAAGGGCTGCATTGAGGTCCCAGAAGCTGCCAACACACACTTAGCAGGAGAGATACCATGCCTGCCATGAGGACACCATGGGTCGATCTGTACCTGGTTTCCACACACTGCTGGAATCTCTACAGATGCAGATTGTACATTTAGGAAGACGCCTCTCATCAGGAGGAGATGATCAACCAAATCTGCGATGATGAAGCAGAGCTGTCTAAGCAAATAGGAGGGTGCTGAAGATGGTTTTACCACCAAAGAAATTATGATTCACAATCCGTATACCATACTGACTTGTATCAAGTGACTTTATATACTGTGGGCTTTTTTGGATTATTTGTTGAAGTATTCCCCATCTGTACTAATCGACTACTCACTGGCTTACATAGACAAAGGCTTAATATTTAAAATAAATGAGTTTGATGGTAGTTTTCAATACCTGTGAACAATAATAAACATGCTGTTATGAATGTAGTATGATATGAATAGTGTGTAGTGAATGGTGAAATAAATGTCGAAAATTAACCATATTCCCTCCTACTGTCTGTAATTATGTTTCATTTTAACTCGATACCATATGAGTAAATTATGACTTGTCATCATTTTTGTTCCATGTTTGGCTGTTCTTCCCCCTTTCTTGGTTTTGTTCTCCTCCTGCATGCTCAGCCCTCGGTCATCTTTTTTCCCCCAATGATATATTTCTATGTAGCCACTGGTTTGCCTTCATCAAAAACACAAGTGTTGCTGTAAGTAAATCACCAACCTACAAATTGCTGGAATCTCTACTGAGGCCCCAGAAGCTGCCAACCCACTCTTAGCAGGAGAGATACCGGTACCATGCATGCCATGAGGACACCATGGGTCTATACCTGGTTTTTTACAAATTGCTGGAATCTCTACTGATGCGGATTAATGACCCAAGGGCTGCATTGAGGTCCCAGAAGCTGCCAACCCACACTTAGCTGGAGAGATACCATGCATGTCATGAGGACACCATGGGTCGATCTGTACGTGGTTTCTACACATTGCTGGAATCTCTACTGATGCGAATTTTACACTTAAGAAGACGCCTCTCAGCAGGAGATGATCAACCAGATCTGAGATGATGAAGCAGAGCTGTCTTAGCAAGGAGGGTGCTGAAGATGGTTTTATTGCCAAGAAATTAATGATTCACAATCCTTATACTGGTACTGGCTTGTATCAAATGACTTTAAATCATTGTACCGTAACCAATTACTGTCCATTGTAGAGTACATTTCTGTTGTGTGTAAGTGTGTGATTAAATGAGAGTTGAAGTTGAAGTATTCCCCCTGTGGTCTGACTCAGTACTCACTGGCTTACAAAGCATAGACTTTATAATTTAAATAACTGAATTTCAATGTAGCTTTTAATGTCTTTAAACAGCAATAAAAATGTTACTGGTGGTGCTTATGATGTAAGTGTGATTTGAATAATGTCAGTAAATGATGAAATAAAGTGTCAATAGTATAAAATTAAGAACCATATCTCCCTCCCCTCGTCCTACGTTATTTTAAACAATTTTTAGTTCAATACTTCATAGGCCCTAGGAGTATGGCTAATGTGTAGATTTTCTTTAAATACCATAATGTCAAGTACTTTGTTGAAGGGCTAGTTTGGTAAACAGATATCACTAACTTGTTTTTATTCCTGTTACATGTAAAAGGCAATCTCTTACCTGCTGTTACTAACTGGTAAGTCTGCTTTGAAGTATTTTGTCTCTTTTTGTCAGTTGTGCGATACAAACCCATATTCTGGTCAAACTGTTTTTTCTTAAAGTGGCCACCATCAGTCGTGATGACTTGTAGTTATCCTAAACAAATCGTAGATTGATTCCTATTTTTCTCTCAGAATTATCTTCATCACAGATCACAAATGACTTGTCAGATTTTATGATTGATGTAAGGGAAAGCGTCTTAAAAATACAAATTGCAAGTCGAGAATTAAGGTGAGAGTCTGTGGCTTTCTTATGGAAAGAATTCTCAAAGCTTTTTTAAACAAAGTTGACAACTTCATCAAAAACTTCATCAAATAGTTTTTAAAACATTGTTTAAAGAAAATGTGGCTTCAGAAGGTTATAGTGTGTATCAATTGCTTCAGTCTGATCATGATCATGGTCTGGGACTTGAAGTATATTTCTGTTTTAGTCTGTTAACAGGCAGCCATCAGGAAGATGAGTTACCCCTGACTTCTTCCTTGGATGGGACAGCCATACATGTCATGATCACCAGAAGATTAAATATTATCTACAAGGGAACTAAGAGCTGTTTGAGCATTTCAACTGTCACCAGAAACTTCACAGTTCTTCAGTTACTGTTTTTTGGTGATTGCTGCAACATCTGGTGATAATTGCCCCTCATTTAAAACTAATCCACAATGTCAATATCACTGTTAGTGTTATTGTACCATGTTGGTTTGAATGTAGGATCTTGCAGGCCTGAACCCAATTTCATAAAGCTGTTTAAGCAGAAAATAGTGCTTAAAAGTTTTCTGCTGAGCAAAAATAAGCTGGATACCAGTCACAGATTGTACATGTGACATGGTTTTTGGCTTGTAACATTATTCTGGTAAGCATAATTTTGTTTGAGCTTAGCTACAATTGTGTGCTTAAGCAGCTCTATGAAATTGGACCCCGATTGCTTCGTTCTTTAAAGGGAAAGGGCACCCAGGCATTTCTTCTTAATAAAGGGCACCCCTATGACGAAATTGTAAATTTCTATTGGAACATTTCAAGGGTATCAAGGCAATGACCAGGGGCAACAGAGAAAATTGCCTTCATTGCCCTCGTGAAGTATCCGTCCTGATCTTGAGTTATAATTATCAAAACTAATACGCAGAATATTGATTTATTTTTGTTCTCTCAGACTTATCTTCATCACAATTCATCTGAACTTATGACTGATGATAAAATTTCCTGATGACATTAATTACACAACGTACATAGTTATGTGGAGGTGAGAGTCAATGAACAGATTTTGTCCTGAAGTTTTGCTCACCTGTCTAATACAAGTATGGATTAATAATTAAGGATTAACAAAATTAACTGAAGTATTCATGTAATAAAACCACAAGGGAAACCTTTGCGTACATATTTATGTCCAATTTGGCAGCAAAGAAAAAAAATTAATAGAGCAGGATTTCAACCTGCTAGGACCTCAATATTTAAGTGTTGGAGCTCTACCAACTGAGCTAGATCTGATCCTATTTTGTCATGCCAGTCAGAAGTCATATACAACCTTATTATGCCGCCAGGGATCCTGCCTGGAGGTTTGAGGTTCAAATCCCACCCTAGTAAATTTGTCTTTTTTTACTCAAAATTGCAACTAAACTGAATAATTTTGAGTGTCTTTGCAAAATTTAATGTTTTGCAGTGAATCTCCCATTGGGAGATATCAAACTTTCACCGGTTGCTTGAATGGAAACTCGGCATGGAGTCCCTGAAGTGAAGATTTTTCAAGATTGATCTTATTATATGACAGACACTGCAATGATGGTGAGATGTTTCGAAGACACTGATCAAGGTAAACCCCTTTTTTGAGTAAATTGAATGATGTTTTTTGGTGGCATTTCTGGGAATGTGAGCAGAGTGGTATAAAATTAGTAATTTTTGGTATAAAATTAGTAATTTTTGAAAACATAAGAGTTTTTTCAATATTTTCTTGTGACTCCGATGACCGATTGTGCAAAAAAAGGTTTTATTTCATGTATCAGGCATGTGATGTCTCAGGATTGTTCCTGATTTCAGGGTTTTCTCAAAACCCCATTGAGGCTTTCAAACTTCTTGAAAGAAGTAAAGCAGTCACCAGAGGGAGAAAGAAATAGTCCACATCGTGTCGAAGTCTGTAGTTTTGTAATTCTGATGATGAACAGAGTCTGTTAACCTCCTGAATTGAAACATCTGATAGGTTCCACGTCTAGAATTAGAGGGAACCCAGGCCTGCAAGCCATTTTCCAGGATTTTTCAAATCTCATCCCTGATGATATATATATTGGGTCTCTTGAAGTGCAGATTTTGGTCTTTGACAATTACCAAAAATGTCAGCGTGCTTAAAGAGCAACCATGAGGTTCGTAAAGTTAACAAGTTTGTGTGTGTTTTTCGTTGCTAGTAAACCACTTGGAACTTGATGGAGTGTGCATCTCCTGCAGAGGACCATCCAAGAACCAAAACACAGATGGTGGAATATCGTGATGCTTTGCGGCAAGTTCACAGTTTGGAGCTCTCATCTTTCATTGATTGCTCAAACCTTGAAAACTGCGCATGGAGTTCATGAAGTGACGATTGCTGAAGATTGATCTTATATTATGAGACATTGACACTGCAGTAATGGGATGCGTCCAGAAGACTGATCTACAAGGTAAGTTTATCAAACCCCTCTTTTCGATAAATTGAATGATGTTGGGTTTTCCCTGTAAATGATGTCATGCAGGACTGTTTGCATTGATTATGAGATGACAAGGATATGGTCGGGTGGCATTATGGTATTGTGAGCAATCAGAGTGGTGTGAAATTATTTTTTCCCCCCGGGCTACGTCTGAAGGATATGCTTTGAAAATCTATTTAGAAGCACACATCATGACAAAAAATATCAATAGACTTTAATCTTTTTTTACTTTTCCCACTTTGTACATTTGCAGTATTCTCTTTGGATGAATACTTTTCAGTTTTTACTGATTGACTAACTAAAGGATTTTCAATTTGTGACAGACAAGATAGTAATATCGCCTGAGACGGAACAAAAGTAGGTGGTCACGCCCCCTAGGAGGTGTCACCATGGACACTTACCATCAAGGTGATTTTTCAGTTTGCTCTTAATAATTAAATCATTAAAAATTTGAGGCAGTGGAATATCCCAGGGGGTGGAAGCCCTACACTGAAGGGCTTGCTGATTTAAAAATAGGGGAGGGGGTGACCATTACCAACAAGAGCATTTAAGGTGTTGATGGGGGATGGTGGCACACCTCAAAAATCTGCCCATTCAAAATGAAGTCTCAAGACACTGCTTAAACCAATCCTATATGTCATGTCATGTCCTAACATACAATTTTTGTATGTTGATGACGCAGACCGTATCAATTTGTTAGTGCTCCTTTTCAAACCTTCACACAGTCACTGATATTTCCGTTATGGGAATTGCCATCCGAAACTGTGCCTCGATGTCATTTTTTGTACACAACTAAAAAAACCAAAAATGTGTGTGTAAAATCACGGTTTTCAGTAACCCAAGTCTCTTCAACTCATCGTATGCAAACAGCGACACCGTGTAACCTTCTTAAAAAACGTGATGTGAAGGAAGGTTCTGGTCTAACTATTTATCTAAAAAAAAATCTGATTGGACCTTGTTAAAGCTTGTACTGTTAGGATTGAAGAAGACAATCAACAAGTGTAATCCCGCTTATGTACATCTTGAGCATTCAAGTTATGCGTAGTGCTCGTATGTCATGCATAGTACACGCTCTCTTCCACACATTTCACGCCTGCAAATGGGTTACATTTTGTTACAATCACACCACATGCAATAATGAGTGAAAACAAGTAAAATAATTAAGAGCAGTTTAGGCCATAAACAAATTGATATGAAACTTTAAAGATGATTTACTCAACACTATGGCTTATAGCATTTCAAAAGAAAAAAAAAAGAAAAAATTCCTGTTTTTGCAGTTGAAAACCGAGACCAAATTTCAAACTTTTAGATGTTTGGGTTTTATGCTACCAAAAATTATGCCATGTCTACAAGGCTTTATGAAATTTTTTAACTTTATACAGTTTGTGTGTTTTATGTTGCCAGTAGACCACTCATTGGAACATGACGGAGTGTGCACCTCCTGCAGAGGACCATCCCAGAACAAGAACACAGACAGTGGAATATCTTCACCGGAATCTGCAAGACATTCATCAATCATTGTTGGAGAACCATTGAACACTGTCAAAGACACTAGTATGTCAAAAGCACTGCTGTCAGGAGCTTGGACTTCAACAGAGACCTTTTTGGAATATAAAGGAATGTGCATCTCCTGCAGAGGACCATTCAAGAACTAGAACACAGACAGTGGAATGTCCTCATGGAATCTGTAGGGCATTCGTCAATCAATGTTAGAGACTGGAAAACCATTTACAACTATCAAAGACATACCACAACAGCACTGCTGTCAAGAGCTTCATGTACATCTATACCCAAATTAAAGACTATTGAAATATTTCAGACTATAGTCCCCTCAAGTACAAGCAGACTCCATCAAGCACCTCAAGCAAAGAAAGGTCAACCAAGTCAACCACCTTGTATGGCAAGGTTCAAGCAAGTATTAAGGACATTGGTTAAATACATCTAAAGCAAAGCCAGCATCACCTCAAGCAAGATGAATTATTGAAAATACATTTTTCCACACATACATGTACTTTATATTAATGTACTTCATATTAAAGTTGTACCAGCATTGACTCACATTCAATCAGGAAAATTTCCAAGCGAACTGTGCTTTTGTTGACTTTGTGAGTAGCATGTTGAAGTCTCTGCTTTTGAACAAATATTTGACCATGGAGAAACATCAGCAAAAAAAATTTGAAGAACAGCAAACTGGTAATGAAAATATAGTTTCTGTGTTTAAAAAATGTACATTTAAAAAAGGTTTAACACAATATTCTAATCAAATGTGGTATTTCAAAAAGGTGTGTAGATAATTTTTTTGTGTTACATCGTATACCTGTATGTTTACAGCAAGGTTTTGATAGAAAATGTACCCACACTTTGAAATACTTGGGACTGTGGATTTGTGACTTCCCAATGTGTTGAAACAGGCATGGTGATACTTGGCTCTCTGCACAATTTGCTTCTCACACTTCCAAAAGTGGTAAATGTGAATTTAAAATGACACACTGGAATACTGAAGCTGATAATACTGAATACTGGAATATTGATGCTGAGAAACTTTGCTGAGGGGTGATGTGCTTGTAACTGTTCAAATCGTCGAGACCAACAACAACGACACTTTTCAGAGCCAACAGTACTACTCCTCCAAAAAGAGATTTACACTTGGATGTACCTGAAAGCTGACTAGATTAACATCATTGACATTTATCTTCATGAGCCAGTTGCTGAGGGTGATGTGCTGGTAACCTTCTCCCCTTCGTCTGAAATCACTGTAGCCTTGAATTTTGACACTGCAGTCTGCATAAAAGCTCTGTTGCAATACATAGGAAGACACGCCATCCTCATTGAGAGTATAGTCTGATTTGGCTGGAAAGACTGATGCATCATCTCAACTGATCAATGGACAAAAACAGTTATGGAAAATGAAATAATATGGGCAGAAAATACATCGGTAAAAGAACCAAAAACAGATGGTGCACCGGAGAAATGTTTCAGAAATATTCTTTCTGATGAAGATTAACTCAAAGAATCGGACATAGCCCTGTGGGTCTAGCCCATTTTACCTTAATGACTTAAAGTGACACTAGCTGATGACATCACCCTGCTTTGTTTCACATAACAGAGGAGCAGCATTAAGTTTAGGCCTGACCACCATTAGCAAACCAAGAGCCAACTGCATTACTATAATTAACTGTCACTCTCAGCCAACACTCTGGTTTTCTGCTGACCCATTCATCAAGCCATCTGTTGCACTTCAAGTTATCCATTACGACATTCAGGGAGCAAAGGCATAGTTTGCTTGATCTGCAAAATAGGAACTCGCTGAGGGTTATGTGCTTGCAACTGTTGAGACCAACAACAATAACACTTTTCAGAGCCAACAGAAAACTTCTCCAAAAAGAGACTTACACTTGGTTGTACCTGAAAATTGACTAGAATAACATCATTGACAATTATCTTCATGAGCCAGATGCTGAGGATCTTGGCTGAGGGTGATGTGCTTGTAACCTCTCCCCTCAAACACTCTGTTCTGTTTTGTCAGAAAAGTTACCTGACTAGTACAGGTTAAAATGTGATCACAAGTTGAATGTAACAACAGTTTTCATTCTATAGATGTTGAATAACTTCATTGTGAGTTACCTTCATGAGCCAGATGCTGAGGATCTTGGCCGAGGGTGATGTGCTGGTAACCTCTCCTCTCAAACACTCTGTTCTGTATTGTCAGAAAAGTTATCTCACTACTAGTACAGTGATCAAAAGTTGTATGTAATTGTAAGGGAAGACATGAAAGTCCATAGATTTTGAAAAATATAATTGACAGTTATCTTCATAAGCCAGATGCTGAGGATCTTGGCTGAGGGTGATGTGCTGGTAACCTCTCCCCTCAAACATTCCCTGCATTGTCAGAAAGTTGCTTCATTTCATGTATAACACTTCTTGTTATGGGCTAGTATTTTGTATAAATGTATGTCAACTATATGATCATAAGATTTACAGTGCAACTCAAATGAGTCAGATGCTGAGGGTATTGGCTGATATAATTATGGGGGGTGGTATCTCTCTGCTGGTAATCTCTCCCCTTATATGACTCCCTTTTCCATGTTTTTAGAAAAACTGAATGCATTTGCAGGTTTTGGTGTGATTACTTTGTATACAAAGATTTCCCAGAGTCCCCAGGTACATGTATAGTTTTTTTTAACTACATGTCAAAAAAATTCCCCAAGTATAAATATAAAACCTTTAAGTAATCTGCAGGAGCCAGATGCTGAGGATCTTGGCTGAGGGTGATGTGCTGGTAACCTCTCCCCTAAAACAACCCCCTTCTCCATGTTTCGGGGGGAAATACTATGCATGATGAAATTCCAGGTGGAGCTTTCTTCAACGTGTCTAAAATTAACTCACAAAAGACCCTCAATATTGATTGATAAAAGTAAAACATTATTATATTATCAATATGAGCCAGATGCTGAGGATCATGGCTGAGGGTGATGTGCTGGTAACCTCTCCCCTAATAACACTCTTTTTCAGTTTTTTTCTTTGAATTCCCTGGTTGTAGGTTGAACTCTATTCATCAGGTATAAAATTAACTCACAAAATCCGTAGATATTGACTGATCAAGTATTAGATTAACTTACACAAGCCAGATGCTGAGGATCTTGGCTGAGGGTGATGTGCTGGTAACCTCTCCCCTGAAATGACTCCCTTTTTTTTTTTTTTGCTTAGTGCATTTTCAGGTTTAGGTCGATTAATTATGTGTATGCAATAAACTCAAGTTTCCTAGCTATTGAATGATAAAACGTTTAAGTAATTTGCAGGAGCCAGATGCTGAAGATCTTGGCTGAGGGTGAAGTGCTGGTAACCTCTCCCCTCAAAATTGCTACTTTCGAAATCACTGTAACCTTGAATTTTGACACCGCAGTCTACTGACTATAAAATATCACGTTGAAATAAGGAGAACAATCAAAGCTCTGTTGCAATACATAGGAAGACACGCCATCCTCATTAAGAGTATCGTCTCTCCGATTTGCCTGGAAAGACTGAGGCATCATCTCACCTGATGGACCCTTTACACTGTGCGAAACATAACTTGCAGCAGGCTGGTATTTTGATGGATCAAAAGAATGCCGGAAACTAACTGACTTAGTAATCATTTTTTAAATGAATAACTAAATATGCTACAAGACTTGAACAAAAACATTTATGGAGCAAGAAAATGAAATAATTTGGGAAGAAAATACATCAGTAAAAGAACCAAAAACAGATGGTGCACCAGAGAAATGTTTCATAAATATTTGTTCTTTTGAAGATTTACTCAATGAATCGGACATAGACCTGTGGGTCTAGCCCATTTTACCATAATGACTTAAAGTGACACTAGCTGATCTGAGGACATCACCCTGCTTTGTTTCACAGGAGCAAGGAGCAGCATTAAGTTTAGGCCTGACCACCATCAGCAAACCAAGAGCCAACTACATTACTAAAATTAACTGTCACTCTCAGCCAACACTCTGATTTTCTGCTGACCCATTCATCAAGTTGTCTGTCGGACTTTAAGATATCGATGGTGGCATTTAGGGAGCTGAAAAGAAACAAAGGCATAGTTTGCTTGATCAGAAAAATAGGAACTAAAAAAATTATCACATATCTTGTGACGAGGATCAAAAGACTTGGTGGAAGATGTACATGTAGAGGTGACTATACTCTCCTCAAACTAAATCATCAAAGTTTACATCACTCCATGTTGCAGCAGACGATGTCTTGTACAATGTACTCATCTAATAACTGCCTTCATCTTACAGTGACATTGCAAAGTTTCTACTGACTCAGCATTACTCACTAATAGATAAACAAGATGGCGTTTTGTACTCCATGGACAATGCATCTTTACAGTATCATTTGGATTGACCCTTCTGCCTCAGTGACATTAAAATTTTTTTTACAACACTCGGCGAGGTTTTAAAGTGCTACAGTGTACTTGCGCTAAGTGTTGTCATTTTAATGGATCAAATCTGCAGCATACACGTAGACGTGCTCATCAGGTCAAACTTAATTCTACACTTCAATTTAGCCTTGCTGTAATGTGTTGCAGACAATGTGTTGCTTCTACATGCTCAAGGAAGATTGATCAGTTCAGCGGCAAACATCCTCAATGATGCCTTGTAAGGTATCTAGTCACTTACTCAAGACATGCATGATCATCCATCTCAAGGAATACTGAGATTCACCCATAGACCATCACAATCTGTCTCAGTGGAGGTGTTTTACTCTTTCCTAAACTCAGTGCATCTGCTTAGCGGATTTCTGTAGTGCCCTTATAGAGTGTGTTAATAGGTGTCTTGCACCAATCTGATGGTTTTTTTGTGTGAAACGTGCTCGAACCCAAAAATAGCATTCTTCAATATTTTCAATTATAATGCCAAGCAATTAGACAAGTAAAAATATATGATTTTTAAGTGTCCTTTTGGTGAATGATTAACAGTGCTAACTTTTATTGATGTAACATATTGTATTTTTTGCGGGAAAACCTAAAGATGTATTACTCTCTTTTCTTCTTGAATTATTCTTACTACATGATTGTATATACCCAGCAATTATTCATTTTATGATTGGTAACAGTTGATGGTTAATTACTTTGTGTTTATATTAGTATGTAATTTTTAGTAAGACAACTTGAACAAACGGTGTTGAACACAAAGAAAGGAACTTATATAAGAAAACAAGCTGTACCGAGCAGCTGTCATTCTCGTCACACTCTATGACTGTATAATTGTTTAATATATTGGGAGAAAAATGAATTGAGTCGTCATACAGTTAAGCATCGGTGAATTGTACAGGCATAACTCAATTTTTAATAGTCACTCAAAATTCTGTCTTTCAGGAATTCCATTAAGGCTACAGAGGCAATCTGATTTGATTTCCTGGTATTGATTTTAGACCCTTTCAAAATATTCACATAGAGATGCTGACTGTTTAATGATAGTGTCCCCTCCATCATGATAACAATACAGTACATAACAGAATCAACTTTTTCAGTAAATGTATCCCCGGTCCGGTATAGTTTAATTCAATATGGCTAGCTGAAGGACTCCAGCACCAGAGTGGCGAGCTGGGTTTGAACCAACATTGTAGCATTTAAACACTTGACATTGTGGCAAAGACGTAAAATAAATAAGGATAATCTTTCAGTAATTGACATAAAACAGTTATGTATCAATTGGCAGCTTCAGATGTTTCTGTCATCAGAGAAGTGCCCTGGCCGATGAAGCACTGTAAATCGGACCATCAGTCACGTCAACTTGTAAACTGAGTGGGCAGTGTGTGTGTGTGTGTAAGACCTCCATGATTTCAAAAGTTGAAAAATTAATGGATGCTGTGGGACTGTTGGTTTGCTGTGTATTTTATGGCGCTGACTGGTTAAAACAACAAAAGTTGAACATTCAAGCAGGAGACATTCCTCTGGCAATGTTTTACATGGTGTACCCGCAACCTCTCATCAAGGGTGCTTGTGGCTTGTATTATACAGGAGAGTACCAGTCAATCTGCCCTAGAATTGCAATGGTCATGGGTTCAAATCCCACCCCAGTAATATGCCTGTGGATTTTTTTTTCACAGGACTCGGGAAAAGTACTTAGAACAGTACTTAAACACACATCGGTGGATGGGTGGAACACAATTCTTTATCCCCGATGCAGATTTAACTTCTATTAAACTCATTTGGGTACCTATCATGCCTGTTGCTGAAATATAGGATTGGAACTGCCTCTAGCTACTGGGCAAGCTCTGTGGTTTAGTAGTAAGTCATCTGCTCTAGAATGGCAATGGTCGTGGGTTCGAATGCAACCCTGAGTAATTTGCCTGTGGATTTTTTATGTTTGCACAGGACTCGGGAAAGTACTTGGAACAGTGCTAATACACACATCGGTGTATCGTCTCGACACCATTTGGTAATGGACTGGCAGCATAAAAAGATTTCTCGATGTTTCTTTTCACTGACTTGATATTGCTCCGTTTTTGTTCTCCACTCTCAAGTAAATCAAATAATTGCGACCCTGATTCTGTGATCAACTAGTTGACTGTAGTCTCAATTCAAATATGAAATTGTTCCTTTTTAGGCCATTTTGTGATGAGAACAGGTTAATGACAAAAAGCACATTTTTAGGATGTGTGTCGGTCATCACAACACTGGACATTTAGACATTTAGACATTGAGTCAAAATGACACTAGTGGTGTTTATGCTCAATATATCTGTACAATGAATGGATAATAAGCTTTGTTTTTTTTTGTCCTACAATTGTTGAATTGTAACAAACTCGAGGTTTTATAACCTACTATACTTGTTGCTCTGAGAGTGTTTTGTTCCGCTTTCCCACAAAACATGCAAGACAAAGGAATTACTGAATGTTCTATAACAATAGGGTATGCACAGCCGTTTTCCTACAGGAAATTTACGGCCGTTTTGACCTCATTGAGGGTGCTGTTGTACATGTCTCTATGGGACTCAAGACATCGGACACACAAGGTCTATTGGTCGTCGTGATAAGTCTGGTCTCCAAGTCATGTCAGCATGTAGGCAACTGCTCGAGTCTAAAGTTCTGCATGTTGGTCTCCCTTAAACTGGTAAACTGTGGTACTGATGAGTGACTCGCAAGGCTAGCCTGGTTGGACTCAATTGGTTCCACTGCAGACTGCAATAACACACAGTTTGAATATGTAGTGTGCAGGGCATACATGAATACACATTCCTTCACTTCTCATAAACTGATGATTTCATGCAAAATGAGATAAAGATTCGGAGAAGGTTAGACTCAAAGGAAGATTGAAAACAAAACTTCCAAAGACTTAGTTCTATTTTAACATTGAACTCCTTTTCATTCAATTCTGAATGTATATTTTCGAGAATGAGTATTGGTTGCCGTTCTCTATGGAGCCACCAAAGATGACCTCTGTGACATGATTTGCCTGTGATGTTGAGCTTAATTTTCTGTTGTCTACCTAAAACTGGTCACATGTGGGTACTTATGGGTTACTTTGGCTAGCTTGGTTTTGCTTGGTTTTACTACAGGTGTCTACACAGGTCGATAGTGCAGTGATGAGCAGGGTTACAGAAAAAGAGGCATCAAAAGAATATCTAGATCTCAATCAGTTAGCATCAGCAGTAACCGATGAATTTATTCAACATTTTGATGAAGGTCGGACTCAAAGGAGGATTGCAAAAGTTTGTTAAAGGATTGTTTGGTCTCTTTAGACCTACAATTAAACTCCAGAGGTGGAATTCTATAGATGCAAAATCTTTTTATGCCAACCGGGGCTTTGTTCTCTCCCTTCGATTTGTGGCTCTCCAGTAGCGGAGTAGAGTCATTCTGGGTTACAAAATGTAATCCTTGAGGTTCGTTTTCTACCCTTAATATTGCTCTTGTGATAATGAAAAGAGTTTGGACCAGATCATTTTCAGTGGGAATGGGAAGAAAGCGTAACTTTTTCTTCAGGACTTTGTCTTTCCACCACAATGAGAAAGATGAGTAGAACAGTAGTGAGTCAAATAGGCATGGGAAATGCCCAAGAAAATGTGGTTCAATGATCGGACTTTATCAAGAGTCCCCAGGGACCCTAATTGAAGTCTTTTTTGCGTGCCTTGGCCGAGTGGTCTAGTGCATTGGAATCGAGTTCTGATGGCTGAATCATTGGAGTGTGGGTTTGATTCTCAGTCATGACACTTATGGCCTTGAGCAAGGGACTTTACACATAATTGCTTCTCTTAACCCAGGTGTATAAATGATTGAGACACCCTGCCATGCCTGCAGCTCGAACACAATTTAAGCTGCGTTCTTTGCATTTCAGCTTCTCAACTGCCAGTAAGGATAATTACACTGCCAAATGATTAATTGTCATTGTTATAAAGGTTTTGTTTCTGCCACCGATCTTTCTACAGCTGCTTGGCTGTCCCTTAGATGAGCTAATTACAAGATAACCACAGAGTGGTGTTTGAAAAACAACTTTGAAAGAAAGAACAAGCTTGAATTTCCAATACACTGTTTGATTCGGGCTAGCCGGCCCTCTATTAGTATAATGAGAAAAGGTTGGACCAAAGCATTTTGAGTGGGGATGGGAAGAAAGCGTAACCTTTTTGTGAGAACTCCCTTTCTTACGGACGTTTTCTTCCCACAACAATGAGAAAGATTAGCAGAACAGTAGTGAGTCAAATAGGCATGGGAAAAGGACAAGATTTGCCGTCTAGTGCATCGGACTGGAGTTCTGATGGCTGAATCATCGGAGCGTGGGTTCAATTCTCAGTCATGACATTTGTGTCCTTGAGCATGGCACTTAACCTTCATTGCTTCTCCTAACCCAGGTGTATAAATGGGAGCCTGAGTGTGGGTTCGATTCACGGTCATGACACTTGTGTCCTTGAGCATGGCACTTAACCATAATTGCTTCTCTTCACCCAGGTGTATACATGTGTGCCTGAGAGGGCTGAGACAGTATTGTTTTGGATTAACCCCTTGGGCTAGTATAAGCAGCTTTGGGTTGTATGCTCCCCAGGGAGTTGAGAAAGTTTGAGAAAGGGGCTATGTATGGGTGGCATGGGTGGTGTGTGCATCAAGCACTCGCCTCTCACCAATGTGACCCATGTTCGATTCCCGGCTAGGGCCATATGTGAGTAGAATTGTGTGTTGGTTCTCTCCTGTGCTACAAGGGTTTTTCTCCAGGCCATCCATTTTGTTCCCGCAGAAAAATCAAACACTTTCGATCTCAGGCTGTGCTTCGTTGTTATATATATGGGTTGATGTGGTTGGCTGCCTATGGCACCCTTGCATGCCTGCAGTTCGAACACATTGAAGCTGCGTTCTTTGCATTTCAGCTTCTCAACTGCCAGTAAGGACGATTAACCTCTCAAATTATTAATTATTATTGTTATAAAGGTTTTGCCTCTGCTACCGATCTTTCTATAGCTGTTTGGCTGTCCCTTGGATGGAGGTAGTAACAATAATAATAAACCCTAATAAGTCTTTTTTGAGTGCACCGTACTCGAGTTCTGATGGCTGAATCATCGGAGTGTGGGTTCGATTCTCAGTCAGGACACTTGTGTCCTTGAGCATGGCACTTAACCATTACTGCTTCTCATAACCCAGGTGTATAAATGGGAGCCTGAGAGGGCTGAGACAGTATTATGATGGATTAACCCCTTGGGCTAGTATAAGCAGCTTGGGGTTGTATGCTCCCCAGGGAGTTGAGAAAGTTTAAGGAATTGTCTAAGTACGGGTGGCATGCCATGGGTGGCACGGGTGCGTAAAGTGCTCGTCTCTCACCAATGTGGCCCAGGTTTGATGCCCCGGCTATGGCCTTTATTTCAAATAGGCATGGCCAAGGTTTGCTGAGAAAAATACAAAAAATGTGGTTCAATGATCGGACTTTTCAGCCACTCAAGAGTCCCCAGGGACCCCAATTGAAGTCTTTTTTGCGTGCCTTGGCTGAGTGGTCTAGTGCATCAGAATCGAGTTCTGATGGCTGAATCATCAGAGCGTGGGTTCGATTCCCAGTCATGACACTTGTGTCCTTGAGCATGGCACTTAACCATGTGTGCTTCTCTTTACCCAGGTGAATAAATGGGAGCCTAATTGTCGGTACGATTCACGGTCATGACACTTGTGTCTGTGAGCATGGCACTCAATCATAATCGCTTCTCTTAACCCAGGTGAAATAGGCATGGGAAATGGCCAAGATTTGCTGAGAAAACTACCAGAAATGTGGTTCAATGGCCAAACTTATCAGCCACTCAGGAGTCCACAGGGACCCTAATTGAAGTCTTTTTTGCGTTCCTTGGATGATCCGTCTAGTACATCGGAATCAAGTTCTGATGGCTGAATCATTAGAGTGTGGGTTCGATTCATGGTTATGACACTTGAGTCCTTGAGCAAGGCACTTACACATAATTGCTTCTCTTCACCTAGGTGTATAAATGGGAGTCTGAGAGGGCTGAGACCCTTTGAGCTAATAAAGCAGCTTGGGGTTGTATGCTCCCCAGGCACTTGAGAAAGTTTGTGACCAAAATCACTACTGAAAGGGGTTCTATAGCTTCTCATCTCCTATCCTTTCTTGTATGTCAAATTTGTTGTTGGCTTGTAAGCTTAAGGCATAGATAGATAGTAAACAAATATATCTAGCAGCCTTGGAATAGAACGTCAAACTTGCAGACAAAAACCTGCTTTTGAAATGGGCTCTCTCTGATTGTCTACATGCTAAGACAATGATCTGTGATGGTTGTAGGGATGGGGGACGGACTCCAGTTGCTTAAAGAGGTTTTGGAGGACACAAGTTTGCCAAGAGAGTTCCTAATAACAATTTCTTCCCATCATGTACTCTGTGGCTGTCTGTCTGATTTGATGTTTAAACAGTGAGGGATTAGTAGGCAATTGACATTAAAGGGCCAGGAAACTTTGCCAACAGTCCCTTTTCCATACGAGCCTACATGTACCTTCTTCTTTGTCACTGTTGCACATCAACTATTGAGGCAGGTTGATCCTAGCCCACTCTACTTTACGTTAAGTGAAAAGACCTTTCAGTAGCCTTGATCCTTAGCCCATGCATGGAGTCTGTAAGGCTGATACGCAGTCGCACACACACAAAGTCCATGCCTGGATGCACGGAGTTCATTAGGACGACAATGAATAGTCATACACACGCTGTGTACTGTGTAGGCGCTGCACGTCGTGTGCTGGAGTTTTGGGCACAGCATACTCTATAGGGCATAGGCACAAAAAATATGGCAAAATGCAACTTAACCGTTCAATCCAGCTGGCGCGCCTTGATTAAGGCTAACCTTTCAGTTGTCAGAATTTAGCTTGTTTCACATAGTCAAAACTTTGTGACCCTGATGAAGGCTTGCATTTGTACTCCTGGTTGTAAAGTAGAAATCGGGGTTTAAGTGCATGCTGCTAATGCCACATGAGGCATGAATATTCTTGTCATTTCATTTTGCCAGTTCAACGGTGTGATACAATGTACACCGTTTCTACCCTAACATCAGGGCTCACGCTTAGCACTAGCCCGGCGTACATTGTCTAGTAAAAACTACTATGGGCTAGTAAACACCACTTCTCAATTTGCACCGTGGGCTACTGAAAACTGTGCAACTTACTGTTTATAATGCTCATACTTCTTCCTTTTTAGATGTGAATAATACATTTTAGAAATGTGTTAATTTTTTTTTGGGTATGTGAGTGTAACTTCATTTGACCGCCATAAACTGGTTGTGATTGCTACCATTAGTATCAGGAAGATACATTTATGACAATACATGTTTAAAATTTTGGCCATAAAAACCTCCTGGGGGCAAGTAAAATGCACAGTTTACTAGCCCCTTCGGCTACTTACAAAAAACTTAAGCGCAAGGCCTGAACATGCCCCTAAACTGTTTTGTACTCCTGTGTGTAGTGTATGAATTAGTGGATAAAAGTGTATCATAATTATGTGATGGTTTTAAATCAACATTATGGCCACTGGAATAAAATTAGCAACTCGTCTGTCCATAGAGTTCTCAAACCTATACCCCTAGGCACAGTGAATACATTATGGGTAAAGCGACAATGCATTTTGGGCAAGTGATATGTTCGTGCTTGAATGTGTATTATGATGTTTATCACCTCCTTGGTGTTGAGAATGAATAAGTATAGTTAATGAAAAAATCATATTTGAAAATAGAGTTTTTATAATATTTGCAAACATGTTTCACCCTAACGTGACGGGCAACACTCCTGTGGGTGAAGGTTGAATTACTGGTTTAGAGTGCATGATTTACCGTGCGCCATTGATGGAGTTGAAGGACCTTAACACAGCCAAGTATTAGACTATTTAAGTTCATTCTGTAAACAATCTGTGAAGAGTAGTTTGGGGAAAAATTAGTCAGGGATCATGGTGTACATGTACAGCGCAGCTGCAGCTATAAAATAAGCACAATTTTTTAGATTTTCAAATTATAAATTACAGAGGGTGCTAGACACTAAGAGCAGTCAGAAAGCTTTATTTTCCACTTTTTCGCCTCACTTTGCTCAGCTACGTTAACTCCCAAATGAAGTAATCTTGGATGAAAGAAAAAGTATTCGTTAAGAAGTTTTTAAATTACCACTCAAAGTTAGTTTAAATGCATGTCTAAGGCTGTTGTTAAAATTTAAAATTAAAATTAATAAATATTAAGTTTAGTAAGTTTTCATAAAATGAGTGCACTGTTTGCTTAAAACGTAATGTTATCAACTGAAATGTTAATGATGATTATCTCTTATACAATTTGTTTTAAACAAACATAAAACAGGATGAATTGACAAATTGATCGTTTTTCTTCGGTTGACATTATTGCTTTGAATTGTATAAATATGAATGAATCTTTATAAAGTGAGTAAAGTGAGTAAAGTGAGTAAACTGTAAATGTAATGTATTTAAACTTTGTGCAACATTGACCATTATTTGTACATTATTCAAAAAAGTCCACATCATTGAGTAATAATATGAGGAAAATTGATGATAGAGGGCGCTAGACAACAAGAGCAGTCAGAATGCTTTATTTTGCACATTAGGCCCACTTTGAATGGGTTTATTAACTTCCACAAGAAGTAATATTCATACATGAAGGAATTCAAGTGCTCACTGCATTAAGAAGCTGTTTGTTTAAATATCCTGTTCGATGTAATTTAAATGCATGTCTAATAGACCTTTATCATGCTGCAACCATCTTGGTCATGTTCCCCTATATCTAATAACAGTAGTATATGCAAATATTTATTGTACAAAAAGGAACCAGACTATTTGCCCTTCCAGTCTCGGTTTGGTTACATTGGTTTGAATAGAAGAAGATCAAAATGGCCGCAACATGATAAAGGTCTATTGGGAAGTGGATCAGAATAGGTTAAATTTAGCAGCAAGTTTAATATATGCAGAGTAAGTTTGATAAAAACAAGTGCACTTTTTACGTTAAAAATTAATGTTATCAACTGTCTAAATTTTAATGCACATATCTTGAACGATTTTTTAAACATTTGATAAAACTGGATGGTTTTTATTTTTCGTTAAACATTTAATGGTATGAATTGTATTAAATCTAAATGAAAATATTAAGAAATAAGAATGTCATGTATTTCAACTTAATGCATTATTTATTCAACCATATTTCTGAGTTCTATATGCTAGCTGTGTGAAAAATAAAGATTTCTGGGTGTTAAACCACCACCATTAAGCAACTGTTCATTTTTCTTTATTTTGCATCATTTGAACTAAGGTCATAGGTCAAAGGTCCTGTTTTTTAATTTTTTTTTTAATTTTTACAACCCACTCTAAGGTTTAAATATAACGTCCGAGCGATTTTTTTCAAGCGGCGATTTAGCCCAGTGGGCTAGCTCACAGCTCCCGGAATTCTGGAGCTGTGAGCTCGGGGGTTCAAATCCTGGTGGGACCCCTTTTTAGCAGTAAAAAAAGACATTTTTTATTTTTTTTGTAAAAATGGGTAGGGCTTGAACCTGGTACCTCTAGCCCTGTAGCCTCTATCTCTCACCGCTCTGCTACTGAGCTTGCTTGAAAATCTAACGATTTTTGACCTGATGAATATTAGAATGGCTGGACTTAGAAAATTTTTCACCAAAAGTTTTGCCTGGCCCGAGCCTTGGATTTCTGGCTGATCTGAGGGTTGACCAAGGGCCTTGGAGGGCTGATGTTGGGGCAAAATTTCTTGTAGCTGAGGGGTTGCCTCTGCTGTGGGGCTCACTGGACCAGGGGCTTGGAGGGCTGGGAGGGCTGGATGGCAGTCACTAGAGTTGGGCTGCTGAAGGGCTAGACCATGGGGTGGGTTGAGCTGGCTGGTGGGCTTGGTATGAGGGTATGGGTGATGAACTCATGCTGGGGTTGGGATGTTGCTGGGTTGCTGACAGTCAGTCAGCCAGTGGGTTGAGCTGGTTGGGATGAAAGCTTGGTATGGTGGTGGACTAGTAGTCATCATGATGGGATGTTGCATGGATTGAGATAGGCATAACCAGGCTTGGTAAAGGACTGGGTTGAGAGAGTATATGTAGGTGTTGGGTTGACTTGTGTTTTTCTGAGGCATGGTGGGGTAGAACTTCATGGGACCTACATGTAACTGTAGGATAGCATTAATTTAAAGGATAGTACAAGATTCTCTTTGCAAATTGAAGGGATTGATACATTGACAAGTTGAAGCTTCAAATGGGAATTTAAAGTTGTTGCATTTTGTATGTGAGTGGCAGTCACTTACAAATTATTTCAGAGGTATAGGACCATTTTGCATTGAAGATGTGACAAGATGAATGTAGGGTACATTTTCTGAATAAAAGTGGTGACTGGGCTCAAAGGACTTTATTTAAAGGTATGGTATTTTCTGTGTTTCAGTGCTGGCTGGGATTTAACATGATGAAGAGAAATGTACTGTAAGGGAATGCCACACTTATAATTGATTAGGTTTAGTGGTGAACAGGTTTTAAAAAAAATAATTAAAAGGGAATGTCCTTTCTGTACTGAAGATGGGATTGTGTTTTTTTACTATAGTTCTGTTTGTATTAAAGGGATGACTTTGTTTTAAAATTAAAGGGAAGGAAACTTATATTTTAAAAGGTACTTGTGCTTTGCAAATTAAAGGGTTTGGTCATCATTTCGGTATGAAAGGATTGATGTGCTTTTAAAATTATTACTTAAACGGGGGGTAATTTTTAGACTCTCCATGTATCACTTATCATTGGATTACTATTTTTTAAAGTTATTTTTGTTATGTTTACCGATATTGTACTTTTTTCTTTTCTTTTTAAAGGTCCTTTAAAAAGAAGTTTTGAAGTTTTTCGGCGCTGTATCAAGGATTTGCTTATTATTGGCTTTTCCGCAAGTCGCAGAATAGTCTTTCTTTTTGTCCTGATTTTTTTTTTTTTTCTTCTTCCTCTTCTTCTTTTTGTCACCAAACCCATAGAGATAATACATTGTTTTTCTATGCATGACTTTTGGCACTAATCTTTGTCGGACATCATTCAAAGTTGGCATAGGCATAGTCCCTACAGCATAGATGTGTCTCATGACGTCATGATGACGTCATGATGACGTCATCACCCGTCACGTGACGTCGTCTTAAAGATTTATATTTTAAATATTTGAAAATACGTATCAAATCAGCCACAAGAGACCCTAGGTTTCTGTTTGCGGGATCGGATAGGGATAAATTAGGTCTCCGTTTTTTTCAGTGTGCGTGACCTCACGTGACCTCTACTTCCTGTTGAAACCAGAAGTGCCTTAGTAATTCAAAACTGGTAAAAGTTATGAACTTGCTTTTAACGATGTTAGTGTCTGGCCAAGGTGTACTTTCGAACAAAAAAACGATGACGTCACATTATACAAAGAGCGCCCTCTGGCGGCAGGTTGAATGAAAACTGTTCAAAATGCACTTTGAGAAGATATGTGAGGTGAAGTTTTTTGTAATCGCTTCAAATTTGATACACACGATGACCGTCAGGCAGCAGACATATGTGAAGTTTTAGATCGCTGATGTCATCAGGGGTCACGTGACTTGACATTAAAGGTGCACTTTTTGAAATCGTATATCTCCAAAAGTATAGGTCTGATCACGTTGGAACTTTGCATGTTGTTAGATAATGACAAGTTCTTTATTGTGAAATGACGTCATGATGACGTCATCACATGATTTTTTATGATTTTTCTCATTTTTTGACCCTGTAAGTCATAAATTGCTAACGGAACATGCTATGAGCAAAATTCTTTTTTAAACAGGCTTGATAGGTCATAAATGCTCTGAAAACGAATTGACGTCATCATGACATCATCATGACATCATCATGACGTCATCATGACGTCATCATTTGTCAGGTTATATTACCTTAAAGGTACAGTTTAAAAAGATATATACAATATGAATTTGATCTCACAAGGCATTAATTCTTGCATTATTAACTTGATTATGCACACAATGTCGGACTTTCATATTCAGATGAGTAATTTTTAAATGTTCTCGGCGAAACAGCTTGGCATTCTCGCACGAAGCCAAAAATATGTCTAATTTCTTCTTCTTGTCACAAAAAGATCTTTGGTCGTTTTTCTGTGTCGCATCATCATAACGTCCAGAAGCGAACCTGAACATGCCAATTATACATTCTTCTTTTTCCCGACAATTTCAAGATTCTCTCACAATTAACCAAAAACGGAAAAGCTCTATGTTCTGTTTCAACAGACATACGTCTAGTTCTTATTATTTTTTTATGAACAGGTCCAGTCTATTTTATTTTTTAGTTGTTTTTATACAAGAAATTTGGTGACAAATCGTTTTAATGTCAGACCTACTGGTGACTGTTACAGACAAAATTCATAATGTAATAAATTCATAGACTAATGTAACTTTTTTGCTACTCTTTTTATATAACAGTTTTATTTATAACTCCAAATAATCTAAAAACAGCAATACTGGATTTAAATAAGTAGGCCTAATGTTAAAATTTATGGTAAGTGACCTTTGTACAGACAACCTGGGTCATTTAAATAACAGTCTTTTCACATCTTTTTTTCACAATACATTGGTATTAAAAAAAATGGTCTGTCCCAGATCTTGGGGGAACACATTTTTTATCAAACAATTTTTCAATACATCACATTTTATATACGAATGGCCGATAGAAAATCTATAAAACACTTTTGGAATTACAAAAAAAATACATTCATCATGAGAACGTTAGTAAGTGCAATTGTTGGACCAATTGTCATTAGTACTGACGACAAATCTTCCCTAATTATAGTATTTCTTGTGTATTTTTTTTCAAAAATGATGCTCAGTATGATTTCTGGAAGACTTGTAATACACACAGTTATAAAATGAATATCAATCATCGTCATCATGTGATCAAATAAAATTTGGTCTTTGTTACAAGAAAGGTTGAATTGAAAAATTCACATAGTAACAATTATATATCACACACATAGATCCTTTTCGTTTGATTGGTGGAACACGACCCATACTTTATTTTGCCATGTACACTGCTGTGATGCTCTGAAATTTGGTATTGGAGTCCAATATGGATAATTACTGGACGCTTTGCAGCGTCACTTACAAAATGGTTGTTCCCCATCCCGTTTGTCCAATGAGGCAAGGTCTTGTTGAGGCAGACAAGGTTGCTATCTAATGGAGTCGTCCACACTGTTTAGAAATTTTTTTTGACAGAATTTTCAGGTGGACAAGTTTCCGTGTCTATTTGCATTTATTGTGAAAAAATGTCAAATGAGAAGGATCTATGATGTGAGTTATATGACAAATATTATTGAATGCATTTCGTTTGTGCACTATTGCAAAATAAACCACTTGGTGAAATCCGGCTTTTTCCATTTCACTCACCTTTGCCTTGTAAAATGGAATAGTCGAGATTTTACCTCCTGCTTATAACTATTCTCCGACAATGCACTCAAATGCATCCAATATCTGTATATTACTTCATTACGTTTAAACTTATTCTTCTAAGTAAAAAAAGCAAAGAATAATACATGAGTTGCTTGATTTATAATCATATATTATATACATTTGAGTGTAGTAGGTAAGTGCACCAATGCAAACAGTTTCTTTTGTCAAGTTTTAAATGTTGCCAAAATCAACCTGGTAAAGTTAGTCTTCAAGAGGAAAGTGCATGCAGGTCCCAGTATACCTGCCTCACGAACTTTGGGAGACCATGAGGCCCAATCGTCTCATCGCTTTCTAACCTTTTGGCTTGATCTCAAACTTATGAGTTCAAGAAACGTGTCTGTTTACATATGGTGCACTTATTTACAAGAGCAGTTATGAAGTTAACATTAAACAATATCAAGATCTTAAAAGAAATGAAGACAAACGATTGATTGGTTGATCATCATGAGTGATTCCTGGATGATATCTTGAGGTGTTTGATGTGCCCCGGTGTTGCTCTCTCATGAATCTAAAGCCCTCTAAACAGCATGGTTTTATGACGCCAGCTTTCTCATTCTGTAAAACGTTTGATGAAAAGAAAAAAATATAATCAGGTAACCATGGTAACACATGCTCCTTGGCAAGAGGGACTAAGATGAAGCGGTCCACCCCCCTCCCCCTTCATGTGGACCAATGAAATATTTTGTGGCTTTCTTTTAGGCTTAATGTTAAATTTCAATCCATGTGTTTTTTGGCGTGTCATGGCTGAGCGGTCAAGAGCACCGGACTCAAGCTCTGGTGTTCTGATCAGCAGAGTGTGGGTTCAAGTCCCGGTCGTGACACTTGTGTCCTTAAAGCAAGACACTTAACCATTATCGCTTTGTCTTTCGGATGGGACGTAAAGTTGCTGGTCCTGTGTGTTGTGTAAAGCACGTAAAAGAACTCAGTCACACTGCCTGGAAACGAAAGCCGTGTAAAGACGCCATTATGTAGTTTGGGACCATCAGAGCAAAGGTCTTCTGGTCATTCAACTACGGAGCGTGCACAGACCACACACGCGCCGTCTAAAGCTTTATTTCACCCACACAAGGACAAAAAAAGGTCTTATAAATACTGACAGTTCATTTTGTAATCCCCGATTCCAGAACTTTTTCCTTTTGTTCCAAGACAAGGATTACGAGACATTGAAAGGCTTCCACCATTGTTCATTCATCCTATTTCGGCTCACTAAAGGTAAGTCAGAGTGAGCCGAAAACAAACCATGGTTCTGTGTATAGTACCACTCCTATGCCATAGGTAACGGCCGATGTTTTGCAATGCACTGTGCGAGGATTTGACATTATCTCGGTCTAGAAACAAAACGGATGATCCAATAAAGAGAATCTATGTTCTCTTGGCATTGTCAAGTCAGGGTTTCGTTGTGCCAGCGTTACCCTCAAAGAAAAAAGATTAAGGCAGTTCCGCCAAAAGAATCCCGCCAAAAAGATGAGACAAAAAAAAAGTAATAAAAATCCTGCGGAATTCCCTTTCCAGAAGATTGCAAATATTGTTTTATAGATCATGTTTATAATTCTTAATGCTGTTTGTTCACATGGTGAAAGCCAAATTTTCACATCTATCTACTTTAATAAATTGATCCTTTCCAAACATTTTTGAAAAGTGTAATATTTAAAACCATGTGGTACACTTTTCAAGACAACATCTAAAACGGAGAGCAAGCATGTTTTCAAGAAAGAAATATTCAGTTTGATATGCTTAAATGTGCTTATTTTTCTTGCCTCGACAGGCGATAGAAATAGAACTTGATTCAAACAAAATTCTTGATAAATTGTACCAATAACAACTTTATACCAACCACTCATCTGGGTTAGACTGGTGCCCGCATGAAGTCCTCAGAGTGTTGTGGCATGTGGTGTAAGAGGTACAGTGCTGCAAAAACAGCCCACCGTTTGACGATAATGTTAAAAGTAACAAAAGATTACAAACAAGGATTTACATACGTTTGTATCAGCTTCCTGATGGGTAGACATTGAGCTGATGATAGGCACTTTCTGGTCTCAGGCATGGATAGGAAGGTATCACTGGAGAGTGGTCCGCTCTCTAAGTGCATTGTATTGAAATACAATTGAGAATTATGGTAATGGTATAAATTTCAGAGAACTGTTCATAGGCAATAGACCCTTCCCATGAAATATGTAAATTGCACATCGCACGTGCGCACTAACACTAATGGTTGGCAAACTGAAGGATGATCGCGCCTTTTTGTATGGTGCTGATGGTTGCGTGATGCATACGCATTTGTGCGTATTCTTTGTGCACTCTATGGCGTTTGTAAACCAATAGTGTCTGTACGCATGCGTGAATGTAATTAGCATATTTTATGGGAAAGGTCAATTGTAAATGGGACACATATATTTCATGAAGGAACAATATTATTATTATTATGTATTTCTGGTAATGAAACCAAGGATGCCTCATAGGTGAACTTACTCACTGTAGCTCTCAAGCCTGAGGAAACCTGTAGATAAGGGTGCTTGCCATGTGAACCAGAAACACCAGTGTAAACCCCTACCCTTCTGGGTTCTTTTACGTGCACTACCTATCCTAGTACACGGGACCTACGGCTTAATGTCCCATCCGAAGGACAAAGCAATTATGGTAAAGTATCTTGCTCAAGGACACAAGTGCTGCAACCAGGATTCGAACCCACACTCTGCTGCCAACGACACCAGAACTTGAGTCCGGTGATCTTTACCGCTGGGCAACGACACTCCACAAAACTATTGTTCACAGTAAAAAAAAGAAAAAAAGAATATGTTTACCTGCTGAAGGAGAAAGCAGACCAGGCAGATCTCAGACATTTACATTGTAAACTTTGAAGTGTAGGATTGGAGGAGCCAAGATTTTGTGGGAGATTGCCCACCTCCCTGAATGTAAACACATACAACATACACAAAACACATGTAATCAAACTGATATTGAGCAATAAACTATTGGTAGTTCAACAAAAAATTCAAAATTTCAATTCAATTCAATGCACAAACTAGCCATAATAATCTCAAAAGAGAAGAAAAATGCTTGAACTCACCATATATGCCATAAAACTGTTGTGGTAAATAAGACCTCAAACTGCAATAAAACTAGAAATTTAATCGAGAAAAGGGAATGCAGACATTTTTACCTCTTCAATTTTGTCCGTGAAAATGGTGCGGCACTGTTATACAGCAAGATCTATTTCAATGACTTGGTGTGGGGTGGGTGGGATGTGGGTGAGTGGTTGGCTGGTGCTGGTGGTGGCTGTTGGGTAGAGGACGGTGATGTTGGGTGGGAGGTGGTGGGTTGGTGTTGGTGGATAATGGTGGATGGGTGGAGGTTGGTTGAGAGGCTGCTGGGTGTTAGTTGGTGGTGGATAGAGGTTGACTGGTAAAGGGTTGACAGGTGGGTGGTGGACAGTTTTGGGATGGTGGAGGTGTGTGGATGGTGGTGGGTGGTTGACTATTAAGTGGTGTGTGATTTTTGGTGGGTTGTGTTGGATGGTAGTGGTGGTGTCAGGTGGATAGATGGAGGCGGAGGGGTGTTGGGTGGGTTGGTTGGTACTGATTGGGGTTGGACGAGTAGTGAGTGGTGATGATGGATAAGTGGATCGTGTTGGTTGGGTGGAGCTGGGTGGGTGGTGGCTGGCAAGTGGTAGGTGAATGGGTGGAGGTGAGTGGTAGGAGTTGGTGGTGGGTTGTTAGGGGAAACAAATATGGTCTCAATAAATTCCGTTGTTTGTTAACTTTACAGGTGATTTAATGTTCTAATTTTCCCAAATAATCATTATACATGCATGTATGGCCCCAAATTAACAACAGTACATGTATCTCAATATACAAAAAAAAAGAAGTTTTGCCTTAGACATGCTAGAGAAGAATCGTAAACGAGGTCAAATAAAAATAAAAATTAACAACTTCTTTGAAGTTTTGGGAAATGATGCACGGTTTCATGTGCTCACCTTTTTGGTAGACATCTCCTCGTATTAATTTATACACTAATCCAAGCAGCTCGTTCATGGTGGTTTACACCGCCGCAGCTATGGCCGCCCCACGTGCACGCGACGCGACAATAGGGCGTCATCTGCGCATATGCACCAATCAGCATGGAGAATTCATAGTGCGTGTGCGTCGACGTGTGCATACAGCGGCCATAGCTGTGGTGGTGGTGGTGGTGTAAACACCCATGAATAAGCTGCTTGGATTAGTCTAATTGACACTGTAAATGATGAGTACATCTTTGCTCTCTTTATCCCGTATTTTCTGGGAATTATGATCTGTTTTATTTTGGCTCTTATTAAAAATAAAATTGTACATGTAGCTGATCAACCTACATGAGCAAACTGTGTATTTGTGTACGTACACAAGTGAATGCAGCTTGATAGACTGTGAATTATATACTGTACATAAAGTTCAACAACAAGTAGTATTTGAGTAACAAAATAGGATTTTTCAAAAACATTATCTACACTTATACATTTAAGCTACAAACTGAAGCCCTCCTTTATAATGGGATATAAAAAAAAATAGTTAGCAGATTGACCACATAATACAAAAAATAATGCCGTATCAAAAAACAACATCAGAGTTTCAGGACAAACAATGGGTGACAAGATTCTGGCCCGACCCTAGAGGCTACAGGTCGACATACTCGTCAGAATTCCTAGACTTTATCACAAGTGTTGGTGCCAAGTCTTTATATGCTGATATGGCTTTCAATGAATTGGAAAATATTTTGGGGTGACCCCATGTTCCCTCTGCCCCACTAACTGGAGCTACATATATGGGATAAACATGTACCCCCCCCACCCCCAGAACCCCCCCCCCCCCCTCCAGGATTAACACAGGCTGTTGTACCATTCCATATAATGTTTTTTTAACTGAACAAAATGTTCAAGTCTTTGTAGGTTATAGACTAATCCGAGTAGCTCGTTCATGGGTGTTTACACCACTGTAGCTATGTCTGCCGCACGCACGCCTGACACACACGCACTGTGATTCCTCCATGTTGAGTGGAACATATGTACAGACGGCGTGCTTTTGTCGCATCGTGCACTAGTGCGGTGGTGTAAACCACCATGAATGAGCTGTTTGGATTAGTGTATATTGCAGGCAAGGACGGACGGCCTTAACACTAGTCCATGAATTATATAAAATGATGTAGCAACCGGTTGACTTATTTCGTGTTACTTGGTACTACTGTTGGCAACATCGGTGTCACCACTTTTAGTTCTTTCTCGGTCATCTGCAGCTGCGGTATTTCCCAAGACAACTGCCAACTGCAGCATGAATTGTCTGTTATCAGAGACCCGTTTTTCTTCAAGCTCCTCCTGCCTCAGCCTCCTTTCCTCCTCTCTCAAGTCACGTTCCTCCTCCCACTTCATCCGTCGTGTCTCCATGTCCATCTCCCATCGCATCCTGGCCCGTTCAAATTTGAGGTATCGCTCCAGGATCTCTGTCTGCTGAGAGAGATGAAACTGTTGGTGCTCTATGAATCTCATCATAGCATCTGTGATGGCTTCTGCTATACTGAGGTCCTCCTTGGGTGGTGCCTGGGGCTTTGCCCGCACTCGAGGTCGCTTTGGATACCGTTGTGATGGACCAGCTTCCCTTTTGAGTGATGGTCTGGATTCACTGGTGGCAGGAGTGGAATGGGCAAGATGGGCACTTTGATGATTGTCATCATTTTCTGACATCTCTCCTACAATATACACACAAAAGCAAATCAAATAGAATACAGGACAAATACAACTTTTTTCTGGTTATCTAACCAGTAGGCGCTGGATAACAATGTTTCCCCTACCTAAAAAGAAAGACGCCATTGTGTAATTTCGGACCGGCGGAGCAAAGGTCGCCTGGTCATTTAAGTGAGGAGTGTGCCACACACTTTCCGTCTAATGCTTCTTTCTACCAACACAAAGACAAAAAAGGTCTTGAATATTGGCATTTTCTGGCAAATGAGAGGTGGTTTTTGTGTATTCCATGTAATCCCTGATTATAGACCTTTGTCCTTTTGTTCCAACATGTCCAAGAAGAGGATTACGAGGCATCGGGAGGCTTCCACCATTGTTTATTCATCGTATTTCGGCTCAATGAGGGTAAGTCAGAGTAAGCCGGCAATCGAGCCATGGTTCTGTGTATAGTGCCACTCCTATGCTGTAGGTAACGGCCGTTGTTTTGCAATTCACAGTGCGAGGATTTGACATTTTCTGGGTCGAGAAAAAATAAATCCCATAAAGATAATCTTTGTTCTCTCGGCATTGTCAAGTCAGGGTTTCTGTGCCAGCGGTACCCTCAAAGAAAATAAGATTCCGGCAATTCCGCCGAAAGAATCCCGCAAGGGGGACAGGACAACAAAAATTACAAATCCTGGCGGCAACTGGTTAAACAGCAGACACCGGATGATGTGTATACACGTCATTACTTTTTAAGCCAGCAAACATGGCAAAGGGGCCCCACTTGAACATGCCATTGTGCAAAATCCGAATACCGGAACAAAGGTCACCCCGACATTCTGTTTTGGAGCATGCACAGAGTATGCACTCACAGTGCAACGCTTCGTTTCACCCACACAAAGAGGAGACATGGTGTTGTATATTTTGGAGATTTTCTCCCATTATGCGGGGGTTATTGTGTAATCCCTGATTCAAGATCTTTGACCTTTTGTTTAAAGAAGAGGATTACGAGACATCGTGAGGCTTCCACCATTGTTTACTCATTATAATTCAGCTCAATGGAGGTAAGGCAGAGTGAACCGAGTTACCAGCCTTTGTTCCGGATGGAGGAACAATCCTCGGCCGTATGTCACTGCCTTTTTTTTTGCAGTTCATAGTATTGTGTGAATTCAACATTTTCTCGATACAAAAAAAAAACAGAAATCCTGGTGCATGAAAGAGAATCTTTGTGCTCTTGGCTTTGTCAAGTTGAGGTTTCATTGTACATGTACCAGCGGTACTTTCAAAGAAAATGGATTCCAGCGAAACTAATCCCGTCAGGCTGGATGGGAAAAAAAAAGGAAGATTAAGGGTGGTGTAGCCTTTTCCTTTTCTACTACTTGTGGCCCTTCCAGACAAATAGAAAATCCACAAGAACTTGTTAACAACTGCACAAACAGTTTAGGTATTGTGTAGCTCCAAATAAACTACTGAACTAAGGGCTTTTTCCAAACCTCGGCCCTGGCTCCAGCTCCAGGCTCTGTTTGATGTTGAAGCATTAGCGCAAAATGCACACTGCTTGCTAATTGATGACAGATCTGGAGCCAAAGCCCTAGCCCAATCCTACGTTTGGAAAAGGCCCTGAGATGATGTCTGACTTGGTTAACCCAAAGGTGTATGCACAGCCGTTTTCCTACAGTAAACTTATGGCCGTTTTGACCTCATTAAGGGCGCTGTTGTACATATCTCTATGGAACTCATGACGTCAGACACATAGGTCTATTCCCCTATATAGTTTGAACCCCTACCTTCTAGATCAACTTCGGTATCTTGAACTCTGTTTGGACCAAACAAATCATCTATGTCGTCGTCCTCTTCTATCTCTTGATTGTCACCATCCTCCTCAAAGTCATTTTCATCATCACTTCCAGGGACACCAGGGAGGCGAGGGGTTGAAGACACGCGCCATTCAGATCTAGCATTTGTCCTGGAGATGAAAGACAGTCCTGCTGCATTGTCAGAGGATGCCGCTGAAGCCCTTGTTGATTGGACGGTAGGTTGTTCACTGTCTGGATTTTGTTTGGCTGTTAGTAAAAAAAAAGAAATTCCAGTGTGAAATTTAATTTGTCATCAATTGACTACGTCAAGTTTCTTGTTTGACATGTTTGATGTTGCTTGATGTTTTATACATGAACATCACACAGTTTGAATAAAGTCATGATTTGTTTAAACCCCAAGAAGCGTACAATATACTGTACATAAATATGTGAATGTACATGTTGTACATATAGGTCTCCATACCGGTCTTGGTATCCAGACCCGTATCGAGACCCAGATTATTGAGGTCTTGGCTGTTTCCATGTCTCGATTTTAGAGACTCGGTCTCGGTCTTGGAGCAAAAGCATATAAAAACAGATCTAGAGAACACTTTGGAGTATGCACGATGAATTAAAGAGAATCTTTGTTCTCTTGGCTTTGTCAAATCAGGGTTTCTTTGTGCCAGCGGTACATTAAAAGAAAAAGAATTCTGGCAATTCCGACAAAATAATTCCGTCAGGCTGGACGGGAAAAAATGGAAGATTCCCGGCGGCAACTGGTTAAATAAGGAGGGTTAATACAGGATTGGGGCGTATCTCAATAATTGCATTTTACATTGTCACGAAGAGTCACACATCCCCAAAGATGCATGTAATACATTGCAACAGTAGTGCGTAGATGTTGGTCAAATGGTTATTGCATTTTCATGAACAGTCACATATGTCAGTGTGGGCGTGATCAGGCGACATGTGCTTCCCTTTCCTACTTTAAAAACATGTTATTCAGATGGGTGTACATAAGTGGGTCATCTCACTTTTGTGGTTTTCACGAAGAGACACGTATCTTTGACTAATTACTCTGGCAATTGACCAATATTTTAAAAGAACTAAGTTTGTCAATGGAGAGGTTAAACTTTACAGAATCATTCGAGGGGTCTTAAACTGCAAACCATGGCTTAAGTAGGCCTACTGCAGATTTTGTCAGTTTTAAGCTAAGTACAATGTAAAATGTACAATTGCAATCAAGCCTTTTTGACATATGAGGCTCTTCATGAAAAGGGTGACGGATTATTACCCACAGCACAGGAAAGTTGAACCTCATTAAAAAAACAAACTGCCAACTAAATCACTACAAATTCACAACTTTTTATGATTACAATATGCTTCC
Source organism: Marthasterias glacialis (assembly GCA_911728455.2). Taxonomy (NCBI): domain Eukaryota; kingdom Metazoa; phylum Echinodermata; class Asteroidea; order Forcipulatida; family Asteriidae; genus Marthasterias; species Marthasterias glacialis. The sequence goes on from OU452226.1 coordinate 12,754,153, forward strand.
TGAAAATACATTTCAGATGGTCATGTACAGTACATTGTACAAGAACCCTTACACACGCATGTTATCATTGCAGCTGGACTGTTCAGAATTTTTTGCAGCTTGCCATGCAAGCTGTATGGTGACAGCGCCCTCTCATGGTTTGTATAACACAGTCTTCGGGTCATAAAACATCCCAGCCTGTTAAAAAGATGGGGTGGAGAAGAAGGAGATTGCATTGTCTAATGGAAGATATAGCCTGGATGAAAGTCCGCTCTCTAGGACTATACATGTACATTTTGTTTATAAGTCCAGAAAGCTTACTACATTTCTACCTTAACTTTGGTACATGTAACCATGATGTAACTGTCACCGATATATTTCTATTTATTAGTGTACAGCTCTCTTAGAGAATTGGACTGAATTCACTCTTCCAAAACACATCATTCCCTTTGCTTATCTAGAAACATCACAACATAAATTGCATTACAAGATGACCCATTGGATCAGTCACTGACATGACTGATGCTATAATAAATAGAGGACAGTCACCCTAGCTAAAGAGATCTGTGATCTACATAGAATCCCCCCCTTCCCCTCCATCGAGCATGGGGACCCTCAAGCCACCGAGCCCAAAAAGACCTGGCATACCACTTCTAGGTAAGTGTGCGACAGCAGATCTTGATGAGGAGGGTCGTGATCGATCAAAGCCATGTGAATAGAACATCTTCACTTTGGCTGAAGTCCTTGACATAGACCACCGACAAGGGCCCTTAAACAGGACAAGAGCATCTTAGCGTCAAGAGCGATAACTGCGGGCCTGGGTCACTCCTTTATGCTTCAACCGGAACATGGAAATTGGATTTGCAATACGTGTTTATCTTCAGAAAACCTACTCTCTGTCTCTCACCATCTCTTCAACAATTCCAATAAAGTGGAATTCTGTCCATTATTCTACACTGCACTCAACTTTCCCTAGGTAATTCAAGAAAGAGCACTGATGTTAAAACAATGTGATGAAGCCAGCATGTGCCATCTGATAGCAGCTCAGTCTAAAAGCATCAAGTCCCCAGCCCTGGTAATTTACCTGCGTAACAGAATCTGCATACAAGCACGTACCTTCCTCAAATCCTCTTTAGTATTTTTACTCTAGTAACAAGCCCCAAGGTGGAACAATCAAAACCAGAAAACAATACATACATTTCAGAGAAAAGGAATATGTAAGTGTCACCTGTGCATGAGGCCGCCGGTTGTGGACTGGATAGAGGTGCAATTATCTAATAAAGCTAATGGAATCATTGGATTAGAGTGACCGGCTTGTAGGTCATGTCACTCGTGTGTGAGTTGCCGCCGGAGATATGCGTTGGAAGCTGCTTCCGAAGAAAAATGTCAAAATTCAAAAGGTGGCTTTTCTTCTTCAGTAATTGAATTTGTATGCAGTGTATACATCTAATGCTGCTAAGAGTACAAACATGCTGTATGGAAAATTCAGTTCTGCAGCCTCAACGCAATTATGTACGCATGTATAAATGATTTCCAGTTAACGTTTTGCTTAGATACATGTACGTATATTTGTAGACAAACATGTACATGTACTATGACATGTACAGTGTATATGTACTTATTAAGTAACCATTTTATTCATTTTCATGTATCATTATTCATTTTAAATTCGTTTTCAATCCGTGTTGAGCGGAGAGTAGCCATCTGCAGTAATGCAGTATGGGAGTTTTCGGCTTGGATCCGTGTAGGACCCTGGCAGTGTGAAACAATTGCACAATACACGGGTCGAAAGTTACATTGCATAACCCACAAATCATGCACAAATTTAAATCCGCTTTTTAACTTTAACATGTGCACTTAACATGTAAATTTGATATTGAAAATTAGCTGTGATACACACCAAACGTTCCCATTCCTTCAAGTATCTATACTGACAATTCTTTCAGAAATTCATTTGTTTCTTTACACTATACAGTTAAGGGCTTGAAATTAAAACAGGACCACAGTCCCGAGGCGTTTTTAGCTTTGGGCCAGTAAACTTTTGACCGTACGAGTCCGGCAGTCTTGTATTTTTGAATAATAATAACTCACCTCATCTTTAATTCAAAAAAGATGTTCAAATGTTGACTTTGATTCTGATAAATATCTTTCCAATCCGCTGGGTATGAAAGTACTACCCATAAGGCAAATGAGATAAATCTTCTCTTGGTGCTTGTTCAAATTATAAAAACAGTTTAACTGTGACACTGTGTACGCATGTATTTCTAGAGATTCATTTGTTTCTCCACATTATACAGTAAAAACATTGTATAACCCACAAGCTGATTTCGCTCAGAGCTAGTGTGAAAGCAGAGCGGATTTGAACCCTGTTGAGTTTTACCGAGTCCACACGGAGTTGACCCGTGTAGATTTCGACACGGAGTGGCTGTTGATAGTGTGAAAAGGCCTCACTAGTGGCTTGCTAGAGGCTAACATTCAGTTCAGGACTTTTCACTACATTCATGTACATTCCCATACATTGTAAACATCCATTGATGAGTAGCTTGTGTTAAAATCAGTTCTTTTGTGTCTTGTAGCGACCAAAGATTATACATGTAGAGCACTGAAGGCACAAGATGGGGAACTGGAGCTGTATCTACATGTATTGTTGGAACGTGAAATCTGCACGGGTGCCATTTGACCACGCATACCATTGGTACCATTATGATAGCGATGGTCATAGTCAGCACTGATCTGCACTGATCTATTGTTACATGTACAGTATATCAAAAGAGTTACTTGCTGAAATGGCGTCCAGTGGGATTTCACATTTCAAACCGAGTTTCACATCGTGAGCCTTCGGCTGAAGGCTCAAGATGGAAAAGTCAGGTTGAAAAGTGGAATCCCACTGGACGCCATTTCAGCAAGTATTGATGGGGGCACTTACACTAAATAGAGAGAAATCCATGCACCGAGCCTCATTAATAAAATGTAAACCCACAACTTTTTTCTGTAAATCAAAGATTTAAAGGTTCTTGCTTTTATGGATTGTTGAAAAATGGTCCAACATTGTGCCTTCGGAGGTGTTGACTTTCAACCCGGAGCATTTTGGGTACAATGGCCCTCTAAAGATGGCCCTATTTTGCTAAAAAGTGTAGGGTCATTTTTCCAAGATGGAGTCTGGCCAGTTTACTTGTTCAGGGGTGTTTCTATTTTGGATCCGCCTATCAAAAATTCGTAACGGCTGACCTACTAAAAAATTGACCAAAAAAATGAAGTTCAGTTGTCAGGAAAATATATTTGATTTGTTGTCTAGAGGCTGAGAGACTTTTAAGTTTTTTTTTGAGTATTTTTGAATATTTAGCATTTAGCATTGGTTGCTATGGGAGCCTATTTACATTGTAGTGTGGTGCACCCCATAACACCACTTATTATCAAAAGCGCCCTCTACTGTCACTGCCAGAACTATAACTTGTGCATATGTGTACAGTCAATACAAGTTTGCAATGGCGTACCAGAAAATAACTCTGAAGGAATGACAAAATAATCTCTGCATTCTGTGGGTGTGGGGAGTGGGCTTGGGGACGGGGAATAGATTTTTGGGGTGTAAGGGAGTTCTCTCTTCAGTGTACTCTCTGAACAGTGGTCTGCTGGCCAAATGCTAGTTTAAAACACATGAGGAACAGTCAAAATAGCCTCTCTGTTTAATATGACATATGGACAAAAGTGAAAAAGCTGACAGATTAGTGAAATGACAAGCTAACTGGTCACTAAAAAAGTTAAGGGCAAACTCTGTCAATGCACTAAATGCTCCTTTTAGGTAACATTTTTCCCTTCCCTTTTTATTTTTTGCTCTATGAAAAATGAAATGAACTAAATTTTAAAATGATTGGAAGGAAAAACAGGAAAGGAAGTTTACATGTACATGACAAAGGCGTTGAATACATGTACCAGTGAATACAAACGGAATACCAGTGAATACAAACAGAAGTCTTCGCAAAAATTATATGTTACCTCTCCTCTTGGGTGCAGCATTGCATCCAGTTGCAAATTTAACTGGTAATTTGAAACTACTACACTATCACACAAATTCAAGAGCATACTTGTATAGTACATAAACCCATATTCATTTTCCAATGTGCATGACCAGAAATGATTGGCGTGCAAAGGATGCTGGGTGAAATCTAAGTCCTACAACATCAGCAACCATCATGGCATGCTAATTTTGAAGCAATGCGGTACACAACATGTAAAACCTGGCATATGTAAATTACAGCATGGCGTCCATCTTGACAACTTGGTATCCCAAGATGCATTGTGGTATGTATTTAAGATGGCACTTGTGCATGGGCTATTGGCTTTTCAAAGAATACTAAATTAAAACTATGCACAGTCACACTAAACTGCTCCCTGAGTATCAAAATGGCTGTCACTTTTACAAGAAATTAACTAACCTCGTACAGTTACATAGCACATTGTATACATTTAAATGATTTTTGATTAAAATCCTTGCCTTGAAGGCAATTTATTTTTTAAATTTTGCATAAATGTAGATGCACAGCATGCTTTCTAGTACCAGTGCATTTAGTCAGCCATCAGTTTCTCACATACAGTTATAAGAGCACCTTAAGCAAAGGAATTTTCCTGGCACGTCGAGAGTGATTGGAACATGTACTTGAGCAAATCATGCACAAATTTGAATCCGCTTTTTAACTTTAACATGTGCACTTAACATGTAAATTTGATAATGAAAATTAGCTGTGATACACAGCAAATGTTCCCATTCCTTCAAGTATCTACACTGATAATTCTTTCAGAGATTCATTTGTTTCTCTACACTATACAGTTAAGGGCTTGAAATTAAAACAGGACCACAGGCCTTTTTAGCTTTGGGCCAGTAAACTTTTGACCGTACGAGTCCGGCAGTCTTGTATTTTTGAATAATAATAACTCACCTCATCTTTAATTAAAAACAGATGTTCAAATGTTGACTTTGATTCTGATGAATATCTTTCCAATCCGTTGGGTATGAAAGTACTTCCCATAAGACAAATGAGATAAATCTTCTCTTGGTGCTTGTTCAAATAAAAACAGTTTAATTGTGACACTGTTTCCCTACAGTACACTATCAGGCCTCGATCTTAAGAAAAACAGGGGCAGGCCTTTGCTGGCCAAATCAGAGAAATTGTACAAGGGCATACTGGCCAAGTTGGTAGTGACAGTGCAATTTTTCTGGAGGGCATGCTGGCCAACTCGACAGGGCATGAGGCCAACGGCCTCGGTGGCCTCGGTTAAGATCAAGGCCTGCACTATACAGCTATACAGCAAAAAAAGGGCTCCAAATTAACACAGGACCACAAGAACAGGGACTTTGCAGCCATTGCTGTCATCTATGGAGCACAAAAGTGTACCCTCAGCATGCCTCGGCCGTGCAGAAATTCGTTCGGCCACCATTGCTGTGAACAGGTGAATGCATGTGGTGCTCAGCCTGTAAAGCGAGTAATAATGACTGTAAGCAAAGAATTCCTCAGCAAACAGAATCGTGAAGCTTTGCTAACTCACAAATTCAGTCAAATATCAAGTTAATATTGAGTCTAAATAACTGTTGGATAAGTGCTAGAGTGGGTCCTTAATGTACATGTAGATGTAGATGTCTGGATAAAACAAGCAACACGGAGCTGACTTCAATCATCTATCTCAACATTTACCCACAGTTCCAGGCTTCCTGTTTCTACATGTATTACACAAACGGATCAAGAGATTTTCAACACAAACATAACAAGAAAATACTCAATTCCCTATGCATGTATATTGACTCAACCTATGATTATGAATACGTTATGTCAGCTACTGATATCAACAAGTTAGACTTCGATAACTACACATTCAAATTTTCTTTCAAAAAGCACGATGAAAGCTTTTAAAGCCATGTTTTTCCGATTCACCCTGGAGCTAAACTATTACAGAGATGGGTAGAATCACTTAAGTTCATAACATCTCCTTCAGAATACAGGAAAAATGCGTCCGTAGGGTCAGTTCAATGAAGGAAGTGCCAAATGCCTAAGGGGGAATTCATTTTCCCCTTATTTTCAATTTGTGTCTTTTCCGTTGTGTTGCGTACTTTCAACACAAACAAGGAATCAAATCCAACATCGTACTTATCACCAAACAATGCATAGAAATGTGTATTGCAATAAACGAATAGGCTTGATATGTACAGATTTTAGCTTTTACAACATTCGTCTTATTTCCATTTTTAAGAATATAATTATCTCTTTCTCAAACTTGAACGGAAAGTTACATGTAGTTACCATTGTGTTGAAAATGCTGAGAAAAGTACTTCTAGAAATATTTTTACTGTACATGTATTTGATCAGCTGTAGTTGACATGTACATTATGTGTGGTTGTACATGTACATGAACTCTTTTTTGTATGTACATCATGTGGCTTGTTGTGACCGAGCGGCTTAGTGCATCGGACCCAAGTTCTGGTGGCTAAGTCATCAGGATGTGAGTTCGAATCCTGGTCATGACACTTGCGTCCTTGAACAAGACACTTTTAAGTGTTAAAACTATAATTGCTTCAAATAGGGGAAGAGGCAGTTAGGTTTGTCTTGCAACGGATTCATTTACCCCTCCCTGTTCTTAGCTGTGCTGTGAACAGACTTGCATTTATATCTCGCAGGTTTCTATCCCTTAAAAAGTAGCCCACACCTCGAGTGGCCTTTTGGGCCTTGTGATGGGTGAATTGCATAAAAAAATAGATGTACACCAAACGTAGGCCTAATATGTATGTAAGTAGACCTACATGGATGTGTATGTATTCGGTTTGTGGTCAACACCATACAAATATATTCTGATATTATAAGTTATCACACAAGTGTGAATGGAATATGGAAAAGTATAGCGCTTCTGTGTCCCATATCCCACGAGGGCGCAAACTGGGTGGGATATGGGACGCAGATGCGCTATCTTTCCGGATTCCACAAGCGCGTGTGTGATAACAAATTTATCTTCCGGCCAAATGGAAGAAATACAATTTTAAGCATTACTTCATAACGAGCAACACGTTCAACACGCAAAGTTTAGAAAGTTTTTTGCAGTGTCCGTATATGGAGCGTGACACATGATACTCAAAATATGCAGAGTGCAATATAGACTACTGGGAGTATGATATGGTTTACAATTATCACACTCCTGAGAGCAATCCAATTGGAAGATTTTACGCATACTGGAAGATAAATATGTAGATTGTTCTTGTGAGAACCTGTCAACTGACTATTTATTCTAGTAGTAGTCCCAGCCATTTTCCTACCTTCCCAGGCAGTACTTAATAAACAGGCCAGTTCTTTTCAGAACTACTGTACAGGCAAGTAGTCCCCCCGAATTCCGAAATCTACTTCGCTGTAGTAGAACAAATAGCAGGAAAAGCTATCACAAGAACAATATACACAGAAAATAGATGTATATGGTATTACCGCAAAACAAACATGCAACGGCTCAAAATCCATACATATAAACAGACCTAAAAAGACCAGTCCACCTTGGTCAAAACTGTTTTCCCTGCAGGTTTTGGTCTCTTTGTTTGTCACACTCTCATTCTTGTTTTGGTCTTGCCCTGGGATAATAACAATAATAGTGTACATTTATAATGCGCCATGTCTCCTGGCGCCGAATTATCAAATCTGGTGGAGATTATTACAAATGATTTTATGAGACGAAGCAACCATAATACAACGAAAGGGATACAAGGTGAGGTGGCGCATATTGCTGCCAGACCATGCCAGGAACACCGGGGTAAACCCCTTCTCTTTCCGATAAGTGCACTGGGTTCTTTTACGTGCATTACACAACACTCAGGACCAACGGCTTTACGTCCCATCCGAAGGACGGAGCAATAATGGTTAAGTGTCTTGCTTAAGGACACAAGTGTCACGACCGGGAGTCGAACCCACACTCTGCTGATCAGAAACACCAGAGCTTGAGTCCGGTGCTCTTAACTGCTCGGCCATGACACGCCACAGTTAAATTCTAAAAAAAGTTATTGTATAGTGTATAGGGGGCTGGTACAGTCATGGATTTGGGAAAAGCACACTATTTATTTATTATTGACATAATCAAAGCACGCACAACCACACAAAGAGAATGTGAAACATGAACATGCACATACAGTAGCAGCAACAAAAGTATCTGTAAAACATTTCAATAGAAAAGGGGTCCACGCTGTTCTGGAAGAGAACAACATCTTGATGTTTGTGCAAAAGATTGTCTTAAAAAGACATCACGGCCCTGTTTGGGTAAAAGATTTTGTCTTCACAGCAAAACCCCTGGGATCAACTAATATGCAGTATACACTTTGAAGATGGTGAAGAAACAAGTTATGAAGACTCTGCGAATGAGTGATGTTATTAGAGCTACTCCATTACTCAGAATAATTACATTAATTTCTCATAAAATCTCAACTCTAATACTAACTGAAGTGTCAGAACAGTTCTATTCCAATGTTTTGGTCAATTAGACTTTATTTTTAACCCGTCAACAGAAATTTTCACAAATATTTGTCAGGGGTTGACACAAAAATCAAAGTGAAAATCATTATGATGAACAATGTTGGATTTAGTTGAGTTTGTCAGATCAGTATCTGTGGGGAAAAAAAATGTCTAAACACTAAACCAAGTGTCAGGGTTCTTGAAATTTTTCCATGCCTCTAGATGAGATGAATTTCTCGGAGCTGTCGGAATCTTTTTTGTTGTTGAGTTATCATTGGCACAAAAAAACCCTGACCAAACAAAGACAAGAGAACAAAGGTTCTTACTGAAGCACCGTGATTTATTGTCTTTTGTCCAAGAAAATATTAGGTTTATTTAGCATGGATCGCAAACCCTCGGCCGTGAGCCACGGCCGACAATTGGTCCCATGACAAGAACCAAGGCTGGCATCTCGGTTCACTGTGACTTACCTCCATGTAACAGAAATACAATGAATAAACAATGGTGAAAGCCTCTCGATGTCTCGTAATCCACTTCTTATAATAAAAAGACAAAGGTCTGGAATAGGGGAATACACAATAACCCACACATAAAGGGAGAATTTTAGCAAGAATTCCAGTACCATCTTTCTTCTATGTGTAGGTGAAAAGAAGAGTTGCACGGTGAGTGCATACACTTTGTGCACGCTCCATAATGCGACCATCATTCCAGTATTCTGATTTCACATAAAAAGACAAGTTTCTTGTCATCCATTTTCTGGCAGGGAAAATATTGGCCTGTATACAGTATACACGTCATCCGCCGTCAACTGGTTAAGGAAGATTTTCCCCCGAGGTCATGTCGGTGGAGTTGCCCAAGGCATACTGGGGCTAGCTGTATTCATGATACATGTAGTTAAGTTTGCACTTAACCATCTACTGCCCCATAAATTCTCACCTTTGAGAATGGCAAATACTCTCTCAAACATGAAATTATAAATTAAGTTTAGAAGTGGAGGAGACTGATCAAGGACATGGTCAAGTGCCCGAATCCACAGGGAACAGTAATACATTTAATGCAGTGTTCTCCAAATTATTACAGATGTACTTCAATGGAAGTACAAGGTGTAGATTTCATGTGAATTCCAATTTTTGCACGCGTCTTATTTCTGTAAAAAAGTGCTTGTAAAATGGGTCAATGGTTTAGGAACTCATCCTCTAAGTCGTTGGCAGATCCCCTGCGAGAAAGGACAAGAGGCTTTACCGGGGAGGCTAAAGTGATGTCATTTCTTGCTGCAAGTTGAACCATGGACTGTGTGGTTGAGTATTGGCAGTGAATCACTACTCAGCTAGACTACATACTTTGATGTACAATTCATGTTTTAGTACAAGTACTGCTTAAAAGACGCCTGCTCGTCACCATTACCCGACGACTATTTCTGTGGCAAAAAACGATCATGTACCTGAACATAGTTTACGTACAATGCGTGCACAGGTCAAAGGTGAATTGTCAATTTGTTTGTCGCGTGTTGACGAGCGGGCATCTTTAACACTATTTTGAAGAAACTTGAAAGATTCTTGACTGTACAGCAGGTGGCAGCAAACTTCCAAATTCTACAAGTACCCTGTTTGGGTAAAGGGCGCTACATGTATATAAAAGCCGTTTATTATTATTATTCTGGTCTTCCAAATGTACAAAAGAAAACCAAACCAGAAAAACATACACACTGTACAATGTACATGTACATGTACACACATTGTGAATAACAGAAAATAACCCAGTATGACTGCAACCAGCTGCATAAAGTAAAGTTGATGTACTTCATGTACCTTTTTTGAAGAAATGCACAATACATGCAGGCTTCCGGCTTAGGCTCCATCCACCTGATTGAAGCCCTGTACCGAAGGTGCACATTTCCAAAATAACTGACAGAGCCTAAGCCTAAGCCTAAGCCCAAGCCTAAGCCTAAGACATGATTTCGAAAAGGGCCCTAGATACAAATTGAAACCATTTGACAGTCTCCTCATCGTGTTTGTGGATTGTGCTCTCTCAAACAAGGGATACAAGTGGGTCATCAATAAATCTACTCCTCGAACCTTGGTCTGTATTCCTCACTCTCCAAACACCAAATCCATCATTTTGGACCTAATCTATAAACAACATGGCTGATCGAGTTGACTTTGATCAATTGCCGGCTGTCAAAGTTACAGTATCCACTGAAGGCACATTGTACAGTACGTTAATTAATTATCCACAGTCGTCAAGTCATCGTGTGCTCAGAAGTAGGACGTAACGAAAGTGTGACCAGCAAAAGGTTGTAAGCAATTACTGTCCAATATTGTGTTTCAAAAAAGGGCGAAATTTTGGTCACTTTTCCTCTATTTTAAGTCATTCAGGAAAGTTAAATTCCCCAAAGGAATGGAACAACATGTCTTGGGTGTAATTCTAGCAACAGATATACAACAGTATGCCCTACTTTTTTCAAAAGGGCCATGTTATTGCTTGTGACCTTCTGCTGGGGCAAAAAGTTGTACTTTGTGTGCCTGGAAAAAGGTTGTACATCGTCACGACCTTCTTTGGGGCACACTACCTTATAAGGTAATACCAAATAAACTACTCAGGATCTACAGTCATTGCCGAGCCATCCAAGGATCAAAATTACTCCTTTTTCTTAAAGAGACTTTCTGATTGATACCTGTACTATCGAGTACCAATTTTTATTCAATTTTTATTTTTAATTTTTTTTTATTTAAACATCTCCTCCTGTTGTTTAATGTCAATTCTAAATGATGGAATAAAACAAATTGTTTCCTAACTTTTAATCTTACTTTTATATATCGTTTACAACTCATAATACCATACAAATGTTTCCCATGCCTGGAAACGAAGCCATGTAAAGACACCATTGTGTAAAATCGAAATACCGGAACAAAGGTCACCCAGACACTGGTAATCGTTCACAGACCACACACACGCCAACTAGGGCTTTGTTTCACCCACACAAGAACAAAACATGGTCTTTAATATATTGCTGTTTTCTGGCTATAGAGAGGTGTTTTTTTGTGTAATCACCGATTCAAGACCTTTGTCCTTTTGTTCCAACAAGAGGTATACAAAACATGAAGAGGCTTCCACCATTGTTTATTCCACTGTATTATTCAGGTAAGTCAGAGTGAGCTGGGAATCAAGCCATGGTTCCGGGTTTAGTACCAATCCTATGCCGTAGGTAACGGCCGATGTTTTACAATTCACGGTGTGTGAGTTTAACATTTTCTTGGTTGAGAAAATAAAACGCACGATGCAATAAATAGAATCTTTGCTCTCTTGGCTTTGTCAAGTCAGGGTTTCTCTCAAGGTACTCTCAAAGAAAAAACGATTTCAACAATTCTGACAAAATAATCTCGACAGGGGAACAGGAAACAATAAAAGAATTCGAGCAGCAACTGGTTGAAAAACCCACTGAACCACTGGCAAGAGTCTGGAAATTTCAGGATTGGGCCAGTAACTTCACCATCAAACAAGTCCTCCAGTCTAGTGTTTGTCTGAACATCATTTTTTATGTTATTATTGGACAAGTAGGAATTGAAACTTTGCATGGTGGGAGGAATATAATCTAGTGAGGTTTGCGGAGATACCGTGTACATAAATCTCTCTCTATGAGTTGTAGTCGTTCTGAAAAAAAAAAAATAATAATAATAATAAAAAATGGTTCTTTTATGTACATACTGTCTCCGAAAACCTAACCAGATTATTGGACATATTGGGCAATCTCAAGGCTTGAAATAGCTCAAGAAAGACAATAGTCAAGAAATTCAATCACAATCAAAAATAAGTCCTCCAGTCCAGCACTTTTCCGAAAACATACTTTTTAAAATATACTTGCCATAATATGTATGTTTGTATGCATTTTTAAGTCCAAACCGCATCCTAAAAGTCAAGCAAATGATCAAAAAAGAAACTAACTATTTATTGTCAAGTTAAATTTTGAGCTTCAAGATGTGTGGCTTGAGGGTGGACATGCTGTTTCCCTATTTGCCTTATGCTCATCTGACCCCATCTTACATTATGTATTTATATGTGTTTAATGTAGTCTGGTATCTATTTCTCTGTTGTAGATTCTAAGAGCGTCACAAATCCCCTATTTTGTCGGATACCGGCGCTATATAAGTTACCATTATTACTTTTATTTAGTGGAGGGTTTCTCCAGTTTCAAGCCCTGAATATAATTTTCCGATACAAATAAAACTATGCCTCTGAGGTTCACGTGTACAATGTAAACCCAGGGGCTCCATTTCCTGTGGCACACAGGCTCAATAAATTGGACCATTGCGAGGAGTGCATACGGTAGCTATTAACGCGACGTGTGTTTTGGCGCCGACATGCCACTTGACTGTCCCTCGTTGCTGTGGACTCATCGACGGAGTCTAATGAAACATCAACATTAAGGTGATTCCCCAGTTTCAATCAACTGAACGAGTTTGATAGCCACCTCTGCTCCCCCATGGTGAATTTCCCCCCCCCCTTTTTTTTTTTGACATGTTTGCCTGGTCCCGTTGGCACATTTCATTTTGTTTGTTGTAAAATTAGGACTGTAGGTGTCGGGTTATAAATCCATGTAAAATTAAATTACAATATCTGTACGTATGCACAGATGTACATATGTACGTACATAAGTATGTACATGTACATGTACGTACATGTACGTATGTGTACTGCATACACTTGTACTGTAGTCAAAGTGTCAGCAAGTGGTTCAAGTGTCACCAAATACTGCTATTGAACTATTTTGTTCTTGCAGTTGGACAAAGGTGAAAGAGTGATACTGTTGAAATTGCAACAACCGTACATTGACAGCAGCAAGTTTAATTTTTTTTCTTCAGAAATAACATTCCAAGACCACAAGAGATGTGTACCGCATAAACAGAAATGAAACACCATACTGGTGTTCTGTTAGTGTTAATCATTTACACAGCAGCGTTTTCCCTGCCCACCTCACAATGTTTAGCATGTTCAGAGACCACCTTGCTCAACATTTTGTCAATATCATCATCCTGCTGTCAAGATTTGTAACAAAGGAAATACACATGATCAAAAAGTTCACTTTGTGTAATTGATAAGATTTTTTCCTTGACCTCTATGTGTCTATTACCAAGAACTTAGAATTTGGATACGTGTTGATGACATCATTGCTCATTTGTGGGAGCGCTAGTGCATGCTTGCCCGTTTGCAGACTGCGAAAGTTTTGCTTCGATCATCAATTTGAATATAATTTACTACCTCAGTCATTTCAAGGGCCAAGAGAAATGTTGATATGTTCACCTACATGTACATGTAAGACTGGTGCCCAAAACAGTAGCAGCTGATACATCATTCATGGTAGACAATGAAAACGAGATCTTTCCTTGAAAATGAAAGGTATGAAAAGGAAAGATAAAAAAACCACTAAAAAAGTGTAGTCTCTAGGTGCTTATATGTAAAAACTGTGTTGGAGAACAAAAATGACAAAGTTGGTCTTGCTATTAATTAAAAATGTACATTGCAATGAATCATGTTCAACAATAAGTTCTTGTGCATTTTGTTTCTCTATGCTAGATTATTTTAGACCCCCTAAAACCTTGTTGTACAAGATTGTTGTGCATGTCTCAAAACGGTCTCTTCAGCTTCAACAACATCGCTGAGAAAGATGTTTGAACACAGTCTGTACCTGTCTACAACAGAGTTGAATGACCAACATGACCAATGTGATGATTTATCCCCACAGTGATCAGCAGCCCACATTCCTTGCAATGAACGATTTTAACCTACGGCCCGGGAATGTTCAAATTAAATGTCTACGTGAGACGCATTCAAATAAACCATTCAGGGGCACGAAAGAGATACATCTGCGAGTACAGTAGGAGGGAGGTGCATGTTAACGCCGACTTTTTTCTAAATCAAGAAGGTTTCTCTGTCCCTTTGTTGCTTCTTCACAAACAAAACAAGCCATGCATTGACCAGGAGGTAACATGTAGAGTGCATCTATTGTAGGGAAAGCAGGCGTTGCACGTTAGTTTTTTGTAAAGTAGCCCAAGGGGCTAGTTAGTAAACTGTGCATTTTACTTACCCCCTGGAAGTTTTTGTTGCTCAAATTTTAAACCTGTATTGTCATAAATGTATCTTCCTGATACTAATGGTAGCAATCACAACCAGTTTATAGCGGTCAAATGAAGTTACACTCACACACTCAAAAATAAATTAACACATTTCTAAAATGTATTATTCACATCTGAAAAGAAAGAAGTATGAGCATTATAAACAAGTTAAGTTGCACAGTTTTTAGTAGCCCACAGGGCAAGTTGAGAAGTGGTGTTTACTAGCCCATAGCAGTTATAACTAGACAATGCAATGTTCTCCCTTAACAGTGGTCCGCTGGCCAAATGCTAGTTAAAAGACCTGAGGACCAGTGAAAATTCTCTCCAAGTGGTGCGGCTGGCTACTTCAGAGTTAAAACACGTCCCTATTTAGTATGAAATATGGACCAGTGAAAATGCTGGGGGACCAGTGAAATGACAAGCTAACTAGTCAAGGGCAAAAAGTTAAGGGCAAACCCTGCAATGTATGCCGGGCTAGTGCTAAGCGTGAGCCCTGGAAAGCTTGGCTTGATTTAAAACATGACATGTATTTTAATCTTTTACGATTGTTAAATCTGTATTGCCATTAACCAGATTTTGAATAATCCAGGTACACATATAATAATATTAATAATAACGGTTGGTATGAGAAAACTTCCTCCCTTTGGCATGTTTGGTTTTTGGCAATCACGTCCTCCAGCCATGCCAACATTATCAGCCATGTGATAACAAGCAGGACGTTTCCCTACACTCCACGATACACTTCCCATGTCTTTCTCTCATTGCTCGGGCCGAAACAGCACCGTACTTCACTGTGGTGGAAAGGAATCGCAAAAGCCTTCCGCCCAGGGGTAAAATCAACACGTAAAGCTATCGTATTAGGAGCAACCATATGGTGGATTTCTGCTGCTTGGCGACGCTTAAGTGTATGGATTCCTCAGAGTGTTCCCTGGTGCTCACAGGTTCAACCTTCATCACACCCTGACCATCTTATGTCATGTTCCACAGATGCAGTAATGGTTGAAGCGCCTGTACACAAAAGAGGGCCAGGCTACTTTTTGCTTCCAGCCTCAGTTTGGTGTGGCATGGGTTTGTAAAAGAACAAGAATTTGGAAACAAATTGAATTCGAGAACGTGGCAGTTGAACACTGCATTTGAGGTTTTTAGACATGTAGGTAAACCCTGGGGTCGATTTCACAAAGAGCTAAGATTGATCTTAAGATAAGTTGTAGATATTACCATAGTGATCTGTATTGTGACATCAGACTTTGCTTAGCAATTCGCTGCAGGTTTCACGAAGTGACATATTAGACCACACAGTGGTAAAACCGTGTTTCGAGATATTGCGAATTTACGTTGGTCAAGTTTTAAAATCGCAGTTTCGATTATATTTCATGGTCAAAAATCAAATTGTTCACATTGTTAGAAAGCTGAATTCTTGAAGGATACATAACTGTTTATTATTTGTTTAGGGGAACAATTATCAACAACTTACATACTCATAAACAAAAACGTCACTTTGTGAAAACAAAAAAATTCAGTATACACGGTTTTCGAGTTTTCACGAAGTGATGTATTGGACCGTGTGTAATAGTATAGGAAATGGTGTCATTTTGTGGAATACACACAATGCGCACTCGGTGTGGTGTGGTCCATTCAGTCACTTCGTGAAAACGAAAAAACATGCAGACCACGTTGTGTCACATGCAGTAATACATGGACAAGTCTACAACATGTCACTTTGTGGAAATGAAAAATTCTGGTTTCAACCAATTTTAGCTCAGTGACATTACTGTAGCTAAGCAACCAAGATGTTTCAAGACTTCTTACTTGGCAAAAAGAAAGGTACCAGTGAATACCTTCTAGATATTAACATCACTAAAACTTGATGAAAATGTTATTATTTTTTTTTTACATGTACAGGTGTATCTCACTTCGTAAAAAACTGTGACAACTTAAGATTGATAAACAACTAAGATGAATCTTAACTCTTCATGAAATTGGCCCCCTGGTGCCCATGGTGTTGAATTGTGGACACAATTAGGAGAGTCACAGAGCTAGAACACTATAAGAAGTGCTGATGTACTGTACATTATAATATGTAGCTGGGAGGGTCAAGCATGACTTCTTGATGTAAATTTTTAAGAAGCTACCTGGGACTGGGACTCCGATGCAAAGTCGCTTTTGAATGTGTTTAAATCCAGTTTTTGTTAAGTCTCAATGATGGAAAAGACCTTAAAAAACACTGCATGACTTGATGAAACTTTTAGACTTTATCATGGATTCCGTAATTGCAGCTTTATAAAATTGGGTTCCACTGTCCAGTTTGAAAGAAAACAACAAAATCACTCCGATTCCTGGAATTGTTTTGCATTGAGATGGAGAAAATGGCTACGTTACTTTGCCGTCATGCATTGGATAAACAAAAAAACAGGTACATAATGAACGGGGTGAAGCCTGTCTTGTAATCTAATGGAAAAAGAATTTAGAATTGTAAATGCAATTGTTCTCGAAGGTAACCTCGGAATGACGATGATTGGAATGCATCATCTGAGATGAGACAATCAATTGGATATCAGTTGCAAGTCCCACATGAGAAATGGCGAGCAGCAAATGTACAATCAGGACCTGGATAACTGCAGAGGATACCAGCAATGTATATCAGGGTATGGAGGACTTCTTTCATCCATTTTGGCCAGTGACAAAAAACCTCTGTCTAGACATGCCAGATGTACAGAAGGGTAGTAGTGGAGGTATACAATTTTCCATCAGTGCTGATCACCCAATCCTTGACTAAGTGGTTCTCCTTTGAATCCGATCTGTTAGGAGTCATATTATGATGCTTTCAGATCAGGTCATGTATAACATATACACCTTCACCGCACCGTTCAGGGGCATTACTGGGGCACAGGGGCTAGCAACCCTTGTGTCCGTCTCCTTCTTGCTACAAATTGTTTTCCCTTTCTATATTTTATACATATTTTTTTTTCTCCTGTCGTTTTCCCCCTTTTTTACTCTGAACTGCAGTGAACCATTTGATTGGCTTATCAGAATGACCTCTTTCGTCAAACACTGATGTGGCTATCGTTCACAGTTGCTTTTATATAAAATAATAAAATAAAAAAATGTACATTGTAGATATTCAATATGAATGCATTGTTCAGTCATGTTCACCATGTACATTATGTGACAAGAAAGTAATAGGATTGCAGTTGATTATCAAAGGTTGCCTCTCACTTCAGAAGGCAAGTATTATCCTCACTTCACATCCGAATTCACTGCCGAGAAACGGCAAATACATGTAGGCAAGAGGAACATCCAACCTTAATGTGGGGCATGACATTTGGATGTAGGATTAATAGCACCACCTGCCTCCCGATCCGATGAACTAACGCCATTTCCTGACGGAGAAGGCTTAGATGTTGTCTTACAATACACTGCCCTGAAGACGGGGAGTTTAGCAAGCAAGCTTTTTCTTGATATGCTGCCGACAATTTATCACATTGATCACTAAGATCGAGGCCTGCATTACATCCATGGGCTTAATGTACACCACTAGTTATACATGTAGGTAGGCTCAGGTTTGAATCCATTCTCCAAAAATTTGACTTTTCCTGTCAACCATGTCAACGGGACAGAAATAACCAGTCTCTGATATTGTAGTCGTTTATAAAATATCAAACAAGCAGTGCGTATACAATTTGTGCTACTACTACAATGTACACGTCATGTGAAGTGTACATGTAAGTTCATATACAGTAGGTGGTGCCCAAAGATTATAGAGCGCCGTAGGCGCAAGATGGGGAACTCTGGATGAAATGTGAAATCTCACTGGATGCCATTTCGGCAAGTGACTCTATTGATACAACACTGATACGTGCGGACCAGTGTAGACAAGGACAATTGCTATCAATGGGAAACACAAGCATTCACTCGCCGAAATGGTGCCCATGCGTATTTCACTTTCCAACAGTAGATAAAGGCCCAGTTCCCCACTTGCGCCTACGGCGCTCTATAATCTTTGGTGGTGCCTCACCATTGACTGCCCTGCAAACCAGGCCCCAATTTCATGACGCTGTTTACCAACAATTCTGTGCTTACGGCGCCCTGTTAAAGCATGTATTTCTATGGGATGTATCAGGGCTTAAGCGCAGGATTCCACGGTAAGCAGTGCCATGAAATTGGGCCCAGTTGATTACAATAATTGATCACTGTACATGCAGGAACTTCATAGTTTTCACTGGAAGTCTTTTGAGGACACTAGGTGGCAGCAGACTTACCAGGTAAACCCATCGTTCTCAGAAATTTGTTCAAAACTACTCAAACACTGGAAATTTACCTGGTACATGTAGATCTGCTGCAACCTAGCGTTCCAAAGTCGCCGATTGAACTGGGTGCCAGTCAAACATGAACTGGCCTTTACTGTCCACTATATTACATTGGCGACATACATAGTACTAATTTTTGCCAACTTCGCTTATTCCTGACCACTTAAATTGATTTTGCTTCCTGAAACGGGCTTTTTTCCCTTGACAATATTTGTGTACATCCAGGACTCAAGTTCTGCATGGATGTACAGTGTACGTACTGTATACTGCGTAGATGGAGTCTGCACAAATTTGGGCTCTATTATTTCATTTCATAATTTGACACTAGTACATGTAGTACAGTATGCTCGAATCAAAAGCCACAGGGAGAATACACCAATCAACCTGGCCATTCAAATTGTAATATATTAACCACAACTGCTAGCCACATAACCATCCAATCCAATCGGTTTTAAACCCGTTACTGGCGTCATCGTGACGCATTGTCCACAATGCATACATTGCCCTGTGTAAGCTTTAATACATGAAGAGAGAGAGCTTTGACGCTTGCTACTGTAGATAAACCCATGGTATTACGGCTTCAGATTTAATTGGAGAAAGTTCCAAAGATTAATATGGAAAGCACCCAATGGGCATCTTCTGATTTTTCTACATCTTGTGGGAAAAATTGGCAAGTTTACGTACAGGAATGAAGTGTCCAAAATAATCTGGAGTCTTTTCGGGAAAAGCTTTCTCCCAAGGAAGATTTTAAAGAATGCTGAATGGTAAAATTCAACTTAATTGAGGTTTTGCATCACTGGTGCATTTTAAAACTGACACCACAAAAATCGTCTAACTTTATGCAATGAATGTATATTATGTTAAATAGGAAAAATAAAAAATGAAACGGCCCAGCACAAATAAACATTGTACAGTAGTTTTCAGTTTTCTATGGCATTTTTGCCAAGAAAACACAGAGGAAATTCAGCTAATCACCCGAAAAGTTGCATGCCTGTGAAATAATCCAATATCAATATTATTTTGCAAACTCAGAGACAATTCTCAGTGCTTTAATGGATTTGTATTTGCTTCACAATGACCAAGCATGCCAGAAATCGTCATCTCTACTCAGACTAAAACCCTAGCAAGGTCATGAAACAGTATGTAAATATTGTGTCACTTTGATAACAAAACAAAACATCACTTTATGGACACCATTTTTCACATCAAATCCACTTTGGCAATGTACGCCAATATTATCGCAAACATGGTTTTCTCCGGTAAAACTCTGGGATGGATTGTTTTTTTTTCTTCACCAAATGAACCGCAGACGTTTTCTCTCAAACTTCTAAGCTTTGGCAAGCGATTCGTGAAATTACAAAACGGGGTCGGGAAAATTGAGGTCATGAAATGTTGTCTTTGTCACTGTCCAGTGGCAACGCCTCCAGGTTTCCTACGATGAAGTCGACACAAGATTGAAAGATGTACGGTTGATGTTAATATCCTAGTGCTCCAATGTGCACAGCTGCTGTTTTCCCGAGAGATGCAAAGGAAATTGGAATGTGTGAGAGGAGTTTATCTTTTGTCTCAGACATTTCGTAATTGGGAAGAGTTTGCAACGATCTTTAATTTACAATTTCGCGGGTGACTTGCATTTGGTGGATTGTTCACACAGTGTTTGGCTACAGTCAGCTTGACAAGCTTATACCCAGAGTTATGACAACACATCTGTAAAAACACGCAAGGCACGCGCTTACCAAATTCTATAAACAAGCCAGTTCAAAGTTAACTCAGCAGGGGTGGGCTGGCGGGCCTGATTACTTCGTTCTTGAAAGGGCAAGGGCGCCAAGGCATTTTCTTCTCGACAAAGGGCACCTCTATGGGGAAATTGTAAATTTTTATTGGAACATTTCAAGGGCACCAAGGCAATGACCAGGGGCAACGGAGGCAATTGCCTCCGGTGCCTCCATTAAGTATCAAGCCTTGGCTAGCGTACATTAGGTTTTCTTGGGTACAGAAATTTTTCTTGAAATCTCCAATGAGTTTGAGAGGTTTGGTAAGAACTTACATGATTAGACTTTGTCAACTTGGTCATCTCTATGCTTTTGTAGAACAACACACACAATTTGCAACACACAAGTTTTGGAAATTTGAAGTGTACAAGTATGTAGGGGTGTTTGTATCCATGTAGAAGGCAGTGGCCGAGCTTCAACAAGTACATGTATGCGATCATGATACATGCATCTGAAGGGCAACACTGTAATCAATCCAGGAATACATTATTACGGTACATATACGCTGACCGCCAACACATTTTAGCTCAATGGTTACAGTTATGCAGATTTGTGTGTACAGCTCAAACCAGTTTATCCGAAAAAACAATTTACATGTACGTACTTGTAGTATATTGACTCCTTGCATGCACGTCACACGCGGTGACTGTGCCAAGCTCACCAATTTGGAAGTCAATAGGTTCATGGAAATGCCGCGTCGCCTAAAATGCGCAATAAGCAGTGACATTGACTTCCAAAATGGCACAACCAAGGTTATTGCGATGATGACATCAGGTGAAATGGGTCAATACGTGTAGTTTACAAGAATGCTTTCCAACACTGAACTAGCCACAGCCAGCCGGACCACTTTGAAATAATTTGGACTGGTCCTTGGGTGTCTTAATCAGCATTTGGCCAGCGGACCACTGTTAAGGGAAAATGCTGCGCTATAAATATTTATGTGTCAAAATTGTTAATTCTTGCTCTTACGCCCCTTTGCAGGCGAGCTTCTTACAATGACTTAGGCCCTGCTGACGTAAGCAAAAGCTGCTTTACTGAACCGTGAGAGGGCTTGGTTCCCCTAGTTACAGACTCGTGTTTATTTTGTTAGAGAGTGCATGGATTTCAATTCAGGGGAAATCGGAAGGCAATTCGCGCGCTAAAACTCAATTATGTTATCCAGATCAATAGTCATTCCAATGAGGAGCTGCCACTCTGCCACACAAACATTAAAGGGATGGTACTAACTCTGGTACATGGTACAATGAAGAATTTCAAATAGAATTCCCTCCAAACCAGCTGACAGTTTCAACTAAAATTTACCTCATGGACATAGTGGAAACTTCATGAAAACTAAGTTTTTGACATCTTGCATTAGAGATGCATGCATTTTGTTCACATTACATGTACATGTACATGTATGTACAATGATACAACAACATGTACTAGTGCCTATTTTTTGTTTCTTGGCAAAGTGAGAGTTTAAAAACATAGAATTCAATACTATGTGGAAGTACACAAAGGTTGCTTTTTATACAAGAACCAGTAGGCCTTATTTTTTACTGCAAGAGGGCGCCCTTTGGGAGTAGATTGGGGGTCAAACCATAGAAAGTGTGGTAATCCACATGCAATTAGACTTCTAATAAAGCATTTAATATACTTCTTTTGAGCGTTTTTTTTATTGACAGTTTTACAATGCAATCAATGTATGATAATGTTTGATGGAAAATTTGTACTTTAATGTTTTGAAATATTTGTGTACTTTCAAAATGGAATTAGTATTGCGCCCTCTTGCTGTCAAAAATACAGCCTATTATCAACCATGTTCAAAATTCTCCAACTTGTCTAATAAAAGTACAACCTGTTTTACTCCAAAGTTTGCAGTTACTGTCCTTGACCCCATCCCTCCCTACATCTCATCCCCTCTGCACAAAGCGTTTAAACGTGCAATAGAGTCATGGCACAAATCATTCAAACATGGACTGAGGAAATTGAGTCAAAAGCGGGCGCTATCAGACGATTGCGCAGAGCGCGCAAATTGCACAGCCCAGTTTAAATTGGTAGCCCCATGGAGGAAGATGGTGGGGGCAAATTTGGCTTGCGCAAGTTTTAATCTTGTGCCCAATTTTGAAACTTGCGCAAGGCGCTTATCATGGATAGAAATTTAACGCAGACCTGAACGAGGTGAACTGTCAGATTTGATCTCATTTTTAAAGGTTTTTGGATGTTTTTAACAGAAAGCTATCTATGAATGGGAATAAAAGTGTGTTGAATCGGTTTTCAACAAGTTGTTTAAACACGGCAAGGCCTGATTCTCGATAATTTTACCTCGACTTCGTCTCGGTAAAATTATCCAGAACCAGGCCTCACCGTGTTTAAACAACTCGTCTCGGTAAATAAAAACATCAACAACCAGGCCTCAGCGTGTTTAAACAACTCGTCTCGGTAAAATTATTGAGAACCAGGCCTCACCGAGTTTGAACAACTAGTTGAAAACCTCTTCACCACACTTTTATTCCCTTAATTGTGAATGGTTTCAAATGGTGAATCAACTTATTCAAAAAAGGCACCATGAGTAGGAGGGATAAGTTTCCAATTCTACACACATTTTACATGTACATGTATTATATATATTCCACATGCACCATGTACACTCCCATGTAATTAACCATTAGAATCAAACCGGAAAAAAGTTCTTGTACACATGTACCTTTTAGGTGTTTCTACAAGTACAACTAACAGTATAAGAATTAAGGAAGCTTCAGATGCTCTTTGACAGTTCGCGGGCCCAACAGGATATTGAGGATGTAAAGTTGTTGATGATCACATCAAAACAACATTCGACGCCCAGGGGCTATCAATGAGTGATTTCTAACTTCAAGGGTTGTCGTGTGAGATATAAATAGTGTTACAACTGACTGATAAGCTGAGCAAGATGGTAATAAGCGAAAGTGGCTTTTGAAACTTGACGTCAAAATGTAACGGCAGGGACTTGGGGCAACAGACTGTACTGTGTACAGGTGTGCATTGAATCGAAAAGAATAGAATATTATTAGTAAACTTGCCGGTACAACCATAGAGAAAAAAGAGCTGATGGTATGGTCTTGATGTTTTCAACAGTATACATAGACCAACAGAGTATACATGTACTGGGCCCAATTTTATGGCGCTGCTTTCAGTGGAAGTCTGTGCTTACGCCCTAGTGCGACCCATAGAAATATGCACGTGACAGTGCCCGGTAAGCGCAAAATTATTTGGTAACCAGCGCCATGAAATTGGGCTGATGGTTAAAACGTCAAGACCATATTAACGGCTCTTTTCAGAGCCAACACTCCTCTGAAAAGAAATGTCAACATGGTTGTACCCGCAAGTTTATTAATACTACTACTTTACTTCTTCTCATCTACATGTACACCATGCAAGGCTTCAAACATCAATTGCATTGATTCGGTTTACATTGTAGTACATGTGTGCATAAATTTTGGTTTAAGCAATAAACCACAAGGGAGACCGCCAACATTTGGGCTGGATAGCTCAGTTGGTACAGCATTGGTACGTTAAGCGGGTGGTCAAAGGTTCAAATCCAGTGAATTTTTCTTTGATCATACCACAAAAAAATTATACCCTTAGCAAAACCCGCGCCTTGACACTAACTCTTTGATCTGTCCTCTATCCAGACCCTGTGGCAATCACTGCTTGAAGTACTTGAGTTGGTCATTCAAAGTAGAAAGGTAGGTAGCTGTGGCAATTTAACTGAGCAAAGGTGTACATGTAAGCTCCCACACCTTTCCAAAAAGTTTCCCAAGCGCTCTGACGGGATTAATTTTTTGGAACACCCAGAATAATTTGTTCCTGAGAATATTGCTGTCACAATGAAACCCTGACCAAAAAAAGCAATGACAACAAAGGTTATCATAGAAAGCACTGGGATTTGCTGTTCTTTTTTGAGAAAATATGAGATGCATTCAGCGTGAATCGCAAAACCTTGGCTGTAAGCCACGGCTGGTAATCAGCCCCATGGTCGGAACCTGTGGTTAAATCTTGGTTCACTCCGAGCCGAATACAATGACAAACAATGGTGGCAGCCTATCGATCTTTGTATAAATAAAGGTCAAAGGTCTGGTATCAGGGATTACATAATAACTTCAGGAAAAATGGAAGATTTAGAGCATGAATTCCAGTACTGTCTGTCCCTCTTTGTATGGGGGAAACAGCATTGCAAGATGAATACTATGCACAGTTCACGCTCCACAATGGAATGTCTAGAGGGTGTTTACATACATTCTGGTCTTCCAATTTTACACACTGGCATGTCTAGATAACATGTCATCCAATTTCAGGTTTAGGAAAATATTGGCATACCGGCATCCAGCATTAAAGGCACTATGAAGATGGTAAAGCTGACAGTGTAGTGTTCTTACTTTGTCTGATTCAACATCTACATGTACATGAAAAAAACAAACCTGTGAACATTGGGCTCAATCCATCATCTGAGTCAGGAGAAAATAGTGAAAAACTGTACACACTTTTCAGCATGTTAAACACATCATCCTTAATTTCGACTGTACGACCAAAATCAGCTGATTGCATTTTTTAAAAGGTTTTCAGTTACAATTTTCTCGAATATTACAGCATTTCAAAGGGCAATATTTCACAGAAAAATTGGCTCTAGTACTTACTTCATAAACAGTAAGCTTTCAGACTGAAACTAAACCATGCGTTTTTTTTATCCTTACAAATCCTGTATAGTGCCTTTAACTGCTTACAAAGGATATCATTTGTTGTACAATGTACTACACGTAGTTTGTGGCGTGTCCGAGCGGATAAGAACACCAGCTCTGGTGTTTCTGATCAGCAGAGTGTGGGTTTGAGTCCTGGTCATGACACTTGTGTCCTTAAGCAAGACACTTAATTGCTGCGACCTTCGGATGCGACCTTTGGATGGGACGTAAAGCTGTATGTCCCGCGTGTTGTGTTATGCACGTAAAAGAACCCAGTACACTTATCGCAAAGAGAAGGGGTTCGCCCCGGTGTTCCTGGTTTGATCGGCTGCAGATTGCGCCACAGCATCTTGTAAAGCCGTTACATGGTGCTATGTAAAGGAAAAGGTCTCATACTTCAAAAAGTAACTCTGCATACCTTGCAGGAAAAAATACTGAGCACTTTGAGATGCCCAACGGGTGTGATAAAGTGCTATAATAATATATAAGAACTGCGTATCATTATTATTAATAATATATACATTGTAATGGTTATAAAATGATATCAGTTATCACATGCAATGTAGCTGGTAATATCCTACAAATCACTTAAATCCAGTAAGCAATCAAAACAATTCTAATATGGCAAATTTAAAATGTAGGCCCTATTAAATAAAAAGCTGTCAATGTTTAAAAACAAAAAAAACAAAACAATCAGGCTCGGTTTTAATGTCTATGTAAAATGCCTCAAAGCATAAAACTGTCGTCAGCCCCTTCAAACCAGGAGGAAGGGACTTTCTTTTCTTTTTTCTCCTCAAAAATCAAGTAGCAGAAGCACTTAAAGTCTGTGCGAAGTAAATAAATCTTCTATTAGGGAGGTGGGGAACTGTTCTCATGATTCAGCAGATTGCCCCAGGGAATCAGTTTATTTCCTGAGGAGGAGAAGAAGAAAAAAAAAGGGGGGTTGAATATGGATGAAAACTAGGCTAAGACGGGCGCCTTCACATTTACCGCAGAGAGGGCCTAACTGGATTATAATCATTTTCAGTGAGAGGATAGTCTACATTCACTATCTCGTATAAATCGGATGCATGATTTATAATATCCATAAGCTCTTGCCTTTCAGGGGTTCATAGTGTAATGGTTTGGGACTCGCTTCGTTCTCCTTTAACAGTGGTCGGCTGGCCAAAATGCTAGTTAAAACACCTGAGGGCCAGTCACAATTCTCTCCAAGTTGTCCTGGTCCCCCTGGCTAGTTCACTGTGAAAAGCATTCCTTTTTTTTTAATACATGAAATGCGGACTTGAGTAAAACTAGTGAAATGTCAAGCGAACTGGTCCTGCTGGCTCGTCACTGAAGAAGTTAAGGACAAACCCTGAAAAGGATGTTATTCTTTCGTTCCCCAAATGCCTCTTTCTGATCTGACGATAAAGGGCAGCTTGGAAGGGGAAGAAGGAGGCTCAGAGAGCAGGAAGAGCCCATGGATGCTTGGAAGGGTGCTTGGAAGGGATGGAAACGTAAACACTTGTACACAATGGGCTTCTTGGGAAGGGGGTAAGCATGATAAGGGCAGTCAAGGATGGTCCATCATAAATTCAGTGGAATAAAACATGCGCAGTGTGTACTGTATTCTCCTGCGTATAAGGCGCTCAGTGTATAAGGCGCAGCATCCCAAGATCATGGACACAAGATTCAAGAGACTACGTTTAAGGCACATCACCATGTAAGAAGCATCATGACCGCACACACAGAGGCCCGCCAGGCGCCATTCACTTTTAGTACATCACTACACAGGGATCTATGTGTTGGTTCAAGACAGTTAACATAATGTGAAGAGACTGTGAATTTTTTTATCACAAAAACTAGTAAAACGTCACTTCTGGTTTTTAAAATTAATTTCTTTTCATTTTCGTTTTTCTAAAGAAATCGCTTCATACCTTTCTTTCACACAACATGCTCACGTAGTCCCATCATTTCCATTCCAAAAAACAGGCTACTAGTCTTCGTTGTCACACTATTTCGCTGCTACAATACAGGCAAGAACCTACGAATGCCAGAGGGCGCTTTCATATACAACGCAATCGAATGAGATCATATGCCCTTTATTGGCGAAATCTAACAATGCGATAACATACAATAATGCTTGCAAACGACTTTACAACTAAAGACTAGTTATCTACACATGCTCTATAAAATAAAAATTCCCAGAAATGGTGTGCGCGCCGAAGCCGTGTACAGCATGGGTTCGCTGGTTCGCGCCTCGGAGAACAGCATGGTGAAAGAAGCACAGTTCCTCAGAAACTATCGTCTTTAACTTATTTACTACTAGTTCTACTAGAAACTACTAGTACAGCATGTAGGTTTTATTTTATAAAAAATGATAACGCACAGGATTACCCTGGACGAACGAAAGGATTATTTTACAGTATAAATGTAAGTTTTTAGACAGTGATTTTCACTTTGATCTCAAGCTACACCGGATAATTGGCGCACCGTTAGCTAAGATGCAGCAATGTTTTACTGCCTTTGAAAGTCAGATAAGCCGCGTCTCATATGAAGGAAAACATGGTACGTACATGACATT
Source organism: Marthasterias glacialis (assembly GCA_911728455.2). Classification (NCBI taxonomy): domain Eukaryota; kingdom Metazoa; phylum Echinodermata; class Asteroidea; order Forcipulatida; family Asteriidae; genus Marthasterias; species Marthasterias glacialis. Next base: position 12,782,052 of record OU452226.1, read on the forward strand.
TACCTGAAAGACAAAAGTTTCAACTCCATGCAATGCAACATAATACTGTAATCCCATCATTTAAGATAATTCCACACAACTCACATTAAAAATATCAGAGAGCCTGTAATAATATGTAGAAATTTAGTTTGTTAACTGATGAAAACAAACTACAATGCACAGGTATCAAGTCACAAAAAAAAACTGTTATAAAATCCTGTCGTGTGCCCGGAAGAAGGTCGTACAGCCTTACGACCTTTTTCCGGGCACACACATTACAACTTTTTGCCCCAGCAGAAGGCCACAATCAATAATATGGCTCTGTTGAAAAAAGTGGGGCGTGACTGTTGTATATTTGTTGCTGGAATTAGTCCCAAGACATGGTTTCCCATTCTCATGCGGAATTTAACTTTCACGTAACGACTAACAAATACCAGAAAAACGACCAAACTTTCACACTCAGTTTTCTTAAAATACAGTTTTGGACAGAATTGCTTACAACCTTTTGCTGGTCACACTTTCATTACGACCTTCTGCCGGGCACACGAAGCCTGTTACATTATGTGGCTGGTCAATGTAATGCAACATCAGAAACTATAAAACTATAATACATGTACATGCATGTGCGTATTGTAGTTATCCCATATGACTTAGTTTAGAAACAGAAGAAAACAAAATCGTCAAAGAAAAAACTTTACTTCGAATAAAATATGGATTTAGGTCAGCTACAAGTTGGACTCAAACGCCCGTATGATTTAATTTCCAATTATGAAGTCCCTCGCAGACAGTCAGGTTTTCAACTCACAGCAACTTAATCCTCCCAGCAACACTTACATCCTTTCATATTCTCCATATCCGGAATGCCGTTCACTGAGGACATTTTCATAGAGTGCACCATGATCAAAAAGTCACAGGGATTACGGCTTGTGTTACTGCCATTAATCGAAAGTGAGTCTTACCTTCCGATATTAACCTGACGTGGATTTTGAGGGTGTGTGTGTGTGGTGCAATTGTTTGCTTCATTTGAACAGGGAATTGTGCGGAGGGACACCAACCATTTGAAAATCTGCTAGTTAGTCCCATCCTGTACCACCAGAGCACTGCCAGGTTTTCAAGACCTTTAAGTCTCCTGGCAGAGGTTGCAGGCATGAGGTTGTGTTTTCATACCCTCTAACGAGGGACAACTTCTGGCTAAAGCACACCAGGGGTGGATTTCACAAAACTAGTCCTATCTTAGGACTAGTCCTATTAGTTAGGACTACTTACTCATCCTAACTCGAGATAAGACCAGTCCAAGCGCTTTGAGAAATCAACCACTGGCCACACAGTTATGGCAGGCCTTGTTGGTGCCAACCACTTAAACTGTCGTTAAGAGATCAAAAGGTACTAATCCTCTACTACCAGCCTAGTCTTGGCCAAGACGTTGTTACATTTTTAGTTGTACTAAGTACAAATGATCAACAACATCGTCAACAACGTCGTGAGCCAAGACTACTTCCAGCCCATGGACTGAATAGATGGTTCCATTTAACTCTGTGTGGACAAGAGGCTTGCAGTGACTTGCAAATTTCACTTGCAAAATTTTGTACACAACAGATGCTGATAGGATTTTGTGCATCTGGGCATGGGAGCAATGGTAGCAAGAACATTTCCCCCCCCCCCCCACCCCCCACCCCCGTCCTGACCAAGTCAGTGACCCCTGTTGATTGACACCCCTCCTAGAATGTGTGTAATAGTATAATGTAGGTTAGGATATCATGAAGTATGACATGGCTGGTTTTTCCATGTGGTTACAGAATGTTTTTCTTTATTTGGTGCATAGGACAGCGGCTACATTTACATCAGTGCTTCCAGGAAATTTCCTTATTTTTAAGGAGATTTTAATGTCCTCCAGAAATTTCTAAGGGAGTGAACACTTTAAGGACATTTTAAGGAAATTCAAAAAATCTGAAGGAAATTCCAAAATCTAAAAATAGATTTCAAAGAAATGTTGAAAATGAAATAAAAATCAAGACAATCAACTAAGAATACAGTACATTCGTGTCTAAATGAAAAGTGAGGTCTTTTCTAGGCATCTGCAGAACAGAGGGTTAAGCCTGGCGGCTATTTGATTAGTTTATAAGCATAGGTTTGAGATATAGAGTGTTCATAACTTCATGTACATGTAGTTGTACATGTACCGTAGTTGCTGTATGACGGTGTAATTTGTATTTTTAACTACAATTACTTGACGAAATTCTAAGGAAATTCCAAGAAAAATCTAAGGAAATTTTGGAAAAATTGTACCAATCTAAAAAATGCAAATACGTTTTAAAACCTTTGTTGTTCTTGTGTGGGAGAATCAAAGCGTTAGACGGCGTGTGTGTGGTCTTTGCACGCTTCACAGTTGAATGACCAGGCGACCTTTGCTCCGATGGTCAGAATGGCATCTTTACACGGCTTCCGTTACCAGGCAGGGGAAACATTTGCGTGATTCACCGTCATCCATTTTCAACTGGTTAAAAGTACATGTAGTCTACTTCATTATAATGAACAAGAATATAGCGAAAACATTAGTCCAGCTTTCTAGTGCTTGCTAGTGATAGCGTGAACAAGCAAGAGGTAGTTCAAAGCACCGCGCCATCCCCAAAGTTTAAACAAAATGAAATTTTACATCAACTTAATTTCAAGGCCTTATGTAACTAAAAAAGAAGGTACATGTTTCCCCAAAGAAAAGCTTTATGTATTTTCTTCTGTCACAGAAAAAGCAAATTTTTCCAATTTTTATGATAAAAAACAGGTGTAGTCACTATTTTTTCTAATATGATAGTTGAGGCATTTCCGTAACTATCCTAGGATTAAAAACAGGTGCATTCACCATGTTTTCTCCTAGGATAGTCGAGGCATTTCCTTAACTATCCTAGGATTAAAAACAGGTGCACTCACAATGTTTTTTTCTCCTAGGATAGTTGAGGCATTGCCTTAACTGTCCTAGGATTAAAAACAGGTGCATTCACCATGTTTTTCTCCTAGGATAGTTGAGGCATTTTCCTTAATTATCCTAGGATTAAACAAACAGGTTGTCAGACTGTTTTTTTCAACCTAGGATAGTTGAGGCACCTCATCAATTTTCCTAGGTCTGTCCAGTGTTTTCCCCCATCGATATTAAAGGATAGTTCAGGGTATATAATACAGATAGAGGGGGAGTAAATGGGGCAGTGCTTCCATTCCTAAAGAAATTTACTTATTAAAAGGACATTTTAACATCCTAAGGAAATGAACATTCAAGGAAATTCCAAAATAGTTCAAGAAACTGTTTGTGCTCTTGATAAAAAAAACCTTGAGTGCAATTCATTATTCATCATAATGCAATAGTTTGTGATCAGGCTGATTTCCGTCTGACCGGATACAGGCAGGCAGGATAGAACCACAAAAAAACCAAGTGATATGGTACGACGGCCGGACACAATCACCTGGACACCTGTTCCTCGGACCTGACCATCATAGCAGCCTGTCCGGCGGGACATGATCACCAGTCCTATAAACTTATTCTGCAAGCTATAATGGTATTTACACTTCCTACAGGCATACTACTACTCCAGCACACCGGGTTTACACACTACAGTTTTCGTAAACATCACATATGTATGTCTAGGTACCAGACACATACTCTGCCGACTCTGAAAGCCTCAACATAGGCCTATATTATGCAAATTAGCCTCAAGTTGATCTGCCTCAGGGCATATGCCAGGCAGCTTTGCCAAATTCGTCAAGATGCTAGTTTTGGACCAGATTTGTAGACTTCCCAGTCCGTCTAATGTTGTGCACTCTACCAGCCACTAATACAATAAACTAACATCGCCAATCAAGACTAGGGGCAAAGGGCAAGGGCAGGGGGCAAGGGGCAGGGACATCTGTGGGGGGAAAAAAAGAAGGCAAAGGAAAACACTTAAAAAGCAAGATTCCCTTTTTTGGATGTTCAGACTATGGGGACGAACAGTTTCTCTCTGGTTTCCCAAGATTTGTAAGAGGTGCATCATACAGTAGCACTGCACACTAGCAATGCAGTGTATTTTAAATACCAAAAAAGATAAAATGAACTTTTTTACTTAGAAACACTTTGCAAATATATCCACTCCATCCTTTAAATGCTTAATTGGGTCTTCGCTCAGATAAAGAATTGACGCTGTGGAATTGCCTGTCCATATGATTATGTACAGTACGTGTACGTGCAACAACAAGCTTACTAGAGCATTACCCGACTACCTAGTATTTACTTTGTGCTCATCACGGGTGCGTCTCCACCGGTAACCCATCAAAAAACCAGGACCCACTTTTCCTCTTTCCAAGGGGCTGTAGTAATTGATGAGAGGCAGCTTGATGGAACCAGGCACGTGCCTGGTACTGCGATTTGCTGTTTAGGCTATGCCATTCTGGCAGAGGCCACTTGTCAAACCATTTATTAGTGCCATGTCTCATGTCTCATGATGTAGCGGTTTGTCACCAAACTGCTATACCACATGTAGTATGTAGAATGCCTCATCACAAGTAAAGTTCGTTTTATTTTGAGGTTTTTTTAAAATTTTTTTAGTGTATTTAAAATCTAGGTAGGAAAATAGTAAAACAAAATAGCAGCAGTCTAGCGCATCAAACTCAAGTTTCGGTGGCCAAGTCACCGGAGTGTGGGTTCGAATCCTGGTCGTGGTTCCTTTAGCAGGACACTTTCCTATTAATTGCTTCTCATCACCCAGGAGTAAATGGGTACATGTACCTGCAAGAGTAGAGATTGTGCATGATTAGCAACATGTGCGCTGATTTGGCTGCCGGTGCTGCATACTCCAAAGGAGTTGAGATGGTTTTAGGAATGCTTAGGGCCCGATGAACAGAGGGAATAATACTCAAGGCACTTTGAGAGGCCTACATGTACTTGGCTTGAAAAAAATCGCATAATAAATACACATTTTCATTTTTATTGCACACACAGTCTACAATGTTAAATCTAATCTTAACTAATCTTAACTAATCTTGTTTTAATCTCATACTCTCATCGCACCTTCAACATGTTCAATGTACCACGCCTATACGTTGTACTATTTCTAATAAAATGAAATTTCCTCAAATCCAATATTCACTGTAATCTCATCCCAAAGTAATCTAAATCCAATTTCATCTGATAATCAAATCTTATATTCCAATGTAATCTTATTCCAATCTTCATCCAATTTAATGTACTGTAATTCAAATCCAGTCTGATTCTACATACCTCAATCAATCTACTGTCCAATTGTACTAAATTTCATCTGTTTTAATGTGCCAACAATCTACAGATCTATGGCAGTGTTCGAGTCACCTGTGTCGAGTCAGAGTCTCAAGTCACTTTGGTTGAGTCCGAGTGCGAGTCTCGAGTCACTAAGGTCATGTCTGAGTGCGAATCTCGAGTCACTTGCGTCATGTCTGAGTGCGAGTCTCGAGTCACTCGGGTCAAGTCAGAGTGCGAGTCTCGAGTCACTCTGGTCAAGTCTGAGTGCGAGTCTCGAGTCACTCGGGTCAAGTCTGAATGCGAGTCTCGAGTCACTCGGGTCATGTCTGAGTGCGAATCTCGAATCACTCGGGTCAAGTCAGAGTCCGAGACTCGAGTCACTCTGGTCAAGTCTGAGTGCGAGTCTCGAGTCACTCTGGTCAAGTCTGAGTGCAAGTCTCGAGTCACTCGGGTCATGTCTGAGTGCGAGTCTCAAGTCACTCGGGTCATGTCTGAGTGCCAATCTCGAGTCACTCGGGTCAAGTCTGAGTGCCAGTCTCGAGTCACTCGGGTCAAGCCAGAGTCCGAGTCTCGAGTCACTCGGGTCAAGTCTGAGTGCGAGTCTCGAGTCACTCTGGTCAAGTCTGAGTGCGAGTCTCGAGTCACTCGGGTCATGTCTGAGTGCAAGTCTCGAGTCACTCGGGTCATGTCTGAGTGCGAGTCTCGAGTCACTCGGGTCAAGTCTGAGACCGAGTCTCGAGTCACTCTGGTCAAGTCAGAGTCCGAGTCTCGAGTCACTCGGGTCAAGTCTGAGACCGAGTCTCGAGTCACTCTGGTAAAGTCTGAGTCCGAGTCTCGAGTCACTCTGGTCAAGTCTGAGTCGGAGTCTCAAGTCACTTGGGTCAAGTCTGAGTCCAAGTTTCGAGTCACTCGGGTCAAGTCTGTGTCCGAGTCTCGAGCCACTCGGGTCAAGTCTGAGTGCGAGTCTCGAGTCACTTGGGTCAAGTCTGAGTCGGAGTCTCGAGTCACTTGGGTCAAGTCTGAGTCCGAGTCTCGAGTCACTCGGGTCAAGTCTGAGTCCGAGTCTTGAGTCACTCGGGTCAAGTCTGAGTCCAAGTTTTGAGTCACTCGGGTCGAGTCTGAATCCGAGTCACTTGGGTCGAGGACTAGTTCTAAGTTAGGACTAGTTTTGTGAAATCCACACCTGGTCTAGTCCTTTACTATTTAAATCATACCAAAAACAATTATACTTTGAATCATTCAGTTAGTTGATTGTAAATGATGGAACACTGTTCACAACAAAAGACCTTGCTTTACTCTGTGTGCTGAAATGAGTACTTGCATTACAGTATTAAATGCTGTACATTTTTCCTTGCCATGATGATCAAAAATAAGCATATATCGATTTGTCGATTAATTTTCGCAAAAAGTTATTGTTGGGGAAAAATATGTAACTTGGAAGTCCTCGGTGTCACGTCCGAGTTATGACAGTCGAGTCTGTCGCTGATGTGACTCAAGTCGAGTTCCAGTCCACCAACATTCTTCACATGAGTCAATCAAGTCCTGGACTGGAGTCCTACCATTTATGTACATGTATGACAATGTTTAGAGACAACTTCTTAAAACTTTTCTAGCATCAGTTTATTCTGCAGGGGGGCTGCTTTCTAATCTGAGCAGCTCGTTTATGGGCGTTTACCACGCTTCGACGTACACGCACTGTGAATCCTCCATGCTGATATGCGTAGTTGTCGTGTCACGCGCGAGTGTGGCGGCCATACGTGTAGCTGCGGTGGTGTAAAACACTATAAACGAGCGCTGCTCGGATGAGTGTATAGTACCTTGTAGTTTATTTTATAAAGTTTTACATAAATATTCACTATCAATGATCAATAGTAAATATTACTACACAATACATGTACATACAGTACGGTGTATGTGTACATGTACAACTGTTCAATGTAGGTCATAATGCATGTTGAATCCTTCTTCACTCAAAAGCACTCCATCAGTTGTTCAAAATTCAAAATGAACCTGACATCAACAACGAGCTGTATAATTGCCATCCTGCCTTGTAGCTGACAACCACATGCTGCCAAAAGACTGCCCAGTGAAAGACACGAATCACTGGTACATGCACCATTAATAAAGATTACTACAAACTGTTGATGCTCGGTCTGTGTAAATACGTATGACACGAGACATACTGTGGGTAGCTGGGGAAAAGTTTGTGTCCCAGCTGATAGACGGATAGCACTGAAGGTGACAGGCTGAGCGTAAACACCGCGAGGTTGAACACTCTTTTTTGTTATGATATTATTTGACACCAAGTGCATGGTGGTAAAAGCCCTGTTGGCCTGTCGAAAAAGTGCACAACCCTGCAGCACTACAAGAATCACTTTGCAATCACTGTCAAAACTGTCTGGGGTCTCACAAGCACTTGTCACTAGCCTGAACATTCAGGTCATTTTTTTGAGGCTCATAAATTATGCCAGATACAAACTTGTCTTAGCCGACAATCCATCACACAACTTCATACAATGTAAACGTGTACATTGTACATTGTATCAGTAATTGATGGAAGAACATGTTCCTTTGACAATTTGCTTGGTGTTTTCATTCGGCATAACTAGTCTGGTTCCCTGACCAACGATTCCCTGACGACTGTTCTTAAAAATCTTAGGTCAGGTACATGTACATGTATCACCCAGGTATAAAAATAGAGCAACATATTGGATAGGAAATGAAGCAATTTACTTTTAAAAAGCCCTAGATAATCCCAGTTTGTAAAAATGTTACACAAATATTAAAAAATAGTGTTGAATTTGTAGGAAACAAACCAACCAAAAATGGAATGTGTTTTCTTTAAATAGAAAGATTGCAAAATTTGTGAATTTAGTCACATCGTCTGTCAACAAGATCGAATGTTTTGCAGACTAACACGCCCGGAAATGTCCAGTCACCAAGGATATTATCTGGATGTTGACGACAACGATTTCGGAACATTTTGGATATTTTCAGAGGAGGAATTCCTCCTTTTTGGTCATGTGACATTGGATGATACCGGACCCTAAAATCAACGGAGAATAGTCGGAGATAAGGTTAAAGGTGCATAGCGGCCTACATGTAGTTGGGCAATTTATTGGGCAGTACAAGAAACATTATTGACTTGCAGCATTGACTAGAAATGTCCAAAAGTAGAATATAATCGTCCACTACAATAACCCCAAAAGTGGGCCGATTTCGTGGTTATTAATAAAAAAAACAAAAAAAAAACAAGGGTCATGGACATGCATGTGCCTTATCTGCTTCAAAAATTTGAAACGGATAACACAACTGATCATTCAGCTAGTTGTATTTCCAGCCGTTTAAAAATATTCATACTGGACCAAATTAAACGCCGAAGTTTCCCTTTAACTTGGATGTTGTACAAGTGTCAACTAGAATGGATAAATCATTCAAAATTCCTGATGATCACCTTTCTCCAGAAACTGAATGATCTCAGTCCAGTCTGCAAATTAAATTAAAAATCTTCCACGCCCTCTGTAGTTAAAAATAAGTCTACTAGCACACTATGTTTGCAATCATAACCCTTCAGGCTGTTTGCACACAACTTTGCCTCACCAGAAATGCCCAGACCTAAACGTGCAACTGCAAACACTTCCACGTTCAGCCCTTATGCTTAATGGGCTGTTATCTGAATTGCAGATCTCACAAGAGTACACACACCTACCCCCTTTTTCCAAAATTTGATTACTTACCTAAAATCTTTGCCAGTTCGCTGTAGTAGTAGCAGCTGGCCCACCTGTCTGTTTGTTTCTTCAGAACCGTCTCCCTATACCGGCGCTTTAGGTAGATCCACCTGTCGTGACAATGTTCAGCTGATCTGTTGGTGCTCATCTTGGACGAGATGCTCTCCCATATCATGCGAGTATGCACCATCTTCTTCAGAGCCGCCTGGGTGTCTCTCTCACCGATGATCTTGAGGAGTTCTAACGTCTCCACTGGACTCCAATGACTCATCCGTTCTGCCCCACGTTTCCGCTGAAGGAAATGTAAAAACGTAGCAAGAAAATTGGACAACATATCCCTGTTTAAAACACCAGGACATGACGAGGTACATGTACCTATTAGCTGGCATTACATCTCGGCCTATCTTTTAAGTTTGAACACAACCTTTTTATTGCAAAAAAAAACTTTAGAAAAACTAAGTTGTTAACCTTGTAATTCATTGTACATGTAGACCAGTATCGTAACCCTCTATCTTCCAGACAATAGTACATTTGTACACTGGAGGGTTACGATAAACCGTAACTTTGTAATGTATCTAGTTGCACCCTCATTATCACATGAGTGGTCTTAAGATATTATTGGCAATAGAAATCCAATTTGAATATTACAAAAACAAATGTAAAGTGTAACCAAAAAATAAAGAAAAAGAAAAGTTTACACCCAGAGTTTACTTTGAGTATTCAAAACACTGCTGGGTGCCATAGCAGACTCGATTAACAAACACATTTGTACTTTTTAACTGACTGAGTACATGTATATATATAGACCGATACAACTTCCCATGTCACATATTCTGCATTCTGGCATGTCAGGCAATTCCGAGGAAATAATCCCGTGACATTAGGCTGGATGGAAAAAAAAATGAAGATTCCAGGTAGGAACTAGTTTAGTTAAGTAAGAAAGATCACGAGTGTGATAATTGGGTATGTACATATATTGAAAACAAAAACAAAAGAAAGCCTAATTTTAACACTTTTAATATAACACTGAGTATACAGTGCTTATCAAACATTGGTGTAAGGCAAATTGAAATTTATACTTTTAATATACTTTTCTATGTTGACTATGGTTCATTATTAAAATAGCTCTTTAGTTTGGGTCTGAGGATTCCCCTTCTTATATTCAAATCAAAGAACAACAAACTCAGACTTTTCTCAGACTAGAGCACATCAAGTGTCCACTGAAACTCACTAATCAGCACGACACACCCCGACACCAGTCCCTCATCTAGACAATGCTGAACAGGCTTTGATGGAAATCATCATGTCAACTGGTCAAGTGTCAATGTACTGCTAGTAAACTAGTACTAGTACAGCTACTTTCACTTGGATTTCAGAGTCTTTTGGGAGAAGACGTATTTTGTTTGTGGACCTTTTGATTTATATGTTGATGATTCATGGCTGAATTCATGAAATATTGACATATAATTTTAAAAAATAAAACAGAAACTCGTTTTAAAATGAGACTTTTAAGTTATTGAAATTTCAACTCTTTGACTTTCGTCTTTAGATTAGTCTTTTAGTCTAAGTTATTGCCAATACCAGCTTACCGTTTTCCGCTCAACATGAGTATGTATGTCTCCATTAACATCCTTTTGTTTTTCTTCAGACTCTCCTTCCATGTTTTTGTTCAAACTTGAATTAATTCCTACAAAATGTACAACTTGTATTCCACACGAGATTTCACAACTACAGAGTGGGCACATGCACTACAGTAACATGCACAGCGTCTGACAGTGACAGTACACTACATCACACAGAGTGCGCGCTTACCTACACTGTTACACCATGCCGTAAACAATAAAACAGATAACCTTTGACCGCACGAGCGCCACCAAGAGAAAGACTGATCGCGCTGAAATCCGACGACTGTTTTAATTAAGCAGATTGTCTGATGTTCGATGGATCCGTGAACACGTGGTAAGTTTCTCACAGCCAAGAAATGTTTACCCAACGTTCCGATTTCCCGGGGATCATTTTTAAATCAATAAAATTTGAGATTTTTGAGGAATACCTAGGGCTCTATTCTGTACACTTTTAGTTGGTAAAAAGAATTGTATTTTAGTGTTGGTTTTCGACACAAAGTGCTCATTAAATAAAGCAAAAGAACAATAGGGCTACAATTGGTATTGTTCCTTTAGTACCCAGCTTGTTTACTGTTTTGTTAAAATTCTGATTTCCTGAATGGGAGCTCTGAAATGTAATTTATGTTACTCGCACCAGCTCGGTCCACTGACCTTTCACTCATTTATCATTGACCAAGTTCGAGTGCGCACAATATTTTGGTCGACCCGTGGTCGACCACTGACTATCAACGCACATGCGTAGTGACTTACACACTTGAACGACCCGTTAGGTAGTCTAATCAGGCCGTGTCCGAATGAATGGCTTCGGCAGTGGCTACGGCTGGAACGCCAAGGATTCCTATTCTCCAACGTTGTCGTTGCAGCCAGCGGCCATAGCCGTAGCCGAAGTCGCTTGATTGTAACAAATCTTTGTTGGCAGTGATCCGTGCACTTCCATTATACTTTCCGCCATTTTGCAATAGCGTAACTGGTTTCCTTCTGCCCTTTTCCCTTCACACAGGTTGGCATGAAACAAGGCTACCGGGACCAGGGAAGAAACCAAGGTCCCGAGGCTAGTTCCAAATGGTCGACCACAGCAGTCAACCAATGGTCGACCGGCCTAGGTTCAGTTCAAGTTGGTTGACCTTTATAGTGCGCGCTCGAACTTGCTCATTGTGGCTGACTGGAGTCCTCCTCTAAAGGCGATTTGCCTCCACGTGCCCTATAATGTTGCCTTTCCGACCCATAAAGTGTCCAAGTATAAATTTAACTTTCCCTCACACAGTTGCCCTTTACCATGGATGCGAAAACGTCCTTTCCCTTATGAAAAGGAAGCATCAGACTTGCACTCAGTTTCATCCCAACTTATCTCCGCAGGTTAACGACACCACTCCCTGGTTTTCGATACATAAACCTTCATTTTCAACCAATGTCCAGTTGTTTGAATGACCCTGAAGCGCCACTTAGAGCTAATAAGTAATTACCTAAGTCACGTCTTTACATAATCTTCACTTATTTTTGTCTCAGAGCATCGCCCCCTAGAGGAACTTGCTCTAAAGTGTCACGCGCGAAGCCATGCTTTCTTAAAGTTAAACTTCCACAATAATAAGGTGATAGGTTTTCAAAACTGGGTGATCAAGACACGAGTGTTTTCAGCCTGCCAGCTGCTTGCAGTTTGTGGGTAAATGATCTTTAATTATTATCAAGACTCGTTTCCCACCTTTTATAATAATTGTCAACAACAGTCAAGAGTCGTTGACGGTCCCACTTGACCGATATGCTTAATGAGTTAATGTAAAGCAGCGGTAACCCTATTATTACCAGCGGGCAAAATGGGGCAACATTGCAAAGCTGTTATTGTGAAGCACGCAAAAAAAATCATTACAAAAACATTAAAAACCCAAGACAAATCATTACCACATTAAACATAAACATGTAAATCTATATAAGGTCTTTATGCTGTCTGAAATGGGAGAGCAAATGAAGTGTCTATTTATGCCTAACCGTTATCCTCTGTTCGATTGAGCTGTTCCCGTCTATAAAGAAAACACAGTGAAAATGTCCATTGAGGAATTAAATGGACCCACTCACGGTTATGTGAACGAATGATGTGCAGTGGCGTATCACCAGAGGGGGCCGGGAGGCCCCTCCCGTTCAGAATCCTTGCCCCCACCCATCCCAAATGAGATTGGGGGGAAAATGCACAAAATGAATGGTTCAATACATTAAATAGCCCCCAAAATTATGTCTTTGCCCCGCTTGCCCCCAGTCCCCTAACCCCACCCCCACCCACTACCATCAAATGAAAACGTCTAGTTCCCCCACTTGTGATCGGATATAGATACAAATTGGAAGCCATCAGTCAAAGCGCCTGACCGTTACAACCTCTCAACTGCACGGAATGGCACTCAAATGATTTGATTGGAATTTGAGGGCTCAAGGCAAATTATGTTGAGACTCGGTGCACTGATTCTCACACCGCACCGACCATGCAGTTTCCGAGTCGCAAATAGAAATAATAATAACCAAAATATAACAACAACACCGATTTCCCTTACATCACACGGGGGGGGGGGTGTCAGACTATTTTGTACATTCAAATAAGTTTAATCACAATAATTTGAATGAGAAATTAGAGCATAAAAAATTATTTTGATAGAGAATCAAAGATAGTTGAACCTTGTTAATTGTGGGGATGCACACAAAAACGGTACCCCAAACCCGATGAAGATTTTTCAGGAAATGTTGCTGTTACCAGCCATAAATGTTAAGCCCTACACTGACCTTTACCATCGCTTATTTTCGCTTTATTTTGATTTAGTACACAACATTTTCTGCCTATTAAAGTTGCATCAAGAATTGACAAAGCACCGGGTCTCCTACATTTGCTTTCAACGTACTGACAAAACGAAGGCCCAAGTTTTATTTTGGTCATTCTATCACATGTAAAAATGTAACTTTCCCTTTAAAAATAACAATTATAATAAAAGAAAAGAAAAAAGACATAACAACATCCATGATAATTCACAAGGGTACAAAATACTGTCTTGCAAACCTCCGGTTAAGCTTCGCTTAAAAATAATTAAATAAATAAATAAATAAATCTGTCTATAATCATTCCGTAGCTGTTCATCATGCTTGGTTTTCATTCACATTTTCCTATGAACAAAGTAGATTGCTTTGAAGAGGATTATTCCCCATTCATACAAAATGTCTTTGTGACAGTTGCATATTACAAAATAAGCTAAGTCATGGATATGGAAAATGCATAATTTATTGACGAAGCGGAGACCGAAGCCAGAAGGTTTACGCACACGTGCATCTAGTTATTCTGAACTACAATGAGCTGTTCTGCACCGGTACTTAATATAGGGAAAGGGTAATTACATTAAAAGAAAATAAATTTAAGCAACAAAATTTCATTCTGTGTGAGTTCAGTCGAATCTAGCGCACGGCCAAGTTATAAGGCCATCGTGTAAATTTCCCGCGAGGTTTCCTCTGTATTGTAGCTGTTTTAATAAATAACGGCAATCCGTATATATATATATTTTTTTAGTGTGCTGATTTGTTGTTATTATAGAAATAAATTTAATGAATATGAGTGAGACATCGAACGTACGGACCACCTGCTTGCGCAATTAGATTGCCCGATTAGCCCTAAATTATAGTCAGTTATAGAAAAACACTGGGATAATCAAAAGCGATCGGTCATCAGCGTTTGGTTGCATTTACACTGATAGCAGATCTCAGCAAACAAACACTCCACACCGCCGACGCGCTTCATTTCCAAGCCATCGCCACAATTTAATTCGAAATTAATGAACTGCGGAAAGTCGAGAAAAGGTTTTATTTAGAAGAATAATATATGCAATCCGAAATGAAAAAAAAAGCAATATGCAACATGCTAGTCGCGTGCACAACGAAAGAAAATGCGTGCGTGTCAATGGACAGTAAACATTAGTTCATTTTTTTTAGTCAACTTATTTTTAATATAGCTGAGTCAAATTAACAGTTTCAGCGTTTCAGAAAATGCGTGCGTGTCAATGGACAGTAAACATCAGTTCATTTTTTTTAGTCAACTTATTTTTAATAGCTGAGTCAAATTAACAGTTTCAGAGATCTCAACCTTATTATATTAAATCGTTTACCTTTGGTACAATAAATTTTCTTTCCACCTCGATGCTTAAGGCTTCAGATACTCTTCACAAAATAAATCACTAATACTAATAGAGCCTTCTTCAGTGCCGCCAGTCACAACTGCATTTTAACAAGATTTGCTATTATTATTTTTTTAAACATAGGATCTAAATGAGCGTAGGCCTCTTCCATTTAAACCCTATTGATATATGAAGTGTTTGATATTTTCATCAATAAATCACCTTGTTTCTTATTTGTTCATTATTATGAGTGTGACCTTGTTTGATTTCTTTGTTGCATCTGAGAAAATTCAGGCTTTTTGGGTAGGCCTAATTTGCATTCACGGATAGTTTAGAGATTTCCGGATCGTAACAGCAGCGAAATACCACCTTTACCGATTTAAACAAACAGTATACATTAAACAAACAGTATACCGATTTCTAACTTTTAGTCGCGTTTGTGTAAAAGAGGACTTTCAAGTCACTCAAAATAAAATAAAAGACACTTTTTACAGGAGTGACTTTTCCCATGGCCCAAAATCCTCCAAAGCACGTCCACCTATGTGCTTCCCATAAAACGCTCCTTCTACAGTTTCTCTGTCAATATTAGCTCTATTAGCATGGCTCTTATGCCGTGTATAAAAGCTCGGTGTTGAATTACTAACTAAAAAATGAAAACGTGAGGACGCGCTACGTTTCGATTTACATTCATATCAATTTTGTTAAAAGGGGGTGGCAGAACTCAACCTGGGCACGGGTGTACTGGCACTGTTTTCAGAATCACGAAGGGTCTTGCATTGCATATTAAAACACGAGTCCTTGACGGACGATGGAGTGCGTTGAATATGAAGCAAAATGGTTCAGAGGCGGGAAAGTGAGGTTCCAGGCCCATACTTGATGGAGTGTGAGTGCCTGGCGATGTTTGACGTCACCTACTTCACGGCTTACGATTTGCCAATTTTATGCTTTCGCAATCTCAGCCCATGACGTCATGGTTTGATGAAGTACTTTCACGTAGAAGTACAAATTTATATGATAACATTTACCCTGACGCATTTTCCCCTTTAAACCTTTTCTGAATCCATCCAAAGTCTTTGTGGCTAGTCATTCAACATAGCTGATAGCTTCCCGACTCTTTAAAACCCTAACTCCCATAGGTGTTTTGGCTGTAGAAACCATACAAAACCCGCCAAAATCAATCAATATTGTGGGACATTCAATAATGCAACTGTACTGAATCAATCAATCAACCAGTGCACTAAATACTAAAAATCCTTTCAAAATGATCTCAACTCCATCAAAATCAATCAGTGGTTCAACAGGGCTGAAAGGAAGACCAACTCCATCAAAATCAACCAGGATTTCATATACTGCAAGACCAACTCCATCAAAATCAACCAAATGTTTCAATCCGGTGGTGTTCTGGATCAAACGAAATCAAGCAAAACCAGCCGATTGATTTGGATGGATTTGGATGGATTTGATGGATTTGCCCAAGCAATGTTGATTTGGTTGGCCATGCAACACCAAACCCATAGGGGGTTTCCATGCTAACTGGTACCGGCGAAGGTTTCAAAGAGCTATAATAGGACCAAGCCCGGCAGTGGTGCAGATTGTCATTTAGTGAGCCTTTCTTCTAAAGTGGAACGCTGCCGTTCGTATATATCCCGAACACCGAATACCACAATGACCTTTTCATGGTCAAGTTTACAATTCTGCATTTGACTTTGGTAAACATCAATTGGTAAAAGGTCATCATTTTACAAGAAAACTTCATTCTTATTGTATGAACAGAGGTTAGAATCCACCTGATGGTATGGTAAATCTCAAGTACAACCCGGTGCATGGTTCTTATTTAACCGTGCTAAAAATAATCATTCTGAGAAAACATATGTTTGTCAAATGTGTTTCTTTAGATAAGCATAGCGAAGTACACTGCTATCTACGTTTCACAGTTGGGGTCATCTCTCTAGCTTAACCCCACTCCCACAACCAGGGGCAGCCATTTCCGGGGAAAATAAGCCATTTCCCGGGAATGCTCTTGGGTTCACAATTCAAGGCCAACATGTATTTTCCTGGGAATTTCCTGGAGATTTTGTTCAATGTGAAAAAGGGTTTAAACTAAGTTCCTCAAACTGAAATAACTTTTGCATGTGTACAAAAACTCTACTTTGCTATACACAGTAGATTGTTCTTGTGAAAACTGTTATTATTCTACTACCGCGGGCGGAGTAGATTTCGGAATTCAGGGGGACAACTTAGTTCTGAAAAGAACTGTCCTGCTTATTGCCTGGGGAGGTAGGAAATCGGCCGGGACTATAGTGGATCGAGGGGACGTCTCGGATAACTTCACTGCCGCTGATTGAGTTTATTGGTCTCAACGTTTTGACTAGCTTGCTCTAGTCATTGTCAGTTTTTTTTTACATAGAACGCAAGCACCAAATTTTATTGCATTTTCACACGTTTTATTACGTTACATATTTAATACTCTCACGAATTCACTCATTTTAATCCCCTTAGTATTAAAGATGTAACACTTCCTCCAAATTAAGTTTCATTCTTTAAGTTAGACCTTCTTTCAATGAGGTCACTCCACCATTGGTTATGTTAAATGTTATTCACCCGGGACAGTTTAGGCACACCTATTGGTTGAAAGGTGATCACATGACCGTGTTTACCTGGTATTAAACGGCTGATAAAGACATGGCTGGAGCTGTTTAAGACATGCTATTTTAGTCTGGTTTTCTACTTTGATACTCTCACACTAGAAAACGTATATGAAGAGGCGCGAAACAGACCCATGCAAATCTGGGCTCTTGGACGCCACTCACGGCAAAAATCACTGCAAAGCTAGCAAGGTTTGTTGTGTCGTTTTCTGATTTTTCGACATTTTATTTCTTAACAATAAAAGGGCATTTATGAATGGGAATTTTAAAAAAAGTGGTGACTCGGTCAATCGGTTCGGCTCGGGCCTTTACATCATACGGGCCGTGACACTGACGGTTTTAAATAGCCAATTAAGACCTCGTCGCCACTCTTGTGTTCTCTCAATAAAACATATTGCGTCACCCCCAACCACCCATTGTTTTTCATTTAATCAGGCGTTCGTCTCTCATTCAGAAGTCCCACGCACCTCACTCTATTGCCCCAGAAGGCACAGTACTTTAGTCGGTTTACCTCACGGTTCAACCCGATTGAGTTCAACTCTGTGTGTCTGAACGGTTCTAAAGTTAGACCCAATCGGGTTTTACTCGATGCAGTCTGAACGCAAGGCAATTTTACGACTGCCCCCGCTGGTGGTGATAAAGTTAAACCGATTTGAGTCTAACTTGAGTACGCTGTCTGAACATTATCATACTGCACATTGGTAACCTACTGTACAAAGGGGGGGGGGGGTTGCTCATAGGCCCACTCATAGTCATCTCAGTAAGTTTCTTGTCTCACTTTGTTCACTTGAGCATCTATTGTTGTACCTCCGTCCTCACCATTACCTTTCACTTTTTTGTGTGTATTAATCTGATTGAGTCCATGTTATTTTATGGTGCTTAATATTGGACGTTTGTTTAATTTTCTACTGCTTTTGTGTACTTATTGTATTGTCGTTTAAAACCAATGCGGGGAAATTTGATTTATATGCCTTTGTTCCTTTAAAATTAATGTAAACAATAAATGCAATCTATTTATAATCTCTAAATTACAATCTATCTATCAAATAAAATTAAAAATGTCTATAGATAATATTATTCTTTGAAAATAGGCCTGAAAGCCAGACCTGCCTGCCTGACTTTCAAATCTTGTTTTTTTTTTATAAAGGTGGAACTATCGAGATGTACATAGGCCTACATACACTCCCATTCACAACTAAACCGACACTGGTTGAAACTATGCTTTCAACTGTTCAAACTATTTATCTTTTTATTTCTTCATTTATTTATTTATTTTATTTAATACTTGTCGTTTGAGTGAGTGAAAAACCGAACCGTCATGAACATTATGCCTCGTCGAAAGAAGCGACGACTGTTTACTGAATGTGTGTACTTGATGACTACACAATGTACACACAGGTTCCCTGCTCAAAAACAAGGGCTCACTTACACTCGACTCATACGCACCGTTCGTTTAGGTAAAGTGGTTGAATTGGAAGCCTACCTGTGGAATCTTATGTACTATGTCCTTGGGGTCATCTGGGTCATCCGATGACATCCAGCCACGATCACTTTCCTCATTCCAAATCTCATCGTCTGATCCAGTTGCCCCTTCCTCATCGTCACCATCATTGTCCTCCATCATCTGCAATTTATGAATAATGTTAACCTCCAGTTCGTCCCGATCCCCCGTGCCGTCGTCATCGACATCAGCGTGGCGGAGGGCAACGGGATAGCTTTCCATGAGCTTTCCAATTATAGCACTAAACTGACTAGTTTTTCCCTTTCGGTAATCTTTCTTCATGCTCTTGATCTTCTCCCTGCACTGGGCCGGGGTCCTGTTGAATCCGACCGATCGGAGCACGGATGACATCTTCTCGAACGCGATCCTGTTCCTGGTTGTGCCGTCGAGTTGTTTCTGGATTTCTTTCCGAGCGAACACCGAAATCAGTTTCCTCACCTCGGCTGTAGTCCAGAACGCCCGGTCGCCTCTCTTTGATGGCCCCATCCTTAAAGGAAATGTCAACACTAAAGCAAGAAACGAACACGGGTTTTTTAAATCTTAAGATATTTGCACTTACAGTTTTTTATAACACAGTACTGCAGCGTGTAACGTAGCGCTGTGACCTTTGTCCTTTTGTCCGTTTGTTTGTCGTTTAGTTACTACACAAAAGATATGCTTCGATGCAATAATGGGTGCACAGAAGAAACTCGTGGGGTCATAAATTTCGCCAGACCCAAAAAATTTCGTGGAAATCTGCATTCAAGAGTGCGATAGGCGGTTGTTGGAATGGTGTGCCAACACTCGCTCAAACCATAGAGCTATAAACACGAACTGGTCTTACGAGTAGACAGACTTAGCGAGTGGATGAATTTCAAACCCTCCAGAGTCCCTGAGCTCGCTAGCTGCAATGCATGATTGCTGTTAACACAGATCCCCGTGCTGCAAACGACCAGGGGCGAGCTCTTCCTCGTCCCTGGGTTGAAAAAAGGTGATGACTAAGTGTGAACGCTCGGGGGCACGATCTGCTCAGATGTAGGGTAACTAAATATAGACCTATAGGCCTAGACACAGTTACCCGCATATGATTAACACCGAACCGCGAACCAGCGGACGGTATACATAATACATAGACTCTTTATTATTGAGGAGTTAAACAATTATTAGGCCTAGGCCTATTATCATTATTTTATTGTTTTGCCTAGGCAGTAGGCATAGTAAGTGACATCTGTTTTTAGCGCGACTACTTGTTTTATTTAGGCCTCGTATACTTATCTTGAGCAGTTTGTGGAATTCAAAACCTTGTAAAATAGTAAAATGATTCTGAAATTGAATATTATTGTTGGGCCCATCATAAAGTCTAGATCTATGTTTCTCGTCAGGCACAATTTACGGCGATTCGAGCAATCGAGACGATTCTGAACGATGGCCTAGAGGGCTTTTGCCCAAGCTAGTCAAGGGTTCCGGCTCCGGCTCCGGGCTTCTTCTCAATTTTGGAGCATTTGTATTTCGGCGCTTCAGTGACTCCATCAGATCCGGAACCGGATCCTAAACCAAGGTTTGGACAAAGCCCCTACAAGTTAGTAGTTCTGGGAATCTGGTTCCTACTATAGGCCACCTCAAAGCCAATCTCATGGTCGTAGTATGAATAATGTGCATTCATTAGTTTAATGCTGCCAAAGGAAAACCAATCCCCGTCCCAATTAATTCGTGTTACTTTCAATTATACTTTAATCCTTACAATTATACTACTTTTTATGCGGGCATGCAGTCTTGTTTCAAGATATAAAGCAATCCTTACAAATCGATTACCAGCACATGATCGACGTTGGCTATTGAGCTTATTGCAGCTGTCCACCCCTGCAATCCATCCAGAGAGTTCAAGACCGGAACATCCCGACCCTGCAGCTCTTTAGCAAGACCATGAGTATAATAAAACAGCCTAGTACGGGTTACTTGTAGCAGGCGCAGGCCTATGTTGATGCATAATATAGTGGCTGTATCAAGGCTATCCGCGCCAATTATCCACCATCGGTCAAAGTGTCAAACCAATTTCAGTCGTCTTCTTTGACTAATCAATTAAGTTTTCCTATCTACTGCCGAGTTCAAGCGGCCTTGTAAGACATTTGCAAACTCAAGGAAAGAAGGGAAACCGAGACTTCTGTATAGAAACACGGTATATCTTAAATCAGTTGAATTAATTCGCACCGTTGTCCGGGAAGCGAGAAGACGTTTTATTTTTAGTTTTTTTTTCTTGACGTGATTGAGCTTTTTGATATTTATTGCCACGGCTCCTCGATACGTTAGGTTGTAAATTGACAGCACCAGCATCGTATATTGAATGTTGACCAACCTGACAGTGGAGCCCGTGTAGATCTACCACAGGTCAGACGAAAGTAAACATAATGGGCTATAACAGTGGAGTTTCCCCCCTTTTTTAATCGAATACGAGGAAAGAGCGCTTACCTGGAAATTTTGTTTGAGTTTACTTTTAAATTTGGCCTACTAAGTTGTCTGTGGAAATTACAGGGAAAAGGGCAACTTTCCCATGACTGTGTCAAAATGTAATTTACGGGCATCCAGGTTGATGCAATGGTTTCTTCCACAACTTTCACCAATGTGGACCCCGGTTCGAATCCCGGAATCCTGGGTTTTCAGTCCCTACCCGATTTTGCGTGGGTTGTTCCTTTTATTTCCCCTAAAGTTTTCCCCATTTCTGTATCAATTTTCTCTACACAGGTATACCCCAGCCTCCGGATCATTAGTCGCTTTGGAGGGTCTATTGGTTTCATTACCAGAAATATGATGATAATAATAATAATAATAATAATAATAATAATGCATCGTGTATTATCTTGCCTGCCGATAAATGTCCCACAAGGCCCAAGGTAATGACCACGGTCCATAACATTACTGCATTGTTTGTGTTATAGGTAAGGATGATCCGTGTGTATCATTTGCATGGCTTTTGATTGATTCATACTGTCACGTGTTAAATACAAAATGCAGGCGGATATTTCATGCGGTAAATCAAAATGATGTAATTCCAAAGAGAAAGCAATGCATCATGCCATACACGTAAATAATGGCCAATTACGCGTGCGGTGCTCACGGGTAAAATACGGGACGCGCACAAAAGTGTAATTATGGGTTACATGGCAAACACATCGATCACAGTTCAGACTTGAAGGGTTTACGATGGTGAACTTCCCGCCTGAATTGCTTTAATTTTACACTGAAGTTGTCAACTCGTCACAGATAAATTAAGACCTCCTCAAACAAAACAATACTAGTTGTCTTATCTATTAGGCCGTATCCGAATTAGCGGCTACGGCTACGGCTACGGCTGCGGCTGTTGCTAAGGGTGTTGCTTATAATGTCCTATACTTCAACGCATGATGACGCGGCGATCCAGCCGTAGCCGTAGCCGCCAATTCGGACGGCCTTAGTTTCTCAGAAACTTATTTTAGAGCCGAACCTGTGAAAACTTTCCCCGTCACTATTTTAACGTAGGCCTATATACAAAAAACACAAGTTGTATGCATGACCTTATGCATTGACGTCATCACGCCGCCATCTTTTAGAGGTAAAATGAAGATGAAACAATGGAAGACACAGCTATGTACGCGCGGCGCACAGAATCAGCCAAAGAGATACCTTCTTTTGACCTCTAGCCGAGGGCGCCCTACTCAATTGACGTCATGTGCATAATGTATTAAGACAGAAGGTCCCACTGGATCAGACCAACCCTTAAAAGACAATGTTATCGGAGAACTTTCGTTATTGCAAAAGTGTAAATGACATTTATTTCCCCCTCGCCCCCTTTTTTCCACTCTCCATGGCGTTAAATTAGCTGGGCGCAAGGCATAACAGCCCCGAGGCGCAACATTACTCACACTGTAACAGCCACTGGCCGTACCACAGCAAAACCTAAGGGATACATACAGAGAGGTCCAATTCAATTTCAAAAAGGGGAATAAATTTGAATGGGGGAGTATATCCTGAGGTACTGTTGTGGGGTTCCCAACTCTCTGATGTCATTTTCCAGACGCCGTTTGTCAATATTCGGCGCCCGTCCAAAAGACAACAACAAAGCGGCGCGATGGCCCGTAAAACTAACGCGAATCCTGATGAATGGCAAACCCTGATGTAGTTACGTCGGTTCCTGCATTTTAATTGGCCATTTCGATTATAGTGTTCCATTGAACCGCGTGTAAAGTTTAACAAGAAACTTGTGTAACCCGAAGACCAATGATGAGGAAAATCTACCTAAATTGAGCATACAGGCTAGCTGAGGTTCCGTTTTGGAATGCTGATTGTCTGAAATGAAACCCTGCTGACAGAGACTCAGGGGATTCAAGCCAGCAATAGACCGAGATAGTGTAGTCCTTCCTTCACGGTATTGACCCAATTTACGAGTGACGTCATCATTACAATTTGGTTGAGCCATTTTGAGAGTAAGACCATTCCCATATAGGGCCTATGTAAATTGCATATTGCGCATGCGCACTAACACTACTGGTTGCGGCAAATCAGTGGTCCATATAGTCAAAATTACTTGTTAACTAACCAGTTACGTTTGACAAGGATAAAACCGTTACAAAACAGGTTATTTGTCACATTTTCTACTTGTGAAATAATTACCTTCATAATCCCTTTAATAAGATACCCACTGATTGCGAGTCGGTAATCTATTCTCTTAACTGAAGGCTTAACTATTCAAAAACAAGATTTGTAATGTAAAGTGCAGACAACTTCCTTGTGGGGGGGGGGGGGGGGATGTGCAAACCAAATGAACTGATTATACTGCCTGTAAATGAATACAAAAATACACTTGAGTCCCAAGCGCCTGATAAAATTGCCTCTATTGATTGACTTTGAGGAAGCGCAAAAAAATAGAGGATGCAAAACATGTGGTGCGCTTCATTGTCATCGAGATGCCAGTCAAACGTCAGAATTTACACAATTAACGTCAGGCACACTCGAAATTCTCCGGGATCCAAAGTTAAGCGGTATTTGACAAGCATTTTTCTTTCCAAGTCGTGTGAAGTGTCGGTTCGACCCGGAATTTTTTTCTTCTTTTTATACGAATGCAAGGAGCGTGCCCTGGCTCATCTCCAGATCGTGTCGAATCAATATGCTGCGAATAATAATGTAGCGCACAGTTCGAGCGAATGCATGGGCTGATGTATACTGAAACGATATCCGATTCAAACCATCTGGCTATAAATTTGCAAATTATTGACTCGGTGAACTTTGATTAGAATGCGTAAAGGCGTATGGGGACTCTTTGGTTAAGGGGAAGAGGGGTTGTTTTGCCTGAAACTTTACACAGATAAAAACACATCTAACAATTTGTAATAAACAAGTATTTTTCCCTTTTTCATTCTTGCTTGCACGACATTTTCACACTAATCTGCCCTTTTTTGGTGGGACGAATGCCCCCCTGCCCGTACGCCTATGTTAGAATGAGACCGTTTCTAACGTTTCAGGTATCGCATTCATCAAATTAACATAAAAATACGGTAGACGCGATCGAGCATTCTCCGTTGACTATGCTCACAAAGGGAACGACTGTGCCGGCCCTATGGACTTTTAGCATCGAGCAGCAATCTTGTTTTCTTCTACAAGCTCCGTAAAATATTTTTTTCACGTGTACCTTATGAGTAGTGTCTCTAATTGTTTTCAGTTTATCCAGTTTGCTTTATTGTGAGATTTGGAACGCTAGCAGACTTACTATGTAATTTGTTTACATAACACTGATGTGTGCACACTTCCAAAGACACTTAGTAATGTGTATGATCTGCTGCCACCTACCGTCCCCAAAACGTCACACGTTGTATTGTTTGGTTTTCATTCAGTGTGTGTAGCTCTTCATTCGCTTGTAATGTTAACGATCTACTATCTATTTTTGATATTGAAGAAATGTGTGTATAATAGGTCTGTATAGGATTTGATCAACGATCGGAACATACCGATCAAAACGTCAAGTTGTCACACCACCGGTTCTTTACAAAACCTGCATCACAGTTCTTACGAGAGATTCACAAACACGGTGTTACCGCAAACCTTACTAGAATGTGTAGGTATGTCAACCAAATATTTTTTTTTATAACAATATGTCAAAATAACTGCATGTATTATACCAATTTACATTATTCTAAACTCTTTAGGTATACAAAATGACTTCATCCAGCCGCCATCTGATAGGTAAAACGAAGACGAAACAATGGAAACGCACAGATGTGTACGCGCAGCAGCGCACAGGATTGGCCAATGAACAGCCTCCTTTGGACCTCCAGGCGAGGGCGCCCTACTCAACTGACGTCATGTGCATATAAGGTCTATTGATAGGTCAGTACGACACGTAATCCAAATCCAAAAGGACCGGGATGCTTACTCGAAACCACTGTGCCCTAAGTTGGCTTATGTATAGAAACGGTTTACATGATGTTGTGTATAGCCGATGCATCCCCCCATTCAGAACTCTCCACCGATCGATAACAATGTGCTGCGGCTATAAAAACGAGCGTCTGTCGTCAGGGTTCTATCCAATCCCACTAATTTATTGCATTATTGCTTGCAACCTGATGAAAAGAGTATGATTATAGCCAACATTTTTATTTTCGTTTGAGTTATTGTTATCACACCAAAGCAATTACTATGGTCACTTTAAAACGGCAATTGGCAATGCCATCGACTAATACAATGTATACAGGGAATTGCGCGGCAATGGCCCGAGCTATGCGGCTGAAGGTACCGAAGGGATACATGAGATTTATTCACTGAGTTATTTGAAGGCAGCATCAAAGGCATCTGATACTGTATAAAAGCGGCCATAGCCTCTGCTTCTCGCATGTTATGCAGACACAACTGCTCTAAGAATGGACCCCGAAGAATCACACGTAACCCAAGACGGATAATTTGAAGACCCTCCGTCTCCGGTTGGTTCCTATCTTCGAGGCCGGAGACAACCGCCGGGGACTGAAAAGGATTTCTTCGCGGGGAGAATACTCCTTTCTGTTCGGGCAATACCGTATTCAGCCTGGCACGTCGCGTAGCGTGGGCGGGGAAGGGAGCCCCATTGATTGGGCGGTAGTTGCGGGGCAGTTTGCTTTGAGGCTTTCGTCATGATCAAATATCGTCGATGCACTTTGGCATGGATGGATTTCAAATCAGATACTGAACGCCGAATTTAAACTAATGTCAACGTCTAAAGTCGGTCCTCACAAAGGTTTATGCTTACAGCGGACCTGCCTGCTGCCTCAACGGTTTCTTTTGAGGGAATTAAAACGCGAGCCATTTTGGTAAGGTCACGGGTTTAAGAAACATGCTTGAAGTGTGAGGCCTTTGAAAAAGAGAACACTGCGGAAAAAACAGGTTAATCCACGAAACACAAGCGTGTCACTTGTTTCGTATACGACAGAAGTTATGAGGCAT
This sequence comes from Marthasterias glacialis, assembly GCA_911728455.2. Taxonomy (NCBI): domain Eukaryota; kingdom Metazoa; phylum Echinodermata; class Asteroidea; order Forcipulatida; family Asteriidae; genus Marthasterias; species Marthasterias glacialis. Next base: position 12,808,324 of record OU452226.1, read on the forward strand.
CCAGTACTGATTTTCAAAGGGGGGCAAATAATAATCTCAACCGCATCCAAAACCTTTGGGACAGGTTCTTGACACTTCCTAAAATTAAATCGATTTTGAAAATGTTTACCGTCCTATACCCACCGGCAAGGGACACACGATACAGGTATGAAGGAGTTATGGCCGTCAGACCCAATCGATACAGTTCGAGTATCACAGTTTGTCTCATTAAAATGAGCAGATGTAACTCGGAGCGCTGTCTAAGTGTAATTGAGTGTATGGTGTAAGGATATGTAGGTGTAGGGTTTGCGATCGGTAGAGCTGTGGTATCTGAAGACTGAACACTCTCACCTTCGTATGGGAGAAATTCATACCGGTATACGTCTAACTGAGGCCACACCATTACTTGCAAGACAGAAGACTAATCATAGACCAGTTTAGAAGACAATAGCGTGACATAATCTTGGAACTTAATCTTTAACATACGCAACGAATACAAACAAAACTCCTTCAAAATCAATCTGGTTTGAAGTTGAAATTCACAATTCAGTAAGTAGAATTCAGTTTTTCACAGAACCTTGGTGTTCGTGCTTCTTAACTACGAATTACCCGGAACGTTTTATTCTTCACGATTCATGAATCAAGATTCAAGAATCAAGATTCATCATGATTGACGTCACCAGATAGCACTGTTATCCACCCGTGGTGACGTCATCAATTGAATGTGTAATTTTTTTCAAGATCTTTCCTCAGACTGAAAATGTGTGCGACGGCTATGCCCGCGGCTGGTACCCAGAAGTCAGCTTTATTACAATGTCATTTCGCCTGCATGTGTATCTGTGTCGCAAGGCACCCGGCTGAAATTGAGCAGGCAGCGTGCGGAGTTGATTTATTGTGCTCCACATTAATTAAGTGCTCCGTTATCATTCGCGATGGATTTTTTTGTTCGATATCTCATCTGGAAATTAGTAACCTCGGTCATCCTACAAAAATAACAATTTCGGATTCATTTTTCAAGGTAAAATCTGCTTGAGCACGGATCATTATCTTTAAAATACCCGATACGTGAAAATTAAGTATTTACAGGTGCCGCTCAATACGCGCTTATTTTCGCTTTAACGAATCGAATTAAGGTTGTCGAGTGTAGTGGGAAAACATCTTTCATAACAAACAATACACTTATTTGGTAAACTTGAGTTTATTACAACTTAATATTAATTAGATAAAACGTAAGCGTTTATATTCAATTGTCAATAAGTCAAAGCTCACCAAAAACATACTGGAATGTGGAAGATTACCCAAGGTATTATTGGTGATTATTTTGTGTGACACGTTAAATATCAGTGGAATGCGTTTTCTTATGAGTTAAAAAAAAAAATTCGAACTCTTTATTCAAATAAAAGTTTACAAATCATGATGTCATTAAATTGGACACCGCCCTCTGATGGCAATAACTCAAAACAATAAATTTCGTCATTATCACGTAGGGTGGTTGGCCAGGAAACTAGTTTCAAAAGCAAAGATTCAAAGCCATCTACAAGGTCAAAAACTCGATTATATTTTGTTTTATTAATTGTTACTTTTATTCGTTATGAAATAAGATGTGCTCTTTTAAATTTCGTTTTCTGGAATCAATTCATTTTCGAGTACGAATCACAGGAGCGAAGATCGACGACTTTAAAGACCGAGAGACATAAAAACTGGCAGAACAGAAATCCCGATCAATAAAAGTACACGACAGTGGGCAATGTAGGCCTAAACAAATAAATAAATAAAATAAAATAAAATAAATTAAAATAATAATGAATATCGCTCGTCAAACAAGCATCGCTTTCCCCACACTGCAACCACAATATCCCCGAACTAAACGCTGCTAAGGTGGCAACAATGAGATACTAGTATTGACTGAAGGGGGTACCACTTCAATCATGAGAAGTAACGGCCCAGTTCTCTGTCCATCCACGGACAGCCTCCGGGGCCAAAGACATGACGATACCCGGACACACTGTAGAGAAAAAATAAGGAAAAAGATGATTAAAAGCAGGAGATGAGGAGACAGCACGGGAGACATTTGAAGATGTAATGCCTCAAAAAAAAAAAAAAAAATCCATCTAGGGGAAAATAGCCTGAATTCCTTGAGTGAGTGAAAGAATTCCGTTGAATCAAAGGTAACACGAGTAGGGATAATGGAAATGCATGTACTCTTACTAATTCCTCTTCCATATTTGCTGGGGAGCTCATCCAGTGCCCCCCAGCGGAGGACACGGACCATGTTTTTCTGTTATCCAGACAGTTGTCGATATGGCACGATTAAGATGGAGTCTGATCGATTTTTTGGAGACAACTGTGGAACAAGCTGCTGGAGGGTCTCGCTCTGATTAGAGGGCGTGCACTTAGCAAGAGGGATAGATGTCGGATCAAATGTAAAGCCATTTACGTTAATGTACGACATGAATTTAGATGATGTTATGATATTGCAAGCACGTACTTACGTTGCAGTCGGACCCAGAGAATTATCAGACGATATAATTAAGCTGTTGAATTCCCCGCTGTTGATTGTCTTATAGCCTACGTGATATGAAAGAAGAAACAACAATTTACGTGCGAAATAACTACCTGATTGGTAAAAAGGGCTCGCGTGGCAAGGCTCTCACCATAGGGCATATTGCAGCGTCCACATTGCAATCAGAAATGTTTGACACGGATAATAGCACAGTGGAAAGGCTACGAGCACACGTAATGTTAATAATTCAGTTCGAATGTCATGCTCATAATGCATGCGCCGAATCTTCCTTCTGTGACAACACTTTCACGGATTATGTTCCAAGCACAAAATGAAACAACAACTCATTAAGATTTTTTCAGAATGGAGAACAACAAGGGAGCAGGTGCAAGATTACATTATTGTTGAAACTCTAAATAAACTGGTTGATTTAGAGACTGACGCAAAGATAAAACTCTACCTTTCCCAGCATGCTCCGTATAGACTTAATGACGTTTATTTCATTGAGGTTTTTGAGATGCCTCATTTAAGGGGCAATAAGGTTGGAAGTTATAAAATAGAAGCCGGCATTCAGAAAAGGGCAGACACACCCGGTAGGCATTTTGACGCACGGCATCTCTACAAGGGAATGCATAATAAATAAATGACCACAAAGACTCATACATCAACATAAGCCCAAACGGGTATTAATTAAAACTAATATTTTGTTTTGGTTAATAATTGAATTGGTCTCATTTCTAACATAGGAATATTCACTTGCATGTGTCGTCGGATTGCTTGCAAAAGGAAAGGAAATACATCAGAACTAAGGAGGTCTATCTGGTTTCGCAAACTTAAAGGAATGCCTGTAAATTTGCATTGGTTCTAGTTTCCCTTTTTTCACCGAAAGCTTGGCATAGTTTTTGAATCTCTAAAAACAAATGGCGTGCCGTCTCTTTAACTCATGGTCAACGCCTCACTCGCAGCAGGTGACAAAAGCCATACATTAAGAAGTCTCGATCTGCAAGCAGCGTGCTGTTACCACGTGAATATATCGACTCGCCCGATGTTATATTGCGGCAGCACGAACCCAAATATGAAGCTAGCTGTAAAAAGACTCTCCGCTTGTAGAAATTATGCTCTGACCATCTACAAACACCGCCCGTCTTTTTGATGTCCTGCGGCTAAAAGTGTTTGCCGTTTCTGGAGGGGATGGAACGCGAGCATGATTTTTCTCGAATGTGAGAGCAAGACACAGGGAGATTTTGTGAAGCGAAAGAATTAGGTGAATGAGCTGGCAAGTCGACTTGAAATTTACCAAGAGCATGGAATGCAACAAATCCACTTGCCGTGTACGTTTCAACCTGACTCAACATCGCGTAATTGTTGAATTAAAAAAAAAAAATCATGTTTTTGATATTTTTTTCGTCAATCAGCTGCAGTATTAACAGTTAACAAGAAAGGGAAGCCAATCAAGTCAGTGTTCGGGACCCAATCGACCTTATATTAAAATCATCTAATAATTGAAATCATATTGTTGTATCAGTCTACACATTTTAAATTGCACATGAAATATGGACATTACAAAATGCCAGACCTATTATTAATACAAAACTAAGTATGTTGTCCCGTCACACTCATGCGTGACCTGTCATTGTGCATTGTGCATAATAAGTCATTTGTCCTTGTATATGTCCCTTTGTCCGTAGCGTCATCGGTCTCTTTTCTGTTATATTGTCTTTTTAGGTGTATAGTGTTCAAAAGCTACCGGTATGCCTTCAACCAAACCTTAATGTTGTCAATCGATTTGATCATACTTTTCATAACTGTACACTTTCAAAACTTTATATAATATACATGCTATTATGTTTTTGTTATGCAAGCATTGAACAAAATAATATGAGCTACCGCTCCCCTACTACCAGCACTTCACTGCTGTTGTTGCTACTTATTTGTTTTTGATTAACCTTGCATGGTATAAAGATAATGATGGTAGAAAAGTTTCCTTGAGATATTTGAGCCTGAAGTGTTATCATTTTTAAACAAATAAGATCCAAAATTAGTTTTCGTCTCAGTGAGACGAAAACTCTGCCTATAGGAATGCGTACAAACATGCTGAATTCGGTTTTTTTAACCGTTTTCTCGCAAATGAAACAACGAAACGAGCATGACATTTTCACAGGTTGGTTTTATTATATCTGTTTTGATTTGTGCAAAGAATTGACGCATTTACAGTCAGTTAACAAATGTTGAGCTGTGGCTTTCAAATATTATTATTTTGTTTCAATAAAATTGAGATGTAATATTTTAGAAGATGAACAATTTGGAGGCTCCCAAGGCTAAGAACCAAAACAAAGCCGCCTTCTATTGCCATCGGAGAAAAAAGCTTGAAGCACACTGCACGTGATGTGTCCATCGTTGTGTTAGTAAAGATATCAAGTGCGGGGGCTGTTTTGGATGAACGCCTGGCAGCAAGGGAGGGCGATGATGCTAGGATTGGAGTCTTTGGAGCGTGACAGCGTGAATTGTTAGAATTCATTTGCTTTAAAAACGAATTGCAAATGAAGAAGTCGTTAACGTTACAAGTTCAAGTTTTGGGCTTATAACTTACATGTTATTGACGATCAACGTTTAAATGGTGACAGCAACGTGCATTTTATTAATTGCTTTGTTTTTTTCACAACTACAAGTGACAAGGCGCCTTTTACATTGGAACTAATGAAGTAAGAACATTAATACAAGAAGTAAGAGTCACATCTGTCGTATTCCGTAATGAGTCAGACACTTCAATGTAAAAGAAAAGGAAATAAAAGAAAAAATAAGATATGAACATTCTGTCTTTAAAACGGTTACCACGGCAACACCCTTGGTGACGATTGATAATGACTGGTGGGGAGAGGTACCACACGTTAAACAATCATTTCAGTCGTCGAGTAGTGTGTCTCAAGCAAAAATAATTTTTTCTTAGCCGGCGATTGGGTTTCATTTAAAAACCACAGAGGAAATCTTTGATTCCAATTCATCTGCAAAGAGCAGTAAAATACGATCCCAATTGTACTCCTAAGAGACTAGTTTCAATTTACGATTCTACATGCAGATGTCGAGTTTGTTTTCCTGGCAACCTTTTGATTCCACGATTAAAAGTCTATGTTTTCTAAAATTGACCAGACTTAATAATATTTCATTTGTAGACTGTTTCAATCTAGTTATTTTCCATCTAAATAGTCGCGTGCTGATCACTCTGAATGCAGCAGTGCTCGCTTCTTTAAAAGAAAATGCATTGCCATGGAAACATTATTAGTGGCAGGCAGCAGAAGAGACGACGCAGGAGAGGGGGTTTGAGTTTTCCGCGCAACTGTGCAAGTACACCTCGGGCAACTGCAAGAGGAAGTGCCACGGCGGAAAGGAGAAATTTCGTCGACCTACAGGTGAAAGCACTACCTGCTGAGTGGAGAGTGCAACGGTCGCCCCCTGCTCCCTCCACTATGACTAAAAAGTCTTCCCTTTATATCGAATATCGTCTAGCCTTATTTCCCCCTTCCCTACCTCGCAGACACTGGACGGCGATATCGATCGACGCCCGTTGAATGACTCGAGGCTGATGAGGAACTGACTTGCCCGCCGGACTGTAACTAACGATACACGACTATTACAGCTCACCTAGTTGGTCACCACAGCAAGCTGATTTATTGAAATGGGGGTATAAAAGAGGGGATGATCCTTTCCTTTCACCTGCCCTTTCCACAATCTCAGGATAACGTTATTCTGGCTGAAGAAACTATTTGTACAAACTAGACAGATTACCGGGTTATAATGTGACGAGCAAAGGCGAGGTTGGGGCCGGGAGGGGGGGGGGGGCTGTATTTCCCCTTGTAGGGTGTTTCAAACACACACAGGAGGAAATCCAACATCACAATCAATGCAACCCTTTTAACAAATACATATATCAGACATGTTGTTTTCAATATTCATTTGTTTTTTTATTTTATAGAGTTTCCAAACGTTTGTATATATTCGACCATACATCAAGTTCCTTATACAGGCACTATCCTGTTGGTAAGTGATGACGTTTAGGAGCCGGAAGTACAGTGTAACGAATGTTCATGTACAAGTATATGTATAGACTAATCCAAGCAGCTAGTTCATTGGCCGCCGGACGCGCGTGTCGACGCACACGCACTGTGAATCCTCCATGCTGATTGGTACATATGCGCGCTGACGCGCTATTGTCGTGTCACGCGCGCGTGCAGCAGCCATAGCTGCAGTGGTGTAAAACATCATTAAACGAGTGCTGCTTGGATTAGTGTATACCGTTCGTTTACTTTGCACTTCCGGCTCCAAAACGTTATCACTTACCAGCAGAATACAGGATTGGTAAAGCTGATAGTGCAGCGTTCTTACTTTGTCTGGCTCAATATATACATGCATAAAAAAACCAAACCTGTGAAAATTATTTTGAGTCTTTTGAGTAAGGAGAAAAAACAGTGAAAAACGGTGTACATTTTTTCAGCATGTAAACACACATGTCCTTGAATTAGGTTGTCATTACAACCGAAATCAGCTGTTGCGTTTCTTAGGTTTTGGGATACAGTTTTCTCGAGTATAGATGACAGCATTTCAGAGGGAAATATTTCACAAGAAAGTTGTTTTTAGTATGAACTTCATAAACAGTGAGCTTTCAGACTGAAATTAAACAATTGTGTTTTTCATCCTTACCGATCAAGTACAGCGCCTTTAAACATTAAGCTCAAGGAAGCCATTTTGCCACACAATGCAAGTTAGAGCATACGCATGGCGACTGCTAAGTTATGATGGCGCTTGCACACAAGGCCATTACAACTCGTGCAGTACGACCAGTGGACTAATGTCACTTCAAATTGTTTGACTGGATTGCTTATTACCGATTCCCGCTTGATTGACCAACGGAACTACATGACATTGCTTTATGGGCACGCAGGTTCACTTTTGGTATCAAGCCGGACGAATACAATGAATCAATTTAATGATAACTTCCTTCTTAATGGTCTGGTATAATCATCAAGCCTATTCAAAATTGACTAATTAAAATTGAAAATTAAAGTTAGCGTTTCTAAGCCCTACATTATAGTTTGGCTGCGGCCGAATTGGCGGCTACGGCTGGATCGCAGAGTATAGGACGTTCTGAGCAATACTCGTAGCCGGAGCCGTAGCCGCCAATTCAGGTCCGGGCTTATACTACGACAGTTGAAGCCCCAGCTCAACATTGGTAAACTGACTGTAAATGCTTCCAATCTTTGCACAAATCAATATATTTTTAATGAAACCAACCTGTGAAAATATCAGCTCATTTCGTTGTTTCGTTTGCGAGAAAACGATAAGTGCATTCAGCATTTTTGTACGCATTCGTATAGGCAGAGTTTTCGTCTCACTGAGACGAAAGCTAATTTTGAATCATATTTCATTTATTATTTATAAACGATATCACTTCAGGCAGAAATATTTCAAGGAGAGCTTTCTGCCATCATCATCTTTATACCATGTAAGGTATATGTAAATCTGTGAACATTATGGTTTTTTTTTACCAATGTTGAGCTGGGGCTTTAAGGCCGAAAGGCGTTTATATATAGAGCCATGTTATGGTTACAATGTATTGTGGCGCAATATGCAGCCAACTATAATGCCACAAACATTAGGAAAATAGTATACTGTATGAGGATACTGAAATTATCCAAAAAACAGAAGGTTTATATCCACAACTAAACCCTTTGCCCTTTTTAAAGTTAAACAGAACAGCAAATTTGAACAAAGAAACAAGGTATAGGCCTACTTAATCGTGGTGGACACTTGAGAGTCCGTTCCATGTAATGTTTTCCCACGGGATATGATTTACTGACCAAAGATACAAGCACGGTCACAAGGATGAATTAGTTTTTACCTTGACATAAATTGGTCTGGTTTTAATTCCATAAGTTTTCATTGTAACTTTACGGGGCTGATTTTTATTTCCAAATGATCCATTTTTCAACTTGTCGACGTATAGGGGCTTTGGGAATATATCAATCAAGCGATTTCGCAAACGCACAATGTCCTCCTTAAAACGTATAAACGTCGCAGCGCAAAAAGAAGGAGGAGAAAAAGGCTAAGCTCGCAAATGTTTCATCGAAATATTCATATAAGCAGACGCAGATTACCTGCCAGAATAAAGCAATGCTTAACATTATCATTATGACTGGTACTCTCTCTACATTTTGCTCAGCGAAACACCTATTTGTGTAAAGAAGTTATTTGTAAAAGAAGCATGGCTTGGTGGTCTTTTATCTCACAAGAAAACGCAACGATAAACGACATGCTACGAATTTATATGTAGACTTTTTAAGCACAATAAAAAAAAGTGGGGAAAAAAGAGAAAAAAAGCAATTCCTACGAAAGTATCCGATGCGCAATAATCCCGCCAAGAAATCAGCGATCCGCTTTATCAAATTACAGACAGTCATAAATATTCATTCTTTATGGCTATCGCGTGGATACCGGTTTCGGTTTCAAATTAAACAGAGATTAACGTGTAATGTAATTGATTTTAAAGATCAATCTTCGTTCTGATCTGGTTTCACCGCGGTGAGGATATATAAATACATCAAGGAATAACCACACACGTTGCGAGGATCCATCCCTCCGATGTGTGGGAGTAACTGTACCAGTACGCATTTTAACCAAGGACTTTTAAGCAAAACGGAACTGGGTGGTTCGACGAACTGAAGACGTCCTCGTTCCGAAGTTGTGTCCTAAACCGGTCTGGACGTCGCTAAGTAAACGAGGAGAACAACAGAAAGTATACAGTTTCTACCACTGACCAGGGGTGTGTTAGCAAAGCTATTTCTACCATGGCCGACCGAAAATATTCTTGTTAATGGATCAAAATGTATTCTTGAATGTGGCTTCATTAATCCTGGTTCCCAAAATCTCAGACCCTTTGCGGGGTCAGCACGATCCGTTCTGGATCGAATGGATGGATCCCCGTCGGTAGAATACGTTTTGAACTCGGATATCCGGTCGGACGCTTGGGTGGAAACGATTATTTTGGGAACGATGCTACGAATTAAACGTCGAAAATCACTATAATGTACACCGTCCAAAAATTAATGATGTAGGACGCGCCAACGTCGCGGCAATACATCATGTAAAATACGTCGCAAAATAAAGTATGACACGTGACCGTGTTCCACCAATCAAATGACCAGGATCTGTATGTGTGGCATATAATTAAGCAATAAATTTCTGCGCAACTGCGGAAACTTCGCAACTTTAGGGTGTGTATGAAGCTTTAAAATGCTTCCTTATAATTGAAGACGAAATCGGAACAGCGATATTTTCATCACGATAATGAGAGGCTGAACAATTGACTTGAAAAAGGGAAACTTATTTTTTCTAAACTCAGCAACTATTGAGCTAACACCGAATCTGTGTCGCTTTGTGAAAAAAAAACATTATTCTTTAAAGACTGAATGTATATAGTATTAGTTATCTCGTGCTTTACTCTACATGGAGTGGAAGCATAAACAATGAATGTCTACTGGCCGAAAGTTTTACAGATTAACTGGTACAGATTGTTTAGAATCATTGTTACAGAATATATCTACCGTATATACAGACACAGGTTTAGAAAAAAGTCTCGTATAAAAGTCTCAAATCTATATTTAGACTTATTTACAGACTTCTAACATCGTTAGAAACAGCTGCCACATTGAAGATTATTAGATCATGATATAAAATAAATCCAATCCATCAAATAAAATGCCCTGTGATCAAACTACAGATGATATTTCATCAGTTTAACGCATCCAGCACTCACATTTATCTTTCGTTTGACAAGTGAAACGTACTCCCCTTGGCTCACTGGACATTATTGTTATACAACATCTAATTAAATTAGCAGGTGATCGCGACAAGTGAAACATCTCTTCGTCTCAATCAATTTCCGGGTTTCTTTTATTACGTCATTCAGACACGTCTTGAGTTTTTTTTATATTATTATTTCTTTTTATCTTTAAAAAATCGCGTACCGGTATCTCATAATCTACAGCTATCAAACACTTTCGGTTCGCCTGCGGAGAAAATGACCACAAGACGGGTTCATTTATCAAGCAATACACAAAATGCAACTTATGATAATTTGTTCTTCGTAAAATGGGCCTTTGTGTTTATCAAGGAACTGACATCTGGGTAGCTAGAGAGGTAGAGAGAGACAGATAGAGAGAAATAGAGAAAGAGATATTCACGACAATCCTGTTCTGTTTGTGACATTCAGGATTGTTGACAGCAATATGTAGGGTCGAATGACAGTGCGGGCCATGAGGGAGAGCGTTCGTTGTTATCCATGTCCCTAGTGTTAAGGACGGTCCTGAGGAGATTAGCTTATGTGAAGTGTAGACTTTTAATCAACAGTGCGGAACATTTTTTTTTTGGATATCAAACGGGTCAGGAACTAGTGCTCCTGGTCAAATGGCGGAAGGGAGAGCTCCCTATGATAAATACACTGAATTCGAGTCAATAGTACGGGCCATAAGGGAGCAAGGTCATGATCTAGTATTAATGCCCCTGCCCTTAGTGTGCAGAGGGCCGGAATTAAGGGAGCTCCCTGAACATCGTTCAATCCACTGCAGAATGATCCAGAACAAATGCGTCTATCACGGGAGGACCAGGTTCGGGGAGAGCGCGGTTTAAACCATACATAAGATGAGTCAGTAATGTAGCCCATAAGTGGGAGGTTTTAATGATCAACAAAATTAATGCCCGAGGCAGACACCGGGGCCAGAAGCTTGGTGAAATTGTAAATAGAAGTCTCGTAAAACCTGGCTGAAATGTAATTTTATTGTCAACAGTAATGTCGTAAATGGTGGAGAACAGTAGATACTAACAATGGACCAAATTCTTTTATGAGTCTCTCCTCTAGAGTAGTAAAAAAGCAGTTAACAAAAGGATGAAGGAATATGTAGTAATATGCACGGGGAACTGTTAGGAATATTTTGTTAAATAACATTGTTTAAGGGAAAGTGTGCCGTGGGTACCGACACGAATTTTGACTTTAACACAAAAAAACAATGACAAAACAGTCTTGACTGGTCACAGAGGACGTTCTTATTTTGTTTTGTTTTGTGTACAAAACCAAAGAGGCTTGCTTAACGATTTGAACATGTGTTTTGTTTGTTTACTTTATCATATAAACATTCATGAGAAATGTATTACAGTATACCACTGTTGCCAAAAAGACAAAATTAACGCTGAAAATATCATGAATTCGGACTAATTCAGTCTTTCTTACAACATGTTGTATAACCAGATACAATTTATACGACTTTATAAGATAGCAAACTGGCAATGGTTTAATGTTACCTGTGAAAGGTAATGTAAATCGCTCTTGTTGGTTAAGTATAAAATGTTTTCAAAGGAAGTACAAAATGAAGGAACGTTTCATAAACGAAAAAGCTTTTACTATGTCAACAATCTGACTCCAAAACAATAAAGTATTTCTTTTTTTCCCCTTCTTTTTTGGGGGTTTAACTTCGAACGAGTATTGCACTTTAATTCATCCAATATTTTAATCTACTTCACAGGTTTTGTAATATTTTGATCCCAATGTTCAACAACAAACACATGATAATTCTGTCAGGCGTTCTGTCACATCTTATCAAAACATATTCCTGCTTGCTTCTTATTAGATATTATTGGTAACTTGGGTTGGTAACCTAAGGTTGGCTAACCACAATTCATAATAAACATTAAGGGAGATTTGATTGGGGCCGTAATCGGTTGCGTCCGCTCGTAAGACCAATTATCATTCTAGTACGCTGCGGATGGAACATGACTAGTATTAAGACATGAAAACACCCGGAATTGACCCGGATTCCAGGGGACCTGAGGGGATCAGGGGACCTGACCCATTTCTGGTTCAGGCTGACCAGGAAACTGGTTTAAAAAAAAAGGATTTCAACTCGGGATTCTACGGCAGTTTGACCAATTTCTGGGTCTTTTTGACTCAGATTCCGGGCTATACTGACCCAGGAGTTTTTAAAGATAGAATAAACAATCTATCTGTGTGATCAGTATGGGGATACATATCCGTAAAACAAAATCCCAAATGGTTATTACAAACAAATAGTGTTATTACGTAATCTGCATCGGTAGTTTCGAAATTACGATTTCCAAATTTCCAAAACGGCATTTACAAATTTACCCACCGCTATAACGAATTCACAGACCGTTACTTCGAGTTCACACACCAAGATGACGAAAAGTTGGAAATTGTAATGAACTTATTTGATGTAAAGCGGCAAAAATCCGACCAACGTTATCTTGAATTATTTTACAACCCACGATGAAGGATTCAATGACCCTCCTTACAAAATGAAGAGAATTTAGTAACATGGACTTGAGATTCATTGTAAAACAATATCAGTATCAATAAAACATTGATTCATAGTCCGTTATAACGAGATGTAGTCCATTATAACGAGATGTAGTCCGTTATAACGAGATATAGTCCATTATAACGGGTTTATAGTCATATATAATGGGTTATCAGTCAATAACAGATTGTGGGTCCGTTACTTAAGGTCGAGAGACCATTATCTTAACCGCAAGTGTAATTTTATACGTAAAAACGTTAGTGAATAATTTGTGACATTTTTCAAACAGAATAGGAAAACGGAGCGTCATTATTATACCCGACCAAAAATGGACAATAACATTTTGACTTTGAGGATGATTCACGAAGAGTGAAACAAAAGAATATTCGTAAGATTTACATCTTTGGTTTAACCGTAAGTACTGTAATACCTTTAGACGATGAACAGTTTACATTATCAAGTATATTATGCTTACCTATGGTCAGAAAATGTGGATATCAAATATGAAATTGCACATTTTTTCAAGACAAAGACAAATTTCACTCTTTTAATGAGGGCTAGCAACAGTTTTTAAATCCTTTACTTCGTTAGAATTTGAACTGTACTACTACACGTCGTGAATGATCACATAAAGTAATATGCTGTAACGATGAAAGTATTCACAAGTCAAGGGTACACACAAAACGTTGATACTTAATTTTTTTGGCTGTTCTTGATCAGAAACTGGGAAATAAAGTTCAGTGTTTCTTTTGCGCAATTATTAATAGAAATGACTTCAGAATTACTAGTTATACGTTTGGCAAACATCTATTTGTACTATGGCTACTCGCTGCCCCACTGGATATGGATATAGTGTACTTCAGCACAGTGTCTATGTAATCCATGGCCAGTCGGTGGGCCCAAGACTGCGGCCGGGCTCCCTCATAGAATCCGCAATAGCCGCCTCGGGTGGTCGACGCTAGCATAACGTCCGGTAACGTGGTAAAGAAGTCATGGGGCACTAGTACATTTGGGTGAACGGGGTCATCTGTGCTACTGACACAAAGCAAGGGGGCGGAAATCTCGTCGGCTTCGCGTAGCGGATTGTTCATCTCCCAGTAGTCTTCCATATTTGGTGTCTTATGCATCTTGGCGAAGACGGTCTCTTCAAGTTCAGCGAGCGTAGAAGCGCCGAAGGCCGACACGGGATCGATGACCCCATCCAGGTTGCCAGCGTGTCGCCGGAGTAATAGTTTTGCCCGCTGTAATGCGAGCCAGTGATACGGCTTGGTTATTTTACGTGATTCATAGAGCTCCTGGCAATCATAACTAGGTGAAATGCAGACTGCTGAGGCCAGATCGGTTGATGATCCGTACTCTCCCAGATATGATATCAACAGACCACCGCCCGCCCCAACGCCGATGGCGTTCAGCTTAGCCTCAGGGTAACTCTGTCGTATATACATCACTGTCTCGCGCAGGTCTGAAGCGTCCCCATAACTTTGCAGTTTGGGCGTGGTCAACGGGGCACCCCCGTGGCCACGCCTGTTGAACACCATCAGCCGGTAGCCCCTCTGCATGGCCAGCCAACACAGGTCAGAAACGCTCCGGCAGTCTGTATTCAAATCGGGGACTACAATAATGACAGGGCTGGTCTTGTACAGCATCCAGCCTCCGGGCCGCGCAATATCGAGCGCCACAACCCCACTATCATCCATTTGCAAATACTCTCGGCTAAAGTCGACCCAATTCTGCGGTAAAACAATCGATAGCATGGTTTGCACATGAGCATTGCTCGCCCAGAACGTCGGGTAGTAGGGCCTTGTGAGCGAGTTGCAGTTGGCGAGCAGATATTGCGAGAGAGGCGATTTTCTGTGGTACAGTTTCGGTGGTTCAATCGTCTTCGGCGCGAATAGTAACACCTTTTTAATCCACCTTCCAAACAGTGAAGCAATGGCTACAAAAAGAGCCAGTGTTCCGAGTAGAACGGCACTCATAGAGTGAGTCAGGGCGGTCTCACGTAGACCGCTGAAGCTATGTCGTTGACTCCCTAGGATGCCTCCTGAGCCACGGTCGCTGGCTGCCCCAAAAGATGCAAAGCAGAACCCTCTTTGATCGTCTGTGGTGCAGTAGGTACTCGGCCCGTTAGCATCATTCATACTTGCCAATAGTACGGTTTCCCCCGTTATTAGCAATGTACACGGAATAACAAATGAAGTGGCCGAGTGCAGTGACTATGGTGATGATGCAAGTCGGTGATAATATCAGGAGGGAAAACAGACGCAGGGGTGAGCGTTGAAGAAAATAAATTAAAGAGCGACTGCGGCAACATAGACGATAAAGTCCTAATTCCAATATTGGCTCAGAAATTCCACAAAACAAGAGTATTAACTTGCAAATGGAACTGACAACGCTCCTCAAGCCGTTGTTTTAAAGTTAATGTAGATATCCAATTATGGTTGTTTCAATTGCTATCATCGACTTGAGACGACAACACCGTATCATGAATTTTATTGCATGCGGTTTTATGTGCCGGTATCGGTGTCTGGGGGAAGTAGCCCTTCGCGTTGAAGGTTGCACAGTAACGTGTGAACAACAAACTGGGTCAGATACATTCGAGTGTCATCGCAATATTAGCACAAACAAGCGTGCGGGGTGATCATGGAGAACTTACGTACATTGCCGTTCATTAACAACGTCGACCTCTTGTCCAATTAACCTCGAACAATCCTGCAGACGGCCGATCCGAGCCGAGCCTGTCATGAAGCGCAACACAGCACACGGCGGATGCACGAGCGTTGTGTGAGGTGCTGGTGAAATATCTGCCGCTTAAATCGATCAACCTGCGGGCGGAGAAATTCCTCTGATCCTCTGTAGGGGGCTGGGTGGATTCACAGCTCCTTGTTCCGTGAATTGTTAGCAAAATATCTCCCACTTAGATCAACCGGCTGCTGGCGGGGTAAAACTTCTTGTAGTAGTAATTTGCTTTCTTGAGATTCTGAGAAGCCTACGCGACAATTCCGCACATGTTATCTAAAACAGTATCAAAACAGGAAGGGATTGTAGCCATAGACTTACGTGAAAATGTCAATGCCATGAGCTAAAATGGTCTCGTATCTCAATATCTTCACGTCTCGTATCTTCAGTATACCAAGTGACGTGTATTTCCACAGTACACGAAATAAGCAGCACAGAGGATGTTTTAAACGGGGTTCTCTACTCGTTCAAGAAGAGACGCCACTCTGCTCGCTCGCCTCAAACATAGTTCCACGAATGACGTGGTCGGCTTTGATCCCCGGGCTTTGAATGTTTGCAATTGTATCCCGACTGATAACGGTTAAGACAATGCCGCAGTCCCGGAACGTTCCTTTGGGTTGTAGCCGGATTGGGAGGACGGGTGCCAATTTGCCAAGTAATCGCATCCATCGACTGTTCATTTATCCAGCCTGAAATCGGACACCATCGGTGATGTGTACGTGAGTTTTTATATTCTCACGAATCAGCGGCTTATATACATGAATAGACCATTCTTTTCATCATCTGAACTATACGATTTCGTGAAACTGTTCATTTTGGCGAGCATGTATAGACAAAAAGTAATGAAATTTGAGCCTAGTGACTCTTAGGAAACAAGTTGCTGAGGCAAGTGCTCGGTGAAAAATAGATTGTCTTTTCTTAAAGTAAAAGGCGGGGTTTGGAGTAAGGACATTGACCGTTGTCTGCACTATGATTGCTTTGTTTATAGTTCCCGTTACCCCGGAGAGTGTTCGAGACCTCTGTTGCTCGTCCTCACCAGTTGACGCAGAGTATTTTCCTCCCTTGTCAAATAATGTCACGTTTCAAGCACCGGTGTCAGCGTGTAATTAAGAAGCCTTATGCCGTTGCGTTGTCCTTCTCTACCGGTGTGATATCAACCCGAACCCATCTCGCCCACACACGGCCCGACTTCCAAAACACACCTCACTTACCAGAGCTGGGCGACATGACTTCATTCTACTAAATAATGGATATAGCTTCTTCTCGTCATAACATCAAGGGTTTTTATCAAGAATTAAAAGTACACTTTGGCGAATAGGTTTTTAGAGATACGTGTTGATCAAATCCGGCAGTAGGGATAACCCATTCCGACACTCTCCAGAAGAGCAGTATCCATCAGTTGCATACACAGCCGGCAACTTCGCACAAAATGATGCACTTTGCTTAGTATACACTGGATCGTGTCATTATATCCTATCGACTTGACATCACCCATGCGATGTAACTGCGTTGAATACAGCGAGAGACGGTGTCGGTGGGCGGGGACTCTATCCATGCACGTGATTGGCTCAGCCGGATCTTCTCCCAAATTCGTGACTTGCTGATATATATATATATAAGTAGGATCTCATCAGCGCACAGGCAGCCGTAGTTAACTGATCGGTGGAGCTCGGCGAAGAGTGGTTGCCAAGTGCCGTCCTAATGCAATTAATCGTTAGACGATACAGACGCGCACTAATTCCGTGCACGGAAAATATAATGGGAGTTTCACATCTGGACCAACATTATAATTACACAGGGTAACCGTGACTACTGTACCCTGATGTTTTCTGCGCTAATTGGATGGATAGAAACCAACTAGGAACATGCAATAATAACACACAACATGTTGCTGCCCGTTTCCCTATAGGCTAAATATACAACATATTCCAAGCACATAATCTTTCTCAGGAAAACGGAACAAAATGGATCCAGACCACCTTATTTACATGTTTTGATACAGAGAAAAACAATCACGCATAAAAAAATTTAAAAAATAAATAACAAAATAAATCGAAGTCTTATTTGAAGCAGTGTTTGGAGAGAGGAGATGACGGGGGTGTTAGAAAGTACCAAACCTCCCCATGCTGCTTGCAGCGCCCCCTTCCCACGTAATATCCTTGACCCGCCATTTTTTTTTCTTTTTTTATAAAAACTGAAACCTTTGCAGTTATATTATGAAAAGTTCATATTGTAAGGATGGCTAGAAAGGGGGAAAAACATCGCAAGTAACGAAAGTCCCAAAAAACTTTTTGAAATTCACGAAAAATTGAAACAATGAAAGGCAAACAGTCATTACGGAGAGCTTTGTGACGGCGAAAACATGAGGTTTTTATGTGGATTTAATGTTTTGTAACTGCCGTTACCAGAGTCGATTGTTTGTTAGTTTTCTAGATCGAGGAATATAGATATGTGAATAAACGTTTGTATAGAATTTTCTGAAATTGCAGTGAGTCCTAGTTTTCATAAGAACGTACAATGGCTCAAAGTTTAACATATGGATTGTGTAATGAAATCTTTCCCTACTTTATCAGGTGAGTTTCCTTTATGGACGGTCTTCTTGCCATATTATCTTCTACGAGCAAGCTAGCTGGAGATTATTTAATCGTCTTGTCTTTCAAGGTTCCAGCAGACTTACGGGCACTTATGAATATTTTTTTGGCTTCATCCTGAAAGACATGGAAAACAATGACTCGTCAGAGACGGTCGTTTAAGTGTCGCTTCGGTTATTTCTAGTCAAGACCGATGCCATGTAACGTCTCGTGGCAGACTGTAGGAGCGTATCGATCGACATATCGATCAAATTTTGATAGCAGGTCAGAAGCAGTTGCACGCGGCCAAGCTCATAATTGTATCACGCTGCCTTAAAGGTGTTGCCTTGTCGTTTTTGTATTGAACAATTTGGACCAAAACGTCATTAACACGAACCCACCAGTTTTACATTAAACTTAACAAGAACAACAACGACGACGACGACGACGACGACGACGACGACGATGACAACCAACAGCAACAGCAAAAGCAACAGCAACAGCAACAACAACAGCAACATCATCAGCAGCAGCAACAACAATCACCAAAACCAGCAAACAAAACAATAAATGACTTCGACAAAAACATAAAGTTAAGTCTTCCTTGATCATTTTTTTTTAATAAAGAGTAGACTTAAGGAAGTCTACTCAAGGCCTTAAGTACTGTTGAATTCATTATCATAAATGTCCAGTTAGTGACGGAAGCCGTATTTGACATTTATTTTTGACCGTCAAATATTAACCCTTTTTTCACTGTGACGTCCAATGTTCATATAAATGGCAGGTGTTTTGTAACAAAGTAAGGTGTGACATAAAACCATCAACGTCAAGTACTGTTTAATAGATCTTTATTAAGCTGTCGACATCTTTGACATGCTCCCTTTTTGCAAAAGCAATAATCACTTGTGGTTCTGAGGATACCAAACTGACTTACAGCCTCAGATTGGTTATTTGAAATGGAGAAACTCGGATGGCTTCATTGTGATATGGGTCTAAAGTCCCACTCGAAACCAGTGCTTCGGCTTCGCATTGGGCTTCGCATTGGGCTTCGCATTTTGTATTTCGTCAAACTTTTTAAATTGATTAGTTGTTTGATTGTTTAATTCACAAAGGACTGTCTAAGCTACATTGCACATGCAGTTTGCCTACGGGAATGGTATTGCCAAACATCAATTTGTATTCATTCAAGCTGGTACTGCAAGCGTGGGCCAACCTGATAACTGACCAATAACTACGACCACCTTTTTTGTTTTACTTTTACACATTGATTCCTGCACAGAACAGTCAAGCAGGTAAAACACAACGTGTGTAAAGACGCCATTCCCGCGTTGCGATTCAAAATAGTACCGCACCGTACAACCATGCAGCCACGAGGATATCGATCGACATTTTGTTTTACTGACGGCAAGCGTGACCAAGTGACTTTCTAAAAACATAACCGTGGGCAGTCTCACCTCAATGTACCGGTCATGATGTCCACTTCACCCCGTTGTTAACTCACATTTAGCCCGGGGCCCAAAAAGTAATAACAAAATTGACTTTTTATGCTTTTGTGATGTCGTCGACGGTTATTTTCACTTCACGCTAGAAACACAACCCAAATGTGTTGTGAGTATAATCCCAAGGCATACAATAATAATAATGGGCCAACCTTTATTTGCAAAAAATAATCAATCAAACATTACAAAACGAATTACTACGGAAGCGCATGGCTGCCATGCAAGTTGAAAGTAATGGGATAAAGAAAACAAGCCGTTCGAACGGACATACTAAAGTGGATTGAACCAGATAATAAGTCGTCGAACGATATAATAAGTCGTTCGAACAAGAAGTCGTTTGTACGACACATTATCTTGTTTGAACGACTTTAGTATGCTGTTCAAACGCCTTAACTTCTTCGAACGTCTGAGTAAGTCGTTCGAACGACTTATCTTGTTCGAACGACTTAGTATGTCGTTCGAACGACTATCATCTCGTCCGAACGACTTAGTATCTAGTTCGAATGACTTATCTCATTCGAACTACTCAGTATGTCGTTCGAACGACTCAACAATTTTTTTTCGTTTCCGTAATTTACAATGAAAGACACGACATTTACAAAGACTTAAACAAGGTAGACCTACTGTTAAAGGTTAAGAAAATATAACCTAAAAAAAAAAATCTGAAGCGTGCATCCATTTTTTACCCACACGCGTGCTCAAAACATCCCATTTGCATCAAGATTGGCGGTTACATTTTAAAGTGATATGAGTCACATATCACAGGCGCCAGTTTTTATAAATCTTTTGTTGCCTTCAAAAGGTTTGGTGAAAAATCATTTTCGTTAGAGTGTATTCAAATCCTGGAGGTCTCAAGAAACATTTTATGCGAAAACTTAATTGAAGTAGGTGCTTGTGGTTACATGTTTTGATAAATAATTCATATTTTTAATATAATTCTTTTTAAACTAACGCAGGATGGTGGGTCATGCAGTCCAATGAGAATTTGGTCGCATTATTTGTCGCCGGGTATTTGTTTCAATTACAATCTTTATTCAAATTATAGCATCGGATCGGAATTAGACACCGACAAGTTAGTTTCAGATACCGAGTCTTTAACAATAAATGCAGTTCACATACGAGTGTCTTGAAACTAACGTAGGTGTGGGTAGTATTTTAATAGACTTTACCTGGATAAACACTTCTATTACGTAGAGTGCCCCGGTGTGTTGGTGGGAGGGGGGGGGGGTGGATGGAAAGGGAATAGTCCAAAAGATTTATTGATGATCAAGCCAAGCAGCTCGGAGCAGTAACAAATGGCTTGGCATTGATTTCTTACCGGTCAAGAATCAGCATTGTCAGACGTCTTGTGACCGAAGTCAAACCCAATTTAAGATAGAATCACCCACGATTGTGTTAATCATCTCACTCCGTGTACATTTATTTGGCATGGTAGTATTTCACTGTACAGTTGGTGGAATCCAATGGGTTCTGTCCTAGATAAATTCATCCAGTTCTGAGTGGTTGTGATTCAACCACAGACATGTCACAGCTGGTTAAAGCATTAATATGATGTCATCATGACAGAGGGACGTCTTACTTTGGTCAGATACGAGTCATCTGGGTATCGGGCCCTTTATATTCTCCACTATCGCTCTAATTACTTGACCCAGAAAGAAATACTTGTACAAAACTTGTCTCGATCACGACCACAGAACCTCAAGATAAAACCAAACGATATCACGAAAGAATTATTGGGGGAATGTTGACCACTGTGAGAAGCGAAGCCAATTAAGGAGGTCTTCGACGGTGCACGGTGGGAATTTCAAGACTCTTTGGGAACCACGGGCCCGAACCACTTGCACCCTTTTCGGGCGACTAAGAAAGAACAAATTGTATTGCGTGGGTGTTATAAGAGAAGGGGCACGTGTGAAAAAGAACAATTTGGTAGGCCATTTGGAAGACGTGATTCTCTTTTTATGTGTACGGGTACATTTTTGTATCCCAAAGGCATGTCGTTCAGAGAAAACAGACTGGAAGCCTTCCCCTCCCCTGGCTCACTGCCATGGATAGAGGGGGAAATGGCGGAGATGAGCAGAATTTCCCTTTATCTGTCAGCTGCCGCCCTATAGTTCTCATCAGCAACACGCTTCTGAAATTGAACATTCTTTAACCAATGGGCCTATAATTATAAGCATTATACATGGCTCACAGAATTAATTCCCCGAGTGAGGACCAAATGACAACATTTCTATTTTCACAGCCACGTGGTGAATGTTTGTATTGGGTTACCAGCCCGCTGGTGCTTTATTGATGTCAACCCCTGCCTTCTGTTTTATTATTAAACGGCATATTGGATATGATTTTGTTCTGGTCTCGTTGTAACATCAGCACTGTGCTATAATTATGGTGCAAGCGCACAGACCATAAAGCTGTGCAGCACATACATCTGCTTTTAATACAGAAAAGCGGTTGTGGTGACGGATTATACCAGCTGAGCCTGCTGCAGCCAATATAGTTGCGGACGGTCTGGTACCCTGTTGACCTCAGTTTAGCTTAAAATTATGCTACGCAATCAGTCTGCATAAAACAGTCAATTAATTCTTGCCAAGTAGCATATGAACACTTATTAATTTTGAACTAATGAGTAGTCCCAATCGTTTGACCAATGGGATTGACCACCATCCTCTTGTCTCAGCAGGACTATCTAGGGTCATATTGTTTTTATCATAATCTACTCAGCATCACAGCAGTGCTTTCGATTTGAACAGTCAGTTTTCGAAAGGAAAGTCGCACCATATTTGTTTTGTCTCTATCTAGACATTTGGGTATTGTATTCCCACGAATGCACGGGAAACAGCAAGTAGGAGTGTCCACCGCCACACTGTTTGTCGCCTCTTCAACCCTGCCGTGAGTCAAGAGCAGTCACAGGGCTAATTTGAAATTTCAAGAGGCCGAGAAGAAAATAAAGAAGGAGAAGGGAAAAGCCACAACCCATGCATTCCTCTTCTAACCGTAAGACGCCCGTGAAAAGTATATTAAATTCAGGGCCATTTGTCATGCATTAAGTTCACATGACCTAAGCACTGAGCTAGCGTAACTGGTACCGCAAGAGCGTTGCCTTGTGATGCCTCTTCACATTCGGTTGCACAGCTCTCTATTATGTGCGCATCAACACTTGTGCCAGTAAAATATGCACTGCAGCTTTGAAATTCAACTATGAATCTGACTTAAATCAAAGCTGTAGAATGGCCTATAACTGTATGGCAAACATTGTAATCCATCAGTTCAAATGAAACCGGTGGTTTTAAAGTTTTGTTCGTAACCACATTGAATTTTCTTGTTGAGCCACTTAGATAGCATTCAACAGTTTTATCACTGAAATATTAATCTATATTTGCAGGTATTTGAAGGTATTTGAAAAATGATAGCTCCTGCTTTACACACTATACAGGGTAGTTGTTGACGAGTATACTGGAGTATATACTTAATGAAACATAAATTATATTGGCAAAAGAAGAAGAAGATGGGGAAAAACCAATTTTTCACAAGAATACGCCTATAATAATCGTCCAAGTGTGAATATATATTATTTACGCCCGTCAATAACGTGCACTGTAACGTGTTCCATTTCGAATTCTACATACGCCTACGTTTCACCATAACAGATCTTTATCGAGCTGAAACCCATTTGTATTTCTTCTCTAGAGTACGATTCAAATCACCGTGTCAAAACCGAGGTTGAAAATGGACAAAAGGTTTGTCTCAATTTACGTATGATGAGAATCAATACAAGTGACATACCAGTATGACACACTAAGAACATGACGAAGATAGTGAAAACTTAACAAGAAAAGGTCAATAATGATTTATGTCTATATCCAACGCCATACCTGTCAGTTTTCATGTAGAAATACAAAAAAGTGACTGTCTGGGAAAGGACTGTCCGTTATAGTTTCTAATCTCTCGGCAAAAGCAACATGTTAG